>CM037933.1:5050000-5721250 GCA_021346845.1 Apeltes quadracus
CTTCTGCTTTATTAGGATTTATATTCATTTAATTATTCTCTTAGCAGATAACTGTTTATGTGGCTTCCATTTTTAGTCTATCTCCCCCTACTTTGATTCTGCTTGTCCAGCCTTCTCCCCTTAAGACGGCTGTGCTTCAGATGGCTATTTTTAACTGAGACCAATATAAATTGCACCTCAGCACAGAAAAAGAGTAAGAGAGGGGCGCAATGAGACTCAACCTCCCGTCTTTCATGTTGCTTATTCAGTGACACTTCTTAGAAGGTGTGGTTCAGTTCGTGCCTTAATCTTCCAGGAATGCCAAAATATTGAGCGCTTTGCCTTTGCTGGGTTATCCGGTTGTCCATTGTCAAGTCACAGCAATTGTGTTTTATACAACGTCTGTTTTTTTTATTTTTTATCACAGCTTCTAGTCTGAAGCCTTGTGGCCATTTAAAGAAGAAACGCCACACATATAAAGAGACGGATATGTAATAGCTAGAGTTTGGACTTGACCTGCAAGTGTGTGACACATGACATTTGGCCTGCAGACACTTCCAAACCCTTTGTAATATATTACAAATATATATTACACATCAAGGCTGCACTAGTGTAGAGACTGGTTGTGGAGTGCTGATAGTCCTATCTGAGGGTCAGCAGCTCAGTGTGTGCCGGGGGTGGTGTTACACACAAACACAAACACTCCAACCTACATGCCTTTCGCCTAGATAATTGTGCAATATAGAAAGAAACCCAGAAACCAGAAGTAGAGATGCATGGCTTTGTCTTTTCCCGTTCTGATTCCAAGACTTGGGCTTTAGGTACTGGCCGATACCAAGTACAATTCCAACACCAGGGTTTTATTTAATTCATGAACCTTGTGCCGCATTGTGTCAAGTGAGTAAAAAGGACCAGTCTTTCAATGCAATGTTGGGCTTCAGTTTGCCATTGCTACTTGTTGCTGTAAAATACAATTTAACGAATAATGCTTAAATATGAACATTGTGAACGGTTATTAAGTAATAAATTGTATGCCAGCAACTCGCGGGGGGGGGGTTGAAATTTAAGTCTAAAAGCTTTTTAATGTGACACACAACAGGAATTGCAATTCTAGTCTATAATGTATAAGGCATATGAATAGAACTGAGTCGACTGGCCCTGTTGTCACCTGATCCAGCTATTTGATTTGGTATCTGCTGTATGATTTGGTATACACACCGACCTGGTATCGAAGCACTTACTGTTGTGAGATCTAGCTAGCCTAGCTCTGTTGATGTTGATTTAAAATCACTGGCATATGAAACTACTGCTTCGGGTGTGAGTGTACCTATAGACCCAGGGTGCGATTATTGGAGGGGGATGGGGGAGATTTCCCCCCCTCTGGTTTTCCTATCCCCCCCTCTGCTAAATTATTTTTATCTCCGGGGGGGACAAGGATTCCCCCCCCTTGATAGCGACGAATGCAACTTAACTGCCAGCCTACTTAAACTCTTGAAATCTAACGATCTTCAGTGTCGATACATCAGAGTAGCTGTCCAGCAGCCTTCTGGCAGACGCCGCATATTTCTGAACGTCATCCAACACAAACACATTGTAACATTTTAGCGCGGGGTGCGTGCACGCGTGACGCGGTTCGGTTTCCCCTCATTGCGCACGCTGCTTCCTCCTCGTAGCCAAACTGTCCGTGCGCGTGAAAGTGAGCATCAAGCCAGTTGGACTTTGGATCCCATCGGGGGAAACTTTAATTGCACTGAGGGGAAGGGCAGGGGGGGGGGTTCCGTAGCAGAGAATAGGAACCAGCTCTTTAATAATAAGAGCAGCGCGGAGCTGCATCACTGAGTTACTTATTTGTTATTTATACTAGTAGCCTACTGTGATGTTTTTCCACGTCCCAGATTTTTTGGCGCAGTGCGTGATGTGCGTGTGCGGAGCGCCGGCACAGAGCATATCGTCTTACTTTACAGGACCCAATAATAAAACGACTAAATTAACATTAAAAGTTTTGCCATGTTGTGATGGGGACTAATCCACGAACCCGAAAAAAGGCCGGTCTACCCTTTGCGTTCTTCTCCCTAGTTATGCAAGCTAAAAGTCCAATATTCTAGTCTATGAATAAAAAAAACAAAACATTCCCCCCCCCCCCCCCCCCTCTGCTTTTTTGTCAAATCTCACCCTGCCTAGACCATACATTTGAATGGCCAACCTAATTTCATATGAAAGTACTGGACGTTATTTTATGGTTGAACACCACAACAACATTAAGGGTAGACTTGGAACAGAATCCAATTTGTCATCTCACTCCAGTGTCGACCGATGGAGTTTATCATTAAGATCCAGCTTGATGTAGCAGTTCTTCACCTTTCTGGTTTCTGCATTATAAAACTAAGTTCATGTGATTTTTAAATGTCCTTGAGAGACCTCCACAACCTTTGTGGAGTGAAATTTGAAATTTATAAAGCACCCCCCCCCCCCCCCCCCCCCCAACATATACATGTGACACGCCAGTATCCAAGCCATCAACACTCATCTCCCTTTGGTGTCTTCACACTCAAGCTTAAACATTGCATAAAAGAAGTTGAAGCTGGTTAAAAATGTGTGGACTGATAACCCGATTGTTCTCCCAGGCTCACATCAAGTTCCCTGTGGACTACCCGTACTCTCCACCAACCTTCCGCTTCCTCACCAAGATGTGGCACCCCAACATTTATGAGGTAACGCATTTTATTTAGCTCATTTTAGTTTTTACACCAGTTTTTGGGCCATTTAGGTGTTTATATTTAAATGGCGCCATTTTTTAAGCTAAATGTAGAGACCCTCGTGTCACTTTGACAGATGTTGTATAGTGCATTATGTTCTCTTTGTAGAACGGAGATGTGTGCATCTCCATCCTGCACCCTCCTGTCGATGACCCTCAGAGCGGGGAGCTGCCCTCTGAAAGGTGGAACCCCACCCAGAATGTCCGGTAACGTCTACCACAAAAACCTCTGCTTCTCGTGCGCTTTATTGCCACTACAAAACTACAAAAGGAAATGAAGAAAGCTAGTTCTTTCCATGTTTGTCTACAAACGTGTGTGTGTGTTTCTGTGGTAATCAGGACCATCCTGCTGAGTGTGATCTCCCTGCTCAATGAGCCCAACACCTTCTCCCCTGCTAACGTGGATGCATCCGTCATGTTCCGCAAATGGAGGGACAGCAAAGGCAAGGACAAGGAGTATGCAGAGATTATCAGGTAATTCACAATAAGTAGTATTCCGACCTCGTGCCCACAAAGGTTTGACGTGCTCGCGGAGAACCATCCACGTAGAAATAATGCTCAGCACCGACCTTGAGTGCGTTCCCGTTCGGCCCACAGGAAGCAGGTGATGTCAACGGCGGCGGAGGCGGAGCGCGACGGCGTCAAGGTGCCGACCACGCTGGCGGAGTACTGCGTCCAGACCAGGGTCCCCTCCCAGGACAGCAGCTCGGACCTTCTCTACGACGACCTCTACGACGACGACATGGAGGAGGAGGACGACGAGGACGACGAGAGCGAGATGGAGTCGGTAGGCGAGGCCGGGGGGGTCAGCCCCACGGAGGACGGCGGCACGTCAACCCGCTGTTACGACAACCAGGACGACTCTGGCAACGAAGACTCATGATGACCTGGATGATAACTCCTCCCCCCCCACCTCCACCTCCACCACCCTACTTTTATGTGTTGCGTTACAATTTTCGGTGTGTGTGTATGCACATACAGCGGGGTCGAAAGTCAACTGCCAAAAAACCCAGTTTTCATCATATATTAAACTACTACAAATGGTCGCTCAAACAATAGTTGTAGTGAGAATTTGTGTGTTTCCACCGTTTGCCTTAATTACAGCTTGCACTCCGTCTGGCATCAGGTGTTATGAGAAATTACCCCCAGCAGTTTGAGAGCACCCCCTTCCCTCCCATTTTGTTTTTGAGGTTGTGTTATATTTCCCTTTTTTTTTAAATGCATGCCTGTGCAGAAGGGAGTGGTATCACAGTGCGTGATAAACCATGTGAAAGTTACTGAGCTCCCCCAAACCCCCCCGTCCGCCCCGTTCCCCCCTCACCTGGGCGAGGCAATGCATCCTTTTCAATTCCCTGTTCTCGCTCATGCCACCAGCTCCCCGTGGTCCGCACTGTGAGTTGGTTGGTTGGTTGCAACCATGTCTTTGATTTTACTTTCTTGCTTGTCAATTTTGGTATTGTTCAGTCCACGCTAAACCCATCAGATTTGTTTTGCCATTAAAGAAGTAGTTTAACTGCCGCAGTTTGTCGGTCTTTTAACTGTAGTTTTGTCAGCTGCAGTAGGAATTTGTTTTTCTTAGTGGGCTTTGCATCTTGGATGCAAATGCATGAAAAAGTTTGCGTTTAACCCCAGTGCCATCTCCAGTTCCATCTTGTCCTCGAGATGAGAATAAATCTCTTTTGTGAAAGGCTTTCAAGCCTTTTAACACGATCCATTTTATCCAGACCGTGCATTAATAGTGGTAACCGTTTCTTTGTCATTTAAAAATCATAATCATTGACATTGTGTAGGAGCATACATGTAACGTGACCAGGTAGACATACATGTACTTTTAATCACTTGCACGCATTTCCCAAAGATTTAAAAACCATACCTATATTATTGAGTTTATACGTAAGCATGTGCAAAGTAAACAAATTGACTTGATGATAAATGAAGGGAACAAGCGGTCCTAGTGGTCTCTTGAGCCCACCGTAACCGGCCTGCGCCTTTTCTGACCGCGTTTCGTTTTCTGTTTCTTTGATTTTTTTTTTTTTTTTTTTTTGCTGTGTTTAATGCACTTCTTTTTTTTTTAGTCAGACACTCTGTACTCCCCAACTTGTCCCCTGCTTTTTTTCTGCTTTGCTGCTTGGCTCATTAACCAGTCGATGAGCTGGCCGCCTTGTCCTGTCATTTTCCAGCAGTGTGTCTTAACACACCTGTCTGTTGGACTGATGCAGTCAAACACTCTTGCACCCGGTTCAGTAGCGTCCATCACGGCTGCTCCCTCATCATCCCTTAAAGCGCCCTTTCTCGTGTCGCCTCCTACACCTCCGCCTGCCTCTTAAACCTCAGGGCCTCGATACACTTTTGCTGAGAGAAAAAAAAAAAACGGTCAAAGAGACACTTAACACACTTACTGCTCCTCACTTCTGCCTCCTTTTTCATATATTTTCTTCATCCCAGCGTGTTTACACATGACACATGAGTGTTGCTGTTGGTCTTCATTGAGGTTTATTTGGTCTTCATCCGCTTGAGTCCAATTTAAAGAATCAGAAAGCACCTGTAGGGACTTTCACCTCAAGAAAAAATGCTTGGCTTGCAATAGATGTGCAAAATGTTCTGTTTTCAACCCGACTCGAGCTTGAATGCTACTTCAAAAATCAAACGCCGTTCCTATTCTACACCACATCCAGAGTCTGTTTATCGACGGGGACAAAATCAACATGCAGCTTACTGACACATTAGCATTTGAATGAATATGACACTGATTGCCTGTTGTGTGTGTGTGTGTGTATTTACATATACTCTTCTATTGACTACAATTTCAGGGGTTTCTTGTTCTCGCCTCTTTGAAATGGGTGCAGACCAGTGAGTTTGCCCAGATGACCTCTTGGACTTGTTTCCAGCTGAGCAAACATTGTTTTCTGGTGCTGTTTTGGTTAAAAGACTGAACTGGCAGAGGATTTGACTGATATGAAACGTATTAAATGCTGGGACAAACTGATCATAATGTGACTAGTATTACTTTTGCGGCATCAAGTGAACCATTAGGTTTGTGCTTTTATGGTTGGAGGTAGGAATCTGTTGCCCTTTTTAACACAACAGATCACTGCGCAAACCGATTCAGATTCAAATGGATGGATTTTATGCCGAGGAAAGTACAGCTCCCGAATTGTTCATTTCAAAACCTATGGAGCGATGGCTGCATGTGGTGGATTCAATGCTGCTCCAATGAACTCTGTATGAGATACCTTTTTGGATTTTAATGTGAAGCCAGAGGAGTGAAGAACGTCCGCCTGGCCCAGTGCTTTGGAGGCCCACAGAGACTGGATTCTGGTGTGGACGGGGAGAGGATATCCATTCCTGTACCGCATCTTGAATGGATTTATATCGAGGCACAACCGGAGGGCGATGAATGTCGGAAATTCTGACCGTATCTTGATAGGGTTCCACATTTTTTGCCCATCCCTCACCATGTAGACGAGAACTAAAGTTATAGCAAGGAAATCTACCAATATTATATGTATCTGCTAAGGGACTGGTCTGACCCAAATACTCATTTACTTTGTGGCAGAGGGGAGATCTATATCACTCAAATGTGTTAAAATAAAACTACAGACACTGTTTAGCTAAGCTTTGCAAAAGGAAATGAAGTGGGGGGAACGGTTACTCAACAAAGATTTTCTTTGAAAGTGAGTGTTTGCTTTTTTCATGCTGAATGATTTATTTCCAGGAAACGTATGAGCACATCCCAAGTAAACACACCTGATCGCAAGTGGTGCTTTTATGTGATTCTTTGTTGAGAAACGTTTTACGGATCTATTAAATCAACTAATTGACCAGTTGGCTAAAAATGTCTTCTGACCACGGCACAAGTTTAATCTATACAAAACCCTTTGTATGAAAATGTCAATTTCTTAGTAACTTCTCTGAGCTCTTACTGCAAAGAAATAGTCCACCACGATACTCCCATTTACTACATGTCTGGACAGGACGTAATTTGCAACAAATTGTTGATTTTCCACTCAGGGTTTTGTACAGATTAAATAAACAAGATCAAAATAAAATATAAAAGTCTTATTGAGGGAGTTTAAGATGTCTTTGGCAACCTAGGACAAATCCAGGCCAGCTGTTTCTTGTTTACAGGCTTTCTACTAAGTTAAGCTTAGCTTGCTGTAGCTTAGTATTTAACGGATTGACATAAATGTCATGTAAATCTTCTCATCAAATGCTTCGCTAGAAAGCAAACAATTGTCTGTATCCCAAAATGGCCCAATTATTATTCATTGATATGAAGCTACAGCTGGTTAGCTTCACTTGATTCAGGAACTGGAACAGGTGAAACTTGCCTAGCTCTTTTAAGCTCACTAATGGAAATGCAATGTCCTTTTTTGTTTTAAAGAAAACAATTAAATATGAAAGGGTGGTTTCTCCAAAAACTATGTCCTTGAAAAGTTACTTCCTGTAGTCTACTATTTGCTTGTTTCCCTTTGTTGCCAGTCTTTGTGCTAAGCTAACCTGCTGCTGGAATTGGCTACACACGTAACTCTCACACTGTTATGTGTCTGTTAACTCTAGGAGTGAGTGCAGATTATCTTATTGTCTAAAATAATGTCTTTCCATCGTGACTTTAGAAATCAGCATTTTTAGAATTTAAAAGGAAGTTAAGGCGTAGTGTGTTGCCCTCGTGAGAGCACTTCAACAATGAGTTAAAAGCGCTTCAAACTTAAAATCCTTTTTTTATAATATACCTCAGACCTAAGAAATGACACACTTAAAAGGACTGAGCTACTAATGCATACACACAGCTACATACAAAGGCCTGAATGAAATCATTGTTTAATTTGGGTGTGGGAGCATGTGTGTGTGCAAGAGTTTGGATTTAATTGCACGGTCACACACTCAATGGACCGACCAGAATAGTGCAGAATACTGATGTTAATGCTGTCCTTGCTGTTTCTTTTATTGTAATTTTACTCATCATTTTGTGTTTGTGAGGATGCAAATGTCCCACATAAAGTTTCTATAAAGATATATACATTGTCGAGTTTGTTTGCAGTACATCTGTTGCTAAGCCCAAGCTGAGTTGGTTTTTGGAGTAGAAATAGGATTGATATACTGTTTTTTTTTGGATAATAAGCATTCAAAATAAAACAGTGTAATTGAAGCCTGTTGAAAGGTTTCCATGTATTATGCAACTGGACAAAATACACTAGAAGTTGCATGGATAATGAGTGTTCTATGGTGTCTTATATGCTTAAAGAACTGGTTCACCCAAATTACACAAAACATATAGTGGTTTCTGCATATTTGTTTAATTTGCCCACATCTTGTTATCAGACCTTTCTGCCTGCACTTTTGATACAATTGATTTGAAAAAGTATCCTTCAGCAACACGTGTTATAAAAATAGACACCATGAAATCTTTTGACAGTGCGACATGATTCTGGGGGAGTCGCGTCCTTTGAACACCACAAACCTCAAACTGTACTGGAAATAGAAATCTTCAAAGTTCAAACCATTCATATTGCTGAGTACTACAGGAGGTGGGAGTTTTTCTCATGGTAAACTGACACTTAAAGAATTTACAACAATATAGCTCTTACGGGTGCACACTACTGAATAAAAGCGTCAGCTAAATGACACGTAATGTATAAGATTGAGATATTTCTTTCCTTTTATATTGAGATGTTGCAGTGGAAAAATATCCCAACACAGCAGTACTTCAATGTTACGTTACAGTACTCTCGTCTTGTGCTCTTAAATAGCCCGGAAGACAAATAGAAGCTAATTGAAGTAAGCGCTTCCAC
Source organism: Apeltes quadracus (assembly GCA_021346845.1). Lineage (NCBI taxonomy): Eukaryota > Metazoa > Chordata > Actinopteri > Perciformes > Gasterosteidae > Apeltes > Apeltes quadracus. The sequence goes on from CM037933.1 coordinate 5,058,527, forward strand.
TTGTGAGTTAGAAGAACAGAATTGTTTCTCCAATTGTTCTTATTATTTTTGTTATACTCAAATGGCACTCACGCTCATATCTATTTTCACATTATGAATTAGTTTTTATAAATATCCAGGTACACCAAAAAACTCTGCTTCACTGAGTACTAAGCAATATCAAGTGGGTGTCCATCTCCTTTATTTTCTGTTACAAACTTGTGTTCTATTTTATTGACGTGAAAGACATTTATATATCTAAACTAATTACACATGACTTCAAAGGGGTTGTTTGCAGTCAACTAACATTAAATCGGTTTTCAAGCATTGATTATTTACTCACCTTTTGACTTAACAGGTGATCCATAACGCCTCAAATTATTAAGTGCCGTAGAGAAAAGTGCTTAACGGTATTTGAATCTGACAGTTTCTACAATTTATTTGATTTATTTAACTATCAAATTGGGTGATCTACCACCTCTTCAGCTTCCCCCTTCTGTATTCTTCCCCTGTGCACAGTCTACATCCTGTTTGTCCTGGTCAGCCTCCAGGTGTCTGTGTGCGGCTCTCAGTGTGTCCTGCAGGTCTTTGTACTGAGCCAAAGTGCAAGCTTCCTCCACGCGGGCCCAGCGGTAGTCCTGGTGCTCGTCAGACAACGTCACTGCCGTCCCTGGGTCCCTCAGTTCGGCCAGCCAGTATAGCACCTCTTTGGGTCGGCCACGCACCTTGTAGCGCAGCTCTTGCACAAAGCCGTCGAGCACCTGCAACTGCTCCGCCCCCAACCCTGCTTCCTCCTTGGTCTCCCTCAGAGCTGTGATGAGGTCTTCCTCACCTGGATCCACATGGCCTGATGGGAATCAGATTATACATAACTGGGACAAAGAACATGTAATGCTTTATGAGAGGAATTTAGCTCATTAGTGTTTAATATCAGCAACATGGTACATGTTTGAGTCGGTAAACACCTTTGGGTGGGGTCCAGTGGTGCTCCCCATAAGAGGTCTGCAAGAGGAGGTACTCGATGTTGTCTGGTGGAGGCACGACGGCCAGACGACGAAACACTATGAAGCCACAAGCACGCAGCGCCATCTCCCTGTTCCAACAAATTCACACAGCACATTTTGCATCACATGTGGTCAGTGTGTGCGGTCGAGTCACATGTGCATCGGAAATAGATTCGGGTTAAACGAAGAAATGCACTTTTGAGTGGGAATAGTTACATTGATGTGGATTACAACATGGTTACATGATAAAGTCCCTGAGCTGATAATATCTAAGTAATATCTAAGGCGAACTTGATATATAAATAAAGTATTTATTAGTATGGGAATACAACCACATCGGAAATACTGGACAATTTCCCCAGGTCCCATTATTCTATTAGTCTAAAGTCCAGGTTATCCAGTAAACACACTGGCCTCACTTGAGAGGAAAGCTTGCCTAGAGAATAACCTGACGATTATTCTGTGAATTCTGTGACAGATTTCACCGATCGTCGTCCAACGCTGCTGCAGCAGTTGTGTTATTAACCCATTACAAATGCATCTGTTAGCATGGCTGTCACTTTAGCTAGCAACAGTTAACGTACGTTGGCTCACCTAGTTTAGACGTTAAACAAGTACCGGTGTGTTACACCGTCTGTCCTTCTCACTTTGCTCAAAATGGTCTCTGTTCTACCTTTCACGAACACAGAGTGTAGATTCGACGCGTCGCTATTTAAAGTTACTTCATTAAAGTGAGCGGCTTGTCAGTTGTCGTCACCTTTATGGCGTGGTGCGCCATAAAATGATTCCGAGCCTATTTGATGCCGGTTATGAAACGTTCCGCTTTGACAGTAGGTATTTCATTTATAATGCACTCTTCATCAACCGATACTGTTGGCTATGCATCTATAATAATAGTTTAAAAAATGAATTGTACATCTAGCATGTAAAAAGTAATCCGTTGTTGCAATGGTATATATATGCAGTGTAAACACAATAATAATAATACTCCTTAGCTTTACTGGTCTTTAAATAGAGTAACGTTATTTATATTTGGATAACTAAAAATGCTGTTGTGCCTGTTGGAGACAGATAAGAAATGTACCGACAAAATACAGATAAGACCGAGGGAACACAGCTTGTCTCAGAAGATAACAGAGATGGGCCCACCTTACTACACAAGCCGAGCCGTCAGCAGTTCAACTTAACGGAGGAGACACTGCTGCTTACAGTTTTGAGGTAACGTAAAACTTAAAACTTAAGAATACATGTATTGTTTTTCTCATCTAAAAAATATATCGGGAAAGGCAGAGTCAGACTGACAGATGGAAAAACATAATGTAATTTCAATTTGTAGGAATTTGTGGGAATCTATCCCACAGTCACATGGGGCTATATTTTGTCCTGCCATAAAGAATGCTCTTGTGTTTGCTCCATTCTTAGCATGTATCTGCATGTGGTTTAGCTAAATGCCTCAGGACGTGTGACTTTTGCTGCCACTACGACTGTCCTTGCTCAGCCTTCACTGAAATGTTCATTATTCCACTCCACTGTACAGGAATCACACTTGGGTTCAAGTTCCCCTCCATCCATTTACTATTTTTCATGTGTACTGACTGTCACAGAGATTAGACATGGATGTTGGACTTTAGCCTCCAGACGACCAATGCTTAAATAATGAAATTCATGTTCTCATACATACTGCAATCATCAGGCACTTGATTGACCTGCAATTTTATATTTAGAGAACACGCTTTCAACTTTGGATGGATACAATTTAATTTTGATCAACTAAAGGATCAGGCTCCTTTTAATCTACTTACAAATAATACGTTCCCTCAGTGGTTAAACGGGTGCTCATGAGACAGACATTCGATTTCTACAAAGTTTTGAAAAATACTGAATTTCTTTTGTACATTGGCTTTCTATGCATAATTTCACAGCGGCATGGAGGAAAAGATGCCGCCATCGGGAGTGCCTCATTTTGTTGGGAAGAAGGAAGAACTGATTGATGCAAAGCGCTCTTTCAGAACACTGGAGGGTCGGGACATACTGATCATCCACCACCAGAGCGTCTTCTATGCTGTTGACTCGTACTGCTATCGTGAGTTCATTTCCTCTCAAAACAGTTGCTCAACCATCATGCTTTTGTTTTTAATGTATGTTAGGGTTCATCCAACAACATGTGTTCTTGTCTGGTGGCGCTGGTGCTTGCTTCAAATTGCCGCTGATAGACACCCTACTGTGGGATATTCAACACTGGGCTGCTTTACTTCTGTATTTATAGAACGTTTGAGCACGTATCACCTTTTAAAGTGCATCCATTCGGTGAAGGGTTTGCTTTAAACTGTCAGCCTACTCATGCAGTACATTGATGGTCTACCCATTCGACAGATGCTGGGGGAGAACTGCAGAATGGAGACATTGAGGTGAGGATTGGGGACTTTTCACCTAATGCATTGTGTGTGGCCTTTCAAACCAAAAGGAATTTCGGTCAAAGTACTGTACTTTTGTGTTTTGTTGCCACATACGTCCTTTACAGGATTTTCAATCTACACTGCCACCTTGTGCTGAGGCAGAGAAACACACTGTAATTAAGATACCCAACCCTGCATAACAGAAAATTAATGTTATGCTAATGTTGAAGAGACTAAATGACCTACACTCATCTCCCGCGAGGTTGTTTACCTGCTTTTTTTCAACACCCTCACAGGAGATTGCTGGCAAGCTGTGCATAATTTGTCCGAACCACAAGTACAAGATCTCTCTTGCAGAAGGCGAGGGCCTGTACAAGGCCAGAGACCCCTTGGAAAAAACGCCTGTGAGCAGATGGTACTCCAAAGGCGTGAAGCAGCGGATCCACACGGTCACTGAGAGCAACGGGGATGTCTATGTCATGCTCTCACAGGACTCAAAGTGGATCGAGTCAGACTTCTTCCAGGGAGAGAAGGGCAAGGTGGAAAGGACCAAAGCCGCAGCAGCTGAGAAGAAAACAAAAGTAGTTGAACCGGTCTTGAGAAAATGAAATCGAAACGCTGTGTTGAGTAGACAAGAGCTTCTCCAAACAATCATGTAGTTGAAAACAAACATTTTTTATGGGTTCATTTAGATCTCTGATTGTCTGCTCCTGAATTGGGTAGTGCGATGAGGAGGCTGAATGCAAATCCATACAGGAGTATCCCTCTACATTTCAATTTTCATAATTTATTATGCATATAGTGAATTAATTAGTTAGATTTAAAAAATAAATAAATAAAAGGTTCAAACTGATTGAAGATGTCCCAAAGTGGAAAACTGTTCATTATAAAATGTAATGTTCACTGCCTCAGATAACCTCAATGTTTGTATAACAGGTCAATGTCCGGCCGCAGGTATTTGTGTTGTGACATGTTTACTATTATGGTTTCCCTCTCATGACCCCCTGGGCTCCTTCTGCACAGAAACTCACGGCTTTGTCGGTGCATGGTTTGGTCTACAGCTTCACAAAAATGGTGGTTTTCACAATTCCCATAATATATCTTAACAGCCTTCTCTGTTGGACTCTCCCTGCCTGGGCATTTAAACAAAGTAATAAAAAAATATTTTTGCAAAAAGGTGAGATTGTTTATGTGCCCTGTGCAGAAATTAAACCATTGAATTAGAATGTGCTGCATATTCCTCCTATATGATGTAAAGAGTCAGAACAGCGTGTGAATATTAGGGGGTTAAATCGCCAGGCTTGACACGAAGCAGGTTGTGTGCAGAAGGTCCTTTGCAAAAGGTCAAGTAGAGGGCTCCATGTCAAGACAAAGAGCACTGCACAGCATGTGAGCTGCATGGAATCATCCAATGCCTTTTAAATTGCCCTTGGTTGATTTTATTTCTGCATTTTTTAAATTGTGATTATGAATGACACGCAGGCTCCGATAGAACTGTACTTATTTGAGATATTCTCCCTTTTTAAAGAGCTCTAAACTTCCTACCGTATGTCAGAAACCTCCTTATCATGTGACCCCCACTGCAAAACATCCCTAAAGTTCATATCGTCTCGCTACACTACTCACAATAGTCTCCCAACGCTCATTATGATTCACATCACTGCTACCATTAACATTGCTCCCCACGCTCCCCTTGGCCAATCCTTTTGTGTCTGTGCATGTGGCGTTCCGTGTCTGTCTTAGTGATAAGGGACAGGACTGCGGTCATGTGGACCGCATTTAAAAAATAAATGCACCGCTATTCTGGGCGTAATGCATTTATGGCTTACAGCCTTATGCATTGATCTGTGAAGTGACTTTTCTTAATCTTTGAACTGTGTCTTTACACCAGATTACACCAGATCCAAGCTGGGTAACACTGCTTTAAATTGATCCTAGCTCATGTTGACCTCTTCTATACTCATCTATCCATCTATCCATCCATCTTCAACCGCCTATCCGGGGTCGGGTCGCTGGGGCAACAGCTCCAGCCGGGGACCCCAAACGGCCACCTCTACCAGTTCTGACTAGGGGATCCCAAGGCGTTCGCAGGCTTCGCCATCCGCCTCGAAAAGACCATCAGGTGAAAACATATGTTTAATTGACCAAAAAGGTCATGTGTCACGAGGAGCCGGGTGTTTGTGCGTGTGTGTGTGTGTGTGTGTGTGTGCGTGTGTGTGTGTGCGTGTGTTTAGGTGTGCGCTCCTTCGGGCGCGCATACGCGCCGTATGCCCGCGTGCGTGTTGCTGAGTCAGGCGCGACCGCTCTCTCTCTCTCTCTCTCTCTCTCTCTCTCTGACTGTCTCTCTCGCTCTCCCCTCCAGTTGTTCTCTTCCACAGAGACTTATGCGCAGACGTCATTCGGTCGGTCTCGCCGTAGAGGCGCGAGGTTGACCTCCTCGTCGCTAATTGTGTTTCCTATCGAGTGACAACTTGTTCGTCGGTTTTAGCGCATTGGCTGCCCATGGGCGCAGCTGTATACACACACACACACACACACACACACACACGCACGCACGCACACACACACACACACACGCGGCTGGGCTGTACGTGCGCCTCTGCGGTCGGTTCGGGACGATATCGCGCTCCGCTCTTATGAATGAATAACGAGACGGGGGGGAATGATACTCCCCAGCAGCAGCAGCAGCGGCGGCAGCAGCGGTCCAGGGGGGGCAGCCCCCGATGAGAGGGATTAACGCCGGAGCGGAGCCGCGGCTCATTGCGGAAAAGCCGAGTCTGACTGCAGACTGGCGCGGAAAACGCACCGCGAGGGAAACGGGCTCCACGGCGTGAAGAAGCGGAACAAAAGCCGCGGTGAACACAATGTAAGTTGCTGGGAAGCTGCAACTCATTAAGACGTGAGAGGAGAGCGCGCTCCTGTGTTGCATGCTTTTTCATTTTGTTGTCGTTGTATGTCGTAAATGTATCAAAGTGTGTGATTTATTGGTCAATAATTCCCATTCACGTAGAGCCTAGGGCCTTGGCGAACATTTTACACGTGTCACAATGGTGATGCACTGTCCTCCGTGATTGACGTGAGTAATAATGGACAAAGGCCCCCCCCCCCCCACCACCCACACACACCTGACTCCCCTCCACCTCACCGCCAGCATCCCTCTGGAGGATTCCAGTCACCACGAGTTGTCTCCTTCGCAGGTCCATCCACATCGTGGCTCTGGGCAGCGAGTGCCCCGGAGGAGTCGGGCCCGGGGAGGAGATCATGGGCCAGGGGCAGCTCCAGGGAGGCCTGCTGTGGAGCTACCTGGGCCAGGGAGCGCTGGTGGGACCGTGCGACCTGGAGAGCAGCATTCACAACCCGGCCTTCATGGAGTACACGTCGCGCGTGTTCGGAGACGTTACTGTTGTGGTTCGGGATTGCCCCAACTGGGTAAGGGTGTTTGTGTGCAAACGGGTTTTTACGGAGGACGAGGCTGAGGGTTAGGGTTTCATTAAGATAAGGGTGTCATTTTGCGAGAGCATTGCGAGTGTGTCACTTGACGCTGATGTGCTGTTTACTTTCTCTCTCTGCTTGTGTTTCTCACAACACGAACAACATTTCAAATTCCCAAACCCCGTTCCAAAAGCACACAAAAGTGCGTCTAGTTTAAGGAGGGCGCTATTTTAACACGCACGACACACAAGAAAAGGATTGATGGCCTGTGAATACAGAACGAAACCACAGTTGTTATTTTGTAGCAGCACTGTAAGTGCCTTTTATGGGGCCGTCTAACAATGTCAGCGGCGGTGCTGCACAATGTCTGTCAATCCAATTCTATGGCTCTTTGTCCTTGTTTTTGTTCACATTGTTCAAGGCTTTCTGAGGTGTTCTTTCCTGCCTAATGAGTGGAATCAGATTGGTTTCGATTGAGCGGCTATGGCCTCTTTCTCTTAGGTCCGAGGGAGAGCCAGAGGGGAACGATTAGGGTTAGTCGTGGCTGGGGTGTCATTTTTGGGCGTTCGGACAATTCGGGGTATCATCTGACCTCCTATTTATTGCTCTTGCCTTTCCAGGACCTGTTGGACAGCGATTGGACAAGCGTACGGAAAGTTCTCGAACAGGCCGACATCCTGGTTATTAAATATTCAGTCACGGACAAGCTGGCCTTCCAGCAGGTCAGGAACAACTACGCGCTGAGACTGCGCCCGCTCCTGAGGCACTGGGGCGTGCCGGTCATCCTGGTCGCCGTTGGGGCGCGGCTCAACGGTGAGGTTGCTTTCGTCCTGTGTTTTTGATAGAGTCCAGTTTGGTTTCCGACGCCTGGACAACCGACGGCTCTCCCAACAGTTTGTCATTGTTATGTGGGAAATAGTTTGAGGGGCTGCAAATACAAAATACAAAATGTCTTGTCTCTCCGCCGTTCTACATGATATCCTGGTATTTTATGGGACGATTAACTGCTGCCGCAGATGTTGAGTTAGAATCACCACAATGTCGCCAGTGAGATCCCTTTTCGAGAGCCTTGTGTCCTCAAGCGTGTCCTCCCAGCATTGAGGAGGAGGATGCTTGTGATTAGATCTCCTCTTGGCTGCCTGCATGGGGTCAGCTCACATGCTCGCCTGCTGGAAACACACCAAAGCAAGACATCAATTTTGATATTTTTTGGCCTTTATCTTTGCCTTGCAAGCAGACAGGAGCACGCACAGCACTTAAATATACACAAACGTGCAACACACGAGTAGTGGTCCCTTAAGTAGGACTAAGGCCTTTGGGTGTAGGCTTAGTGGGGGCTGCTTAACACATCACAAATTTACACACATGCATCTGGCAGGTTGGTGGGTCTGCATGTGTTTTGGAACTTGCACACACTGACCCTTGTTGATTCCAGATTGCGTGAAGACACTCATCAAATGCACTAGGTTGTATTTTTAGCTTGTTTGCACGACACACTTTGAGATCCTGTCAGAGCTCCACTGCACAATGATCACATTTTGAGTCAAGGCTTTGCCAAAGAGAAGCAGAGGGAGGAGAGGAAGTGGGGAGATGCAGACCAAAGCCTTTGTTTGTGCACTTGTTTGTGGCCGGCTGCTGTGAGTATTTCCATGCTATCCCCCTCATGATTGAAGAGAGCGACGGCTGAGCACCGAGCACTTCCTGCTGCTCGGCTTCAGACCACCCCAGGCACCGCCGAGGCAGAGAGCGCTGCCGAACGTGCATTAATGGAGCCATTAAACCGGAGCTGAACGCAGGAGCACAGACAGATTTATCCAAGGGCGCGCACGCACACCAGCATACCACTGATACGCCAAGTCACCGCCTGTCAGCCACACACGCACACACACACACACACACACACGCACACGCGCACGCTCTGTCCGGCTCTGTCTTTCAATTAGTTTGTTTGCTGTATTTATATGATGCCTCAGGGATTTCTCTCTTTTATATCTGTCTCGCTCCCTCTGGTGCAGTCCTTTTCTTTTTTTGTTCTCCTTCAAGCTAATCCCTCCAAATTTTCTGTCGGATTCTGTGGCTTTGGTCCCGATGCAAACATAATAGTGTGGCACATGCGCTTTGCAGAGTTTTCGATGATCCGTCTTTTCTGCTGCAACAGAATTCTTCTGGGGTGTTTTTAGACCTTGTTTTTTACTTTAGTTTTGTTTGTGAAATGTGGAACAAAGTAACTTATAGTTTTGTTGCACCTTTCTGTCCCTTTTAAGCACTAACACATATACAAAATAGGTTTTAAGTGTGATGTTTATTTTACTAAATAGTTGGGATGCAGTAGATGAAACTGGCATGCTGAAGGAGAGTGAAACATCTTTACCCAGCTTTGCTCGGATTGGTCGAGTCTGGGGAATAGGTCATGCAGATCGATACCCCCTGAGTTTGGGGTTGACACAGCACTGGAGTCAAGCTCAATCCCAGAGAAGGCCAGAATAAAAAAAACTGGGACTTGTAGCTTTTGCATTCTGGGGACTTTTCATATCTGCCGTGACCTTCAGGCCGGTTATGATAGACATAACATATTACTCACGGGACTGATAGAATTGCAGGGCCTTGAGTTTGACACCACACTGAGGTGTGAGGTGTCTCTGTTAAATGAATCTGTTGAATTTATTGGGAACTACCACCACAGTTGATCTGACAGGTATACCTGTCAGATGAACCCGTCGCCATTAACAGTACGGACCTAAATGCTGTGCTTGAATTTAGCAAAATCTTCTCAAATACCCTCGTTAACTATTAATTTGATTCAGCTATTTATACGCTCTCGCAACTGAACTCCTCTCCTCCTCTGCATTCAGATGAAGGCCCTCCGTGTACGTGTCCGCTGTGTGCGTCCGACTGGAGCAGCTGTGTGCCTCACAGCGAGGGCCTGCAGCTCTCCCGGGACCTGGGGGCCACTTACCTGGAGCTGCCCTCGCTCAACCACGTCTTTGTGGGGCGCTACTTTGGCAGCGTGGTAAGGGGTCTCCACACACGGGAAATGGCTGAGCTGTAAAATGTCACTCTGCATTCAGTATACGCGAGTACACAGAGCCAAATCGGTCTTCTCAGGAGGTTGTTTTCTATGCTGAGAATTGATGAGCTAACATCACTGTTTTGGTGCCTTGTGTTTTGTACTAACGCACGCGTTTCTGTGTTGTTCAGCTGGAGTACTTTATGATTCAGTGTCTGAAACACAAAGCCAAGGAGAGGCCGGAGAAGAGGCGAGGAAATAAAGTGAACGATCTCCGCCCCCCTCACTTAGAACAACCAGGTGAGAGCGTTACTATGGTTTAAGTCTTCATATTTAGCAATACATTTAGTAGTTTTCATATTATTCAGTTATTATTGCTGTTTTGTGCTGCAGAGAGAACACTCAACCGGACTGACTGAATTGTTTCTTGTTACAGCTTACATGGCCATAAAAAAAGCTGAGCAAAAAGGTTTTTATCTAGATCAATATGCCCTGTTCCAAACTGGAAATTACAGGCGAGACAAAGAGCTAGGTAGACTATTATTTCATGACGTTTGAATCAATTTTGAACTGAGCACCAAACACAGCAACAACTGAGAGTTTAGTGACGCGTTCGGAGGCAGTGCAGCGACTGGAGTTGCAGATTTAAACGCGTGTGCATAGTGCTGAAAAAGCTGCAAGGTTACATTTGCAAACTGTTTCATGAATTGAAAGAATGTTGAGTCGAACCAAACTGACACATTGTTAAATAGCCCTTCTCTTTGAACAAACTGGCATCAGAAAATGTCCAACAAACACTCAATCCATAAACAAAATGTTGCAAGGATCAAATGTTTGCAATCTTCGTTTAGTTTTCAATCTGCTTAAATTCAAAATTTCAAATGAGATATTCATTAAGCTCATTAACAAGGCTCATTGAACTTTTGTCAGAATATTTTAGTTGGTATCGGACAGTAGCTTTATTGTACACTTGTGTACAACACTTGTGCTCGTTTATTGCATTTCTGCTGCTTTTCCTTTGCTCTTTATGCTCTGCTTTTTTAGACTTTGGCACTTCATTCTCCTAAATGACTAAAAGACAGCATGATTGAATCTCTACAGTCATCTGACAATCCTGGTTGCTGGTTGTTGCCATAGGCAAAGTATTTTATTCAAAATGAGAATCATGAGAACTTATCTGGATAAAAGCTGACAACTTCTTCTACAGCCGACATTTCAGCATTTTCCCACACACGGAGCATTTTTACAAAATAAAGCACCTGCAAAATATTTAACACCAACTATATTATAGATATTGATCTGGCCACTTTATTACTAAATGTAATGAAGTGACTGACAGCTGTAAGTCAAGCCAACAAGACCAGCAAGTGCTGGCAGAGCTGTTGGTGTTTGTCCAAAGCTACTTAACTGTACTCACGGTGTGGCTTGCATTAAACATGGCGTTCGTTGATTCAAGAACGGCACAGTTTTTACGGCCAAATCTGAGCGGTCATAAAAAAGGTGAGGTCTAAGAGGATATGTTATGTATGAAACATGAATAGGAATATAATTGCACAATGATTTGTGAATCCCCATCTCCCGCTCTTCCTCTGCTTCCTTTTCACATTTTATTCTGAATTCATGAGTACATGCTTCATGAAACCAGGGCTCTTTTTTTTATTTTTTATTTTTAATTTTTTTTTTACTGTTTTTGTTTTGAACATTACTTTCGAATATCAACTTTCTGTGTCACTCAGTTTAAAATACAAATCCATTGTTAAACAGACATACATAGCCAGTTCTCCATTACCTCAATATTACAGAATCCTGTGCAGCCGTGTGTCTCTGCAGGTTTATCATAAGCACCAAAAACCACACTTCTGCAAGCGTCCTTTCTAACTGAAGCAACAGGGCAGGGCACACCATCACATTGGTCTCTCTCCTCCAGCTCGTTCTTAACCAGAAGATCTCACTAAAATATGGCTGTCGATTTCACTCTGTGCACAGACCCATGAACTATCCATTGGTCTCTATACCAAGCAAGACACGGTGGATTAACAAAAAAATGACCCGATTGTTCATTAACGCAACTCATCCCATCGGTCTTCCCCTCTGCTTCCGTCCCTCCGTTCAGCACGTCTCCCCCCCATCCGAGTAGAGGAGTCCAGCTTCTCCCAGGACATGCAGTGGTTGCTGGAGCGCGGAGTGCAGTTCGCCGACGTGGCATTCTACGCCGGGGACTCTGGCAAAGAGCTGGGGTGGGCGCACGCGGCTGTGCTCTGTGCGGTCAGTCCGTACTTCAGACAGCTGCTCCTGGGGCCCAAGGCCAGGTAGGAGAGACATTAGCTGGTTCACACGGCGGGGGCCGAACGAGCTGTGCACCAGCTGAGCCTGTAGCAGCCGCTCGGCACCTTCTGCAAACTGTGGTTCTGTGCTTAATTTCACCTCCGGCTGGACAGGGAACGTCCCCAGTCGCGCTGTGTCTGCAGAGAGCGGGACGCAGGCCCTCCCTCGCTGCTCTCCACCTGGGACGGGGGGATTATTGATGACATGCCACGATCAGAGGGCCACCTGACAGGACGCCTCTCCCGCCTGGTGGTGAAGGATCCCCTGCTGTGTATGTGCTTGTGGGAGACTCTCATGTTCATCTATAGAGGTATGAACCATCAGTCAAACACCGTGTGTGTGTGTGTATATAAATGTATGTCTGTATCTGTATATTGATAAATCTCACCCTTATAATCACAAATGACGGATTCAAAGTCCAATTATCCATTCTGGCAATTTAAAAGTGTCTACTACAAACTGGAGATCCAAATACGAAACTCGTCCGACAACTGCTAGACAGGAATTCTGGGAAATGATGTCCGAAAAACAAACTGCTCAATTTATTCAATTGCATTTATCATTCACAGCCTTGTATTGCTGATACTGGAATGCATCTGGCTAATAGCAACGGCTGGTGTTTCATTCATGGTGCTCCCTGTTTGTTGCCATATCAGTTTGATAGTTTGAATACAGCTCACAGGACTCAACAAACATTCACAACACAGGAACTCTGATCTGATAATAATTTAGATGTCATGATGAATGTCTGCTGGCAGTAGAAAGCCGTTTACTCGCTATTGGATCTCATCCAATGTTCCATTATGGTGAGGAACCGAAATCAGTCTAGTTTGAAAAGTGCTTGTTACTAACCAAATGCAGTGTTTAAATCGAGTGGCTGATCATTCATTGCATAATACTGTGATCTCACACTACTGGCCTCTTTGTACTTAGAGGCCTCAGGCCACTCGTGTGTCTTTTATCTCCACCCAGCTCAGTTCCGTTAAACATGGATTTGTACACGAGCGACATCTTTGCAGAAATTGAACCTCACACAGGCGTAAAACAATGAATTAATTAAACAGCCGCGTGATGTTCTCTACAACATCCGTGCCATTACGAATCCCTTCTCAGTCTGCGGATCCGAATCTGCAGCGCTGTGCTGCCGCCTGCAAGCCAGCGCGTCATCGCAGGCTCAATGTCGTGCAGGCGTCCCTATGGCAAAAAGCTGTGCTAACATATGATTCATGGCCGCCTCTTAACATGTATGTGAGCATCAGAGATGGTTTGACACACCGATACACCAAAGGTACACACACACACACACACACACACAAGCTGAGTGCATGAGTGTGCTGGTAAGAAGATTATAGCGTTACACTGAGTTGCGGTGAGTGACTGCATGAATGAGAATAAGAACGGCAGCAGGAAAATTGTGAGAAGGGTGAAAAACCAAGGCGGCGGGACATGAGAGAGGGAATGGAGTGTTTAAAGGAGCTGACGGAGAGGGCTTGGGTGTTGGGCACCAGAGCAGACAGTGTGTGTGTGTGTGTGTGTGTGTGGTGTGTGTGGCCGGGGAGAATAGCAGAGAGCAAAATACGAATGTCACGTTTTCTAAAAACACTGCAGGGAGACAGTGACCAGTCTTGTGTGAACAATAACTAATGTTAACCTTCAAAATTGTGGGTCTGATTGTACGTTTAAAGCAGTTGACCTTGTGTATTTCTGTATACGTGTATTTCCTGATGCGTCTCCTTTGCATAGACACAGAATTATTGGTAATACAATGAGTCAGTGCTTGACGTTCATTTGCAGTAAATCCACAACAAGCCGTACTTTGCAGAGACGGGAAGACTGCTCGCAATTCAGTGCCACTCATCTCTCAGTTGTGGCTCCTTTTTATTGGCTTTAGCGGAACTAATTTCCATAACAATATCGTGTCTGTGTAAACGCAGCGCGTCACACTGGCGGTTATTATTCCACGCCGGGGGTTTTTGTCACTCGAGTGTGTGTGGACGGTCACCAATGCCGTGACTTTGTTTGTGTGATGTTAACAATGCGAGACTTTGTCTCCTTGTGTAGTGTGCAGCAGATTTATTGACTTTGTCACTCGGTTGCTATTGTGTGTGTGTGTGTGTGTATGTGCATGTTTAGCACATGTATTATGTGTACAACCGAGGTTATAAACCGAAAGTACACTTTGTGGTTCTTTGTGTAGGTGGTTGAGACATTAGCACTCAAAAGCTATTTGAAGCATTTAAGCATTCTTGCAACGCTTCCTTTGTGCACGTGTATTCCATTTGAACTCACATGGAAGCATCTCCTGGTCCATCCAGTTGTGTCGCTTGGTGTCTGGCTGCATCACACGGCTTCACCACAGCTCTTGAGCTAATCCCTCACGCTGCCTACGAGGGGCCGGTGCATTTCAGTGTTATTATCTGGCACCGCATGTAGAGATAATCCCTCTATCAGCCCAAATACCGTCATTATGAGCTGGTGATGAGATAAATCCTGCCCAGTCAAGCACCCTTTCTTTCCTCAATAGTCTGTTTATGTCCCAGTGAGACCACTTACGCCATCCCAGTCCACCTGCAGGGCTGTGCAGGCTTTACAAAATGAGTACCAGTGCAGTGATTAAATGCAGCTGTGCAGCTTGAAGAGTTCTACTTTGTCTCATTGGAGTATTTATATTTGACATCCTATTTTATGACAAATTGCTACAGGGGATAATGTTTTTTTAGGCTGACCCAGAAATTTGGCATTGCACTCATTGACAAAAAGCTAACAGGAATTCCCCATGTGATTTTGGATTATGGCTGAAAGAAAAAGAGTAAACACAAGTTTGTTCTGTTGAAACAATTTGGTCCGCAAAACATAATTCCAGTATAATTGGTGAAAAACCGCCAACTAACTAATTACTGGGTTGATTAACACTCTTATTTGTACATTGTGTATGTATAATATTTTTGTAAATCTAGTGACATCAATGGTACAGTGACATCAGAGAACAAATCCTTTCCTTTCCTGACTTTACAATATTATAAGGAAAAAAAAGAGGTAATCAATTTATTCAGGGGATCCCTTACTTTTTTTCAATTGCCATTGCGCATCATCAGGAGGACCAAGTGTAAGTCTTTAAGTCTTGATTATGACCAAATACCTCCATGACTAATGACCCTCAGCCGTACTTTGTTGTTAATTGTTAGCATGCCAACCCGCTAAACTAAGGCGATAAACTTCATCATCTAATACACATCAGAATTAAAGCATGTTAGCATGCCGACGTTAGCATTTAGCCCAAAGCCAAGAAGCTGCTAGCATAGCTGCACAGAGCCCAGAGGACTCTGTGTGTAAGGCATGTGGGTGTTTCAGAACACTTTGCCATCTGAGTATTACAGGAATACACAGTGCCTGTGTATTCCTGTAAACTGTACTATTCTGGTTCCAAAGAATCTTTGTGTTTGTGGATGTTTTTTAGGAGCGTGGGAGTGGGATCACCTTCAGGAGGCCTTGGATGAGAAGCTGAAGAATTCACTCGCTGTGGCTCAACTTATGGAGCGCATACGATCCCTCATCGGCAAAGACAGGGTGAGGTCTTAAAACCCCCTCTTTTACAACTACACACACACGCACACACACTAAAAATCTAATTATGTTGTGCAAGGATGTAATTACTTATGGTGTGTATCCTAAAACAGCCCTCCCCACCAAAAGAGGAAGTAAACGCATGTTTTTGTAGTTGCAGATAAAACAGCATCTTAATTGGCAAGACCTTTGTTTAAAAGGCATCGCAGTAATGTTCTGGCTAAATTCAGCACATTTACATAATTGCTGCCCGTGTCACCTCCCAGAAATAAGGACCAAATAAGAGATGCCCTTAAAAGGAGCCAAAGGGAAACACAATATCCTTGAGGAGTTCAGATCAGACATCAGCAATAAAGTCCAACATTGCCTTCAAAACCTCATTGTGCCCATCTGATAAAAAAGTGAGGTGGCTCTTTGTGAGCGATGGCGAGCGTTGACATTTAAAGAGGGATCTGGAGATGTGACACGGGGTGCGTGTGACAAGCCTTTGGCCCCACTATGCATGGTCCACCAACCCATCTGGATAGAACTAGGTCTGCTACCTGAGGCGGGGTTGAAGCGAGCTGACACACCGTGAGACGGCTGGGCCACTTTAACGCGAGGAGACACCGGGACGTCCTGTCGCGATTTCATCTCGTCCTCTCTACAAACGCCTCCGGGTCATGTCGCGCTGCGAGAGCGGCGGATATATATTTTCCATAGAGCTTTGCATTTATTTACACGGAGTAAAAAAAAGGAGCTGGACTCTGTGGCTGCCTCGGCAGAAGACTCTGTGTGTTTGCTGAGCGCTCCTTCTGCAGCAGAGCTGTGCGAGAATATGAAGTCCGTCGTGCTCCGGTTGACTGAGAAAGGTCACGCAATGGTAATTGGATGCTTCGAAGAATTTAATTTGAGGACTTAACACAGCCGCGTGGGCACATACACTGCAAAAATCAACTGACAGCCTTTCTCATAATACAGATTTCACCTGCCGTGCAATGCAGTACACTGCAACACTGCATGCGCATGTATTAGATTACGCATATCTACAATGTGTAGATAAGTAGACAGTTCGGACGAGCGGGTGGTTGCCAGTCGTTTTTTTTGGGAGTTAGTTCCGTCCTGTCATGTCGTTCTTGGCATTGCGGTAAAAGCGTGTTTGGGTAGTGCGAGCAAGAGGGGCAGAGAGGCCTTTAATATTCCACAGCGGAGGTGAGATGGATGTACAGAATGGCAATTGTGCTGGTAACTAGCACCTGACATCCAGCAGAGGAATGTTATTTATTTCGTCTTCTTGTCTCTCCCTCTGTGTGTGTGTCTGTCTGTGTGTGTGTTTTTATAGGGCCCGAGAGACACGCCGAGCGCCCGGGCAGCTCATCTCGGCCCCCAAACTCTAGTCAACCTCTTCAATTCTCCTCTTTACTCTGATGTCATCTTCATGGTGCAAGGTGGGTCAGCGCTTATCTGTTACACAAACGTCAGCGAAGGGGCACATTTAAGTAGCAGCGTTTTAATATGATTTATCTCCAGAGGCTTGGTATCCATTAGCAGACATTGTAAGTTAAAGCGGTACGAGGCACGGGCGGCCTTTGGGTCCTGCAGGGCTTCATCTGACCAGAAGCTCTTGCGCGACTAAATCCTCTTATTAAGTGATCAAACAAAGAAATTGCGAAATGAGTAATGAGTATCCTAATCAAAATTTATTTCATTAAAAACTGTGAGCTTTTCATTTGCACGTTTAAACAGTGACTTACATGTACAAATATAAAGTCATTGGATGTTTTTTTTCTCCCATATGTACTGAGTATAATGAGAGCTGTTAATGGTCCTTCATGACAGCGATTATGTCAGGACTTAAGCCCAGGTTTTTCATACTTTTGTCTCCTTAAATGGCCCATTATGACTAGAGACTAATTTAATTTGGCCTTTACACTTTTGTAACGAGGAAAAAAAGCTTTGTTGGTGATAAAACCTTTTGGATTTTTAAAAATCAAATTATTCAAATGTGTTATGTGGGATTATTTTAAAACTATTTTACATTCTGTCCATATCGGTCAACATTCAATAAATTTACCATTAACAGTTTATACATGCAGGCATTTCACTTCACAGCGCTTTGGGACATTCTTTGAAGCTACTCTGAAATTCTAAACCTAGTTGTTAATGTTACGTGTGTGTGTGTGTCTCTCTCTCTATGTGTTTAAGGGAGTGTGTTGCCAGCCCATCGAGCAGTGCTGGTGGCACGCTGTGACGTCATGGCGGCCATGTTCAGTGGGAAATACGCAGAGGCTCGGAGCCGAGTGGTGCCCATTCACGGTGTGTCCTCAGATACCTTCCTGTCTTTCCTGGAGTACCTCTACACTGACTCCTGCTGTCCTGGTAGGTTTACTGCACACAACCCACACGTAAAATCAGGAACCGCGCTGTGACGATCACTTTATTATAATAACATGGGGGAAGTTTTGTTCATTCGTGACTGAGAGGAAAAGCCGCTTTAAATGCTGCAGATCTGACAAACAAAATGACGGTCTATTGCAGAAGGACAACGTCCTTTTAACGTGCTGCAGGAATATGCTCCATTACCGAACGCTTGAGAGAGGTGCAGCGGTGTTTCCCCCCCTGGCGTCGCTCACTGAGCGCAGCCACGAACAAAAGCACAGATGACAAGTCCCATCCACATCTGTGACTGCCACATGCTGCCAGTGTCTTTCTCACCAGTTTGGTGGAGCAAAGCACCGCGCTTCAAATTCAATTTGATTCAGTGAACTCACTTTTCCAAAAAATGTTGTTGTTTTTGTTTTCCTGTTTCCCTCTTTGGCACATTGTGCGCTGCCTTTACAAAGTAATTAGTGTTGAGAATTCTCTCTGGTGATAGCAAGTGCATTACATTATCTTTTAGTGTTTTTTCAACCTTAAAGTTACAATAATAATACAGTCATTTTCTCACACTTTTGAATCAAAAGATTTCATTGAAAATTAACACAATGAGCAGCTTTCTGCTCCTTTCTGTCTTAAGTTAAACAAACCAACTAATATTCATGTCTGCAAACCCTCCGTCACAGGTTGGCAAAACAATTGAATGGGCTAAAATATCATGGAATGCAGCCCCCTAGTGGTACAAGATTACATCATGCAGCTTTAAATTACAAGCTTTCTGCCATTACTGTATGTCCAAAGGGACTTTGTGTGTGTGTGTGTGTGTGTGTGTGTGTGTTCATGACCATCATCACGGGTCACAAATCAAGCCCCCCCCAACTACAGATGATAACTGCTTTAGAAAGCCCAAACAAATCAAGATTTCACAGTTCTAACTCAAAGATACAGCCATAAAATCAACTACTGTAGACCTAGTTAATTAAATTACTGTATGTCATCCATGTCAGTGATGTTATATAACGAAGCGGCTGAACGGACGACCTTAAGGCTCAGAATAATCCGTCCTGAATAACTGATAGCTGACAATCTCCTTATTTTTTGACATAAAATAAAAATACATGAAAAAAAAACGTCAGAAAGCAACCCTTAAGATCGGGCTCAGGTACACGGAGGGTCAGCAAGCTGTTTCCAGAGAAACAGCTTCAGGTCGAGTCACAGGAACATGAGGCTGCAGCCGCTGCGCTGCTGTTACATAAGAGCTCAAGGTCAAAACAAGGTAACTCCAGCAGCAGCCACAAGAAATAGAAGGAGCGTATGTCTCCCATGCACATATTGTACACTCTACAAACTGTCGGGTGGAAGGCTACATTACTACGCCTCATTTCTATATTTCTAGATGAACCTTAGCGGCAGTGTTTATTGGAGGAAGCACGTTGAGGTTTGTGTGTGACTGAATTATGCAACATCAGGAGTCATCCGACTTAACATTTTGTACTGAAAAAGAGTGACATTTGGATTTACTGATGCATGTAAGGACGCCATTCGACATGGCTATGCTGAGTACATTCGGAATACATTCGGAATACATTTAAATATGGGAGAATATGATAGAAATCTAAATGCACCAGTAGTATGTTGTAGGGCTGGATTTGAACAGATGGATTTGGTTCACACCGTCTTTTTCTGTAAAAGCGGTGTTGAAAATATTGTTTTAGCACATTTTGCGCTGTGACCACATGACAATTATAAGACCTAGATTCACTCCAATTTGGTCTCAACCAACTAGTCTCTACCCTGAGAATATTCAGCTTTTTGCTCAAAACTGTTGTTGCAGACTCCGTTGAAGAGAGTGAATAAAAACTGTGGGCCGTAAAGACAAAAAGCAAACCAGCCGAAAGAAACTTGAAATACTTCTGTCTATAGATGTGAGGAACTGCAGTCACGTAACATCTTTCTGTGCCTCCATCAACACAAGCAAAAGCTTTCATTTGCATGGTCACTTCTACTCATTTAGTTTTACAGTGATATGGCCAAGCATTCAACAGCGTCAATGCGCTTTTTACCCCCCCTCAATGCCACTGGTAATTGTGCTTGTGCTCTGTTCAAAACATATTTTGGGCCAATAACCATAGAAACACTTCCAAGCGTCCCAAATACTTTTGAGGCCTACGGGCTTAAAAATGTTCCAACTGCTGCATAAATGTGGAATGAAGTGTGACGTTGTGACAATGAATGCACACAGCGATTCCCACTGCATATGCATCACAGTGCCGTGTGCCTTTTGTGTGTGCAGCCAGCGTGCTGCAGGCCATGGCCGTGCTGGTCTGTGCGGAGATGTACCAGGTGAAGCGTCTGCAGCATCTGTGCGAAGTGTGCGTGTGCGCTTACCTCCAGAGCATGCCCAGCAGAGAGCTGTCATCCACGGGGATCAGCGTGATTCGACTGCTGCGCCGAGCGAAGGTCAGCGCCACGTTTGAGGACGCAAGAAAATTAACACAACTGGGGGGAGATGGCTTTGCCGGTTAAATTGATTTTTTTCATTATAATATGACATTTTCTTCAGCTTCCAAAATACAAATTATGTTTACAGAGAAAATTTCCCAATGTGATTTGATCAGGGGTAATCCCGAGACCTCCATCTTCAGCAGATACTCAGGTTATGTCAAAAAGGCATTCATTCTCATGAGAAAATAGTTATTAAACCGTATGTGCATGTTTGAATTGAATCTCAGTGCCACAACGCAGAGCAGCTGTACGTCTGGCTCCTCCACTTCATTGCCAACAACTACCTGATCTTCAGTCACAAACCGGACTTCCTGGAACTCTCAGGTTAGGTTGTTTTGTTTTTTTTTTCACAAAAGGGCTGATTTCAACCGTTCAGAAGGCTTCAGACTTTCTTATAGAATAATTAAGTCAGAATGCCTGCAGGCTTTTGAGGATCTGTCCTACTTCTCCACACGGTAAATGCAGATTAGGCTCCGTGTCGCCTACGCGCTGCCAATAGTAGGTGGTTGTCATTTTTTGTTAACTAGTTTAAAAAATGTGACGTGTAATAAAAGTGTCTATTAATCACATGTAAATAAAATGTTAATATATATTACAATAGTAACCATGTTGACATCTGTTATTGAATAGAAAGGGAGTGTTAGAAACCTTCTATTTCTGAAGGTTTGAAACAGAGTTTTAGACACCTCTGTACTCTATGTTATGCATTACATTACAGTAATTCATCCTGGTACTATGCCTAGTACCAGATAATTCTAGGATATATTCATATGCATTCGGCACATGAATGCAGGCAAAGATTGACAGCAACATTTCGCCGGTTAATTGTAGTGTTTTTATTGTCATCATTAGTCGAACACACTAGAATGATTTAAGGTCATTGGACGGGAAATTAAGGGCACAAAAGAAGTCAACGGTAGAATAAGGCCACAGCTCATGATGGTTGTTGTTATAACAAGGTCTTGTTGACTGTATTCTTGGCAACAATGCAAGCGGTTCTATGTCTATGTGTTTCTAGCGCGCCAAGCACAGTAAATACAATTGGGAGGGTTCAGCTGTGATTACATGTGATGTGTTTACACGTGTTGCAGAGGAGGAGCGAGAGCAGGTGGAGAGGCTACGCTGGCCGTCCACAGGCTACCTGCAGGAGCTCAGCGAGTACCAGCAGCGGCGACGCAAACTACGCAAGTCCCGCTGCATAGTCATGTGACCACCACCCGGATGCCTGTGGAAAGGAGGGGGGGGGCGAGCAGAGGGACAGGAGACTGGGGAGAAAAAAAGAAAAGAGAAGAAAAAAAAGAGTCAGACTGGTCGTGAGCGCGTGGAGAACCTCGCAGGATAAGTGGTTCCGTGTGACGGGCTGATTCCGATGACACGCCTGTGCAGCGGTCACAGGGATCCTCGACCAAAAGGACAACGTTGTCTTGCGGTGACACGCCCCTCTTCCCCCGGCAGGGCTGACTGCATCTTTTAGCGTAATGACTATTCCATCACGGGCAATGCTAAATGATAAAATGAACCCAAAACGAGCAGCTGGCCATGGGCCATGTGAAAAATATTTATACTGTAATATCTACTTTAAAATAGGAACACAAAATGGCTCCATTGCTAAAATACAAACAGATCTGTTGTTCACAGGCAGACAGATTCAAACTGCAATGATGAGAAAGCAGGTGGAAACCTGCTCCTGTGTATCGTCTCAAATGAAACCTCGGCCCATAATGCACCAGTGCTCTCTTGGATGCGAAAGTTGTGAGCGTGACCACATGCAGCATTGCTGCAGATCGTGCTGAACTATTTCAGTAGAGGGAGACTGACGTCATCGTGGAGAGAAGAGAGCTGGTGATGCTGCCTGCGACTCACGTTCACGACCTTTTCATCGTCATCAAGTTCAGCACACGAGCAAGAACAACCCTCCTGTTCGATTGTTTCAGATCTCCGCTGCAACATTAGCAGCTTCTCTCTGTCGGACTCATATTTTTACCATTCGAAATGGAAATTCATTCTGGTCGTTGGTCTTTGAAATTAAATTGTCAAGTTGTACTACAAGCGCCGGTCTCCGATATGAAGTACACCAAATACAGAACACAACGTATTTTTTAATTTAACGCCCGTGGCTTGGACTTTTACGGCCACTTCCTTTACAGGTTTACATGACGTAATGTTGGATCTCTTTGCAATAACCAATAATGATGGTCTGTCTCGGTCACATGAAATGGCAAACGCCTTTTGCAGAATTTATGTTGACAGTGGTGTAAGATTTAGGAATAATAACCATATCATGAACATAAGTTGGTACACTTAAAAACCACAATGCCTCTAGGTGGATACAGTATTTATTTTATCCTATGTTTTTTATTTGAGGGATTGTTTTTAATCATATTAAGATGATTTATTGGTGCTGCAATTATTTTGTAAACTATACTGTATGTTCACACGACTGGTCACACTATTTTACTGTTCACTGTTTCATTGATATTTACTTTAAAAAAAGGTGCATGTTTAAAAAAAAAAGGTTTTATTTGTCCAACAAAGTGAAAAGCAAAAACAAATGACATTTTTTTTTACTTAGTAGATTAGCAGCAGTCATTTACAGTCAACTACAGCAGTACTTAAGCAGGACGCCGTATACACTACAAGAAAGCTACCGCTGTGAGAATATTCAACAGTGCACAGGTGATATCAGTCAGTATCATTAACCTGCTGCTGCACCACAGCAATCAGTGGGCGTCTATGAGGAAATCCTTGGATAAATCCTTTTAAAAAAGAAATAACAGTAAATAACAGTTGAAAGAGTGGACTGTAAATCTAAGTGTACTCAGTGACGTACACACTGTAGATACCAGGACGTCTGACTTTAAATAAAGACACGTTTTGGAATGAAGAAACCACAGATTGGATGAATGTCGGCTCTCGCCTCTCGTTTTCGCATCATTGTGAAGAATTCAACTTGATTCCCCCTCCCTCTAGGAAATGTACACATTTCATAGTGAAATGCTAGATTAAGAGGAAAAACAGACAGTTTCGAAATGAGCGTTCACAGCCGCTTCAGTACTCCATGGCAGAGATTCTCTCAGGAGAGACAAAGACCAGTAGTCCTTCGATTTGGGCTCCCATGAGGTCGGCGGAGAACATTGTTCAGAATGAAAGGATCAACCGGTTTCATTCTTAATACGACGTGGGAAGTCGGACCTCATCAGATCTCCGCTTTTGGGCCGATTACTCATCAAACCATGTTGTGAAGCATCTGCAGTAATTGGGTTTTATTTATTCGGGCTTTTCAATTTGTCAATTTCCATTGGTACGCGATACAGTGCTTCATTCAGGTTTTCGCCACCGAGCAATTACTTCTAATCTCTTTGAGCACCACCTCGGGCATCTTGTTTTCATTTTATTTCTGCACTAATTAGAGCTTACTGTTACAAATGTGTGCAGTTAACGACTTGCTCTGGGTCTGCTGAGAGGCCGCTTTCCCTTTGCACCACCTTGTGAGCCCGTTGGCGTGAGCTGTACCTGGAGGCCTGCGGTCGATCACTGCAGGGCTCCGATAGTCTGCAGCATCTTTTCCAGTTCACCGCTCTTGTGAAGCGCCGCAACGTCGCTGCCGCCTCCGACACACTCCTCACCGATGAACACCCTCGGGACCTGCGTTCAGAGAAACAGGCATCCGGTCAATATGCAGTCATGGCTTTTAGGCGGTGTGCATTGCCTTGGACAGCGTGACTAATATGCCACCGGATCACGTTGGTCTACCACCAGAGATCTGCCATGACACAGAGGTTTTCCACCAGCTTCACATCTGATAATTATAATTTGAATGGGCAATTTGAATGTTCTTCTTACTATCAAGTTGCATGGTGAAATTGAATGCAGTTCTTTCTTTAATTTATAATGTATTTCATAGTTGATGCCATAGATCACGCTTAGTTGTATTGGCTCTCTGGGTATATGTAGTTAGCACTCTACTTGTTCAGTGGACCACATTTATCATTAGCATTAAAAACAAACACGCAAAAAGTGGCAAAACTGACATTTCCCTGGTTGTAACTTTTGTTTGTTGGCCCACAACAACCAATAATGGGGGTTTTTGGTTAATTGGGGGCACAATTTTAATGAACACAAATGATTACTGGCATTCATTTTAAACGGAGAAAAGGATCAGTAAAATGAAGCAATCCAGTTAATTTGATTCAGTGCCAAGTACAACAATTAAATGCTGCTTTTGGATTACTGTGCGACTAAAAATCTAATATACAAAACTATAGCCAGTTATTTAACTTGTTTTACTCCAGGAAAGAGTATATATACTTCCTCCAGGACTGAATTTAAAGTCCTGAATGTAACTTCCTCACTCGCTGCTTCCTGCTGTGGATACTTCATCGATTTCTACCACGCCGATTACACATTTATAGATCACATGAACTGTAGCAAACTGACTCGGGTTGAAACCACCCTTTTGTTCCTAAAAAGAGCCCCCCTCCACACACACACACACACACACACACACACACACGCGCGCGCGCGCGCATCACAGATCGAGTGTGTGCAGTAAACGCAAAGCCTCGCGGTTACCGTGCGCGCGCCGGTGAGTTCCCGGAAATAGTCCTGCAGCTTGTCCATGTCGCCGCGTCCACTTATATCGATGCACTCAAAATGTCCCGGCTTGAATTTGTATTTGGACAAAACATCCTTGGCCGTAATGCAGAACGAGCACGTGGGCTTGATGAACAGCACGACTTTATCTCCTTTGATCTTAGTTTGCACAAACTGCTGCGCCATTTCAAGTCGCCCGATGAAATGTTTAAGATGAAGGAATAAATCGGGATCAATGGGCGGAGAACAAACAAGCTTCACAGCTTTCTCCGAGAATGACGTAGGAGGCAGCCGCCCCCCTCTTCTTAAAGAGATATTCCACTCGATTCACTTCAGGTGATATGCGCATGCGCAGGCTAAAGAGTCCCATAGATGACCTGCAATGGTGAGTGGATAGGTGACTCAAGTTATAAAGTGATGTACTACTTACTACCAATAAAGATCAGGATGACGGGCAATCTGTTCCGCTCTGACAGCAGCTCTCGTTCCAACATTGCTTAGTCTGCAGGACTTAAAACTCTGTAGTTGCCAATATTCTGTAGGCTCCAGTCCCACGTCCTCATCTAGAGGGTACAAATCAAGTAAATTTTTTTTTTTTTTTAGATTTTTTTAATGAATTACAATCCTCCACACATGTGACTCTTCTAAACCAGGTTGTCTACATTTCTACTACTATACAAATGTTCATTGGCTGCTTGTGGAGCTAAATGCTTTAAGGAAATGTGTACTTATAAGTGGATCTGTTGATTAGTGTGGGACTAGTTTTAAATTTTTCAACAATTAAAACATGAACAACTTCAGGAACGCTGCATCAACTGGCACTCCCTGCATTAGATAATTCACCATAAGTAGTTCAGTGACAGCACGTTGTGCTTCTGCTCTACACGGTGTAGGTTTATTTTTCTGTACAGCACTTGTCAACTTTGTTGTAAAGTGCTTAACAAATAAAGTTGCTATGGTACACTGGGCCGCAAGTTCATCAAGACCATCCCAAGGACATTGAAACGAGACATTCCAGGTAAAACGAAATCGTATTTTTATTGAAATGTTTTGTACATTTTCAGCGGGGCAGGATCAGGTTTCAACCAAAGTTCACTTGATCTTAAGTGGTTTCTCATACCTCAACACTGCCAGGGCATTTTTCCACTTTCGCACGTCCTCATTAATACTCTAGAACAAACCTCTTCCCTGCCACCAAGAAGAGTCAACCCATTCATAAGGATCAGACCTAATTTAAGTAAATCTGCCGATGATAAAGGCAGACAGAATTAGGAAGGCAGAGAAAATGACACACTTTATGCCTAAAGCCCTCGCATCCATCGTTCATGTGCTGCCTGTTAGGACTCAAATTGCCAGGGGGATTGTAGCGGGATTTTAAAAAGAAAAAAAAAAAAGAAAACTGACCCTGTAGCACTCAGACAAAGTGTACATCTCAAGTAGAGCCTCAACTCTTGTGGACATTTTTTATTTGCAGTTGTGACACATCCAAGATACAAGTGCTGCTGTTCTGTCCAAAATAACTTAAGAGACGCCAGTCTGTTATGAGAAATAGATTCTGACAGCTGAACATAACAGCCAGTCTACTGCAGAGACTGACTGTTTGACAAGGTGCCACAACCAAAATATATGCTCAATAGAATAGATATACATTTACTTATCCGTTTCTGGGGTCAGAAAGGGGGCTACATGTTTATCTTTTCAATACAGGACACAGATTCATACGTGTCCACACTAGCAGAGTACATGAATCAGACCGCTACAAAAGAGCCGAGTCAACACGATGGTTGTTGATCCTTCTGGTGGGGTCACACAGTGACTTAGATGTTGCTCACATGCCAACCTGTGTCGATACAGATAATCCAGTATTCATTTCTCCTAAATTGCAGCCCCATTCAGATATTTTACTCCGTGGATGCAGTACCAGAAAAATTACATTTTCGGCAAACATTCTAACACAGGTTTGTAAACAATTTTCCCTTGTTGAAATAAAGACTTTTTAAAGAAGCCATTCGTCCATCCATCAAACTAAATCCATAATCATGGTTGGGGAAAAAAAAAAAAAAAAAAAGAAAATTCACTGCTCTGCAGAACTCAAACTGAGAATCAGATGCATCGCAAATAGTAATACAGATTTGCCCTCAGATGACACTCAGGTGGCTTCTTTCTATAAACAGGAACACAGGCCGTCTGCCTCTGGGTAAAGCTGTAGGGGAGGACATTTGTCTGCTAGGATCTGCTATAATCGCATCATTCAAGATCAGGTACCGTTACTCCAGCCAGGTTGATCCTGAGTGCTCTGGCTGGTCACTGTAGCAGCTTTTTTTTGTGTTTTTCACCATGTTTCCATTTTTTTCTTTTTCCACCTGTCGCTCCACATAATGCACAACCGTACACAAACACACACAAGCCATTTGTAACACTCCTTTCCGACTTGACATCCGTTTCTTCATTCACTTCTGACACACACACACACACACACACACACACACACACACACACACACACACACACACACACACACACACACACACACACACACACACACACACACACACACACACACACACACACACACACACACACACACATCCTGTTTCCAGGCAGTTATAGTTCCTTTGTGTAGCTTGTAGACCCAAAGGGTCGGTCCAACTTGACGTTTCTGGGTGTAAACACCTTAAGGCACCCATAATGCACCATGAACACTAAACACTGTTGGTGCAAGGAATCCTGGCCCCTACAGACGGGGGATCATAATCCTCGAGTTACCCTCACCCACACCCACATGTGGCCAATACAACTAAATTTACAATTCATGCACACATACTGTTGCTTCTCAATCAGCTCAATTGATTTCTGCTGACCGGCTCATTTCCTTCCCCTTCAACGGTATTGTGTTGAAAGAGGGTAATCCAGTACAGTTGTTATCAAAGGAGAGGAAACGAGGCGGGCGAGAGATCATTGCCAAATGAGATTACATAATGGATCTTGCGTGCAAAATGGCTTCACAAAGTCAAAACACATAAGGCCCGCAGTATTTTTTTTGCATTGTTTTCAACAAAAGTTAAACAATATATCATCTGCGGACTCTTTGCACTACAAGTCCCAAAATAAATAGATCTCCCTCTTTCTTTTTTTTTTTTTACTTAAATACAAGTTAATATTTTCTCTGATGCTCAAAAATACTTTTTTTGTTCTTTTTTTTGCCTGAAGATAAAGTCCTTCAAAGATTAGAAGAGTTAACCCCCCCCCCAAACCTCTTCACACATGCAGGCATAATCTTCCACTGGACCAGTGGTATGAAATTCCACAGGAGCCCATTCAAAAGAAACTTAGAGAAAGCAAGAGATGGGGGTAAAGTCAAAGTGAGATTTCCAAGATCGCAGGCAACAATGAAGCCAGTGGAATCAAAAATAGGGAAAAAAGTAGCTAGGAATGAAAAAGGATGATATGGAGGTGCAGGAGGGTGGAGGGGGGGAGGGGGGGGGGGGGTAGTGGAGCCAGTAACTGAAGGGGTGTTCATAAATAACAGCCAGTTGGAGACACCCTCCCTGATCGACACGCAATACTGATTGGCGGAGCGGCGGCGTGCGGCGGCCTCAGCACCAGGCCTGGGATCTGCGCTGGTCAAAATCAGCAATCAGCCGCTTGATGTGGGCCAACTTATTGTGCAGGTACTCGCAGCGCTGTTTCTCCTCTTGGTAGTTGGGGCTGTGCTGAAAAACGAGAAAACACACATATAACGTCACCAGAAATATACACACAACCTGTGTTTGACAAAGCCACAAACACAGTAAATAAACGAGTCACTTTTTGTTAGTGCTTATAACTACTCACTTGTTTCATCTTTTTATACTCTTTCAGGACTTCTTCTTGCACCTTCTGTAGAAATAAAATCTAAAATGTTATGAATGCTACTTTCAGCCGGTAGAGATATTGCAACTAGCAAACGGACAGCGTGTCAACTACACAGAAGTTGTGACAATGAGGGAATCCTTCAATATAGCTGAAGGTCTTATCTGTGTTTACCAGGAATAGACAACATAACAGGAACTCTACTATTGACACGTTGTATAATCTTTGTATGAAATCGGGTCCATTCAGTCTGCATCCAATACAATTATTTTAACAAGCCACCTTTTTGAAGGACTTCTGAAATGTGTCTAAAATTACAAATAGCCCACAGATGCAATCAAGATTATAATTTAGTTCATGTTGACATTTGCTGCCGTAGTGCGAGTGTCTTTAGAAGCAAGTTCCAAGCATGTACGTTTGTACGCTGCGCTATTCTCCGAAACGCCATCAGACGTACAAACGAAATGAACCGTCAAAAGTCGAAAAGACAACAATAGGAACCCCTACATAAGCCCACTGTCTGTAACTGTAACTGACAAAAGTCATAAACCAACTGCCACCGCACAGGACGGATTGTAATTATCAGTAAACCCCGATCTACCATTTCACGACTACTTTATGGCTTCCGTAGAAGTCCTATAACAAAGTAATTGATGACACGTAGCATGAAAAAAAAAAAAATACTCAGATGAAGATTTTAAAGCATTAAAAAAAAAAAAAAAAAAAAACGCCCTTCATAGTATAAACAGTAGACATTTGAATAGTGATTTTAGCTGTGAATAGTTTACCACAAAAACTCAGAAGTGCCCGACCAAGCACATTCCATGATGACGTCATTTTCTGGTGCGCCCGCTTCGCGACTATTAACCAACAGAGCGCAGCTTCCGAAGAAGCTGGCACCACCCGCATACTGGAGGTGCAGCGTATTCAGGCCACCGGATCTGACCTGGTATTCTTTGGTGCCGGGCGCCAACTTCCGGCACTTGGAATCCAGCTCGGTGAAGCGGCGGGTGATGTTCTCCACACGGGCGTGTAGCTGGCGATACTCTTCGTACTCTGCGTTAAAGTCGTCCTTGTAGCTTTGCCGCTGGTCCATGGACAACATGGGCATGTACTTCCTGTGACCACGGAAAAGAAACCTCCAGTTGATTAAAAAAAAAAAAAAAAAAAAAAAAAAAAAAAAGTGCAAACTCTCCCAACTTCCTGTGTTTTAAAATGCAATTTGGTAAAAGTTGTCTTTTTAAAAGAAAGGTGAGAATCTTGTTTAACAACTTTCTAGCGTCTCCATTAGTGCACACAAAAGGAAACTTCATTTCCTGTGCTCTCATTGTTGAGTGGGCAAGTTCTCAATGTCCTTTCAGTCCAATACTACAAACTGTGAAATGTGAGACTTGAGAAGGCGAAGAGGCCCACGCAGTGAGAGTGGAAACTTCACAGAATATCAAGGTTACTCACACTACATAGTCAGGCGTCTCAATGGTGGGGGGGAACTCGGTGGATGGGACTGGTTTCTCTTTATCTGAAGGGCCTGAGGAGAAAAAAGGCGAGTGCAAGAATGTCAAAACTGCTCGCAGAACGAGGGCTGGTTGGTTGTTATGCTCCCGGCCTGCAAATGTGCCACAGGTCGAATGAATACTGGTGTTACTTTCATAAAAGGGAGAAAGCTAATTAACACGTTCTATAGTGGAAGGGCGCGCGTGTGTGTGTGCGTTTCCGCCCAGGTATGAAATAAAAAATACATTTGAATATATTATGAATTGATTTTGATGTTTATAATAAAGTGCAAAGGATCAATGCGTCAGGGTGTTAAGAACATCCAGCGCATCAGTGATAGAGATCAAACCGTGTGGATGGGTGGGATGGAACAGACAAACAACCATTAGTAACAGGCTGAGCAACGATCGAAAGTCCAAAAGATTGTTTAGCTGGAAAGTAGTTAGTCTCAAGATACTAATTGAGGCTGCATAGTTGTGAGTCCAAACACACGCATGTACGCAGGCCGACTTCAAATAAAAAAAAGAAAAAAAAAAGAAAGACAATGTGGTCTGAACAGCCACAGTAACATGTACTTGATTTCATTCGATGATGATTTAGTTGATGTCCCACTACAATAGATCAACTGATTTAAAATAAACTAATTAGTGAAATGAACGTTCAACTTTTGAAATGTGTGATGTGCAAGCTAGTTTTGGGTCACAGATAATTAGCATTTCATTCAGACAGAAGGGCACCTTGATCTTTGGGAGTCTTTTTGTCGATAACTTCTCGGTTCTCTTCCGCATTGTGCTTCTTTTTGGCCTTATGAGGGTCTTCGGCCTGTTCTGCTACACTGGGAGGACTTCTGCTAGTTTTTTCTGTGCGCTTCCCTTTCTCCCTCTCTCGATCCTTTTCTTTGTGCTTCTTGGATTTCTTTTTAAACTTCTTGTTGGTGCTGCTGGACAAGGGAGGGCTGGTGATGACAGTGGAAGTAACTGTAAGTGAGGTGCAAGGAGGTGCCGGAGGAGGACGGGGGGGACTAGAGGAGATGGTGGGTCTGGCCAAGGGGACAGGGTGCTGATAGTGCTCCTGCAGGGTCCTGTCGGAGGAGAACGGGCTGGGGGAAGGGTCCCTGCAGGAGGAGCTCTGGTCGATAGGCAGGTCCTGGGTACCGCAGCCCTCCGGGGTGCTGGGCGAGTTGGAGTTTGAGGCGGGGCTGGGCTGCTGGTGAGAAGGAGCGGGGGGGTGGGACGGGACCGGGAGATGGGGAGGAGGGCCCGAGGTGACGTTGGCGGGGAGGGACGAGCGCTTGGAGCTGGGGCTGCTCTCCTCCTCGCGGCGGTCAGACGAGGACGTGGCTGGCCCTCGATTGCTGAGGTGGGAGATGCGGGCTTTCTTGGGGGCCAAAGGATCAACAAAGTCAAAGTCTGCCTGGCGTTTCTGGAAGAAAACACAGAATTATCTGAAAAATGTCATACCTCACAGGGTTGGGTGCGCGTTTGATGGTGTGTTTTTGCTCAGATACCTGGGGGGATGTGGGGACACCCTCTTTGGGAGAACTGCTGGATAAGAGGGTCTCTGTAGGAAGACCTAATTTGCTGTTAAAGACAGAAAATAGTGTTTTGACAAAAGGGAGCATGGTTGTTGATAAACAATGCATAACTGTAAATGTTTTAAAGATTCCAATTTTTAATGTTTTCCCCAGTGAAGAAATTGTTTAAAATGTTTGTCCGGCCTTAAGGACACACATAGCGGTGAAAGACACTAGGTGTAAACTTAACTGGTGATTATTTACAACAACAAAACCGTATCTTTAAACCAATCAGAAACTCTAAAAGTCTGTACTAAAGCTCAAATATCTACCTATATTAGACAACGTCTCCCTGTGATGGGGTAAATTAAGTAATGTGTATGAATATAAACCTACTTGTGAGCTACATTAATAAACTTTACAATCCTGAACTATGATCTCTGATGGAAAAATAAAAGGCTTGACAGGCCATTCATGTACCGAGCCACGTTCCGGTCAACCTGCGTCTTCTCGTCTTCAGAGTAACCCGGCCAGTCTCGGTGGACGTCACGATAAATAAACTCCTTCAACGAGTATGTGTTGTCTTTGGGGTTTAGGTTTGCCACCTGTTTTGGACACAGACACAGTTCAACGTTAAAACTGAGAGCACGACAAGCATACGTGTTCTGAAACTTCCCATTTCCTGCCTACCATCTGTGCATTTAAATAATGTTTAACGATCAAGTGTTTTTTCATCAAAGTGGCCTGTGATGGCCGTGGGGATGTTTGGGATTAAATTAAAGACTTTTACGATGCGGGATACATAAATATCAGCTGCTTAAGGAAAAAAATCTGTACTTGATTTAATGAAGGAATTGTAACCATGAATGGGTCACTCACATTTCCATCTAAAAATTATTTTTAAAAAGACCCCCGAAAGAATAAGACTTTGCCTGTTGCAGGGTGGTCCCCAGTGAGTTCCGGTCCTTCTGGTTGATGCCGTCCCGCTGCAAACGGGCAAGTACCTCCAGCTTCTTGTAGGACCGGAGAGCCAGCAGGTGGATGATGCGATCCCTGAAGGAGCGCTGGGACACAGGGTTGCTGGAAAGGCACTTGCGAATAGTGTTGGCTGGGTTGATGGGTGTGGAGCGCTTGCGCTCTGGAACCACATCTTGACCTGATAGCGCCGGCTTACGCATATGGACTTGCTTTCCTAGGGACACAAAACCAAGGCAATGTTAAAAGTTTTTCTTGCAGGGAAGTTTATTATAACTCATGGGTTATGTTACCCATGACCACATATGTGGTCAAGAACATTCCTGCCTACTATCCACATCAAACTTCCTGGAGCTTTGTATGTAGCTACTAACACCACCACCCATTCGTGAGAATACCAATGGCTCTACTATGTGGTGGCTTGATTCCACTCATCAACTCTGCAGCACTAACTTTAAAGTATAGCCATTCT
The DNA here is from genome assembly GCA_021346845.1 of Apeltes quadracus. NCBI lineage: Eukaryota > Metazoa > Chordata > Actinopteri > Perciformes > Gasterosteidae > Apeltes > Apeltes quadracus. The sequence continues at coordinate 5,091,993 of CM037933.1, forward strand.
CCCATTAGTTCAGATGGCCACCAACACAGGATAATATTTGATTTTCTGGAGTTTTGAACAGTCAAACGAGTCCACAGTTGATTTCAACTTCTGCTGCAGCAAACTATGAAGTATTACAATTGGCCTCTTATGACCTCCCGCCATCTTTAAAACACCTTTTAGAACTTGTTTTACAGCGCAAATGACAGCCGGCTGAGCCCCCACTCACAACTTTAACCCAGCTTGTTGGCGCAGCAGCGTCAAGACTCATTTAGAAAGGAAAATAAAAATAATTGCGGTAATAAGAATCCATGAAAGTGGTGGTGGAGAAAAGAACCCCCCCCAGACACTGAAGCTACATCCAATTGTGGAAAGTTTGAGGTTTTACTATTCCAACTATTTGTTGTTCAACAAGTGGCGTGGACTTTAAGAGCAATGTCAGAGGAAGCTTTCCTGTCTAATGGTCTCATGCCTTATCCCATTTTACAGAACAAGAGAATAGTAAATGGAATATTAAATGACACTGGTTGGCCAGTTTGTTTTGCAAAAAACAGCTTACTAACGAAAATAAAAGTTTCAGACAACCTGAAATTAACAGCCGGATAAAGGAGGAAGCTAAAGGGCCGTTTAAATTAGTTAATAAGGTGCTTGCGGCAAACCAGCTGCTAGAAGCCCCCGGCCAACCCCTTTTCTCTGCAGCTCCTCTCATTTTCCAGTTTCCATCAGGGCCAGTTACATGCAAATGTTCCCCTGGGCCCAGAAAAACATGCCAGGTTTTGTTTCATGTTGAAAATTTGGGGACTGGGCTAGATTTAAATTCAGGTTTAAACAAGGAACCCTTTGACAAATGCTTAAATACTACCAATTAGTTTTCCTTATTTAAGCAGAACAGAAATAGCTGCTTAAGCTAAAGTGCCTGTTAAAGAGTATATTTTTTTTCTTCAAGCAAATATAGTACATGGAGTATCTACAATTAGAATTGTTCGCGAGAGTTGACAGCATGTGCATTTTTCTTTGGGTTCTAATTGGTATGAAATTAACAGTAATCCATGAATTATATAATATTGCATCCCCATTGGCGATTGACAAAAACCTAAAACATTGCATCCAATCTTGATTCTGTTTGTTGGCGCTTTGATTGCCAGACATTTCCACATAAGAGGTAGCCTGGGTTTTTCTTGCGTGCACAATTTATTTCGCGCTGCAAGAAAGTCTGGAAACCATGGAGCAAATTTGCCACTGGGATAGGGCACCAATCACAGAGCGGGGAGGGTGCAGCAAGACGATGACGTTGAATATGCACAGGCAGGATCTTGTTGATTGCCCTGACTCCTGTGCGACTGTCACAACAACGCTAACCTCTTTTTTTTTTATAAAAACATGTCTGTAGAGTGGCCATATATACCAGGGGTCCCCAAACTGCGGCCCGCCGGCAAACATTCTGTTCGGCCTGTGTGACTGAAATTCAGATACTGGGTCGAAACAGTGGGCAGGAAAGTGTAAGGGAAACATTATGAAGTCTGAGTTGGTCGCAAAATAAAAACAGCACTTTTAGTACAATTTTGACATGTTATGTGCCAATGAAACTGAAATAACGTCACCAGCAACCTTTGGCCCTTATCAGGCAGGCTGCTAATCTGGAGACTGCAGCAGCAAAATGGCTGAGTCAGTTGCAGTGATGGGATTGAATAGGGTCAGGACATCAGCTTTCAACCCCACAAAAGGGGGCCAAGTTTGAAAAGCGAGGAAAGGTGTTGAATCAGACGTAAAGCTATGCCGGTGTCCAAGAGACCGACCTGGCGGAAGTGAGACTGAAGCGAGGGCCTCACCTCTGTACCGGCCTCCAGGCTTGATGACTTTGGTCCCACGTTCACGAGTGTCCTCGGCAGCCTGGGTCATGCGTTCCCGGGTCACCTGGTAGGAGTCATTAGTGGCACACACTGTGACCTTGTCCTGTACCGTTCCCAACAATGCCAGGTGTGAGGCCCCTGAGCTGGAGACAAAGGGAGAATGTGAGGGGCGTGTGATGCCCAAAGCAGAAAGGGATTACCTTCTAGCAGTGTGTAGCAAGACAGTAACAGTTGATTCAGCTGACCAGTGGTTACCATTACCTCGACACATACTGCTGGATGCACTCAAAGCTTCCCTGAGGGTTGTCCTTGCCCACATTAGACAGGTAAAAATCAAAATTGTGGAAGGTGTCCGAGGAGGAATCGTTCTTGGGAATTTTGATGCGCTGTAAGGAGTCACAGAGGGGAACAACAAGATTTAATATCTACCGATATTGAACTAATTGAGGCGAGTTGGCCAATCAAATACTTGTTAATTTCACACTACAAAATGTATTCCAAGCCCCCTTCAAATCTATATACACATTGTGTAGAGGCAGGGCCTACACAGGAGCTGTAGGGTTGTATGTTTGAATAACGGTACTAGCATGAAACAGGAAGGTGTCTTGAGGTCTCAGCAGCGAAGGAGAGGCCTCAAGCAAGTCATGTGCATCATGGACTAACACGCCATGAGAAACAGTGTACCAGTATATCATTCAGAAGAGTCTGAAATTGGTGCCTCTCGGACCAGTCTCATAAAAGGAGGCAACATTTGTAACTGAACCTGAAAGAAATACTAATGTATCGTACTGCTGCAACTACTCGTAGTGCTACTACTAAATAATGATACCAATAACGCTGGTGACAGATACGTGTAAAAAAAAAAAAAAAAAAAAAAAAGCCGCAATTGAGTAGATTGTCAACTTAAGTTGGAAAAAACAGTAAATATAATAATTCATTAACTGTACAAATTATTAATGGTTTTATCATCACACATCAGGGATTGATAATTTGCTATACACCAGACCCTTGTCTGAAAGTGTGTGCGATGTGGGGGAGGTGCACTTACCCCTTGGAGTCCCTTGAATTGTATTGTTGGCTGTGAAGTTACATTCTATAAAAAAAGAGACAAAAGTTCAAGCCCAACTAACACCAGAAATGTAAAAGATTATTCCCAAAACAGAACCCTCTAGAACCCGCAGAGCAATCGTTTGGTTGGAGTTGTAGTTGGTTGGAGGAAACTGGAGCGTCTTGGGGTGCTGTCACACCATGCACACTTCAATGCACTGTCAATACAGATTTTTAAAAATGTTGCACTTAAACATGGCGTTAAGAATCAATCCCACAGGTTTTAAACAACATGCACAGGCTTTCTGAGCCTAAGTGAGAGAAAAGAATTGGTAGGAAAAACCTAGAGAGCCAGCAATGCAGAAAGAACGCCTCTCATTTCCACTGATAGCATGTCTGACGCAGGACTACAACTAAAGCTTATTTTACATCACTGATTACAGATAATTTATAAGTTTAGTTCAATGAAATATTCAATTTAAAAAAAGCATGACAATTCTCCAAATCCAGGTGATGTCCATTGCTTGTTTTGTCTGAGGAACATTCTTACTAAACACATTCAAATTTGAAAAATCACCTGAAAAAAAAAAAAAAAAAAAAAAAAAAAAACAGCATTCCGCACATTAAGTCAAACTAAGGGCAAGGGGATTTTTTTGCTTAAAAAAAATAAATAAATAAAAATGAAAATTAAACGATTACAATTTAATTAGCAACAATCATTTCTGTCCACAGTAGACCGGCTGCAGAAACAATGAGGAACTGTCAGCTACACATACTCGACAATCCACAGGCAGCCAACTTCAGAAACCATGCAAGTCAACTCTGCCTTCTTTGGAAGTGGTTAAGATGTACGCGGTAAGTAAAACATTTTCACTTTAATCTGAACACTGAGTTGTGGAACTCAAATACAGCAAATATTTGATGGACGATATTTTGGAAAGGTCTTTGCTTTGTGTGGGTTCTCAGGTTGGTGTTGGAGGCTACTTGAAATGGAGTCAACAGCCACAGAAATGCAGTGGCTGCTCTCATGCCGTACAGGTTAGGAGAGAAAAGCACAGGATATGCTTCTTCACAAAGTTGGAGCTGAGAAGCCAGTTGGCTAAATCAGACTTAAAAAAAAAAAAAAAAAAAAGGTTTGATCAATTTGAGGAACTTTTTATTATCATCAAAAGCTTCAATGCATTCTTTGGAAGTAGAATTATTCTTGCCACCTTGTACAAGACGCTGATAATCTTGGATGAAATGAGAATTTTCTTACCAAACTAAAAATAACTTGTTTAAACCCCAAGGTAGTCCCAGCCACTGGCACCCTCCCCCACTACACACACACACACACACACACACACACACACACACACAGTTCTGATCACATTTCACATCACCACAGAAAGACAAAGATAGCCAGCTTTCATAGTTCGATGACTGGTTGAGCAACAACACACATTACCGAGAGGGAGAGAGAAACAAAAAGCAGGCAGTTTTGGCTGCTCAGTCAGCAAGAGATGGCAGGCTGCCGTTCAATGCAGCGCGCAGACCATCATTACCACATCCAATAAGGTCGTAGCACGGACTGTCACAAAAGAATTCCTCAGAATTACCGACGAATCGCTTTGAAAGTTGACAAACTAAACTCAGCCGTTCTAAAATTTCAATTCCATTCGTCAGTTGATTGAGGTTTCATGTGCAGGAGGGCAAGTAGCGTGTGTGGCATCCACAGACACAACTTGTGCCATAAAAAGCAGTCACATAGACCTATGACCGGTCGGGTGCCATGCAGTGCATCAGCCCTGAGTGGAGGCATAGGCCCAAGCAGGCCGTTACATAACGAACCGCGTTGTTGTTGGCAGACTTAAGGTCAGGTAACTTGGCCTCAGGCCTCTGCAACCCAAGACTGCAGAGCACCAAATTAGGTCACCTTTGTAGCACCTCCACACGATTATGCCATTTGTACCGTTCAAGATTGACCAATTATATTGAATCTAACCAGGTATGCAGTGAGCTATTATCACACAGTTCCAAAAGGCAGTATGTTCAGAGCTAGAAAAGTATGCAAATACATTAGATTTTTAACAAAGTGACAACTTTATTATCCATCTTTTTAACAGAGAAATTATGTAGCGAAACCATGTAGCATCATTTGTTAATGCTGGTCAACTCCTTATGCAGCAAGTATCTGATAATGCAACAAAAAACCCCGCAACATGTGGAAAACAATCCCAAATGAAATATTAAAATTGTGTAAAGGCATTTATTCGTACGAATCCTTGGCTGCGGTGTGGCACATTTTATATTGAAGTTGATTTACTGTAGAAGGGATGCGCCTTAGCTTCATATCATTGCCAGGATGTAGCGTGACGTTTCAGTAAGCTAAAACTTCTAGCCATATGGTAAGCTGACTAACGTTAGTTATCAGCTAGCCAGTCAAAATTAAATTAGCATCAAGTTATCCGTGGACATCCACCGCTCTGCCAAGGGTTACAAACCTCGTCGAATAAAAGTCCACATTGTTTAACTTGGGCATTTACGATTAACTCAAGTTTGTTAAACTTGTCTGGTTGCGAGTGCATTCGTCGTAATGACATTAACGTGACCACTTAGGGTCCCAATTCTGTCAAAGTAACGTTAGTTTAAAACTAAGTATACAGAGCTCGAGAGAGGGGGGGATTCACACTAAAGTAGCTAGCTAGCTAGAGCTAAAGCTGGCTACTTAAGAGTCCAACTTTCCCAACACGTTTTCTAAATTAAATAACATTTGTCAATTCGTAAAATCCGGCCAGAGCACACGGCCGAGATCCCCCGCGCCTTAACCGGTCGGTCAATATAATGACACAAGACTAATCCCATATTTAAAAAAAAAACTAAGCAAAAAGTCGCCCTGTCAACAGCGCAGCTAACTTTGACGCGTTAGCGGTAGCTGTGCGTGGCAGTTAGGCTTCCCAGCTGCGACGAGCTGTGTCAGCCCGACAGTCCTGGCTATTTCTCTACTAAAGTAAAACGGCTGTTTCACTCACCATGCAATTTTGGTGGCTCTCTATGGCTCTCAGCGCCGTCTCGGTCAATTTGACGTGTAATACGGTGACTCTATCTGCGGTCTGTTGGCCACAATTTAATCCATACCTCCCATCCTCGGAGAGCGCCGCCATCTTTACCAGCCCTCCACCATCGTCCCTTTGAGCGAGCAGCATTTAGCAGCCCAGGCGCCCTGTGCTCGCCGCTCTGGCCCGGGGAGGGACTACAGCTGCAGCCTACAGAGCTGGCTCTGTTGCAATAGTCTCGACCTGCTGCTGGCTTCTTAGTTTTTCACTTTCCAACCAGAGTGGAGTAAAGTCGGCGTGTTGCATGTATAATTGTGCGTTTTTTTTTTTTTTTTCAAAATCACTTAACAGCATCTATTAAAGGGTCATACTGCACTTGCGTAGGCAACCATGATCAGCTTTACTTTAGTGTTTTTAGTGTAGGTTGCTTTATACTTTTACATGTAAAAAAGTATTTCTACTCTGATATTGCTACTTCTCCTTTTGTAAAAAAGTCAATGTTCTTACTCATTTCACCACTTGCTTTACGAATGATTGTGCATAAAAGTGTAACATGATTTATTTGCAGCTTTGCAAATCTGTCTTTTAAGCCATTTACAAAACCAAGAAAACATGTCATATTTGATCTGTTAAAGCCTTTCTGAAGGAAACATTCCAGTGTTTAGTTGCCGTTTTCTGGAAGCCAGAAGCCACTCTCTGTAGTTACCCCTTGGCAAAACCGCCTTTGCCTGCTGTGTTTTTGCTGACATGCCCTAACTAATTCTAGCCTAGTGAAACTGTTAAAGGTAGCTTTTACCGACTGTACTTCAGTAGGAGCAAAACTTGAATCAAATACAGTTCATACAGCCATTGTACAATATGTCTGCATGAGCTGAATTCATACCATTCTGAAATACTTTGCTAATGTTGTCTTATACTTTCTAACATTTTGTGCACACTCTGCATCTATATCAAATTAAACTGCCTTGCACAGGAACCACACTGTGAGGATAGGGTCAGTAGTTAAAACCAAGCCCCGCGTTTGATCACAGCCAGCTAATTTTTGAACTGCTATTAGTCACTCTAAAATCATCTTTCATGTGGTTCTCTTTAATGATACGGGTTCATAATGTGACATCAGCACAATGGGCACAAGTGTGTCCCCCCCATGCGAGCTGCACCTCCACTATCTCCAGTGTCAGTCCCCTTGACCTGGTGATTAGGGCAGCGTGTTTTGGTGTGGAGCAGCCTCGGCAGGGTGGGGTAAGGCCTGGGTGAATCCAGAAGATTACCATAACTTTTCACTCCACCCACCCCCCTGAGTGACACACACACACACACACACACACACGCACACACACACACACACACACACACACACACACACTCGGGACATTTTGCACATTAACCTATCAACAACTTGATTCTTTATATTTCTCAAAATAAAATGCCCAACTTAGTTTGAATACATGCATATTTTGAATACTAAACTGAGTTAATTCCCGAGGTACGCCCGCTTGTCTGACAGGTTGCCTGCTTGGCAAATAAAGCCTGCATTGGTTTTTGGAGCTTTTGTGTTAATAGAGGCCCTGAAGGTGTCACCTAATGAAAGCTGGCACAATGTAAAGAATGCTTGAAATTACAAATGCTTTGTTAAAGGCTAAATATTGAACACAGGGACTACTTAACTGTGAAGTCCCTTATCGTATTACCAGTTTGCTATGAGGATTGACCTCTGACAAATATTCTTAAAATGTGGATACATTTATCTTGGTCTCCCCAGGGAGATTGATGCGATGGATTGTGAATGCCATCCGTGAGTGAGTGAGTGAGTGAGTGAGTGAGTGAGTTTCTCTCTATGGCTTTTTTTGCATTCTGCTGCAGAAAACTGCACACTATTTTGCGTGCACATGCTGAGTGCATATCCGAACCCCTCCATCTTCTACTCTTTTCCTTACAATGGGAGGATAACAGGTAATAGTCTGTTTGGCTAAGTGTTTTGGGATTAGACTGTTTAGCAGTTAGTTGTACTACCAGTACACACACTTTACACCTCTCAACTCAGCTTCTAGCACTGAGCAATAAAGCAAACATGCAAGGGCCGGAAACCACAGTTCGAAGACACTTGAAGCTTGCTCCAAAAGCAAGTTTATCCCCACAGACCTCCAAGTTAAAATGCCCAGCTGCAGTAAGATAAAGGGACACATTGTTTTCTATTAAAGCAAGATTTCTGGGGGTTTGTGTGTCCTTAAACGTTTGTTTTCTTCTTTTTTTCCTGATTTTAGTCAATGAGTACAAAATCAGTTTTCACGGATGTTCTTAAGTTTACCCCCAGCTTCATTCCACGTGGCAATCTATCCCTGAGGACAGATTCTGTTGGCAGGGAGAAAAGCCATCTGCTGCTGATTAACCCTCCCATTAAAAGGAAGAGAAGCACAGTGTGAACGTGGTAGCATGTGTTTGTGTGTGGGAAGGAGAGATAAGCAGACAGGCACCAACTTCAGTTCAATTAAGTTTACTCCAACACATAATGTGGAAGAGAACATTTTTTAATGATAAATACTTAATAACTTCCTGAACCACTATTACCACTATTATCAGCTGAGGCTTAAACATGGCAGCTTCTGTAACCTGAAGAAACAGCATCCCGGTAAACCCGTTCTCCCCCCCACCTGGTATTTAAAGACCTTGAAACAGCAGCTCTTCCAGTTAATGATTGGCCACTGTGGGGAAAGTGTGCACTTACACTGTTGACTCTTATCGCTCTTGACCACAAAGCCACTGGCGCAGTATCTCCCGGGCTGACATTAATGGAGAGCACAGTGCTCCGTTTTAAGAGACAGGTCAATTTCTTTTTTGTCTGCTGTGGAAGAGATAGCTCACGGACAAACTGTTTACACAAATGGGTCTTTAATTGAGAGCAGATAGTGCAGTTTGCCTGTGTGTGATTGCAAACTACATTTAATGGCTAATAGAACATAACAAAAGTTAAATAGAAGTCATTTCCCATTTATCGTGTCATTACAGGTACAGACACCTTCAGCAAAATGAAACGCGACACCAAAACCAATAACCAGTTTGTCATGTTGGGGTGAGATTAATTCCTCAATGGCCCCGGCCAGCAGAAACCTACATTATACATCGATTCCCATTCTGATTATCATAAGTCTTCCATTTTCTTTCCCAACGATACTAGCCTCTGTACATGCACATCAGGAGCCGGGGCCGACGCCCAACAGCTGTACTCTGGGGAAAGCACACAGGTGGGCCTTTTGTCGATCAAGTAGCGGTTTAAGTAGCTCTCCTCGAGGCCCCTGGCCATTAGCCCGTTAGCCTGGTCCCGCAGAATGAGCATGGAACAGGCTCGAGCCAAACGGTACGTCTCAGAAACCAGCCCCCCGTAAAACCCCGACGTGTAGTAGTAGTCTCCTTCATCCTCCTCCACCCGAGCGGATGACACCTCTTTGACTTCGTACGGAAACGCATTTCGTGGCATCCCGTAGAGCTTCGGGTGCAGTGTGGCCACCAGGTCCCCCAAGATCTCCTCTCCCACGGGGGCCACGAACTCCTGATCGATGTCAGCACAGAAGATGAACTCAACCTCGCTGCCAATCGGGTTTCTGATGGCATCGGCAAGCAGCGCCATCCGCCGACGAGCCAACCTCTCCCACCCGGGCAGCTCCGCAACATGAACCACCTTCAGCTGACGGTCAGGGCCGACCTCGATGGGCGGGTTCAAAGTGCGAGGGTTGTCCGTGAGGATGTAGTAGGTGACCATCTGACCAGGGAGGAAGTGGGTTTCAGCTGAAGTGATGAAGCGTTGCACGAACCGGGCATAAGTTCCCACGACCAGGGCCAGCAGACCTGTACGGATTCGCCGTTGTGCAAATTTGGCCCTGCGCAGGTTTGACGTCTGGCTGTCACCCCACACTAAGGGAGCACCCCAAGGGGTTTCCACAGGAGTCTCTGGTGCTGTTGCCTTGACATCCGTCATGTCTCCCATTGCTCTTTCCCTGTCCTGTCCCGAGGCACGAAAGATAGGATGAGGTGACTCCACACTGACAGCTGCTTTACGTCCATTGAGGAAGTCTGATGGGGCAGAACATGGTCTTACTTTTCATTGCAACAAAATGGAAAATGGAACACGTGTAGACTTTTGTTAAGCTGGAGAAAAGTCACCCAGTTCCATCTAAATCCCAGATCAGATTACAACTGGCCTTGTTGAAAGGGCTTTTTAACTTTAACCATATGAGCGGGTTTGGAATATTTACAAGAAATACATATCAGCATATTTTTAATAATATATTACTGTAATGTGACGAAATAGGATCTGGTGAGCATGCAACAGCAAAGCGGTGGTACATTCACTTTACCACATGCCACTACTACTTCATGTGCATTTGTTGTTCTGATACAACGTGTTAGAGTAGAATACATTCTTTGGTGTACTTACATATGATAAGAGAGAGGAGCAAACAGTACAGAATCAGTTGCCATCTTGTCACTGGTGCTGTTTGAAGGACAAACATACACATGTACATTAAATTAAATGAAACCACTACAAGTTGTTAAATGAAATCGTATGAAATATAGGTTATGTCTTGGAGCACATATCATGTCTATACACATAAGCTATACAACGGAGCATGTCTGGAACCTTTTGACTTGACTCAAATATTACAGAAATGGTTAACTAGTGAGAGACAATGAGATTCAGATATCATATGTCAAGACAGTGCTTAAAGTTCTGTTGTGATTATGAGAAAGTTTAGTAAAGAAGGAAAAAAAAAGTGATATCTGCCTTAGTCAATTAAAACTGTGTCATATGAGAGTCACACGCTAAACATTACATGAGAGAGAAGTTAAGTAGAGGCACAAATCTTATCTTTGTATTCCAAACATACAATCCGGCATGTTCTTTCACTGGCCAAGAGGTTTGGGACAAATGTACATAAAGTCTTTAATTGGTCAAGGACTTATTTTGCCTTCCTGGACTGGAATCAGATAACATGCGCAACATCTGAGAAAAGCTTGAAATAGCTTTGGTGTTTTAACAGAGCGTGTACAAGTACAGCAGTCGCAGATCAATGACAGGTGAGCGGAAAAACAACCAGAAGAGGTGGAGCAGTGGCTGAGGTTTTACTGACCTGTGGGCGTCTTGCAGAATGGGAGAAGCGCCATATTGTGACCTGCTGGTGGTTAAACATACAACCCTAGATATTTTTGCCAAAAAAAAAATCTGCTCCTCTGCTCCCACTCTCTATCTCCTCTGACTACTCTCGCTCCTCTTGGAAATTTTCTGTTTAACTCACTTTGTTCTACCAATGATTATTTTCTTACCTTGCTTCCACTTTCACTCTCTTTTCCTTGCTTTTATAATATTTTCCACCCCCTCTTCCTCACATATTTCCCTCCGCCTCCTCTTTCCCCCGGTTTGCAGTAGTCCGTTTTGGAGAAAAACAAAGCAACCAGATGTGTGAGGAATCTGGGGAGGAGAAGAGGGGTGGGGGATTACCTCCTTTTACTCTGACTCCTGTTGAAGACTGTGAATGTTAGATGATCGGTGGTCGCTCTAATCGCTGAATATAACCTCAAAGACCCCATTTAACACATTTCAGCTGCTCTGCTCGTGGTTGTTTCTGTAAAGAGAAGAATTGGCCTGACTTCGAAAACGTGAATGTGGCACGTCAGGAATGTGTAGTATTATTTCTGTCCACAAGGTGGAGGCACTCATTAGGAAATACGATGGAGGACTTCAAGAGACAGCATGCTTGTAGAGGTTCATATCATATAAAAGACACTGTGATTCTAGAGGAATATCGAAAAGCAGTGTGGAAAATAGTTTCAAAGATTTGTCTTTTATTAATTAAAAAGCCCTGAAAAGGATCCTTGCTCAAATCAATGCGAAATTTCTTACAGTTTGACAATGTGTGTTGTGTTTGATTCTTTTAACAGCAAGCGTGTTTCATTAGTAATGGGCCACAGGGCCAAACTATTACATGTTTTTTTTAAAGTTTGACAACGATTAAAAATCACACATTTCAAAGATTGGTATGCATATTAAATACAGCCACTAAGTATGACAAGTTAAAATACTCATTGTGTTTTTGACCAACAATACTGCTGCATTAATGTTTTAATTGCAGTTCACTAAATAAATCTAATTTCTTTGTTTACTCTTGATTAGTTTAATCCGCAGCAATATTCAATATGATGATTGTATGTTTTTAGCGTCGCCGTCCCTGAAAAGCACATACCCTAATAGTCAATGCATGAGCTCGGGGAAACAGCACAACTCTTTATTCATTAATTAATTAATTGGATCTCCAAACCGTATGTTCTCAGGCGTCTATTACAGACACTACAGACACTTACTGATTTACTGCACCCTCCCAGAGACCCAAACAGACTCAAGAGGTCACTTTGCAGTTTATTAAGATAAATCTCATTATTTTTTTTATATATCCATACAGAAATTGCAACATAATGTTTGTTTGTGTAAACAACTTTGGTGAAAACAGCACGGGCTACACGAAAGAATGGATAAATGACAGGGTGAAGCTTCCTAAATATCTTTATATATTCATTATTTCATGTCGCCTTGTTAGCAGAGAAGCAGGGGCAGGCAGTTCCAAGCTGGAGGATAGAGACTCTGCTTAGAAGATTCACAACCATTCATGTCATAAACACTTACATTAGCATCTGTAAATATATCTATACCATGTGGAGATGAGTACGCAAATGTATTACAGTATTAAGGCGTTCAAGATGAATGTGCTTGAAGGTTGCTGTGCAGAGCCCCTATTTTACTGGGGAGTAAGTTATCTATTCATGTCAAATTAATTATACCAGAGAGGAAAATGAATGCAATGAATCTTCCAGAATTACTGAAACAGAACTACTGTTTGTAGTTGGCAAACAGTAGTTGTATGTTTTGTATGTATGTTCACTGAAATACACGGAAGCTTTTTGACAGCAAAGAAATTGGCAGTGTTCTTTTTTACTTATGATAACTACACTCATTTGTAGTGTGTTGCAGTTATTGAGCAAACCATGCCACAAGAAAATAGTGTTCAAGTGTTTGATACTGTATATATTCTTTTCATAAACTATGAGGATCCTTAAAAAAATATTTCATTTACTGCAGCATTGTACTTAGCACAAGAAGATCTTTTTTTTCACTTTGAATGTATAGCTACACCAACTGTCTGAAATGTTACATGAGTTGAGGATGGTGTTTCTTCCTTTTAAATAATGTATATGCAACTATGAACTCATCTGCATACTTTTATAGTCTATAATAGTCCACACTAAATATTAATCTTAATACTTCCAGAATAAGACTCCACGACTCTCTTGAGCTTTGTTGACACCCTGAGAACGAACACAGTTTCAACCTTTCCATTTGCTTATCGATTAAAATTTTGTTTAATTTTGAATTTATGCTGACTTTCATTTAATGACTTGCACAAGTCATTGAATTAGTTTTGTCATCAAAGTGGTTGAATTGAAAAGTCCCCCATAATAGCGTGAAACACATTGGAAATAAAACTAAAAGAAAAAAATAGAAATAGAAACTAAAGGGTTTTTTCAAAGCGAAATTTTTAGATGTCAATTGTTTTCAAAACCATATTACAATCATAGTCTTGTATAATATAGATAGTAATGCAAAACTTCTATTCTAAAGGTAGCATGCTTGAGCAGGCAGTGAAGGGAAGCGCATGAGTGCCTTCTCCTCTTCTTCATCACCGTGCTCCTACCCCCTGATCTTACATCTCTCCGTCACTTGTGGTCACCATCTATCATCTCAAACAGGGCCTGCAGTAGTCGGTCATCTCTGTGCCTGTACGGCTTGATGCTGTAGAAGCCATCGCTGTAGTCACTGTAGACACTGTCCTCGGGGCCTTGGTACTTGTTGATCATGTCCAGAGCCTGGTATAACATCTGAGGAGGGAGTCTTGTTGCAGGGGGAGAGATGCTCCGGTCCGGCTGCAGCTTCCTCCAGGCGGAGGAGGCCCTGGCTGCGGACTTTGGCTGAGGGAGGTTAGGGGTCTGCCTGTTGAAGGCCGTCTGAAGGAGGCGCAGAAGGGCCAGGGAGGGGGAGGCGGGTGAGTTTAGGGTTTTTTGGGATTCTTCTCCTGGGTTGGAAGGAGGGGAGGCATGTGCAGGCTCAGTATTTGGAGGTGGATTGGCCTGTGTGGGCTCCTGTGACACCAGACAGAAAGAGAGGAGACATGTTATTGGCGCATGACGCAAATTTTGTATCAAATTTAGTTTATTTTGGTGTCATATTACATTTTCTTCCTATATATTTAAAAATATCAACACAATCTGTGATTGTACTTATCTCAACAGTATTCACAAAATATGAATGTAAAGGCTTCAAAAGTTGACATTCAACCTTATGAACCACCCAGCAAAAATGTTTTCAGTCGTGGACTGACCTATTCTGAGATAAGTCAGTCCACGACTTTCATCATAAACGGATATCGATGTGTTTTTTTTCTGCAAATGCATTGGGTAATCATGCGACTTTTCCTCTTTATTGAGTTGGGATAGGTGTAAATAAGGCAACGCATAATTCCTACTGTCAGTCATTCTTAACGATGTTTGTACTCACCTCCATCATGTCATCCATATGTTCCACCCCACGGCGGTCGTTTTGTACAGCGTTGTAGGGAATGTACACTCGCGGCTTCTTCATGTGCTCTGGCTTCTCTGATGTTCCATGAAGAATTAGCTTCCAGCTCAAAATCCGACCTTCGTTCTGCATGCGGCCGGACTTTAAGGGGGAAATAATGTTGGTCAGATCTCAGGGGGGTTCAGAATTCATAACAAAAAAAGCCAAATATGCTCTCCATGTAACTTACAGTATCCGTGATCTTTATGGTCCATGTACCAGCAGGATCTTCGCCCCACGTATGCACAGACATAAAGTACCAGTTTTTGAAACCGTTGGCGGACGTGTCCCTCTCTCGCTCAGCCAGCAGCACTGTACTTGTGCCTGAGGGAATATCCAAAAATCAGCTACAAACCTGGTTATTTCACACTAATGTGTAAGTCTGTTTGAGTTTGTGTGCACATTTACCAGCTGGGGAGGTGAGTGTTATGTGCAGGTCCCCTCTCCTGGTGTACTCGATGCTGGCCTCCACCTGCACGTGCTCCAACGAGACGACTGCGTTCTCCTGCCCCACGCAGGCTTTCGTTGGAATCTCTACAGTGATTTCCCCTGCTGCTTTCAGCTCCCTGTGGGATGCATTAAATTAGCAGGGAATCAGAGACACACAAACATGTAGTTCCCTGACATGTTCTCACTGTCCCGGAAACAGCGCTGGGGAGGAAATAAACAAAGTACTGCTCACTTTACATGCTAATGTCAGATAATTTGGGAAACATTTGCAACATGAAAATCAAAAGTTGATAGTCCAACAAAAGATTGACGTACATAATTTGTCATTCATTTGAAAAAAAAGTATCCTCTTTTTCCCAAAACATGAATGAAAGGATTTCAACGTTGACGATGGGTTAAAGCTGGAGAGGGTTAAACGACTCAGCGTTAAGACAAATCATCTGGATTAGAAAGGCATGTGGCGAGGTTATGAGAAAAAGGTTGTATCACGGAGAAGGTAAAGCAGCTGGGCATTGGCCTTCAATCCATGAAGGAAGGCAAACAGACGGGACGTTGCGTTTCTGTCGGCGCTTGGCAGCTTTTAGATTCACATATTTAATCCTATTTACAATAAACATTAATGAATGTTCAGAGTGGATGATTGACCTCACATTCAAATGCTCTCAGTTGGGATTATGAAGGATTGTAATATTGCCCTCCCAGACTTAAACCACATGAGGCTGGTGGAAAAGTAACATATGCTTCTTTTTTCAGATCTTTTCATCCGTTTGCTTTAGGGAATACATGTATACACGTGTACCATTTAAAAAGCAGCTGTGAAACAGCCTCGTACCTGGGCTGGAAGGAATCGTCCCTGACGATGCATTGCTTCTTCTCTGGCACGTGCTTCCACGTGGCCGGCTCAGCCAGGTCCACCAGGGCTTTAGCGTTGAGAAGGCCGAAGCCGAAACGGCTGTTGACCATCAACCCAGCCCCGTTCCTCTTCCAGCCCGGGTTATTGGCCAAGGGGTCAAACTCTGAGGTCCACACCACAATGTGCTGAAGGTCTCTCCAGGTAAGATCTGGGCTGAGAGAGGGAGGACACGGAGGCCAACCAGTGAGTCATTTTATGGAAGCCCATCAAGAATTTCACATGCAGATAGTGAGCGACCCCCAGAGCATACTTTTGTTCCAGCGCAAGGGCAAATATTCCAGCAGCCAGGGGGGCAGAGGCCGACGTTCCCGTGTGAGTCTGAGTGCATTCATTGTGCAGATCGGCACTCGTCTGAAAGTGTGACACAATTCGTTGTGTTGAGATGAAAGAACCACACAACGCTTCTCAAGTTAAAACCGGGACGACGTCATGGCGTAACACACGTGGTTACTTACGATCCTCTGGTCGGTGTAGTCTCCGCTGCTGTATGCTGTGGCCAGGGTGGAGGAGCACTTTTCCGCGTACCACGGGGACAGGCCCTGCTGTGAGGCACTGCTGATTGAGATGGTGAAGATGCTGTCTGTGTAACCGTCGCAGTCACAGTTGTCGCCCTGGCGCCCACCATTACCCGATGCCCAAACAAAGATGGAGCCCTTCCCACCGCGGCCCTGCAGGGGACACGGCAGAGACGGAGCAGAAGACGCTAAGAGACGCCAGATATGTTGTTGTGTCAGGTAGCGTTTTATAGCTCACAAACATTCTGCGGCTGCCATGATACTGGTATGTAAGTAATAAATATGAGGGAAACAGTTTTATGGTATTAAGACGTCCTACTCCTAACAGATGGAAATGTGCGCTGTCCGACGCACACCTTTGCTTAATGCATTTGATTGCCATCCCCTTTGCAGATAGTAGCTCCCATTAGGAACCTCGCGTCGGATCACACCAGCTGAGTTAATATTCCTAAGCGTGTTTACCTTCTGGATACCGTATTCGAAAGCCTTCTGGGCCAGGCGTCCAGGGCCTTCCACTGTCTTTCCATCATCGTTGGGTCCCCAGCTGGCACTGTAAATGTCCACGTGGTTCGGATTGAACCCGATGGAGCTGGCCTCGATGGCGTCAGTCACAATCCCATCCAGCATACGAATCCCTGAAGGGAGAGATGCAGGAACATCAGTGCTCAGTGACCCTTCTAGTCATTACGCTTCAGGTTTGGTTGATGGTTTGTTTGTCAGCAGGATTACGGAAAATAGTACATTTCACAAAGGGTGAAGAATGGGGAAAAACAACAAAAAAAAATCTATTAAAGAAGCCTTTGTCTAAAGGGTTTGAATAACATAGTATTGTTGAAGGTCAACACAATGTGGGATTTTCATTTCTTAAGATGCAGCAGTAGCCTCCGATGTTCTCAGTCTCAACCTAAATACTAGAAAGCATAGTTTGATTGGAGCTTAGTAAATTTGGCATTTCGACAGAGCGTAAAAGTCAGATATCCATCCTGGACTCTTCCTTCCTTGCTGGCTATTAATTAAATAAATTCAAGTTTAGGGGCATGGAGCCTTGGTATCTAACGACACTGCTGAGACCTACTCAGCAAAGCAAACACATAAGCAAAACATGTGAATTATATAAAAGATAAAAGCCTTCAGTTTTAATTTAGTTTTATTTACACTCAAACTAATTTAATTATTTATCATTTTAATTCCTCACAGCGGTGTCTAATGTTCAACAAGCATCGAGATAAAGTCAATTTAATGTGATGGAGTATAAAAACAAAAGGAAGCTCTCACCTCCAACCTTGGAGTTGAATGCCACTCCGACACCACATTTATTGTTGTCTGCCTGCATGGCGATCTCTCCAGCGCACCGGGTCCCATGTCTGGGAGAAAATTACACATTCAATAACCACTTCATTGAACCCTTCACTTGCGTTGTTGATAATCAATAATCCGGCATTTTGGTTCAGTTCAATCCATCCATCGAGTCATATTCAGATCAGTAATTCTGTGTATCTTGTACAAACATGCACACCTTATTTACGTGTTTTTGTCAGGACATTGTGTTTTTCTAATGGTTGACTTGAACTGTTTTACCTGCATGCATTTCATTGGATGCAAAACTTAAAGGCTTTGAGAAGAGCACAGGGCTGTTGACAGAAATGCTTGTAAATGCTTGTAAATGCTTGTAAATGATCACCATGTAGCATCCCAGCCCATGCCACAAAATGACTGTGATCAATTCTTAGCAGTTCGACTCACTTGTTTTCATTAGTGGAGTCGTATCTGGGGAAAGGGTCAGGGTCGTTGTTGTTGAAGTCGTAGCTGGCTGCTGCATCCTTTGAAAAGAATACACAGAAAATGACTTTACACATCAGTGTAGACCCGAGGCGAAGGCTTCACACGCACATTTGCCAGAGACCAGATCTGTTGTCATGGAGACAAATTCTATACGTGATAAGAAGAGAAAGTGATGTTTCTTAATAGTAAAACAACATTTATTGAATGACTCAACCGAGACAGCAACCGAGTGTCTGTTAATCATCAGATTGCTTCACAAATTGTGATTTTTCCTGAAGCCTGTGTCCTAGTTCAATTCCTGTCCTGCGATGGAATAAGCAGTTCAATATACAATTCCCGTTCCCATTAAAGAGGAAATTAATGCTTCCTCTCAGTGTCACCTTCACACCATGACCACTTTAATATTTGATATAAATCAGATTCCTGTGCCGGTCATTTTGGAAACCCTGCTATTAATGCACGGTTGATTGAGTCGTTGTGATCAGTGTAACTTAATTACAGTGGGAGTTGTTCCATTCTTACCCTCTTTCCCTCCCATAATTCCTTTTTGTCCCATTCCTTAGAAGGCGCTGCAAGGCGCAGGCAATGCAGCGCCTTCCAAGGGCAACAGCCCTGTTTGAAACCAAACCACAGATGTGTCTCTTTGAAATGAAAGCTTGCTGCCTTCTCTTTCAGTTACACTCGCCTTCATCTGTTTGTAATTATTGACAAACCCTTTCACGCTGTTGCAAGAACAACAGGTTTTGATATTCTAAACTCGTAAATGCAAGACGTTGTCAATATTTGCATTAGAGAAAA
Source organism: Apeltes quadracus (assembly GCA_021346845.1). Classification (NCBI taxonomy): domain Eukaryota; kingdom Metazoa; phylum Chordata; class Actinopteri; order Perciformes; family Gasterosteidae; genus Apeltes; species Apeltes quadracus. Next base: position 5,111,021 of record CM037933.1, read on the forward strand.
ACCAGTGGCAGAAAAGCCACATACTGAAGACTTAACACTGTCTTTACATAGGTTGTTAAGGTGTCACTGGCAGCGTTGCTATGGCAACGGCAGGCTGAGACGACGGAGGCTGTCTCCATGGAAACGGTGTCTCACGTAGTTGGAGTAGATGTCCGTGTGGTTCCACTCCAGCCCGTCATCCAGAACGGTGATGACCACTCCTTTTCCTGTGATGCCTTTCTGCCACACAGGGATCACGTGCAGGTCGAGCTTCGGCAGCGAGGGAGACGTCCTTGTGTCTTGCTGGAGGATCAAATTACAAGAAACTGCACATCAAGATTTCAAGCTAAATTGGGTGTGGATTACCTCGCAGGCCGTCATCTAAACAGCCTCCTTTAGTATTTCATGTTAAAAAGGTCAACAAAAGTCCTCCAGCTCGCTCAGCCTGCCTGTTCTTCCACTGACCTTTACAGAAAAGTGTTACTTGATTGTTGGCCTGTTGAGTCCACTTCTATGGCCACTTATAGGCAGATTGCTGCCAGAGGTTCAAATTCATACAGTGTATTAGTATGACTCTCCTGATTCATTAAACCCAAAGATATGTGTGTTTAAACGCACCGTTCCTCTACGAGGCAATATCCCATGTAATGAGCGAGCATGCGTCTGTTTGAAATAGAAAATCAGCAGGAAGTGAGGGAGAGTGAACAGGGTTGATGCATGTCTGCTTGGAGAAGAGTATGATTCAGAGCTGGAGACAGCGAAGACTAAAAAAAGAACATACTTTGCGCATTATGCACTGACTCTGCAGAGCGCCACCCCAAGACGTGACTCATCCTTGTGATGTATCGCCTCATTCCTCTTCTTGGCTCACACTTTGACTCCCTGTTTTCCACCTTATCTCTTCAATACCATCTTTACCCTTTTGTCTCTTTGGACAGCATCATTTGGAGCTGACAAAATTGTATGTAAACACAAAGCAGACACATTTGCTAGAGAGGATGTTCACTCCCGACCAGCTCATATCTACAGCTGGCCTGTTTTGGTGTAAAACCAAATGAGTCACTTGTGGATGCTGGTAGCCGCTGAGGGGGCTCTCAGTGTCCGGCCATGCATGGAATTTAATGTTACACATCGAAAACACACAGCAGCTTACGCCATAGCGTATGCAGGTATCGCCTATAAAATGAGAGAGTGGACACACACGCCAGAGCACAATGAGATCCGTGGATGCACAATTAACACAGACTGACACTGGCGCAGCTATGGATAATCTCTCTCTCTCTCTCTCTCTCTCTCTCTCTCTCTCTCTCTCTCTCTCTCTCTCTCTCTCTCTCCCCCACACAACGCCATGCAGGCAGGAGGAATTTCAAGCTTCAAGTATGAGTCACTCGCTGATCAAATTATCAGGCCCAGTGCCTTCGTCGCACAGCTCCTCCCCTACTGTGATGTCATCGTGGCTGACGCTCTCAGTGTGGGGAGTGTCATATGTTCACCTTCATTTGCAAACACTGGATTCTCCTTGCAGCTATTTCTCCACAAGGAGAGGGGATCGAGATGCTTTGTATGAATTATTGTGTGGCTCTTGCAGTGACACAAGCGCAGGCTGATGTGGAAATATACTAAGCGGCACTTTAGGGCCAATTCCATTAGTGTCATCATCCCTTATCAGCAAAAATGATTCATCGCAATTGTTTTTTTATTCCCTAAATGCGTGTGACTCATGTTCGGTTAGCACAGGTGCGGTGAAGTGGAAGCTGAGAGAACATCATGTGAATTTCGCCCTCTCTTTTCTGTATATGCATTGTTTATTGTTTATTTAAGCACATCAGAAGCACATGGGTGGACATTGAGTTGTTTTAATTGTTTTATTGTTTACTAATAAATAAGATTAACTGTCACTGCTCGATGTTGGTATGAATAAAATGTATTGGTATGACAGAAACATATTACAGTGGATTGAGATGCTTAGAGTCTAAACCACAAAAAAATGTATAGTTAATCGACAGATAAATATGATTCATTGCATTAATAATTGATTAAGAATTAATTCTGTCACTTTTTGCCATTTCACACCTTTAAATATTTCTAATATCTAATTCTTAGAGTAAATCAGTAAAGACGTCAATGACAAACTTAATGCACGGCTCTATTCTATTCCACCCTGCTGGATTATAATCTCCACTCCTCTCATCTGTTATCAAATTAGCAAATGGCTCTTCTGGCCTGAGCTGCTCCATAGCGTGCTATTGTGACATTGTTTGTTTCCCCATTTCAGTGCATTTCTACACACATGCATACAAACACACTAAAACAGCTATGTTCAAGTACAAATGCATTCTGCTTTATGATACTTATAACTCCGTGCAGGAGGCCATTGAGTTGTAATGCAATGTGGAGCTGTCCAGCACTGCAAGGCTTTAGTCTCAGGGGAGAGCAGACCAGCTCCGTGCAGCAGGGGTTTCCAGCAGACACAACAGAAGGACACAACACATGAAAAGCCTAAGTCATTGTTTCCGGCAGCTCTGGAAATACCAAACGTGTTTAAAAATAAAGGCATCTTTAAGCCAGCACAAACTAGAAATCTTGTTAAACCACCTGTTGAATTTCTCATGAACTTTCTCAATCAATGCTTAATCTGCTGCTACGTGTTGCGCATGTTTGTGTGAATCATTACGTTATTAGTGACTCACCAGGTACCACTGCTGGTTCCACATGGGATCATCAAACAGCTTATCCACTGGGCAGTCCCTGCACCCTCCGAGGGACGCGCGCTTATTGCGGCTTTTCTCGTACTGCTGCTCGGCCCACAGCACCTACACAGAGACGAGAAGACGAGGCTTTTAAAATGAGACAAAATGACAGCCCACAGAACAAGACAAGTTAGGGGGGGAAGAGTGACCACTCACCCGATCATCCTCCGACAGCCGCCTGGTGATGTGGTTGGCACTTCGTTTCATTCTGCTCGGATGATTGCGGTGTTTGAACAAGAAATGGTCTTCCAGGGCCCCGATCTGCAGAGAGGAAGGCAAGAGACAGATAGGAAATGACATATTACCTGCCATCTGGTTGTGGAAACGTTACTGTGTCTCACAAAAAGCCTGTTGCTGCCCCTATTTTGCCCCCACTGTGTGGTAATTTCCTTAGAAGTAAATGGTAAACTACTTACTTATTATCTCTGCTGTAATCAGATTAGTAGTTTTTATTGTCCTTCATTCAAATAAATCAATCCAAAGAGCACAATAGGGGTCCACATGTATGTATTATAATGCTTTACATGCATCTTTGGCAAAAAATAAAGTTCTTTATTTCCATCCTCATGCAATAGACTGATGCTAGGCAGTAAAGTCCAATGTTTTCTAGCTATTTTGGAGAGTGATGCCTTTGTTGTAAATTGACAAAAATATTTTCTAAATCAATCTATTGTTTAAAAAAATCCTGATTATTGTGTAATTGCGTCTGACGAAGCTGAAGTGCGCCTCTGTATCGATGGCGGTTCGGCTAATCATTGCCCGCTGATGTTCCGAGCTACAGGTTTCATATTAATCAGCTGCCCTGGTGATGATTTATGTGTTTGTTTAGGAGAAGTCCACATTAGTCAGCCTGAAATACTGAGAAGAACAGGGCCAAACTGAACCGGGGGTGAAAACCAGAGTAATCAGAAGTGTGCAAACAGTGAGTCATCGATTGATTAAATCCTGCCGCCCCCCTTGATTTAGCAGGGTGCTGAAGATGTTTAGTGCTATCATAAAAGGAACAAGTTTCCATTCTGGTGGCTTGATCAAGCAGAGCCGGATATTTGAAACAGCTATCCTACTGTGGGCAGCACGCTTCATTAACATTTCATGATTCATTTTGCTTTTATGGTTTTCCTGTTTTGTTTCTGTTAAATTAGGTCTTTGATTTTAAAATGAGACATTATTCAGGTGCCATTTTGCTTTGACGTCACGCCAAATTAATAATAGCTATCCATCAGAACTACCAGCATACACAAATACACCCACACAAATGTGTATATTTATTTATTTTGTATATTTAAATATTTGTATATATATTTTGTCATACATATTTTATATACATGACAAAATATGTATATATGTACATATACAAAATGAATAAATAATTATGCAAATAAACATAGATATATATTAACATAATTGGGATATTGTTCACATTGGGACAGCATGCCTTTACCTGTCGGACCAGTTTGTAGTCCAGCTCTTTGGCGATCGCCTCCGCAGCGGCCAGTCCGCCGGGGATCTCCACTGCCCACTCGTTTAGGTACTGCCTGTCCACGTAAGAGGACTCCAGCGACCGGGAAACCACGGAGAAGAGGACGGCGAAAACACAACACATCATCGCTGGACGACATCTCATTTCCATCTCACAGGAAATGCAACCCGATGAGAAAACAATATAAATATCTGTACAAACAGCTTGAACGCTCCCGGTAAAACAGCCGCAACTCCGAGGTATGAATGTTTTGGAAAATGACAAAGAATGCTCCTTGTTTTCTGTCGATTCCTGAAGAAACAGAGAAACAGCTGGCTGGGATGGAGGGAACGAGATACTGGAGGAGAGGAGAGGAAATACTAGTGATGGGGAGGGCGGGTGTGTGCATTGTGTGTATGTGTTTGTGTGAGTGCGTGTGGTCGCGATGGGGGGTGTACGCACGTCACGTTACGGGTGCTCTGACGTCAGTTTGGCGTCTACCTTCGGTAAAATGAGAGTTCGAGTCCCTGCGGGAGAAAGTCTGAGAGGAAGGAGGGCGGAGAACCGACTAAAAATATCCCCGTTTGTCCCTGGAGCTGCAGGAGACACCGAGAAGAAAGACAACAGTAAAACCAATCCCACAACACTTATGCAAGAGTAGCCTAATATTAACAACATGAGGCGCGTGTACTTCCGCTGCATCGGCCAATCTGCGCGAGACAATATCTCGCTACTTTGTTCTGAAGCGTTTGATAAATTACATTTTATTTTATTATTTCAACCAACAACACATTTCTTTCTGTCCTCAGGCTCAGGAGATGGAGGGGGGGGTTCAGCACCGCGGACAGCTCCTCGCTCTCCCCGCAGATTCTCATCAGGTGATGCAACAGGAAGCAAACACTGGCATGTGAAGGTTTCAGCAGCGGAAAACGCTATTACAACAATGCATGATGATAATGAATAACAATAATGTACAAAGACGTTTATTTGTTGTAGGAATACAACTCGCAGTTACATGCTTTACAGAAGAAAAAAAATAGTAATGCCAAAATAAAAAAATATCCCTAATAGAATTAATAATATGTCCTTTGAACGATGAAGATACTGCTTCGTATCATAAAGCTGTTATAAAAGGCAAGGATAGTGAACACACATACATACACATAGCTTTTATGGAGTGGGATGGTCAGAACATACATGTTTTAAAAGTAATTAAGGACTGATCCAAGGTTAGGTGTAGCCACATCTCTGACACTTAAAGTTAAACTGCATCTGGTGTTGTGGGTTTTAACTTTTTATTTTTATTTTCTTGAGAGTGGAGTGGAGGTTATTTTTTTTCTCCCTCTGGAACACAATGGTGTTGATGCAGTTCATACAAGATAAACTGCTGATTTTGTAAGTCATTGTGAGTTCCACTTGTCAGAACTGATAATGCCTGATTTACCTTTGGACACCGGGCCATTTGCAAACAGGTCTGCACCAGATCTGCAGTATGATCCACAATTACCTAGCAACATCTGTTTGCTCTGACCAAAGCACTCAGTCAACCCCACAGGAACACACAGCTGAAGAGCCATAGAGATATTATCAAGATTGACTATCTTGCTTGCAGGAGATTGTGGTTTTGATACAGTCTTTGATCTAAGACCTTTCTGTTTGCTGATACCTTAAACTTAAATGTTTTTAGATTTTTTGTTATTTTGCGTCATGTTTTGATGGCTTTACTGATTATATGGAAAGCACTATGAATTACCGTGTTGTTGAAATGTACTGTACACATACATTTGCCTTGCTTTGCCTTACAGGGCTGTGGATTTTCCACTGTGTTCATTGAATCTCCGTACCCCTTGTCCTTATCGCTGAGCTGCAATGGTGTGTATTTCACTACAGGTTGGTGCACTCATCCGGCCTTCCTTATTCCAACCTGAGGACAAACACACCCAGCGACAGAGCCATGCCCGCATCATCTCCGTCAAATGAGGTCGCAGGTCTAATCGTCAGCTAATTATTTTTCCAGAAGGTGAAGGAAAGGCGCTGCTTTTAGGTGGAGAATGACGCAGATTGAGCTGCATCGACTGCAATAACTCAACCGAAGTCAATTAGAGGGCTAAATAGGTGTAAAGACTTCCACTGCACTTCCCACTGATGTCAGAGATTAGCAATGGTTCAGGCGATTACAGTATTTTGCAGCTTTGGTGCAATTGACACTATCCATTAGTAATTGTAACAGCGTGGGTACGCAGGGGACCCGGAAGGAGGACGCGGAGGCATGGAGAAGGTACCATCAAATACTTTACTCGTACCAACCGCTGCCATCGCTTGCACGTGGCGGCATGTCTCCCAGTGCTCTTCTTCCCCCGTGCCTCTCCCGTGTTTCCCTTTTAACCCCTGGGAGAGGCACCTCGTTAGTCCAGCTGGAGGTTGATTACCTCCAGCTGGCATCTTCCCGGGCGCTGGGGTTGGGCGGGGCCGCCACAGTAATATATCCTAATAGTGTTTTGTGTATATGCAATTTCTCAAAAAGCAGCATGTGTGTTAAGGAGGCGGAGAATCAAGCAGACACTAAAAATATTGTACTTTGCCAAAGAAAGTGGGAACTTAAGCAGTGTAGGGAAAAACCAATGGATCATAAGATCACAATGACAGGATCACAGGAGAAGAGAAGGATTTGTGCTGCTGAATTTCAAAATATTTATAAATTGAAGAAGAACATTTAAAAAAAAGACGGCCCCATGGCAGTTATACAAACAGCAAAGATGAGATAAAAAAATAAACCTTAACTAAAGTAGACATCTGTAGGACTAATAAAATAGTAAAATAATACAAACATAAATGTTTTTATCATATTGGATGCATTTACAAATGCATCCATTTTACACAGTATGTATCAGTAGTCCCATATTACAGTAAAAAAGAACCAAAGGTCTTGAGTCTACAAAACTGTTTTGCTGTTGCAGATATGAATAATAACTGAAGGAAAAGTAGCAAAGGTTAACAGGTTTTTCATACATTCATGTCCACAAAGTGTTGTACAAATGTCATCTGTTATCCGAAAAAAGGCCATGGAGTCAACCGGATTGGCATCACTTTGCAGGGGAAGGGTGGAGGGGGGCCTCGGCTCTGAGGTGGCGTGACGGGGTTCGTGTTGTTATCAGGCCGAGTGAAGGTCAGATGGACTGTGTTTTTGAAGGGCATCGGACTGATGGATACCATCACTGGTCAGACATGGTCATCACTTTCATCCATCAGTGATATCACAGCTGCCTACCGAAAACCGATAACCGACAAGTCAGTGTGCTCACCACACAAGAAGTGTGCCGAACATACAGGTATTGTTATGTGGAAATCTATCATAGCTGTAATATTAACCAATAAAACATATTGATTATAGAACATATATTTACTATGACTGTAGAACTACACATTTTTCCCTGTCCTGCATTGTATTACATTTTGAGGTACTTGCTACTTTATACTTCGACTCCACAAAATGTAGTAAAATACTGCACTTTTTCCTCCGTTAAACATACTTTCAAGGTGAGGGCTTAAATAGAAGGCGGATGGACAACTCTATCGGGCAGCGATTCACATTCTTGACAAAATCACCGCCCGAACAGGGACTTGAACCCTGGACCCTCAGATTAAAAGTCTGATGCTCTACCGACTGAGCTATCCGGGCTTCAGCAGTGGCGGTGGTAATGTAAGATTTTTTGGTTTAGTGTTTAGTAAACGCAAAAGTGGGCTGAAAAAGTATATGTATATGTATACTCTTCTATATATATATATATATATATATAGCATATATAGCATATATAGCATATATATATATATAGCAGGAATGTTCTTCCTATATATGGCAGGAATGTTCTTCAAGAGGTGGATACTTGGATACCTGAAGAGTTTAGTTTACGTAGGTGGAGGTCTAAAAAGTAAATAGAAGAGACGGAAAAAAAACAAAAAAACTGCTGCTGATAAAACTGCTGCTGATTGGCCGTCCCCGGATAGATAGATAATTATATCCATGGACAGATGGATGAGCCTCGATGTCCAAGAGTGTATGGCTGCAGCCTGCATCCTCCCGTCTCATGCCCCGCCGTCTCTCTACCCGTCTCTCGATGTCTGCAGTAGCGTCTTGTGTACTGAGCACAGTCCCGCTGTTGCCCACCAGGCGGCAGCAGTGAGTCACCATCTCCTCGCCAGAAAAGGCGCGTCTACGGATTCGGCTGTGAGTCACTCTTCCCTGTACTGTGAGGCATGTCTTGTCATGTGAAGGAACATCTAGTTTGCCAGTTCTTCGTGTGTTGCATGTTGATTTGATGCATGGTTATCTTAGTGAAATTCGGTGTGTGTGTGTGGACACAACTCACACACGTGTTTCCTCATTAATGCGAGCTCACGTGCCAGTTCTGTATTTGAGTTCCGACCTGTTTTGTTCCCTGTAGCTGACATCAACGATCACCACAAAGCACAAGACTTGACTTGCACGGACTTGCGCACTGTGAAAACATCTGCGTAGGCTACTTAGTAGTTTTTTTTCAGCGGGAGGGGCAACTTATTCCGCTTCGAGGGCGCAGATCGGGCTGTAGACTCCGATCCTCAGACAGCTAGCACCGGAGACGCAGAAAAGCAAACCTAAAAAAAACAATCCACTCGTGGGGGTAAAGATGCCACGCAAGAGACACGGCCACGGGCACCACGCACACCCCGAGGAGGCGAACGAAGTGAGTCCATCGCACGTCACACACGCAGCAAAACGATCGCACGAGTTCAGAATGTGTTAGCAGATGCAAATCATCTCCAAATAGACCCACATGGTTTATGCAAAAACAACAATGTTAAAGGTTTCCATGAAAGGACGTGGATTGCACTACACGCAAGAATGCCGTGCTTTAGTGCCATACATGTGTCTCTGATCGATGCATCGATCAACCGTGCCTATAAAACCCACGCTATCGGTCGATCCAGAAGTGTTTGTATCTGAGAAGCAACTGGTCCGATGTGGCCAACTTCCCCTCCCGCCTGGAAGTTGCACAAGCTTTGATGGGTGTGAGAGGATGCCGGTGGGGGAGGGGAGGGGAGGGGAGAGAGGGGGGTGTTATTCATATCATTGTTTAGTTCTGCTTCGGTGATGCGGAATAGCCATCCCTGGAGAATAGGGCGCTTTCCAGGGGGCAGGCAGGGCAGCGGGGTGGTTGCTAGACGCGGACGGGGAGTGGCTCGGTGCTCTGGGATCCTGACGCGAGAGAGCCGCGCAGCAGGAGCCTTCACATCTGGCCATTATTCTCCCGGTCTCCTCCATGGCGTACGCGGCGTACTGGATGAGTCTTGTGAGTACATTCGCAGCGTTTCTCCTCCCTCTCTCCCTCCGCGTATTGTGTGTCTGTTTAAAGCTCTCAAACAGCCTAAAAGTTGCCACCTCCAAGGACGCGGCAGGGTTCTTTTATTGTGGGAACCAGCACAACGCGTCTGGGGTCCTTATGAGCTCACCGTCACCGAAAAGATCATCTTTTGACGCAGAATACACTCCTGTAAGGGCTTTGTATTTTTAGGTGTGAGGGTGTGTTCCTGAGGCTTCACCTCACACACACTTGTAGTTTATTTATTCCTCAGGTTTCGATTTCAAATACGCTGCAGAGTTCCAAGCGATTTCTGTTTTGTAAGAATAAAATGTGTTATTCGAACAGCATTAAGTTACTTACAGAAATGTAATGAAATGCCATTTGATGTTTGCTGTTTATTATGTAGCATTATCCTACAACAGCAATAATAGCAACAAGACGATGAGACTTTCTATTCCTTTGATTTAGACATCAGATGTTAGAAAAATAAAGCACAGACATCACGTAGCTTCTTGTACAGAAGTTCCATTGACTTTCATTTACACCAACTTGGTGCGTGTGTGTGTGTGTGTGTGTGGGTGTGTGTACGTTAGAAACCTTCCTCGCATAGGTGGAATCTTGCAGGATTGGCATTTAAAAGGGATTCTAATTATTGTAGAGTGGATCCCATTGTGATTAATTGGTCTGTTATAATGTGGGATTTGATTACTTGTGTCCAATTAGACACATCCATATGGTTGTTACGTGAAAGGGAAACACTTGATTGTAGCTAGTTTTCCTGTGCAGCTGATGGAACGTCTGCACGAAAGTCACACCCTGAATCGTCAGATAAGAGCTGCTTGTCCAGCCGGTGTAGTTGGGGGAGGAGTAGTTCATAGAAATTCCTGAGCTACTTTTAACCTTACAAGCAAGACCTTTTATCGTTAAAAGGAATCCGTCTCTATCTTTTTTTAAATGCCAACCCACGCCTGACCGGCCATGTCTTTTTAAAATTCTGTAAATGTTTTGCATTTGTAAATGGCCCTAAAGTTGCTAATCATTTACTGTACATGACCTCGGGCTGGCTGGTGCAGACGCCCTGCATCGTCTTCAGGAACGCAGTTGAACCAGTTCGCTGGGTGTTGATGGACAGAGACTGAGAACATCTGAACTGCAGTGGTGGAAATAACATCTGGCCATTTCCTTATTCATTTTCACTTACAGTAACCAACTTCATTCTCTCACGTAACGCTCCTCTTCCAAATGTCCTGGTTAACGTTCTCTTGATCCTGAATCGGTTTAGTTCTCAAGTCACATGTCTACAAGCAATAGTTATTTTATGTCTCTGGGAGGTGGCAGCACAAGTCATATCTGTTTGCTTCCCATGGTGCAGCGAGATTTACAGCCTGGGTCATTTGGCCTTTTGTAAAGGCGTGTCCGACTGTATATTGTTGTACACACATGAGCTATGGCAGAAGTGCATGCATGTTGCAACATGCTCATACTGCATGAATGTTAAGTGTCATATACTGTATGCTTTAGTTTCTTTCCCTCAAATTCCTCGGGTCAAGAGGAGGGGGGGGGGGCAAACCTTGAATGACTTAATTCCTTTGCTATGCAAACACACAGGCTGATGAAATACAGCAGTCTTTTTTTATCTGACATTGTAGGCACCCGGCCGTAACAATTTAAGAGTTTTTTGTATTCACATCCAGAGGGTTTTCTGCACATTGTAAATATCATTAGGTTATATGAAGTGAAGTGAAGAAAAGAGGCTTTGTGTTGCAGTAAAATAACAACCACTGTGATGGGACATTGTGAGCTCCGATAGTGGAATCCATAACACGTCATGCCACTGAATGGACAACAGGTATTAGCTTCTGCTCCTATGGGACTCGCGGTGTGCATGGTAGGCCTCTCAGAGAGCATATTAGTATAATTAGTATTCTCTAATTATCCACGTCCGCTGCTAATAATTCAAGTGTAGCCTTTATTGATTCGGTAAAGGAATATAACCGGGATTAGTTGTTTTGCCGAATTGTATTTGCCGTCCTTAAATGCTCCATGTGCCACACGGGAAGATCTCACAACTCCAGCCAGACGTTCAGTTGACGTGATCAGTCAACCTGAGTGCTGCACAAACAGGAGTTTCATGTCTGGCCAGTTTTATGCCCACTAATAGTACAATAGTACGGTACGTCACTTCCATATTTTGCCGAGGTGTGCTGATAAAATACTCCTGAGCAAAAGGCTCAGACTGACTCACCCAGAGGCTGCTTGCACACCGCACCCAAGAACCGCCCCGAAGGAGGCACAGCATGGGTGAGGTGAAGCCGCACAGCTACGTCTGAACACAACGGCAGCAACGGCGCTGGACGCACCAGACCTTACGCGCTTTGTGTACTTGTGTACTTGTCAAAGAATGTAGCGTTGGACGTAATGCGGTGCTTCTGTAGTTTGCTGCATGTTGTTGTGTAGGTAAAGCATCTTCAGCGGTACGGCAGGTAGAGGTTCAGAAAGCCAACGCCCATGCCGTAGGATTCAGTCAATCTATGAGTCATGTAACTATGTATAAACACTCCCTACTCTGGAACCTCAAACCTTTTATTTTCTTCTGCCGCCACAGCTGGTTGGATGAGGAAACGCCCTCCTTCAGCCAAAGATAACGTTTCTGAATTGGCTTGATTTGATTTCACATGGTGTCCAATCGATATCATTCCTCGCTGGTATTATTCCCACGAGGTGTTAGTCTCGCTGTGTGACGATGTCAAAAGCTTGTCTCTATTGACAGATTATAATGTCGGGCCCCTCCCCTCAACTCTGAATCAGGCATCCAGGGTGGTTGCACAAGCTTTCTTTCATTGCTGCATGTACAAAAGAAGGGTGTGTACAAGCCTTCGTTTGTCTAAACCCGTGTGTGATTAAGACCCGCTAGTCACAATCCAGGGCGCGTGTGTGTCTGCGTGTGCCTGTCGATAAGTAGCCAGCATACTGTCTCGTTACACCTAGTAAAAAATAGTTTTACACACCCGCCCAGGCATATTTATAAGCACCAAGTGGGGCCCTTGAATGTGGGTGTCGAATCCACGGTGAGCTCTCGTCCCTTTATAGCCCAGAGAGCTGCATCCCGGCCTGTGACTTTATACCGTCTGAGCCTTCCGCCCCTGCCCCCTCTGCTCCCTTAACACGCCCCCCCTCCGGGTCCCTCCCTCCCGTTCCCCGCCCACCAGTTGGAAACATGCAGCGAGCCGACAGTCAACGCAGAGGCTAATAGACAAACACTCACACAGAGACGCACAACATGGGCCAGATTTTGAGCTGGATCCGAGGCCCACGGGACGGCCAGGCCCTGCAGGGTGTGTCCGTGGAGGAGCAGGTGTGTGCAGATGTTTGTGCCCGTTCTCTTGTGTTTGCGCGTGCATGCGTGCGTGCGTGCGTGCGTGCGCGTGTGTGTGTGTGTGAGTGTGAGAGACTAATCCCAAGCAGCGCTGCCCATGTGCGTTTTTGTTTGGTTAATGTAAGTGCGCCTGCGAAGCCTCCACGTAGTGTTACTGCTGTTTGTGTTGGTTGGTTGGTCAGTTGTGCTGGTGCAGTTTATTCTGTGTGTTTGACGAGGGACTGGTAGGGGAAACTCTCTGAGGCAGGAAAACTTTCTTGGCTTCAATCCGAGTCAGACCTCTCTTCCGTTGCACAGCCTTGGATCTCTCTCTCCCTCTCTCTCTGCTGGAATGTGAGGCTGCCTGTGAGATCTCAGACCCACAGTGCGGTTCACAGTTTTGTGTCCGTGAGATTAGATATTAAACCACGGCTCTGACGAGGCCTGCATGGTTGATACCTGTTGCTACATCCACAGGACCATTGAATAGCTTCCTTTTCGTGTCGGTTGTTTAAAGAAGGGTCCTAATTGTATTTTCATAAAGGAAAAAAACATTGCGTCTGGTATTTTTCCTGGGAGAGTTTTGTAGGTGTCGCCCAAATAACGTTCTCGTGTGATAATATCCAGCGGCAGATGGAGCAATATGAAAGGGTGTGTAGCCTGGAATGAGCTCAACTGTTATTTTCTATCTTCTCTGGAGAACTTTGAATTGTGTGCGCTGTACGTAATGCCATGTAACCTCAGTGCTGGGATGGTTGGCAGGTCCACAGCCGCTGTCCTGATTTGTTATCGGGGCGCTATTAGTTTGCCCTCAGTTTTGTGTTAAAGGTTCACATAGTTCCCAGAGGACACAACCGTGCAGAGAAGGCTTTTTGGAAAGGACATTCTTCGCCCGGCGCTGCAGTACTCTGCCTCCCCCACAACTCCAGTCTTGACGGGAAATGGCCAATGGGAAGACCCATCTATGCTGGACATGCAATGCAAAGTCTAAGGAGGACGAGGAGATAGTCGAGCAGAGTTGTGTTGTGCACATCAGACATGTCATTTCACACTTGTTTGCATACTGTGACACCACCGATAGCAATTTCTTTATGAATAATTTCTAATTAACATCATGTATAAAAACATTTTTCAAACCTACTACTCTAAAGTCGTATTATTATCTCTAAAACATCGCACCTTTTATAAAGTTCAGTTTGAATGTTTTTAAAGTCTTTACCAGTGTGAAGGTATTCAAATATGATCAATAATTCAGGCTTATTTACTCACACTACAACAATATAAAAAGAATATGTCTGATGTCACTCATACTGGTTTATTTTGATTCTTTTATTCTCATCCAAGCAGCATTTTCCCAGCTGGTTGAGGTGAAACACATTTAAAGAAGCAGTACTTTATATATACGGTATATCCTTCTGTTGGGTATTTACAGATTGTAAGATGGCATTTAGTCGTCAAATAAAAGTTTAAAAGAAAAATGGAAATATTAGAGTAAATTACATCCAATTCCTAATGAAGCACTAACCTTGACAAAGGTACTGCTTGTTTTTATTTAGTCAGCCGTTATTGACTTATTTGACACTGTGACTTATTTGACCAAATGAAAGTCTGACGTTGTACTTTTCCTCTATCAGGAAATGACAATACCATGAAATATATCACAACAGACCACCTGTCCTGTGCAGTTAAGTGATCTCCTGTCACCAGGCGTCTGGATGCTGCTGTTCAGCACTTTGGAGTCTCGTGCTGTACAAAGCTTGTGAATATGCGTAGGAACGAAATCAAACCAAACAAATCCAATGTTTCAAATGGGCTGACGGCACGAGGGCATCAGCTGCACTGATGAGATGTTTAATGACGTGGCATTTGGCACTAAGGCCTCCGGCTGTGTGCCTGCCTGTACCAGCATGTTGTGTACGTAGGCGAATCATTACACAGACCCTCTTGTTTACACACATCCCGCACGGCTCGGCGTCATCCGCCCGGGTGTTTTGTCTCTGCTCGTCAGATTGCTCACCGGTCTGTCAGTTCGACTCGAGTCGAGTGCTGTTCTCCATGTCAGGTAAATAAAAGTGAATCCGGGAGAGTTCCCGGCCCTGCGGGCTCACCTGAGAACGTGCTTCGGCGACGTGTGGTTGTTCAGCACCACACTCTTTTCTCCGCCGTCTGGTCCCGTCTGCCATACTCGAGGAAAAGCTGCTGCTCTAATATTTGTCCCAACATGTAACAGGTAATAAGAACCCAGCTTCCAAATGCTCACTGGAAATTGTAATGTGATATAACGATTGCGATTCTTGGTATGGGTTCACTTAAAGACATGGAGGTGAATGGCTGAAGTGGATGATGGCGTGGTCGCCAGTTTGTGATTATCATCTCAAGTCTCAACAACCTCTTTAGTGATCCTATTTACTCTGCAGCTGTAAAACATACGCCCTAATTCAAAAGTGGAAGAAAGTCCACTTTTTTTTTACTTGTGTGGGACGATATGGGGCAAGTCAACAAACCAGGGGGGAAAGTGCAGTGCAGTGCTAAATTTAGAGATGATATGTGGACACCAGCTATAGCTTACTGTCCGGGTGGGCGATATGGGTGCACACGAGGAGCAAAGTCTCACACGGGGCAACAGGTTTTTTTTGGTGGCTGTTCAACGGCCAGCTCTCGTATCGCTGATTTATGATCAGCTAATCTATGCTGGAACGCACCGTTGGTCAATAGGCTGCACCTTTTTATGATGGATTCCCACACTATTGTATGCACCCTTAACTGATATTCAAGTCTCAACAAGCTGATCTTCTTGCCCTGCTGGCTGCCCACACAATGACAGAAGCTCAGCAACTGCTTTTAGTTGTCACTAAAAAATACTTTACCAACAGAAATAATGATGGGTTTTTCCGTATGGTACGAGAGGCTGTGTTTTTTTCTTCTTGTAAAACAAGTAATATACTGTAGATTTGTCTTCCAGAACGTCCAGGCAGAGGTTAGACGACTAGCTATCTGTTGTGCCATTACTCATGGGACCTTTTAAACCCTCACTGTCACGTGCTCCTCAGAGGAGTTATTCAGCGACTCCGGTCTTAAATGATTACTTGTTGTTTTTGCATAGTCTGTCTGATATTGGAGCTCACTAAGTACACATTCATTCACACTATTTTACAATGTTAACACGTATCTTTATATCTGTTCATATTTTGCCAGTTGTCAATGTGAAAAGTTCACTGTGATCTCTTGCGGCCCCCCCTGAACAATACCAGAGACAAAATGAATGCTAATGCAAATTAGCTCATGATGCGTGAGCACATGGACGCGCTCGTATGCGCGTGAGCGCTTCCTCCTCCCCCGTCAGCCGGGCCCTCATAAGAAAAACTTTGGGGACCACTGCACTAAATCGTCCCACTTGGAGGTTTCCTGTGAGTTCCTATAAACGGATTCAGAAGTTCAGATTAGAAACCCCCCTGCTTATGTTCACTGGTCTTATCCCTGTGGATGGGTGTGTCTCTGCAGTCTGCTTTGCGTCATTAGTTGACAAACAAAGATAAGTGTTTCCAGTAAGGCATTTCGATCCAGTATAAGCATGCAATTCATCGTTGCCCCTAAGACACAAAAGCAGAGGGCAAAAATAAAGAGAAGGTATTTTGGTCCCAAAAAAGACAGAAATATTTCTACCAGATTCTGCAATAAGCTAAGAGGAGATTTATCTACTTGACCGTTTGAAAGATATTTCAGAGAAAAATAATAAAGTTTAGATTAGAAAGAGGTTTGGGAACAAGGCAGACATCTTTATCAAAAATAAAATATCAAAAACACTTTCCTTGCTCCTTTTTGAGCTGACGGTATAGAGTTCAATTTGGGGTAATATGAATAGTAAATGTCTAGACAGATTATTTACTAATCACACAGCAAATGAAAACCAAAAAACAATTGACAATCTTGATATTATTATTTGTTCATTTGCCTTTTTTAAAAAGCACACATTTTGTAGCCACAGGCAGTTTTACTAATCACGGCAAAAATCTACAATTGACTCTTATTTTAATATATTTTTACTTTTTACTTTTCATTAGCTTCACGGGGTCTTGCAGTAAAAAGTTGACACACGCACAGTACAGGACATTCTTGTGTCCGTTCCACAGACTGATATCCTTTGACAGACCAACAAGTTCTCACAGATCAACACTAAACATCATCCATTCTTCTATTGAAGTGCTGTGAGTATTGTGAACACAAGGGGGTGCTGTTCTCAAGTCCTCCCCCTGCCACGTTTTTGTTGTGGTGTGGTAGCTTCATCTGAGAAATGGTTTCTGTCTTATCTTTTGGGATCCAAACCATCAACTAAACTATGCAGAAAGTGTGTGTGTGTGTGTGTGTGTGTTTGTTTAGAGGGGATATTTTGCAAAACCTTTGGCTGCTGTCCAGGAGCTGTGTTTCCTGTCCAGGACGGGGAGAACTCTTTTGAGCTTGTGTTGGTTTACGGTGTTTCACATCCAATCGTGTCTTTCTCAAATATGATTTTTTTTTTCCCTTCTCTCTGCTCTGGCTGCCATTCGGGTTTGGGTTGGACTACACGTCATGTGATCCCTCCCTCTCTTCTTTTCTTTGCGAGCACACAGACACTGTCTCTGTTCCAGTGGCCCAGCGCTCTAGATTCCTAAGCAGTGAGTCTCTCGGACACACCCGCACTCTGCCAACAACGCTGCAGTAAATCCACTTCTGCCTCCCTCGACTCCTCCGCGACGATCTCTGTTCCTGCAACAATGTTGATGTCAGCCATGACCTCTCTTTATTGAACCGCAGCAGCCCTCCTCTCAAAACCCAGCCCGGACCCAGCCCAAAGTGGGTTTTCTCTGGTAGGCGGGCAGCGAGCAGCGAGCAGTGGGCGGGGCTTCCTGTGGCCAAGGAGCCTGTTCTGCGGCCTTGTGGCAGAGAAGGTGGGGCCAAAGCGGCACAGGCTTTTTGGGCCGCTTCCATGAAGGCGGAGCGGCGGGTTTTTTACCATCGGGGCATGTGTGTCTTTTATGCGTGTTAGCATGTGTGTCTGTGTGCATGCATGTCTGCTTTACATACAGTGTTTTTTTTTTTTTTACTGCGGGGAAGCTAAGGCGAACCAGCCTCAAGAGAGTCTCTTGGTAGTACTCACAGCAGCATAGGAAGCACACGCACAGTCAGACTCATGGTATGTATCTGCACGGAACCTTTCCTCCTTCCACGCTCACCCTTTTGTAGATGCCTGTTTTTGAAAGGTTTCCTGTCTGATAGCTGTTGAATCACTTTGACGGCCGACATTAAGGGGCCTCACTGTTCTTTAGTTTAACAGCAGTCTGTGGTGTCAGTTTGCTCCCTTTTTTTTCCGATGTCGAAGTTAAGGAAAGTTGGTTGAAGACTAAAGATGGCTGTGTTTGTTTTCTGCTACTTTATTGACACCCGAGAGCAGTTGTCGTGACAACCAAATAAACAATAAACTGTATATACATACTGACGTTACTGCACTAATGTTGGATGACCATCGATTTTACATCGGGGTCCGACAACAACTCTTAACGTGGCTTCAAACAACATTATCTAACAGTTTCCAGACTTCTGTACAGCAGGGTTTGTTGTTTGCACAGAACAAGGATGAGTCAGAGTGCACATGACGGACAAATATAGAACAGTGAATAAATGTGTGTGTGCTTCTACTCTGGATCCTTGGTTGCAAAATGTTAAGTGCATTAAAATAAGAGCTAAGTGCATGTATTGCATTGTATTAGCAGTAATCGGTCATCGCAGGCAGCCTGTGAAAGTAGGTTTGGCTAAAGGCCTCACCCCCCTGATTTAAGCCAGCTGCCCGTGTGCCAAAGCAATAATGTCCCTCCTCGTGTTGTCTCGCACAACAGCGTTTGGCTTCATCTGTACTTTTCGCGAGTCTACTCCACATTCTTATAACACTGACTGGACATTTCCACCTCTGAACTGATGGGATTGTTTAGACAAGTTACCGCTAAATTAGTAGCAAACGCTAAGGAGCTACTTCCAGCCTTACTCGTATGGGTGGGGCCCAGCATTAGTCATCACTTTTCAATACAGGCACACAAGTCACAGCTTTAAAGGCTGTTGCCCGGATACAAAAGCATTGTTTCTTCAGCTCTGACCGAACAAAAAAACCTGGCGGGTTACGTGCGTCATGCAGCGAGCAGATCCATCCTGGCCCGAGGTGGAACCCGTCCGACTAAAAAGAGCACAATGGCCCAACGGCCGTTTCCTCCTGAGATGGTGTTTCACGCGGTTTCCAACGAGCGGTGGTTTCAAATGGCACCCGGCTGCCATCGCCCACGCTCTAAAACCTTCGGTCTATTTCGATCACACTCGCCTGCATCCCTCCCAGAATGACCATGACGTTCATGTCAGTGTCGTGTCACACTAACAGTTTGCTGTTGCTTCAGTGTCGCAGGCGAAAAACAAATGACCCCTCGCCGCTTCATTGTAGGTCTGATCTGAGCTCAGCTGCTGCCTTGTTATGGGGATTGAAATGAGAATATACACGGAGTTGTCTGTGCATCTTGGTTTGAATGCATTCAGTGTTTGAGTCTATAGCTTTGATTATTATTTAATAGCAGTTTACTTGTCCCTAATGAAACGGATACATTGCAAGTATCGGCCCCTCCCTTACCTCGACAAAATGGCCACCAGGTAAAGCTGTGTGAAGCAGTTTCTATTTGGGAAAGCACTTTTGATCCCGCTGTTTTGTATTGTGTACCTAAATTTAGGTATCACCTCGGCAACTGATACCTGCTCTTTGGAGTTGACGTTATTTCTGTTTATATATATATTTGGAATTCAACTCGTGATGTGTTTCAGCTTTTCTGGAAAATCCAAACATGTTACGGAGCAGCAATGCAATCATGCGTAAGGCATGTGCCAAAAGCAGTTTGAGTGTTTGTTGTGTGTTGTGTTGTTTCGGTGGAAGTAAAGTCTGTCATGAGGTCTGCGTGAGGAATGCTGCAGTTTGGAGGCGCCGCAGACAAGCTTGCTAAGCGTTTGGCTGGTTGTCAAAGACAAAGACTTCCACCTGAAACTCGTGGACGAGTGAAGGTAGAAAGTACTTAAATCAAACGTGGACAGTATAATGTTTTGTTGTGGGCGAGCGGTGGTTTGGATGTCAGAACGAGACTAAAGGGGAGACTCTCCTACAGAGTTGATTACAGTTTGAGGCGTAGTTCTCCTCCCTTATTGCAACTCGATGTGCATTGTGTGTTCTGACCTCTAGTAAGTGGGCATAACCTATTGAATGAGGAAGGGTGGTGAAAAAGTAATCCTATATTGAGAGTTTTGGTGTTGCACATAGGCTGCTTTCATGCTACGACTAATGGAGAAATGAGTCAAATCTTCACGCAAAAAAGACAGACTTAAAATGTGTAGCGAGTTCCATAATTCTGTTCAGTAATGGTCTTGAAGAGCTTTGGGTTTGCCTTTTTTAAGAGCGTATTTCAGTAAGCGAAAGCGAGCACAGTAATGATGTCATCCGTTTGGTCAATGAACAAGGCGGGTTTGTTTCTGCTGAGACGTCATGTTTTAGGCAAGAAGGCAGTGACCACAATCCCTTTAATCAAAGGAAATTGCTTTCCTTTGTCTTTAAATGATGTCAATGTTGCAGCAGGACATCCTCACTATTCTCCGTTAGCTCCGCTCTTTATGCCGTCATGACAACTTTGGGGAAGTGTCTCTGCAGGTAGGCTTGAGGGACAGCGCTCTTCTTGCAAAATTTAGGTACTTTTGGAGCTAATGCTTCGAATGCTAATGCTAAAAAAAAGTACCCGTGGGTCTTTCCAACTGCAGCATAATTCCAAAAGTTAGATTAAATGGATTAAAAATGGTTGGGTAATAGGTAATTGGTGGGTTTCTGCTTCACGTGCAAGTACAGGTCTGAGAAAGTCGACTGACTCATCGTGCCCGACCGTTCCTTTATTTGGTGGGTAACCCAGCAGCAATCAACATTTCCTGCACTAACAGGAGTAACATGACCTGAAGAGGAGGCGCGCCTCGGCTGCTTGTGACCTCACTTCCCCCTATGTGGAAGTTCCCCTTTTATTCTCTCAATAACAGCGTTATGTTGACTCTCCTCTCTTTTCACAAACCTTAAGCTGGGTTGCAATCCTATCTTTTCGGATCTACCATCGGCTTGTGAGGCAATCGCTGACTAAGCCGCATCATCGTTTCAAAACCTCGGATTGCAGATGGTTTAGGGTGGAATGACGCACGATAACACTCCTTCTGCTTGAGGTTTATCTTTGCTTCCGATTACCTACTCATTCACGCTTTCACTCGTGCATACGACCTGTCTTTATCCATCATCATGGCAGCTCCACGCAGTCAAATGAGATGCAGAGCTGGCTTGACGGGTTAACTCACTCAGAGGCGTACTGGGGTGTTCACAGCCTCGTGATGATTGTAATTGGCCGACATCATTTGCACGCTTTTTTGTGCAAATAATACATTGAAAATAAGCAACCATTCACAATGAAGTGTCTCGTACAAGAAGTTAAGTTGCAGGGTGTTTTACAGTAACGTTGGGTAACTGAGTAACCAGCTAACTGGCTTGGTTGTCTTTATATTATGACAACGTTGCACAATGAATTGAGCTGAATGGGGAAACGGCAGTAATTCCAAACTGTTGTCAATGGGGTGGAGGCTTTGTGTACTCGCACCACCTGAAATAACTGGTCTGCGCTCTGCCTGAAGCCTACTGGACTCCACCTGGAGACCAAGCACGGCTCCAAAATATTGAACTACATGCAGGAAAGCTTTCATAGGCGTTTATTCTTAAACTCTAGTACTCTCCTTAAGTTATCCTTCCAAGCAGAAAACACGGATCGACGTCATTATTCCCACTGCTTGTTGAATGGCTATGAGCGTCACAATTCATTATAGAGGTTGTGGTCCAAGGATGAGTTGGATTTGTATTGTTTTATACACTTCAGTTCGGTACATACGTGCTAATTAAACAATTGACTGTTGTCGAAAGTAAGTCGGTTCCCACAGTTAATGCGTCACTTCGTTTTATATTGAGTGACTGACATGGCAGAGGCTGTGAAAAACGTAATTTGTTTGCACTCGTCTCTAATTGGGTTCAATGCGAGTGTGACCAACTTGTGAAACTTGAAGAAATTACCCCAAATTTAAACTATAGCCTTTTAAACTTCTGAAAGAAGCATTAAGACTTCTGCGTGTGGCTGTGCTGCAGGGAGACGTCATTGAGGCGATGCTGGAACAGCAGCAGAGGTGCCAGAGATGGTTTTGTCATTGTGAAACTCATTACTTATAATGTTTCAACGTTATTGGCAAACAAGTCAATTTATTCCAGTGTACTGTTGGAAAGTAGAATATGTGAATACAAGCTTTATTTGCTGATGTTGTAATTACTCATTAAACTAAATTGTGTGAAAAGGTGATGGTGGCTAACGTGTTAAACTAGGAAAAGTATGTTTTTATTGGCCTTTTTATTGCACGTAATAATATCTGACAATTGTCATATTTAAATACCGCCTTATGGCAGCAGTTGTTTGATAACTTTTATAGCTGAACAGGAAAGGCCGCCGCGTCAGGTTTTCACTGCACATGCATAACGTCCCTGTACTGTGTCTCTGTTTGTCTCTTTCCCCTCTAGTCGCAGCCCAGCCGGGCCACACCCAAACCGGCGGCGCAGGCCTCCACCGGGAAACCTGCACTGTTCGAGGTATCAAACGTTCCTCCACTTTGATGCTCTTTAAACTCTTCTGGCCTTGAAGAAACGCATTCCTAAACTTCTTGTGTCTGACCTCTGACCTGCTCATTGTTAAGACTATGTGTAGGAGGGCGCCTTACTTTTCCTGTTCCAGCGTCATGTTTTACAGGTTTTGAATGGAATCCGGTGGCTTCAGCTGTGTCCCTTTTCCTTCCCCTGATGCAGGTTCCACACAATGCGTGGAGCGATTTAACCCTTGTGTTTAGTTGTATGTGTTAGTTGAGTTATTGTTATTATGTTGTTTAGTTCTTAAATGTTTTTGAATATAACTTTATGCGTTCTTTTTAAGAGATTACAACAATGATCAGGACCAAACTGGAACCCTATTTATCAACGGTGTAGGCACTAAATGACTAGCTGGTGTCAGTTGACGTCGCTGTGGATGTAAAACGGGGGGCGTTCTCCGAGTCTATTGCTTATCTGCTTTTGAGTATTTCTGCTGACACATTCTCAAGGCCAGGCAATGTTTTGACAGGACAACACAGGGGCCATATGCAGGAAGGGGCTGCACCAGTTTATTAAGCAATGCTCTAATGTGAGATATTGGCATGTTGTTATTTATATACTGAGCTTGTATTACTCAGGCCTCAACCCTTAGCTTTAGGACGATTGCTAGCAGCTGACCCTGTAGCTCATTATCCAGTGGCGGTGGTCAAATGTAAAGTGTGCAATGCCAAGCGGATCTCAAGTTACACAACAAGACACGTTACCACTTCTGATGCCGACCAGAAATTTAAATTCAGTCAATGAGAGCGCTTGCTTGTTGCAGTCAGACCTGCACGACCTCCCCTGTTGCTCGTAACACAAGCTTTGAGTTTTGCATTTGTAGTGTGCAAGCTCCCGTCATGCTGTCTTTGTTAGCGACATTTTCTTAAAACGCTCCAGAAAACCACAAGACATTATACAATCATCACTGGCCGGGGGTTAACTTATAAGTAACATTTGTATGGAGAATCTGTGGCTCGCCCGTTTTTATATCTGATTTAAGTTACAAATCTAACGATAAATACAGTAACCACTGCCTCAAAAAACATGCCTTTTAATAAAAATGCAAGGGGGCTTTTGGATGTTCTGTGTGATGTAACATGAACCACTGCTTCCTTCCACACTCTGACCCTGTGCTCATGACAACGCAGTTCCCCCCTCTTCTTCTTCTTTTTCTTCTTCTTCTTCACTGGCGTCATCTTCTTTTTGTCCCCCTGCGTATGTGTTTCTCTTGCTCAGCCACCCAAACATCTTGGCCTTTTTGAGAGGACTTTTCATTGCTTGCTGCATCGCAGTAATGCACTTGTGTCATGTCATCGTGCTCGGGATAAACGCTCGTCAGCCTGGAGCTGCTGATGCTTCTGTTAACACGTGCTCCTTGTTCGTAGACTAACACCACGCAGAAGGGCGCTACTGTTATGGACATGTCGTCAGCTGGGGCGACCGTTGTTGACATGACATCAGCTGGGGCGAGGGGCGGTCCCAAAGGGGTGTCAAAGGTAACCGTGTTCTTGTGACGCAAGCTGCCTCTTTATTCACATTACTGCTGATCATTTTACCTTTCCAACCAGCGGCGTGCCTGCACTCGAGTATTCGACGAGCCCTGTCTTTTATTGAGGATGTGTGTGGCCGTCGGGTTGAATGTCATGTGACTTGGCTCTTGTTGGTGGAGCCATTTGCTCGTAGTAAAGTCAACATAAATAAAGTGTGTCTGTCAGCTGCCTCAGAGCAGCCTCTCAAAATCCATGTGATCGTTTCCATAACACCTTTTGTATAATATTGCTGATATTTGGAATTACATGGCTGGTGACTATATTGCTAACATGTTTAAATACAATTTTTATTCTTGCCTGGGAGACAAAAACGGGTGACTAAGCAGTTTATAAAAAAGGTCGGCAGTTGATAAAGGTGATAAATAGTTATAGAGTTATTTTTTTCAACAGGTTCAACATGTTGGTGTAGTTGCAGATCTGACCACAGATCATTGTACATGGTTCTCCTGCTCTGTTAAGATATTGTGGACATGTTTGCTGGATTTAGAAGGGCTGTGGATCTCTCCCATTTCTTTCTGAGTAATAATTTGGCTGCACGTTTGCAGACTCCTGAGGTCCCTCAGGTCAAAGCCTCGGCCCCAGTTCCTTCTCCTGCTGCTGGGGCGTCTGTCATCGCAGCGCCCGCTGCTGTGGCCAGCCTGAAAGAGTCCCCCAAAGGCACGGCCAAGGTAGGCTCAACTGCCACAGGCTTCTCAGACTCCTTAACGTGTACTTTTCAAGAACTTCTATTTTCAACTGCTCCTCGAGTCTTTTCCTTACTTCTCCTCACTTGAGAAAACTCTTGCTTCTTGATTCTTGCTTTGGGGGTTTATTTTCTACTCTGGCGGCGACCAGTAGGGGAAATATGAAGGACTGCTGTACTTTTACTCTTTTTAATCCTTTGCTCAGCATTCTTACGCTTCCTATTGTATTTTCAAATGGCGCGCACCTATTCACTGGCAACACCACGTTTGCAGTGACGGCTTCTACAGTGTGTGTTGGTTCCTCTTCCCGCTGTAGTTTCTGTCCAAAACTGATGTCTGTCATCAAGTTGGTGGGGAGTTTGTTTCTACTGGAGCTTCTTTGGAAATATTACTCATGTGTGATGTACAACCGTCCAATCTGTCATTTTACTAGACTTCATGTACTTTCCCTAAAATACGAATCAAATTGTATTTTAGAGTGCTGCTTCCACCACCACAGTCAAAGCCGATGTGCATAAAGTTGACCCTGCTAAAACCGCAAAGCCAGTTGCCGCGGCTGCAGGTGGATATGTGTCTGTGAAGGGGAGCAGGGAGGCTAACCTGACACAAGCAAAGGTAGACAATCTTGAAAACCATTAAGGGTGGAGGCTGTCTGCTACTTTGACCCGCTGTCTTTCCTGTCTGTACAATGTTAATGGGTATCTGCTCTTAAAAGTGAGGTTTGGCCAAGCGCACACTGATCAATTTGCAATCGAGCACTGCAGTTCCTTGAGTTGCACACGCTGCTTAAGTTGCTGTTTGATGCCGTCGTGGTCTGTGTATTGATTCTGGATCCGTGCCGCAGGTTCAGGTGGAGGTTCCTCCTGCTGCAGCGAAAGGAGTCAAAGAGGTGAGTGCTACTGCAGCGGCATGACTCTGTCTTTGAAAAGCATGTTGCTTGCTCCAGTGTGCTGAGTTGTGTTGCATGGGCAGGTGGATCCATTCGACGCCCTCGCCGACATACTGCCCTCAGCTCAGGATGTCGCACCCAAGCAACCTGTGTACACGGGGCCGAAGGTCACAGAGGTAGAGCGCAATAGATGGAGCCGATAGGGGATTGCTCTGAGCTGCAGCATGAGCGCGCTGTGGCTAACTGTGTGTTGCATGTATCGCAGCTTAACATCACCTCCAAGAAGGAGGAAGGGTGCGGAGTACGAGAGAGCACGCTGCCCCCGAACTACAGATTTGATGCTATGGTCAGTTCACCCCTTCTCTTTTGTCACTTCTTCACTACGAGCCTCGCCCACCGCCTCCACCACAGTATGCATCGATTGGTAGATCTCACTGTCATATTTATCATACTGGGACTTCTGAATTGTCCTTTGTTTTTTTTTTTTTCAACACCGTAGAAAAAACTCCCATCACCTGCGAGTGCTAAATTTGATTTGTTTTAAATGTCTAGCTTTTAATATCCCAACTGTTGGGTACCAAAAGCTTGTATGACTAGTGTGTTTTCATAATCTAAAACTAATACATTCTCATTCTTTGATCAGATGGTTTCAAATCAAATTTATATTTCATATTTGATAATTGTATTACTTGATTTAGTCAGAGTGGTTCATAGCATCTCTGGTAACTAGCTATTAATGCTATTCATTTGTTGGCTACTTAAACTACTTTCAGGATTTTATGTTTTTTTCTTCCAAACTAAAATGAATCTTTTTTTTTTTTTTAGCCTCCAGTTCCTGCAGATGTTAAGCCCAAAGACCTTCCTGTAAGTGAGCCATTTGAACTCCCCTTTGTTTGCGTCACAACTTTCTGACTAAACCTTTTTCGAATGAAAGCGGCGCGGCCTGCCGTTACACCCACGCACTCAGAAGGCCACGTTTCCACCGAATGGCTTCCTGATTGCCTCTGCAGTGGGGAATGTTGCGCTACGCTGGTGGGTGTTGTCTCAGCAAAGAGCACTGCACCCACCTTCTCCATTCATCGCGTTGGCTCTTGTCAGACCAAACGCAAACACGCAGAACCGCACAAGCGCACGCCGGCGCCCTCGCACAAAACATACATCTACTTTGATATCTGTACATTTGTTACAGGTTACAACATAGGTCACTATGTCCTCCACCTTAACAGACCCACGTTTGCATCATAGTTTACTCCCACTTTTCTGTGTTATGCAAGAGGCTGCTTTATCTCAGTGTCTCATCATCGGTTTTAAGAAACTCTTAGTTTTTTAGGTCTATTTGGTATCTTCTTTTGCTCCATGGAATGTGAAGGGTGTGTCTGTACTTTTCCTGTTGTTATTAGATACCCTGGGGTTTGCATTATTTTGCACGTTCAGTTGCCTCTGACTGGGCACGGCGTGCCCTCTAGTGGAGAATCATTTGGCAGTTAGGGAATGTGTGCTTTGTTCCTCATCTCAGAAACCAATGAGCACGGGCGAGGCTCTGGACTCGCTTTCAGATGGATTCATGAGTGTTGCGGCCGCGCCCAAAGCGCAAGAGGTCAGAATCTTCAGGCATTTGGCACTTTCACATCCCGTATTGTCTTTTGACAATAGTACATATTTAGCATTGCTATTTTTGGCTTGTCTGTTGCAGACAGAATGAACCCTGAATATACACATTGTTCTTGCATGAAATTGAATGTGCAGGTTTGTGTCTTTTTGATATTCTAACAACTCACCATCTGTCATTTCGTTATGAAATGTGCAGAAAACAGAAATGGTTGACGTCGTCAGTGCCAAATCAGCTGGCCCTGCCAACTTTGCTCCACCTCCCATAAAGGTAAAGTGAAATAAACATTGACGTCTCTGACTTCAGGAGCTTTGCTTTCTTTGTCTAATCTTGTGTCTCTGGTGCAGAAATCCCAAACCCCTGCGGAAGTTCCCCCGGTTTCTGTGTGTCCTCCAGCTGATAAAAAAGCCAAGATGGAGAAAGTCTCTGGGGATTTCTCCTTGATGTCTGGACTGGACACCAAAGTTGACACCAAGCCCAAGGCTGATGTGGTAGGAGTTGAAGATGCTTTGCACCATCACCTCATCCTTTTCCTAATGTATGAAGTACAACAATCTGCAACGGACTAAACATTTTTGGACTTCCTGTCCTGTTGTCCCCTCAGGGAGACGCCATGTCTCTGGATGCTCTCAGTGCTCTTGTTGACACGTTGCCAGAAGACAAACCAAAACCTGAACTCCCCAAACTCCGACCTGAAGACATCGTCTCGGTAGGAGCAGAAGCAGACACACTGTCCTGTCCTCTTAGCCTTTGATTCAGCCTCTACGTTCACTAATTGCGCCAGAAAATAGCTTATTCCCTCCTCATTTCCTTTGTATAGGAGGGCCAACACAAGAAGGAAAAGGGTGTCCTCGTAGGAGAGAGGGAGGACACACTTCCCCCAGAATACAGGTTTAATAAGAACAAGGAAGAACTAAAAAAACTGCCTGCTCCAAAACCTGAGGTGAGACCAGGATTAATTCACTTTCAGATCATTTAAGATGCGTTTCAATATCAAAGCTTTTGTTCTCTAATTAAAATTAAAATATGGTGTGAATTTAAATGAAAATCAGCATTTTCTTTTTTACATGCAGTATTTTGAAAGACAAGCTCTTGATCATTTCTCTTCGTTCTCCCCTCCTCCTGCAGCCCTCCATCGGTACTGGTGAAGCTCTGGACTTTTTGTCTGAAGGATTCATGACATCTCCATCGGCTCCTGCTGCCCAGGCGTCTGTCACCATCCCTTCTGCTCCTCCTGCACAGGTACACTGTGGATCTGTTACCGATACCTGTGGCTAAAATCTGCTGGGTGATTTAATTATTCCAGCGGATGAAATCATGAATTGTATACAGACACACCGTCGGAGTGACGGCATTTTGCATTTCTCGGTGCGTAGTTTGATAAGAAAATGAATTCCACTCTCACGTTTGTATGTCAAATGAGGCCCATTAGTTCGGCATCCACAATCAAGCTGGGGAAACGGCGTTCGTGGCCGGCCGACCAGCACCTCTGAGATCACCGGTTAACATGCTTTATCATGTTTGTTCAGCTCACAAATAGACTGAAGTGTAAAAGCAACACATTCTGGACATAGCCAGGCCACCTGATTCCTCCGGTTGCTAGCGTTGATGCTAAGCTAGCCCTTTCCCAGCGTCATATTTATCCCACAGAATGAGTGCGTTATTGATCCGCTCATCCAACTCCTACCGCACAAATGTAGACCGATAGTATTGATTTATTAGTCATTTTTTTGGGGGTTACCTCACTTTTTTTCCCCATTTGTAAAAGCAGTTATTTCTGTTTTCTAGACCAAAGTAGAGAATTTGTCATCTATGGATCAACCTGCTGATGCTTCTGGACTTCAGGCTCCTGCTCCTCCTCCGACCAAGAAGACACCAGAGGTAAGACTACTAGTGTGTCTAAAGCAATTTCCTCTTCCACAGTGTGTGTGTGTGTGTGTGTGTGTGTGTGTGTCTCTGTCGCTCCGTACTGCGATAATTGAAGCAATGTAGATGAATATGATTCTCAGTCGTGCATGCCTGTCTGCATCATCCCATACCTCCATTCAGTCTACATAGCCCACTGTCTGCCCCTTTGCTCCTGCAGAAAACGGTTTGTCCACTGGAGCAGCACACCCCATTGGATGTGATCGCTGCACAACAACAACAACAACAACAACATGCAAAACCCAAGACCAATATAGTAATTGACGATGCAAAAGGACTTTATTTTACTACATTTTTCTTATTCTTGTATAAAACTGCGTCAAATGAGAAGCGACGTGGTTGTTTTGCCCCCTCTTGCCTTGTATAATCTTGCCTGACTACTGCAGTTACATCATACACGTCCTGTCCTGTTGAATTTCTTTGTCTAATCTTGTGTCTCTGGTGCAGAAATCCAAAACCCCTGCGGAAGTTCCCCCAGTTTCTGTGTGTCCTCCATCTGATAAAAAATCCAAGATGGAGAAAGTCTCTGGGGATTTCTCCTTGATGTCTGGACTGGACACCAAAGTTGGCACCAAGCCCAAGGCTGATGTGGTAGGAGTTGAAGATGCTTTGCACCATCACCTCATCCTTTTCCTAATGTATGAAGTACAACAATCTGCGACGGATTAAACATTTTTGGACTTGTCCTGTTGTCCCCTCAGGGAGACGCCATGTCTCTGGATGCTCTCAGTGCTCTTGTTGACACGTTGCCAGAAGACAAACCAAAACCTGAACTCCCCAAACTCCGACCGGAAGACATCGTCTCGGTAGGAGCAGAAGCAGACACACTGTCCTGTCCTCTCAGCCTTTGATTCAGCCTCTACGTTCACTAATTGCGCCAGAAAATAGCTTATTCCCTCCTCATTTCCTTTGTATAGGAGGGCCAACACAAGAAGGAAAAGGGTGTCCTCGTAGGAGAGAGGGAGGACACACTTCCCCCAGAATACAGGTTTAATAAGAACAAGGAAGAACTAAAAAAACTTCCTGCTCCAAAACCTGAGGTGAGACCAGGATTAATTCACTTTCAGATCTTTTAAGATGCGTTTCAATATCAAAGCTTTTGTTCTCTAATTAAAATTATTTTTAGTGTTTTGAACGACAAGCTCTTGATCATTTCTCTTCGTTCTCCCCTCCTCCTGCAGCCCTCCATCGGTACTGGTGAAGCTCTGGACTTTTTGTCTGAAGGATTCATGACATCCTCATCGGCTCCTGCTGTCGAGTGTTCTGCTCCCACCTCTTCAGCTCCTCCTGCACAGGTACACTGTGGATCCAGCCCGGTTCACTGCATCTGTCGAAAATACAATGTGATGCACAAATGCCATTTAATACTCTTCGTCACTTCCTCAGCCCTCTGCAGAATTCAGTCTGAATGCCTTGGCAGCAGAATTTGTCTCGTCCTCTGCCGCGCCAACAGTGAAGTCCAATTTTTGTGCGCCCACAGAAACTGCACCTGAGGTATAAACGCAAGAATAATTGGAAATTTTGGAAATTCTCTAAAAAGCCTGCAGTTAAGTCAGGATCTTTCCTTCCCTGTGTTTGTGCACTCAGCTGCACGCTGGAGCGGGCAGTGCCCTGGACGCCCTGTCCAACACCTTGGAGGACATGGCACCCGCCCCTCAGCCCACACTACCTCCTACCAAAGACATTGTCAAGGTAGCCGGCCCGCTGCTAGCGAATAGCCTGCCACCACAGAGGAACATTTTCAATCGGTGCTCAGGAAACTGTCGTGATTGGTACTGATTTTGCAGGAGAAGACAGTTGTCGAAGAGAGGCTAATTAAAATGGGAGAAAGAGACGACACGCTGCCACCAGAGTATCGACCCACTGAGGAAGACCGTAAGGTAACGCGACCCTTCTTGCTCTTTCTGTCGCCGGGGCAATGGAAGTGAAGTGGTCCGTCCACTTGGTTCAGGACGGAAATGGCAACAGAAATGGATGGTGATGGTTTGCCACGAGGTTCCGTGCAAACGTTGTGCTCCCCTGACTTTTCCTCCAAGTAGAACCTTGAACAGCTGCTAGCCTGCCTTGTCAATTGACAAGTTTAGCTAAGCAGCTGCTGTTTGCCATCAAATGAATTAAATGAAATGTGTAACAAATGGACAAATAAAGTAGACGATGTTCTGCACGAGAATGAGACTTTTGAATGCAGGGCAAAGATACTGTGTGAAGTCAAAAGACATGTTTAGTCATTTTACCGTGTCTAATGTTCATCAATTTCAATTTTAAAGAAAACCGCAGAAGCCAAAGCAAAAGGAGCTGCAGCACCCAAGGAGGTAAGAATCCACACACACAACCAGAATATGACAGGAGGCCGTCAAGCACTGTTAAATGACAGTACAGCACACTGTCCATGTTCAACATGCAGCTCGTTTGTTTTCTCTTTCCATAGAAGACTTTGGATGATAATACAGCCTTGGACCTGCTGTCCAGTGACTTCTCTGCTGCCCCCAAGCCTGCTGCACCATGTGCACCGCCCGCATCATCTGCACCGCCCGCATCATCTGTACCGCCCGCATCATCTGTCCCAACAAAGCTGGAATCTCCTGTGCTGGACTCACAGCCCCTCAAGGTAGCCAAGATATTTAAACATGTCATGGTGAGAATTCAGTGGATGAAACTAATAGTGGTCACATTCAATTTGGGTGACACAGGTTTTGTGGTTGCTGTCGTGCTGTAATGGCTTTCTGGCTCATGCTTTGTGCGCCACAGTGAATGTTTTAGTCCCACCTGTGCTTCTCTATGGAAGACGAGTGGGTAAATGATTGTAGTCATAGTATGATCTCGGTTGTTTTCTCACCAGTGTTAATGATGTTGGAACAGGGAAAAGAAGGGCTTTGCCATGATCTGGTGTTTTTATTTGCGAAATACCTGGAGAAAACAAGCTCTGCAGAGAACTTTAGAACAGCCATCTCCGGAGTCATGTATGGTTATCTTTAGATTATTACATGTATTTATGCTGAAATGTTTAAGATTCAGTACATGTATGCATTAGGAGCTGAACATGTTGGATATGTTTATTTAGTCATTAGTCATGTATCTATTATTCTTTCGTAGCCGATGTCTGGTCCTCTTCTTGACTCCCTGGCTGACACCCTGCTCCCGGACTCCCCCGAGTTAAAATCTAAGCCAGACAAACCAAAGGTAAATCGAAGATCTTTCTTTTATTCCCAATATCTGAAAAAAATCTGTGAAAATGATGAGAAAAATGTAAATGACACGCTTGAAATCTTATGGGAACGTGTTCATCACCTTTGACAGTTTGTAACTAATAATACGCACTTTTAGTTTTTGTTGTCAACGACGCCCTCTACAGGAGGTTCACTAGAATGTATGTATCCGGGCCACTTTCTCACGGAGCAGTGAGGCGTTGTTGGGCCTAATCAAGGTGTCAACTTTGTTTCAGGGAAAGAGCAAGTCAAAGTCAAAGTCTAAAGTAAGAAAATTACCTGCTGCATGAAGACAATAACTCAGTTGGAAATGCACGACAATGGACAATCACAACGAATAATCTTTTCATTTATAATCAAAGTAAAACCAAATATCTCTGTTGGTGGAGCCTGCACCACGCTGCATGTTATGCATCCACCGCTTTGGCCTTTGTCGATTTCCCCCGAATAATTACAATAAATCGGGTACAGGATTCCGTGCAAAGGTGCCGCTTCTTCCTTTCTAGACATTTTCTTTACTTTTATTCATGTGTTTCAGAAATCCCAGGAGCCGTCTGCCACTGAGCCGCTACCAGCTAAGCCAAGCTGCGATGTTGTGCCAAAATCTACAAAGAAGGGAGGCAGGAGCTAGACCCTCTGGTAAAGTTTGTTCCCATCTTTGCCCCTGATTTGAAAGGATGCTCCACACGGAACGGCTTTCCACTGACCTCTGAATGTGTTGCAGGTTGTCAGCGCAGTTTGTCTCCCGGTCCAAAGGGATTCTTCACTGAGCGGGCTGCTTTCTGGATAATGATTCTATTTTTTTGTTTTTTTTTATTGTCACAAATGTATAGCTGATAAACACTTGCTGGACACACAGACACCTGCATCTGCATGCGGTGCCTTTTTCTTCTCGGTTTCACACGTATTTTAGGTTGAAAAGGTTTTGGTTTCAGTCTGTGGAGAAAAATAAAAATATTTTAAGAGGAAGGTGGAGAGGGAAGGAACGAGTGAAAGGGGGGAGACTGAGCGGGTAAGTCGTTGTTTTAAGGGTGCCGAGCGACGGGGGGGCTTCTCTTGAGTCCTGCGTGTACATCTCAGATGACAGTTTTTCCAGTGACACAATATCACAACATACTGCTTTTCTAAGGCTGGTGGTGGTGTGACGTGGTAACCATCAGCTTTTATGAAAGCAGTAAAGGTGGGTGTATAGTATCGGGATGTTTGTGCAATCTAGATGTTCACAGATAAGCCAAGTTTTCTATCATGATGTGGTCAAATGCCATTAAAACACTAGTGTACAGCTTACTTTGCTTGTATTTTTAGAAAAAATAGAGTTTACATTATTAGATATTTGGAGGATTGCCACACAGTGTACTGCTTCATTTTGTGTTTTGAGAACTTTTAGCAAACAGTATATAATATCTGTTAAAAAGGAAGGGTCTTTTGTTTGTATTTGGCCTGTGGAAGTAAACAAATGCTGGTGTCTAGAAGTACACTTGGTGGACTGTGTGCGGTTACAAGCTTGGTTCACTGCCCTTGTTTGTGTACTGTGTAAAAAAAGAAAATACTTTGGCTCTATTTACAAGACACTGTGTAACTTACAAAGGGCTTCCGACTGTAAAGTCAAAAATCAATATACTGCCCCCAAGTTGTTGTTTTTTTTTATGTTAAAGGTGTTCTGTGGGAGCCGTGGAATATGAGAGGTATTTTTAGTTGCAGGGATACTAATGAAATAAAAACAATTTAAACCGTGTGTTTGCTATAGAAAGTGTCTGGTTTCTACAATTTGTGCCCATGATGATGATCAAAAGTTTCCGCAAACCACCTTAATTATTGGAAGAAACGCTGCAAAATGAATAAAGACTTATTGAAAAGGCATAAGAAGTGTGTGAGTTATGTGGCTGTATTAAACTGAACAGGAACAAAATGTCCTATGACGACCTATTTCTCTAGTTTCGCTCTGCATACAGCTGGAGCAGCCTACTTCCTTTCTAATCGGGCTACACTTCTACAGGAAATGTAAACTTCATATTATTTTTCTGCAAAGACTGAATGACTGATAAAAGAATTGTAAAATGAATAAACACACAATTAAATTAAACACAAAGGGGAACTTCTAAAATAGGGTACATCCAATTCAATATTTGTTGCTCGACACTTCAAAACTAGAAAAGAATAAACTTAATAATTGCTAACTGAAGGCCTAATTATAAATGGAAAGAAATGCACACATTCAATGATGTACTGCTGCAAGTGATATTAATTGAGCAATTTATTTTTTCCAAGGCAAAAAAAAAGGCGAACATGTTAAAGTAACTAAGTAAAAGACTAGAAATATAAGAAATATGAAAGTATACTGGAAAATGTAAGCAATTAGAAATAAGCTTTGGCTCAATGCAAAAGAAAAAACTAAACATAATTTTGACATAAATTTCAAACTGAATGTCACTTCTAATATTCTCAGAACATTGGTTCATATTTCAATCAATTATTAGGATCAGATAAGTAGACGTTTCATTTAATGTTTATTCAAATGGAGTTCTATCAGAGGTGTGATGGTGCAGCGTAATCGTCCGTCGTACCACAATGCAGTGAAAACCCGAAGAATCTTTAAAGTAGCATCTTTTTTTCCTGTTACAATCAGGAGTTTTTACTTAGCGGCAAAATATTGACCATGATTGCCATTAAACTGTAAATGGGAATAAAATCCTCTGCAACAGCCACACGACATAGTAAAATAAATGGCTTAAACGTGTCCGCGGGTCATTTTTTTCCCAGGAGCCCCCGTCTGCAGTCTAAAAGAGAAAAGTAGTGTATTTCAAACAAACAATAAAAGGAGGTTATGAAAATAAATAACTATATATAAAGGAATGTAATAGAAATTAACGTTTCTTCTGAAATAACGATGTAGGTTCGCTAAAGACGTGGAGAGTTGAGACAACGATATGACAGTAAGTCAGGAGTTGCTTATGTGTATGAACTAAGTTGTTATTTTAATTCATTAGTAATTCCCTTTGAATAATGTGAACAATTCATAAATAATCACAATTTATTCACATTTTCATTTTTCTTTCTGGGCTCGAAGGACTCAGTATTTGTAAAATTCTGTTGAACCTCACGATGCAATGTTGGAATAACAATAAATCACTTACTTTCTTTTGTAATGATGAGGGCATCTCCGCGTTCTCATTTCTACAACAGACACCTCAAATCATTGCTCCCATTACAGCAACATAATTCAAGTTTTAAATGAAGAAAAGAAACAAACCCTCGCATTGACTGCCTATTAAATGTTGCGCAGGACGATCGGAAGAACTTACGATTGCAGTACAGGGTGGTGATGACGAGGAGCAGGAGGAGAAGGCCACAGCCTGCTGCCAGTGGGCCCAGTATGATCGGAGAACAAAGCATTTGAAGACCGGTTTCCCCTGCGGAGTATACGTGTTCATTTACACATGCCATTTCCAGCGCCATACACATGAAGCTGACGAGGACTCAATAGTGAGAGCGAGCGTTTACCCTGCTGGTTATTCCCATTCTGGTTACAAACGCATGGGGTGGCAGTTGTGCGCACGTCATTTGGCGCCCTGACGGTGGCCTTCGGCGCCTCTGGGGCTCCTGCTGCAACGTCTGTTATGTCCTTTTCTGTTGAGAGCAAAACAAAAAGATGTAAAGCGACACTAGAAAAAAACATCCATCAAATCTTTAGGCCGGATACGTGAAACAAAACTCACCTCCGACCAGTCGGGTCACTTTGCCGAATACCAGTTGATTCCCTTTGATGAGGGACGCACAGCTGTAAATGCCGCTGTCAGTGCTTTTCTGGAATGATTTTAGACCTAAGATGCCTTCATTCATTCTGGAGTGACTGAAAGTGGCGTAGAAGGAAGGCGCGACGGGTGTCTTTACGACTCCACCTGGGCTGAAAGATCCAATGAATTCCAAGTTCTTGGGCAGAAGTCTAAACCAGATGACCATGGTGCCCGTCTCGGCAGGCCTACACGCGATGTCAACCTCAGCCCCTTCCTTCACCGTCTCTTCTGCAACAGCTCCTAAAGTCCTGTCTAAGAGATCTGACGAAATGGCAGCGGTTACACAGACCCGAATCCACTTTAACGCTGCTATCAGGTAGTGAATAGATTCCAATATACAGAAACTTACCTTGACAAAACACCAGAATCACCAGAATCCACTGTTTGTTCATTTTGTAGTCGTAGATATTAACAGCTGCGAAACGGGTCTTTGTGGTCTTTGTTGGAGGCAGCTATAGGAGATAATTCAGCGAGATATCAAACCACGCCCCAGCTGTTGGCTTCTTTCTCTGCTGCGTCAAATGGGATCATTGCAGTGGAGCGTTGCAGAGACCTCCTGCAAGCGCGGCGGTGGTCTGCAGGATGTTTGAAGTTGAGCCCACCGATCTGCACCTCTCACCTCTGCCTCTGGTTCCAAGCATCGAGCAGCGGAACTTCAATCCAAGCATCAAAATGTCAGAGTTTTTGCGAGTATTTCACTACGTAGCTGTCGTTGGGACTTCTTCAGGAGCTTTCACCGTCATTCTAGGGTTTTTTTCTTTATGCTGTACATCTATTGTTACTTTTTTAGACACATTCAGGCACCCAACTAGACTGAAGTGATACTACACTATCACTTTGTTTTACATGTAAACCGTTTTAACATTCTCAAATTCATTTTTTAGATTTAGATCTTGTTCCATAAATGCATTTTCATGATTTCTTTTAATAGCTGCTGGCATTTTGTCAACATAAAATATTTTTCATTTTTTCACCAACACCCCATTGTGTTTTAAACAGCATGTTCCATTATTCTATTTTATGACCCTCGTCAACTTTTAATGGCCTGACTTTTTTAAACAAACTATACTAAACCTTTAAAAATGATTTTAGCATTCTATGTTGGTGCTTTTGTAAAAATATTATATGTTGGCTTTTTAATGATTTCCTTTTGGTAAGGTGTACTATGACTTTTTAATATGCTTTACCAAATATTTGTATTACTTTACAATACAGTTTCCTCTTTATTACTTTTTTCACCTTACTATACTTTTTTTTTTGCTTAGTCTTTTCTGTTTTTTTTGTTAAATCCTAACATGGAATGTTGACAAATTTAATCAAAAAGAAGATTTAGCATCTTATATAAAGTCACAGTATGTCGTATTTAAAACAGTAGTATATTAAGTATGTCGAAGTAACAAATAATATGCAGTACTTTGAAAACATCATAGTAATGTTTGTCACAAAAATAATAAATTATAATAGTAATAAAGCCAGAGTACAGTTTCCGAGAGTCACCTTTTTTATCAATTCAACGGTGAAGCAGCTGTTGTAACTTACTGTTGTGGTAAAGACTCAGATTTCATAGTGCGTACACATACTGGCCTACGGTGACCTATGACCTATGGTCAGGACTCATGAGGTGATTGAAAGAATGAGTTCAGAAAAGAAGTGATTTTGCCGTTTTCTGTGTTATGTTGATTTATTTTTTCACCAATCACTATACCAACACCAATAATGACGTTTACACATCAGAACACTCACAGAAAATAAATGGTCTAGATAGACAAAGTAGTTATTACACTTTTTTTTATCATGGCTAGGCCATTTTCAGAGCAGGGGCCAAAGAGGGTCAACAGAGATGCTACCTACCTTTGTTTTTACAGATAACTGTAGATGTTTAAACCCTTGAATGCTTCAGAGTGCACACGGCTTTGTAAAACTGGTAAAATCTTAGAATAACCAATAAATAAAACGTTTTTCCCATCAACAACAAAGGACGTGGCTTCTACAATTACGCACCATGTCACCCGTCACGTCATGTGAAACTCTCTTCAGATGAAATGTGAGCGCTACGGCGGCTGTGGCGCAACCCAAGGCCCGTCCTATTTCCTGTTCAGGGATGGAAAGTAAATGCACCGATTCAGTAATGGGCAACAAGTGCTGACATTTTGCTCTTTTGTGGGCCATTGATCTGTTCCAGAGGTGGGCGGAGAGGAACGGAAAGACAAACACAGGGGGAGAGGGACTCTCACATGTAACCGGTGCTGTACAGCATGTTATTTAGCTCATCCCAACACCTCCCTGTTTACATTGTTACTAGAGTCTCTTTTCGAAAATGACGTTGTTTCAAATGAAACCACCATGGAAAGCAGG
This sequence comes from Apeltes quadracus, assembly GCA_021346845.1. Lineage (NCBI taxonomy): Eukaryota > Metazoa > Chordata > Actinopteri > Perciformes > Gasterosteidae > Apeltes > Apeltes quadracus. The sequence goes on from CM037933.1 coordinate 5,149,657, forward strand.
CAGAGGTTGTGTAGCTGTGGGGTTTTCAGTAATTAGGGGATTCTGTTGATGCTTTTTTGTTACGGGGAAGACCGAGTCAAGGCGCTCTCAGTTAGCCCACTCCACCTTTCCATAACGCTGTTTCAGGTTTGAGTCAGTCAGAAACACACCTGTATGGGCTTCCCTATCTTACTCATACAGGGGTCTCCAACCCGAAACCTCCATCAGCCTGTGTGTGTGTGTGTGTGTGTGTGTGTGTGTGTGTGTGTGTGTGGGTGACCAGGGGAAGCCAGTGAGAAATACAGCATCCAGCAGAGTAGCATTGCGTAGTTTGTCATTGAAATGCAGTGAGAAGCGACACCTTCACGATCTGAAAGTAGCATCAATAAGGCGCTTTGCCATTCCCTCATTTAGCCCACCTGTCCATGTATTATGGGATGTAAGGTTGTGAAGAGGAAGCGAGCAGGGGAGGAGTAAGTAGAAATTTCAGAAATTGAATCACTGTAAATAAACAGTTTTTATATTTAAATATGTTTTTTTTTTCTCATAAAGTAATTATTTATTTTTCAGTCATCGAGGACTGTGTTGTGTGTATGGATTAATCGTTCATTGGACTTTTGTGATTTTGATTATTTCATAAATTGAAATTAACTTTACTGTTAAAATATTTGACGGTTGATCCTGTTAAACACCAGCAGATATATTTCACAATATGTTGTCTGCAGGACTTTACCACAACCTGGTGTTTGGTATTTATATGAATATAGAAGCTTAAAAATTGCGATATTTGAATTCATTTTCGACTTAATTTGCCAGTATGTATTTTCATGATACAGTTCCAATATGATGGAATTGCATTTTACAGATACAGACAGCATACTGTAAATTCACTATGCTGTTTGCATTGGGGTCATTTTTCCATGTTAAATCCCACATTTCTCATGTAACATTACATTATCACATAACAAAACACCAAAATGGTGTTTTAGGTAACCAATTCATTCCAAAATTCAATTTGAAACATATAAACAAAATGAAACAATGACAAACGTTAAAGTTGAATAAAAGAATTACATAATTACACGTGTTGGTGTGTCGTATTTACCTGAAAAATGTGCAAGACACAAAACACACAGATGGTTTAAAAAACATTGCTTGTGCATGTTATTGTTTAAATGCAATTTTAATCAAACACGGTGCTGAAAGACTTTTCTTATATTTCTTGGTTTTTCTTTTCTTACTGAACTCTCTTCAAAGCTCTAACGCTCCTCCTGCCTTTCTCTCTGTCACCGTCAGAGCTTGTGGTTCGGTCTGTGGTCTTTTTGTGGTCTTTTTGTTTCAGGGACTCGACGAAGAGCTCAAAGCGGAGCAGAGTGATAACAGCTCAGTGAACACGGCGCCGTCTCTCCCCCCTCTCCAGCTCACAGGAAGAGGCTGCGCGAGCTCCATGAGACCCGAGCAACCACCAACTCAGTCATTTCTTCACACCCCTGAATCGCACAGGTGGGCATGTGTGTTGCTTGTTTACGCGTATGTATGTATGTGTGTGTGCGTGTGTGTGTGTGCGTGTGTCTGTGTGTGTATGTGTGAGAGAGACAGATAGCAAGTTTGCTATGAAACCACTTTGTATCCTGTAATTTAATATGATCACATTCAAATCAATGGCACAAAATGAAGGCACTTTGTGAGAAACTAAAGGTGATGCAAGTGTACACATCAAAGGTAAAGGAGGAAAGAAAACCCCGTCACCGAATATTGACAATGGATACACACCCACGTAGCCTCTTTCTCTTCTCTTCCATACACATACATTGTGTGTAACAAATATAGCGCTATTGCAACATTTCTTATTCATCTGTGCACAATTCATAACGGAGACACACACAGCCTCAAGGTTAAACCTGCTGTTGCATAAGTGCCCTTCAGCAAGTTGTTATTCATTTGTTGGTACTAATGAAAAAGCTTGTACGGGCAAGAAAAAGAAGTCAACTGTATTGAATTTGATAAATTAACAGCATAATCCTGCTGAAATAGAACTCGACGCTGCTGTTTTAAAACAGACACAAATAGATTCCATGGAGAGTCAAAATAAAATGATACAATTCTGATCTATCTGCTTTAAGCTGTTTAGTGGGGTGATTCTTGTAAGTAAATCAACTGATAAACTTTGGGCTTTGAGAGACACAAATGCAATGTTTTGTTCTGAAATAATTATTTTCAAAGCCAATGCTAAAGATCCCAAACCGGCTTATTTGAAAAAGCATCTAGATAAATGATGTCAGCTAAATATAGCAAAAGATAACGCAGAGTTAATAGCAGAACATAGTGGAGATGTTATTAGTTATTTAACAAAATGCAGCCAATATATTACAATATGTTACACATGGTTACTGCTCTTAAAAACCATAAAAGTATTTTCTGACTGGCTGTTAATGAACAGGACACGTCGTTAGCAGAGGTGTTCTTCATCTCCTCGATGCTCAACTGGATGTTGCTTCAACCTGAAAACATTTTGTAAGATGAGAGATATCACACATACAGCAAATATGAAGTACTGTATTCAGATCAATAAAGTTACGTACCTTTAGTCAGATATAAGCTGTGGACGTGGAACTGTAGAATCAACTACCTCTTCCTCAATGATGGAAAACAAAAGAAAGATTAAACTTCAACAGGAATATAAAGAATCCGCCAACGATTATTCTTGTAATCACATAATTACTGTATTTGGAAATCTACTCACTTCACAAAGTGGTGCCGACATTTTTTGGGGAGCCCTGAAAGCGAGAACGTGTACAAACAAAAGAAAACACGTCAGAGTGGCAGTAAAATATTTCAATTTAAAGCCGTTGGATTAGTTTGACATTCTGCTGATCCACTGCAGGACGACTACTCACGGCTGAAGTAGTACAGTGTGCAGATGAGGCCTAGGGCCAACGCCGCACCCAGTCCAACCAGGGGCCACAGAACCAGGGAGCCGCAGGCATCTGGAGCGAGTGCAGGACATGGTTTTGTTTAAATGTAAAACCAAACAGCTTTCTAAATGTCCAGGTCATACAATCAGTCATCACAGGGTCACCGCGGATTTCAGTACAACCTGTCGTTACATTGTCCGTATGAAAACGACCTCCTCAATCGTATTTTCAGCTTTGCAATCAGGTGCGGCGCAGAAGATTTAAACCGTTACCATATAAATTTAAAGATGCTTATTCATCACAAGGCACATTTAAAGTCAAACGTGTAAGCAGCAGAGAGGCTTTGTATGCTTTAACCCCACATCTCACCCTGAGAAGAATCCCTGGCAGAGCAGCGGCACACTGGCTCGGCTGGTTTGGGTTTCGTCGGAGGAGGTGATGTTGGAGGGGTCACTGTGAGGCAAAGACAAGTTATGACTAAAAGGGATCAAAGTTTCAGATTAAGGGAGAACCCAATCATTCCTGACCAGTCCCTATATTCAGGTTCTAAAGATTTCACCTACAAATACATCATTACATTTGAATCTTTTTCAAAGGGTAGCAGACAGTGGAGAGTTCCTCTAGACTCCCATGGAGGATCAACTCTACATGGAACCTCCCCATATAATTACTTAGTCATTTGTGTTATCATGCACCAAGTTTTAAACCCAGACTTTTTAATGCTGTAAATAAGGCGCTTGAGCTGTCAGCACACAAACCTCCCGGTCGAAGAAGAATCCCGGACTTCCACATCTGTGTTTTTCCCGTCAGAACACAGGAATAAATCCCTGTGTCCTCTTCTGTCACGTTGATGATGCCCAGCGCGAAGGACGTCCTGCTCTTCTTGATCAATTTGAAGCGGGCCTGGTCCACTGCAGACCCAAAGGTCTGACGGCCAGCATTGTTGCATCTGCCGAGGTACTCAAGTTTTTCGTGGTTGTGGACGCTGCGGAACCAGTACACACTGTCACATGTGTTTCCGCAGTTACATTCAATGATCTCCGTACTGAGGAGCTTCGGATAAAGAATCTTGACGGTTTCTTGCTCAAAGATCTCGCTCCAACCTAAGAGATGACACGAAGGACAAACACACAAATTATTTTGTTGTCTGCAAAAAGGTGAATATTAATTTTATACAATAAGAGAATAAAGATTAAAGAATTGTGACGAGTAAAAAAGCACATACAAGTACAAAAATAGTTGGTAATATGGTACGAAACCTACAACTGTAACCTAACGTTTCGCAAGAATGGAAAGGAACCCAAACTATGAAGAAACCTGTTGTTCACATGCGAGCGATTTGACCTTTTAGCAATGTTCAAGTTCATTGGTGGAGCCATTTCATATTTTGAGTAAGGTGTGTAGGCATAGACCTGTTGCAATCGCTAGTCTTATGAAATAACTGAAGACGAGTAGAAATTAAAAGGCTTCCAGTATGCGAAAAGTTAAAACTCACTGGTACTCAAGTCATTTGGATGATCATTTTAAGCAAATGCACAAACTGCACAAATTGTGTAACTTTCGAGATGACACAGAATCGATTTAATCTTTATCCAATGAGTAACCGTATACAGTACAAATACAAATGAAGTGAATGCCTTGATTAAGCTATAATGTATGAATATAAAGTTGACATACCGCTGAGTACAAACAGGTAGTGAACGGTCACCCTCATAATTGATAGGCACTGTACCAGATTTGACACATTACATTAATGTAATTTAGAAATAAATAACAGAATTAATGAGCTACACCAGAACAGTTGAACAACACTGAGATACACATTTTAAATAACTGTGAATCAGTGTAAGTCACCTTATATACAATAGTTATGACCAGTTCCATTTTTTGTTTTGAGAAAAGCTTCGGGTTGAGGAGACAACAACACGAAACTTGGAGGTCTTACCTGATGTCAGCGACACCGTCAGCAGCGTCCAGGCCATAAGCAGCGCGCCCATGTTCCTCCGGTCACCGCTATCTGTGCGTGTCTGCGTGTCTTGAAAGCTTGCTGAGGGACTCTGCGGGTACTTTCTTTTCCTGATCTTTATCTGTCAGAGATGATGGGAGGAACTGAGCTGACAGGGTCCTGAGTCGTCATGGTAACACCCCAGTGTGACACCCACAGGGCCTATCAGAGAGGACCGTACAGCAGACAAGGTGCGCACGCACACACACACACACACATACACACACACACACACACATACACACGCACACAAACACACACACCGCTGGGAGAGAATATTTCATTTGAGATGTGACAAACACACAAGAGAAAAACTGGGACAACGGTGCTGTAAACAATACTTAACTATCAACTTAAAAAGGACATAACGAACAAATAATAATAATGTTTTCATTACTTGCTGTTAAAAGGGTGCTGGTTGAATACACAACATACACACAATGATCCTGACACACAGCTGAACGTTTCATCAGAGCTGACATGACAACAAATCAAACGATACAAAAAGTAGTCTGTTTACAGAGCAGCAGCTTGCAGAGCTGTGGTCTCTGGCCAGGTGTGTGACCTAGAGCTCTCAGAGCCCTACATGTGCAGCTTCATGCCGCCTGCAGAGCACACAGAGGGAATATCAGCGAGCAGGGCCTGAGCGACAGCTACTGGCAATACCGATACAGATCGGTGGGATTATTGTTAAATGATATTCACTGGTGCGCTGTAAACAGCTTTTTCTATTTGTTCTTATAACTCACTTCTTTGTTGAGAGAACGTGGTATGTAACGCATCACGACACACATCAACAAAGCCCGGCAACAAAACTCTACACAAAAGATTTGTACATGACCAACTGATCAATATGTTAAATCATATACATCCTTAATGTTCTCAAACTCTTTTTAGATTTTCACCATGTAGTTAAATCGTTTGACAGTGAATATGAGAGTATGTTTCTCAGTTAATTAAACAAATCAAATATGTTTTTATATTTACTATGACTTTTTTGTATTTTAAAGAAACTGCCCATAGAATCCTACCAGTTGCTAATAAACTGCATCCAACTCATTTCTTTTTGGGGATATCAATGCCTGAAAATATCAAATGGAAACATTACATTTTTCCATTGGATTTTCTACACAAATAAAGAGTGGAAAGATTGAGTTCATTCTGCCCCTCGGTGAACCAGTCGAGGTTCAGGTTCCCTTTGGACAACGCCTGCCTTTAAAATCTATAATCCATTAGTTCAGTCACAGAATAATTCAACGAGTTGATCAATCGATTAATCTTTCAGGCTATAAAATGACAAAAAAAAAGATGAAAATGGTCATTGCAATTTCAAAGTGGCTTAGGTGATGTATTTAAATTATTGCAAAAAATCAATGTAATCAATCAATGCAAGAAAGAAAGACAGCAGATCTTGAAATTTCCAAAAGGCTGAGTGCTAAAGGCATCGCAAAAAGTAAAAGATGTCCTCATTTATTTTCCTACAATTCAGGTATTAGAGTGATGAATTTCAAAATAAAAGTTTTGTGCGGATATTCTCGACACTGAGGCAAATACGATTGAGTCTTGGATTAAGTCAGATTAAGATGCGGACCTTCCCTCACAGGAGAGGTGGGCCGTTTATGAGCAACGATGAACTTACCGACGTACAGTGCCTTACAAGGCGTTTAAGAGGGACAGAAGATAGATTTAAGTCACAATTTCAAACATAATGTTTTTAACCCAACACTAAAAGAAACGTCGCCCAATAATTGGCCGTTTTTTATTTGATTTGCGGTCAGCCATTCCAAAATCAGGGATGAGAATTGTCTACTTAAGCGCGATTAACCTGCGGGGCGCTGCAGTCCTCCGAGTGTGGTTTGTGTATTGTATCTGTGAGTGAATGAGGGGTGAGGGTGTCGGGGGTGTGGAATGGTCTGGTGGGGGTCTTAAAGACGGAGGATGTGGGCACCCTACGGCACCACGGGGGTCGAAGACTGAAGCGCGAGAGGGAACGAGACCGCAGGATTCTTTGAAAACAGGAGATCTCAGGGGGCTTCAGAGGCGCTCTGAGCACATCGCCGAGCTGCGAGGCCCTCGTGGGTGGTTCTGCTCCGACGCTTTGAGTCAAGAGCAGCCTTCGTTTCTTCTCTCCACTGCTCCAGTTAGACATTTTCAGACGAGGCAATTCAGGTGCATTTCATTTAGAACTTTGTTTGGCAGTGATAAGCAAATACTATTAAAGTGGTGACCTCACTGCAGAAGCCCTTCATCCCTGCAGGACCTTTGTAGCAGACTATATCAACTCTTTTGTCACTTCACACACACACACACACACACACACACACACTTTTCCTTGGCTATCAACACTGCTACCATGAACTGGAACAACGCTCACAATGAAGTCATTGTTCAACTTTAAAACACACAAGCGAGTTCTTACATGCAGATATTGCTCTACAACACTACTGTTGCTTCAGCTTGAACTCTGTTATTTCCAAGGAGCCACACAACAGGCAGCATTCTGTTCCGAACTACCAGGATACTCCAGATATTGTGCCTGAAAAACGTATATTACTTAGATCCTGTGTTAAAAGGGGATATATATGCACACATAGATATCTGTGTGTGTGTGTGTGTGTGTGTGTAATCTGCAGGCCCGTTTTTTATGGCAGGTTGCTATTGCAGTAGTGTGTCACTATCAGACCACCACTTTAGTCAGTTGTCTGTGGAGCCTCCCAACAGAACACCTTCTGCTAGAAATCTAGTTTTCAACTAAACCAACCCACTGTCATGATTCACAAAGCTGCCTTAGACAGAAAAATGCATAGCATGTACTGATGCATATGTGGTCCACAAACCACCGAGCTGATACTCAGAGAAAAGAAACAAAAACCACTAACTGGTTCTTTGATGAAATTGGTGTGGTGTGCCAAGAAAGGTCAAAATCTCCGTGGCCTATTTAGAGTAAAAAAGTTGTTGAAGTGAATCCTTATAAGACAAAGGATGGTTCATATCTTAACGTTACCTTTTTTTTCAGTCATCCTTAAGTGGAATGAACTTCCTTTGTTTGATTCAACACAGATCACGTACGAAAACCAATGTTTAAGTTTGTCAAGAGATGTCCTCATTTTAACTTTTGCACCTGTCTGACCCCAAACACTCGATGAGCTTTGGATGTGCAAGTGCATCCATAACACGTGCGCTCTAGAGTAGGGCAATGCCTCAGCACTCTTTGTTTTATCCAAACAGTTGTAATGTGCAACTGAGCTCTTTCAATCATCAACTAATGTCGTTTTTTGCTAAATGTGCTGTCGGCGATGTTCTCTGACAGCCGTCTTTAAAAAGTCTGTGTTCCTCTGAGAGCACAACAAGTTACAAAGGAAGTGAAATGAGTAAGCGTCTAACATGTGTAGGATTTTATTCGTGGTACTGATGCTCTGAATGAAGCTCGACAGCGCCCACCTCAGGCTGCTCAACGACCAGGAGCAGAGATACACAAGCATATCCATGTATTAATAATTATAGAGTACTCATTGATCATTTCAGATAATAAGAGATTCTTATACATCACAGCAAACAATGCATACATACTTGGACATTAATTCAATCAAATATATTATTAAGTGTCTTAGTGGAAAATGAAGATAGTACAGCTGTGGTTACGTATGAGAAACCATTCATTCTTAAAAAGGACAAATTGACTCAACATGGCTAGCCAGCTAGCACACCTACGACAACTCGCCTGTGCTTATGGTATTTTACATTTTACATGTCATGCTTACAATACCTTAATGTTTTTGCTTACATGCCAGAAGTTCAACAGACTGTTTTTAAGTTCAACATCCCAGAATGGAGTCATCCCACAGCTTCTCCTCCTCTGACCTCGTGTCTGCTTTCATTTTGATTTTCTTCTTCTCTTTCCTGTATTTTCCTTTGGCTGCCTGGTCCTGTCCACACTCCCCCTGTTCAACATTCTTTTCAGCTTCAATATGCACTCCAGTCTCCTTTCTACTGAGCATCATGTTCTCTCGCATTAAATTGTCCGTCACCCTTTTCCCTCCTTCCACCTCAAAGTCCCCCCACCGACATTTATTCTCTCTTTTTCTCTGCTTGCTGTGATTTTTTCTCGTTTTTCTCCTGCCCTCTTTCCCGGACTCTCCGGATTCCTCTCTCCTCCTCTCCTCTGAGGCAACATCTCTTTCCGTCCTTCGTCTCTTCCCCCTCTTCTTCTCCTTGTCCGAGTCCTCATCCCTTGCCTTCCTGTCTCCTTCCCTCCCAGATGTTCCAGTTCTCCTCTTCTCCCTGCGCCTGTGTTCGCTGACATCACTGTCACTTGTGCTACTGCTGCAGGAGGAGTAAGACGATGAAGCGGTACACGAGGAGGAGCTGGACTCCCTTCTGCGCCTCCTCCTGTTTGTGGGCGGATTGGTGAACAGTGGAAAGCTTGTCCCTGCAGGGACTGGTGGAGGGAAGCTGTAATCCCAGTGATGGGAAGGCCGTGGTGGGCCCTGATACGGAGGCCGCCACCCGGCAACTGGGTAGTAACCGCCAGGGCGGGAGTGATGAGGAGGGTTGGCGGTGGGAGGGAGGTTGGGCACGCGCTTGGGTTCACTGACGTCCCCCGTGTAAAAGGCTTCCTCTTCCTCATCACCTTCCTTGCCCTCTGTTCGTAGGTCCCCCGCAGGGAGGACCTGACCGGCCTTGGGGGTGATTCCACGAGCCTTCTGAACCTGAACGTAATCTGCCAGTTCATCTGCAAATGTGTTGTAGTCTTTTTGTTGAGATTTGCAAAGATCCACAATCTTTTTCTCCCTGGCCAGAAATATAGAAAGACAAATGAAGTTGCTATTCCATCGGCTGATAAATGATACACTAAAATATTGTTAAGAAAATAAAATGTAAAGAAACAGAGTTTTTATTTACTCTGACCTATTCTATGATAAAAGCAAAGATATTTACTTTATTATGCTTCCTTTGTCCTGCATATGTAGCTAAGTGCAGTAGGCAAAGCACAATATCCACCTCCTTCCAATATTGAACATGGCCATGGGGCTTGATTACACAAATCATGTTTGGACTGAAAACCAAAACATGAGTTAAAAGGAGCTAGGAGTGGAGGGGTGTTGATATTAATCTGAAAAATTCAAAAACACACATTTGCCATGTCTTTAGAAATACAAATTAAACAGCAAGTAACCAAAGATTACATTTCAATTGCAGAATAAATTCGGAGTGGAGCGTTTGTATGAAAACGATGGATTTTACCTAATCTGGTGTTTGTTCCCTTGCATGTGGGCCTGGTACATCTCCACAGAGTTAAATTGCACGCTACACATCTGACACATCAGGGCGTTGGCTGCAGATGACAGAGAGAGGGAAAGATGGCGTCAAGGATACAAAATAAATGCTCACAAGCCCTCAAATGTACAGCTTCCTTCGCTTTCTTCTTGATCTGAGCTTTCGTGCTGTTGCCTTGCTGTTTCTACTGATGTTATTTGTCTCCTTTTCTCACAGTTGGACACTGACATTTAGTGTGTCAAACTAATGTCCTATCTGATTGATAAACATTTTCTGAATCTCAATACCGCGGTTGGGTCTGATTTGCTATATGTTACCTTTTTGGTCATCATCTCTGAGCTCTTTGAGCAGGTCCTGTCTGGCCTGATTCCTCTGGTGTTTGCGTCCGTTGTAGTGCTGCAGAGCCATTTGGGAATTGTCGAAGGAAACGGCACACATGGCACAGTGCTTGTTGGGGTCTTTTAGATCGATCCCTGCGCCGGGGGCAGCTGCCGGGGCCAGAAGATGCTCCATATCACTGTGAGGGGCGGATTTCTGTTGAGCACCACCAGGATCCCGAATCAGACTTGGTAAATTATGCACCTCTAGGTTCATCTCTGCAACTGCAACAAGAAAACGTTAATTTAATGTCATTTGTCTTGTCATCTGGAGTTAAGTGAATCTAAACTTAAATTCTGTGTATAAAATGAGCTGTTGAGCAGATTATATCAACATTCATAACACCTTTTAATCCCACAATAGCCACTTGCCTGGCGGGTGAGGACCTTGCTTACGGAGGTTTTTTGCATGGACTTTGCCTTCGTAGTGTGATTTTGCGACCACGTGGGAGCTGAACACCATTTTACACAGCTCACAGAAATGGTCCTTATCAGTCCTCCTGGTCCGCTGAAATAAACAAGTACAAGAGACAAACATATGCCTCCTGATATTACCATGTAATCTGGAAACAATGAGAAAAGAAAACTAGATGCCTGGGACGATCCTTTAGACCTTCTCTGTGCTCCTCTCACTCATATTCTATTAAGCAGAGCACTAGAACGGCATAACAGCTTACAGCATTGTTGTTTATGCTTCGTCTTCGGTAAAGTTTGTCTTTCCAAAGTCAGTTTAACATTACACCTAAATGTGTGAGAGTATTGACTAAAATGGTTCAAACCTGGAGCCCCGTTGACTTAATGTCCATCTCCTCAGCTCTCTTGGCCTGCAGGTACACCTTGACTTTCTGAGCGTGTTTCTTTCCCTGCAGTGGGGAGACATTTTCATTTAGGCTCCGGCAGGTCAACAAAACTGCACAACAATTCCATGAGTAGTGCTTGGGAGGCGGCACGCACCTCATAGTGCGACAGCCGCTGAGACTCAAAGAGCAGCACAGCCTCGCACACGTGGCAGTAGTCGTCAGCGAGGAGACCCTCCGGCAGCTCGTCTCCTGTGTGCCAGAATAAACTCACTGTCACCATTGAGCCTCAGAGAACACGGCGAAAGATCATCGATGTATATGACGTAATGGTCATATGACGTTGCTGTATTACTGGATTTATTCACTCATAGCGCGTCATTTTCAACTTATATGAAATTAAATGTATGTGTATATAGGTAAAGAACTTTCTTTTGATTGGCTGATTTTGACTAAAATGGAGACAAATTGATTTTTGAAGAATTAGAAGTATAAAACAAAATGATTTGATACGAATAACATATTTAGACTAGGCCTTCCTGTCATTAAAATTACGAATGGTCACAAATGGTACTTGAACTATTGAACACACAACAATAACTTTATACAGTGGGAAACAGCAAAAACACTAAATATCTGTAACATATTAATACTGTGAGAAAAAGTTCCATAATTCACTGAATCAATTCTACTTATTCAATATTTTAAAGTATTTTCATTTTTCACTACACGTCTGCTATTGAATGCAGGAATCTGGCAGCCACTTTTCCCTGATAGAATAAACATATTTGGCACAAGTAAGAAGTTTGAAAACAGTTTCTCATCTAATCAGAAACTGCAACATGAAGCACTCAAAAATGTTTACTATTCATAATTGCTTTACTGTTGCTCAAATATTTGGTCTTGGGGCAGAGGGGATATTTTACCAAAACATGAAGCAGTTTAAAAGTTTCTTTCTTAAATTATATTAAAATTACGTCAGAAATACAAACTGAGGTATTACAATGAAATGTCTCTACATTATCCTTGCATCCAATCACTTAAGACATTCATAAATCTTCAGAATTTTACCATAATAAGGTTTCTTACATGGTTTGATTTATTCTGTACGGAGCTAATCGCATATATGTCTAATTAATTCTTGTATGATAAAAAATCACCTTTATACCTTGTCATGAATGGAAATGTAAAACTAGATCGTAAATCATCAGTTATTCAGTCAAATAATTGACAAATCACAAATCAGCTCCCTAATATTTTTTTCAATTTAGTAAAACACATTTTATATACTATATAATTTGTTCTGATGATCAAAAGATAGAACTATAAGAATCGATACTGAAAACGGCCACTGGAGGCCTATCAAATGTGTAATTGAAGTAAGGAAAAAAATGGAATTGGAATCAGAACTGTGAAATATTTAAAATACCTGCAGTCTAAATACTGACGGTTAGCAGAACTCTCTCGTTGAAATGAAAAGGACAACTATGCAATAAAATACAGCATTTCCCTCTGTATTTATGTAAATATAAACATCTCGAATAAACTAAGGTCTGCTATGAGTAAAACAATTAATGCACATTTTGATATGCCAAAATATTCCTATCTGTTGATGCTTTTTAAATACTGTACTTACCAAATGATAATCGCAGTTGCAGTTATCAAGAGAACTGGTGTTTTAGATACAGTATCTAAAAATGTCTACAATGTTAAGAAACTATTTTTCTTTCACACCCTTATCTTGAGAGGGAGGGACAAATGGCCATTTTTGGACTCAATAACAATTCAACCGACAAAGCCCGAGATCCATCCAGCCATCTTAATACGTTCCTAATGTTGTTTACACAATAACATTTTATAGACCACACTTTGCCACAAGCTATTGAATTCTAGTCTTTCGCCTTCATCTTTACTAAGTTATCATGTTTTTGTCGGAGAAGATAAAATTGATGTAGCCATTAAAGGTCGAAAGTGATATGGCTGCCTGCAACCAAAAGACGCTTGACGGACAACCAGCTTGGCTCAACTGCTTGTATGTGACTGAGGTTGATGCGCAGCGGGTTGTTAGGGTCGGGAATTAGGTTGCGGATTCTAACATTAGAAAGCGAGACATTGACCGACCGCTCACGGACCTCGCAAAACGAGCAACCTCTTCAACTTTGTATCGCTCTTACTCTTTTGGTGGTCTATGGATTAAGTGGGACTTTACACTGGCGAAGTATTGAACGAGTCATGTACGTATATATTGTGCCTAACTTTTAACATTGAAGCTAACATTAGCGCAGTTAGCCAATGAGCTAGCGTAATTTAACGTTAGGTCACTTGATTATTGGGCTGGCTAGCCAGTTAGCCAAAAAGCTAACATTGGGTCGGCAGTTAGGACACAATACAGCTGAATGTCCAACTTGTGGACACAACTCACCTTCAACCTGGGTGCTATCTATTTTAGTGTTTATTACTTTGTCAGCATTTGTGACAGAAGCCGCGTTAGGGGAACTAGCAGTGTTATTTTGAGTGTCTGACTCCGCAAACAGCGGAGTACAGACACTTCTGTCGTCCATGTTTTTCTGTGTGCGTGATGCGTGCGTAGTGACGTATAATTGATGACGTTGGCTGAAACGGGCTATCGCCGTAGATAACGGAGTATAGAAAACATTACTGAGATTATGTTAGAGATATTTATTTGACATTTTATTCATTTATTGTATTTCGGATTAAAAACAAAATCTGTTTAAGAAATTACCAAATAATTAACATATTTTCTTTTAAATAATTAGAGATAAAATAAAAAAGTTATGTCCAGTTTTCGTCAGTCAACATGTTTCAAATGTTTTATTCGACTGTCCTAGTAAACCAAGAGCCACCAACATCACCAAAACATCTAAATGGAGTTCATATATTACTTTTTTTTGCTGCTTTCCCCATCCAAGTTACCAACTTTTCCCTCTTCATATACAGGTTACAGTATGTGCTATAGAACGTCTTTCTCTCTCACACATGCATGAACGCACGCACGGACACACATGCACATACACATACAGAAGAAGTTCATATCAAAATTTATTTTAGGACATAACAAATCAAACATCTGTCACCACAGGGAAAACCCAATTCAATGCAGGAAAATAACCTTGCTGACACATTTAACATTTACACAACATCATAGGATCAACATAAAGGGTTTTTCACTTGTTAGGAATGCAGTGTAGAGTAAAGAGCCATCACTTTCTTTTCTGAAGCTCTCTGGCTAAGGCATCCAACTGTGAAGAGTAATACAGTATAATATGAGACACACTATAATCAAAGTACCATGTTTTTGATTGTGTGGGCATTTTGTCAGCAGAATGGCACCTGTGTGTGTTTGCGAGAAGACCCATTCTTTTACAAGTAAGAAAAATTCCCTATTGTGTAGATGATCAAATTACAATTTCCACATATTTTCACTAATAACTTAATGATAGTGTTCATATACTGCTCATGGCCTAATCAAATATACTATATTGACATGCATTTGTATCAGATAATTAAGACATTAGTTATTAAGCAGCTAATTATCTCATTAACATAAGTATTTTATAAAGCTTTATACAATACTCCTCCATGTAGCACCGAATTGACATCGCAGTTCACTTACAATGATGTTTCTCAGAATATTCCTCCTCTGGGGTCTCAAGTAGCTGCATTCTCCCACCTCACACAGCTTAATCTCCTCTGAAATCTGAGAAACGGAGAGAATATGGTTCAGAATATGAGGGAAGAGTAAAAACGTAAAGAATATCTTCATTCTAAACAGTAAATGCTGATTGAATGAGACAACTATATTCACACGGGGACACAAACACAAATCCCAACCTCCGACGTGCCAAAAGAGTCCACCTCCCTCTTTCCTCCAGGGTACCAACCATGGGACCAGTGCTGGGCGTCAGACAGCTGAGCTCCAACACAGACAAGCAGCCCAAGCAGCAAAACCAGCCGAGACACACACATGATATTCCAACCTGAAGGCAAAGATGAACTCTTACAATGATGGGTCTTTGATCAAGTCAGATTGCAAAGTGATTAAATATGATCATATTATTATTACCCTATTACAATTTGAACTAGTTTTTGTGCGGCAGAAGATCTAAATTGAAATAATATAACTTTGTGCACAATAAAAACTCAAAAGACTAGGCTACACTGTATGCAGAGTAAAAATGTCACCATAATACTCTGATAGTTTGCAACAATATACACTCAAGTCAGGTAACGCAGACATACAGATGTTAATTATTCTACTGCTGGTTTTCTTTTTTTTGCTAAATTGTTTCCCTATATTTGCAAAATATACTTCTCAAGACAAACGTTAATCTGCTAAATAATATTAAGCCAAACATATCAAATCTTTAGTTAGTTATTGCCTGAAGACAAGAAAGGTCTTAGGTTTTGGTCTTAACAACACAGTTGTATTTCTCCAAATTATAACTATGTATATTTTAATAGTACAGTAAAGTTACAAAGTGTAAAAAAGGGTCCTTACCTTTAAGTCTCAGCGCTTTATCTCTACAGGTGTCCCTAGTGGTCCTGCTAGAAGCTCACTCTGCTGGCTCCTCAGTGGCTCTCAAGTGTAATACTTTAGAGATTATCTTCAACCTTATCCCCCTTCTGAATATATGTAGTTCTCCCAATGCACATTTCCATTATCTTCCCCTAATTGCCCCGCCCATCACTGACCTCTCCTGTCCTTCTGCTCCCAGTGGTGAAATGAATGATCCCTGGGGACAAGAGGTCCAGAAGACGTGGCCGATTCCAATTATAGCCTGCAAATAGCAGACACCCCTGGGAGGTTTATCTTCTCACACACATCACCAATGCCCCCCCCCCCCCCCTCCGCCCCCCTACACTCCCCCCCAAATGCTGTCATTCTGAACACATTCAAGTAACTCAATTAGCATAACAAACAGTATTATATTATTTTGATAACAGTGAAGCACTGACATCTAACGGACGTCTCTAAAGTCTTCCTTGTTGCATATATTCAACAGAATATGTGCAATACATTCTGGGGTTCAATAGATTCTGGCCTCTATAGTCTGGGCCCGGCTGACCATTAACTAACAGTATTCAACCACATTGCTGAGATCAAACTACGGGTCCATGTCACATTATAAAACCTAACATTTCCAATTTCCTCACTTGTTTTCACCACATTGGCTGATCACACATCCTCCCTTTAACCTGGATGACCCCCTGGCTAGCGGAAACGCCGGCGCATCTAATAACAGGGGAACAAACAGTGGATTCCTGTCAGGGCCACGAATGCCATCCCTCTCTATTAGCGAAAGGAAAGGTATTTTAGATGCAGAGCCCGTTGTTACTCAGGCAGCGCCTGACATGATGACATGCTGCTGTTGACTCAGGACTTTTTATGGAAGCGTGATAACTCCAAGATGCATCACTGATGACACGTGACCAACGGTTGGTCGTAAGCAATAGCACTTACGTGCAGAAGTCAGGTAAGTGCTCTTGCTAAGTGCTCTTCCTTTTACATTTACACATGGGTGGCTAGATTGTTTCCTCCACAGTTGTCCATATTTATAGTGCAGATGGTGAATGTTTAATTTACACCTTTTACTTTTTACAGCATTTGCTTCACACCAACCTGTACAGATTATTCTTGATATTAAAGGATTTGTCACTCAACAGCGGATTAATGCATGTTTTTTGACCCTCAATAATGTCACCCTGCCTTATTTATCACATTCTTTACAATTATACTGCATGTCTTTCCATCTCTCTATGTATAGTTAGAAAATCACAAAACCTAAAGAAACTAAGTCCACCTGACTGAATAATACACAACCCAATAGAAAAACCTTGACGTTTTCCCAAAATTTATTTCAGGGTCTTAATTTCCACACTTCCACAGTAACCTTTAATTGTTCCCATTTCAATTATTTATTGGTGCAAGAAGCACATTCCTATTTTATCATCAGGGCGGTGAAGGGTTAACCACAGATTAAAAACCCTTTAAGAGCAACAGGACTACCTGATCTATAACACATCAGCGTCAACATTTGGTAATTACTCTTTGCCATTGTGTCATTTGTCTTCAATAAGTGAGCTGCAATGAACGTCAGGTTGTCCCGACTTGAGATAAGCAAAAACACTGCACGTATTGGAGTTCTCTGATGCATGTTTGTGTCTAACATTATAGTTAGAGTTAAAACGATAAGAAATACAGATAAGTGATACAATCTCAAGCACTTTATTAGGTTTGAACAGTATCTTGCTTAAAAAGGCCATTGGGCATTATATATGTATATTTAATTATATATATATATATATATATATATATATTATAATTAAATATACATATATTCAAATGTTGAATATCAAAACACCAGAAATAAACATTGGCAAATTAAAAATAGGATTTGCTTAAGACAATTCTACCAAATTTAAAAATGGCCAAAACAAAATATCTAATACATTTCAAAATGGTCCCGATACAGTTCAATATACATCTTTTTTTTTTAAAGAAGGGGGGTGGAGAAGAAAATATAAGGCAGCAGACAGGAATGAAATATAAATAACCTTACATTATGTACAAAAGGGAGTGAGCAGTGACCACTGGAGGAATGGTCCACGGACAGGAGAAACAGGAAAATTAAGCCATAGGTGGACAGCAGTGAGTGCAGTTGGTCAAGAGACATTAAGGACATTTAGAAAGGTAGAAAGGAAGTTGGCCTTCCACTCCAATGCTCTAATAACAGAGACGCAGTTTGATTCTGCAGGGCATTCAATGCAGGGATGAAGAGATGCAAAATAGGGACAGCTGTCTGGTTTCCCTTGGTTTGCATAAAAGCTGCATTTGTATTTGTTGTGGATAGAAAATAGATACTTTTTTAATAGAACATTTGGGTACCCACAATTGATTACTTGTCATGGATACCACATTTCAGTGATATGGAATGAAGTAAAGCCGTTCAAACAAGATGGAATTAATTTATTAAATTGATCTCAATGTTAGTTTTGAGCTGCAGAAATGTACGACTAGAGGGAATGTGAAAGGGACGACGACTGACCCCACTGGTTTTGACCCTATTGATTAGTCAATATTTGCAGGTGGTAATTAAGGAGTCACATGCAAGATCAGGGAGAAACACAGGGCAGCTTTTAGGATGGCAATGCCTGCACGACATATTGTATGTATATATATTTTTTAAACCTACCAGTGAGGCACTTCTTGAAAGTTTAGTTTAATATGAAAGTAGTGGGTTTAATTGGGTTTGCACAGTATCTTGGGTTGCGGTCCAATTCAACAGAAGAAATAACGTTACCCAAACACACAAAAAACATCTAATTTAAACACAGACAACAGCCAAACGAAAGCATCCCCTTTTCTATAGATTGAAGACCAAATAAGTGAAAAACATAAGGGCAGCTTACTATTTGTGCGGGCACTTGTGATGCTTTGGAACAAAAGAAGACCTCAAATGACGATGGCGACGCACAAGCAGCAAACATTTCAGTGACTGGTCAATCCAAATATCAGCTACTTTTAGTCCCAACAGAAGGCTTAACTCGGGGCTCTTAGTTTCAGTTCAAATATATTTCTCATGTTTCATTATCAAGGCCATATCGTCACCCATATTTTAAAGGCTTTGCTCTTGGTGCAAATAGTGCATGAGTTCTCGAACGATCCACATCTGACAAAATCACCCTACCTAAAATAATGGAATTTTAATGACGTTGTCCACCATCATTAGATTAGGACTGATTGTGCTCCTTACAAGAAAAGTAATTTAACAGAAAACCATTTTGATGCAAAGCAAGCACCAGAATGTGGTTGTTCTCTTAAAATCTTCATCTTTTTTTTTTTTTTTTTTTAAAGCTTGAAAACTCTTTAAAGAAATATAATTTTGAATATCGTGGCATCAAAATTTATTAAAATCCAGGCAAGCAAAGATTTTCTGATTACTCCCCTGGTGGGGCTTAAAAACCATTTGAATGACTTCAGCTTAATTTTTTTAAATTTATAAGCGGATTTTCTGAGCTGACTTTGTCAGTATCCGAAGCTCTGCTGCCAACTGTCGTCATTCATCCCCATGCAGAGCATAGCCTCAAAGGGGAACTCCCCTGAAAAAAAGGTCTGTCCTAAAGGGACAGGCATTAAAAACAACTCTGCAAACATGGCGTGGGAATCTTCACCATCCAAGTAACAGCTTTTAAGGGAACACTTTAGCAACAGCATTCATTTAACAGGAGACATTCTTCAGTATCTGTGTTCATGGTGGGAAACAAAAGGAAATCAATGAAATAAAATTGTAACAATACAGCGGGATGTGAAGTAATAATAAATGAGTTGATTCAGGCAGACTCAAAGGAAACGGAAAAAAAATACAATCTAATAGAATACTGACATGCGTCTGTAAACAAGTGAAGAAATATGCTGGCTGTATAACATTAAGTTTATTTCTTGGATGCAATAACGGAGTTACCCGTTATTGCGTTGTTGATTTGGTTTTTCAACATGATCATTGCTGCAGTAACAAGCTCTGAAAGAGTAAA
The DNA here is from genome assembly GCA_021346845.1 of Apeltes quadracus. NCBI lineage: Eukaryota > Metazoa > Chordata > Actinopteri > Perciformes > Gasterosteidae > Apeltes > Apeltes quadracus. Next base: position 5,169,560 of record CM037933.1, read on the forward strand.
AAAATCATTTTTTTAAATTCAATTTATTGTAAAATGTATTAAAAGATGGGTATTTATTTCTATTTCTTATTGTACTCAAGCAGTGTGTTTGGCTTCAGATCCTTGAACAGTAAAACTGCTTTCTTGTCCTAAATGTCTAAACTTGGTCTCAGACCCCAGACCTGCGTAACAAAGTGACTGAAGGACTTTTGCCTCTTGTAGACAATGATGTGAAAACACATTGTGTCTCCACTGTCAGCCAATACTACAGTTCAAAACAACACACAGGATAAAATGTGTGTGTGTGTGTGTGTGTTTTGGAGAAAAACCTTACTGTATGAATGAATAGGAGTGAAGAAAAGGTTACGATTACGTCTGTAAAATGTTCAAAGTCGGCTAAAACACATGTTGTCACAGCAGGGCTCTGTTCTAGCCAAATATATTTTAAGTCTATAGCAAAAAAATAAATCCAAACATAACCGTGACCTTCCAATCTTTTCTTTTTACATTAGCCTCCAAAGCATTAGATTTATATTCAATAAAGTACATTACAGGTGCCACCCGAAAATGCAGCCAAACTTAAAACTGTGTCTGAAACCAAAGTAATAAGATGCAACACCTCAAGTGTATAAACATATGGGGGAGGTTGGAGGAAGATGGGAAGCAACGGTGCAAAGGGCTATGATAACAAGACCAATATTACAAAATATTCAAGAAGGCATCGCAGTCATCTGTCCATCTGCGCTGCCTCGGATCCGTTTCCCTGCGGGCAGTCCATCCCATCCACAGATAAAGTTAGGATGAGTCTTTTTTTAAATCCATCAGATGGGAATATGCAGGTTTCAGCATGGCAATGTATGGGTGTGTGTGTGTGTGTGTGTGTGTGTGTGTGTGTTGTGGTGCGTGCATATGTTTGTACGAAGTGTATGCAGAAATCCATCCATCCATCCATGGCAGGTCCCTACTTGAAGTTGGCGTAGTCAGAAAAGGCATCGATATACTCCTGGACCACTTTGTAGCAGAACTCGTATTGCTCCTTGGGAGAGACGAGACGGGGACATTTATATATCAGTTGGAGCTAGACACGTTTTCTAAATGTCACATTTCAATCCCTCGTATAAAAAGTCTACAATGCAGACACGTGTACAATCAACAGCTGTAGTTTTATATACATGTACTATCAAAGCTTCTTAAACATTGTAAGATGTATCGTTAAAATACCGTTATTGTTGAGACACCCTGTCTTGAAGATTAAATTAATAGCAGTAAAATCAAATCTCCATCAGTGGTAATACATCAAGGTTTTGATGTCTTAACTCTGAAGGAAAAAGGTCACTAATTCGTAAGAATTGTGAGAGGGGGAAATACCGCGCTTGACAATGAAAAAAAATAAATAACAAAAGGTTTAAAAAAGGTGCCTCACCAACGTCTGCACCATGTGTGGTCTCTGCAGTCTGAGGCTCTTGACCGTCTGGAAGACGTCCAGGATGCCCTCCGCCTTCACCCTCTCCAGCACCGTGCTGAGCGCACAGAAGGTCCCGGTCCGGCCAGCACCAGCACTGTGCACACACACAAGACAACATGTAACCCTTACTGTGCACAATGCATGTGGCACATGCAGGAACATCTCATTGCTTTGTTGGGAATGCACATGTTGAGAGGAACATTATTTCTGGGGGCAGTAAAAAAAGGGAAGAGGAGAACAATTATTCTGAGCTGTTTTTTCCTGTCGTTATTTGATAGCTGCGACAATTTCCCCCACACACAGACATGGCGGCACACTCCAGCAGCATTGCTCACATTCCAGGTACATACAGGTTGAAACAGCAACACACAGAGTTAAGAAGACTGTGCGTGTTTTACCTGCAGTGCACAGTAATTGGATGGTTGCCAGACTGCTGCTGCTGTTTCTGCACCGCAGCAATTATGTTGATCATGCCTTTACCGTCGGTGGGGATGCCCACCTCTGGCCAGCCATGAAAATGGAACTGACGCACCGCTCGAGCTTTGTTCTCCTTAGGATGATGGACAAGGGCAAAGGCAGAAGAGATAGAACGTTTTTATAAGTAAGAATGCAGCGATTGATGTTGGTATATAATCCGTTTTAGCTGATCCATGCACCAAAAAGGTCAAGTTAATTGTATTTTGTCTGCTGGACCACGCTGCGTGCCTGTATCTGGAGCATCCGTTTGATTCGTGGAAGTCCTTCCTCACCCTGTTGTTGGTGACCAGGAGGTCACGCACCGTGTAGCTCTCGCTCTCCTCCTCCCTTTTAATCTCAATGGAGATGTCCCCGTGGACCACCACTCCATCACTGGGCCAATACTGAGCACACTTTTCCTGCATGACCCATAACGAAGGAGGTCAAATTACCACACTTTACAGCATTTAAGATTCTGAACACCGATAAAATATGAATGTTATATAAAGCTCTGCATATAAAAATTATTAAAAGAGAGAAACCAATTCCAGTACCATCACGTGAGCAAAATAATACACCACGTTGCTATAAATAACTGCATTCTAAAATTCCAGCTATGGCCATTAGAGAGGATTTCCTGATATTTTTGCTCAGTTTACAAATATGTTCTACAAGACTGGTGGCATCAAGTTATCTTTGTGTAAATCATCCAATATCAATATTCTATTTCAGCCAGTTGTTGAGCCAATATCCAATACAGACACACACACACACACACACACACACACACACACACCTGCCCTCTCTCCTCCAGCTCTGTGAGCATGACAATGGAGCAGCTCCTCCACTCCCAGATCATCCTCCAGTAGTCCTCTATGGTGTGCTGCAGGGGGCCCTGGCTCGCCATGTAGGAGTCCTTCTGACGGTAGCCCTGTGAACGCGTGCAGAATGAAAGGAATTGATCCCCACAGGAAAAAAGGAGGCTGACCGCAGGATACCAAAATAAAGAGCAACGATTGCATGCATTAAATGAAACCATCCACTCTGAACCAGGTGCTTCTACACTCACATCGATGAAGGAGGCGTTGACGTAGTCGGTGTTCTCCTCTCCTCGTTTAACTGGAATGATCACTCTGTTGAACTCATCTGTTGAAAAGGAGAAACATGAACTTTGATTGACAAAGAGTTGATATATATATATGTATACACACACACATGATATTTGATTTAATATGTGCATTACAGCGTCCACGACTTTGTGCATATACATAACCGCATCACTCACATGGAATGATCTGTAGGACTCTGTTCTTCTTCATGTTTGCGGGCAGGTTGCCTGTTCTCATCTTGTCATTTTGAATCTTGATGGAAGTCAGCTTCTAGAATATTAGGACACCCCAATACAAGACTTCAAATATGACAGAGAACCTTTATTTACCCATTATTTGTATGTGAACGGAAGGAATTTGGACACAAAAAAGGTATGATCGAAGTCTCTGGAGGAATACAACACACACACACACACACCTACCTTGAATTCGGCTTCCAGCCCATTGCAGCCCGCTCCAGGTGAGGGGGAGTAGAGTTTGGCCAGGTGGGATTCCAGAGAAGTCACCTCCAGCTCAGTGTCTCCGTACAGGTAGTGCTCTAACAACGCCTGAAAGATGAACACGTACTGCATCTGTGGGACAGAGGGGGAAAGGTGAAGAGCAGGTCCAAATAACCCAAAAATGACCATTAGAGTTGAACTACTGCATCAGGGGGAGCCGCTGCAGCCAAATGTGTCGCCACTGGACTCACATCCGTTTGGACCATCTGGCAGCGCTGGGCTCGGATCCTGGTGACGAAGCCAAACACGTCCACCTTTCTCTCAGAGTTCATCATGTCCAACATGGCATCGATCACGATGAACGTACCGGTCCTCCCGACACCGGCACTGCCAGACAGACACACACACACACGACACGTGAGGCGTGTGCGCCAAGCAGACAAAGACATACACCTAAATGGGCAAAAGTTAAGAGTGCAAGCTTCAAAACCACTTACCTACAATGGACCACAATGGCCCCGGCGTACTGGGGATTGTAATTCTTGACTTTCTTGAGGAATTTGAGCATGCCAATAGGGGTGAACGGCACCCCGAAGTCTGGCCAGCTGGTGAAGTGGAACTGGGTGACGAGCCTCTGAGGCTTCTTCCCAGAAACGTCCCCCACCTGTGACACGAGTGAAACCACATCATTGACCGCGCGGCACACAGGCTCATTTGTGTCTTCAATAATGCCACTTGACCCAAAATGACAGCACAACCAAAGTTTCAAATCTATTTTTAGTGAGCAGTCTGAGCCCTGATGCGCACTACACCAACTCCTTCTTGTGCATGTGTGCAGGTTAAACACATAAAACCCACACTAAGAACATATGTTACCTGTTGGATGCAGAACTTGCGGATGGTGTAGTCCACCAGAACCATTGTGTCTTCTACAGACACACGGATGTTCCCGTACGTCCAACAGCCCTGGTCCGGCCAGTACTGGGCACACTTACACTGAAACAGAGCGGGTGACTAATTCAATTAATTTTGGGGTATGGGAAAAGAGGGTGATAACACAAATTAGGTTGTCCCAATAAACAGGGATCTAATGTTGCAGCAATGACAGAAGTAGTGCAAAAACACAAAGAGTAAGGGAAACTGAATTTGAGGAGTAATGTTATGGGTTTAAAAGACACCTTGTTTAACTAATTTTACATAGAGAAATTAACTTACCAAATAAAGAGATATCGTAAGTTATGATCTGAATAGATATCTCTTATATGATCCTCTGAAACAAACACATACTCGTCCATCCGGCTGTCCTACCTCTTTTCTCTCCTTCAGATTGGTCACCATAACAATGGTGACGGTGTTCTGCTCCCAGATCATCCGCCAAAAGTCATTTACAGTCTCCTCCTTAGGCCCTGAGACACAGAGACAGAAACTCAAGAGGAGTAATGAGCTAATAAACAGGTGGTTTGAGCTTAAATAAAAAGCATTCTTCTGCTGCCAATACAGGCACAATTCTTACCTTGAGCTGCAATAAACTTATTCTTCTCTTGGTAACCCTGGGAAAGAAGGCGGCCAAAATGAGACGTTAAAATGACCAAATAAATCTTGTATTTTTTTTGTTTGTGGTTGCGAAATGCTGCACTTTTACAAACATTTATGAAGGAGGCGTTGACAAAGTCTGAGTCTGGCACTCCCTCCAGAGACGACAGATGCACCCTGGAGTGATCATCTGAAGGAGGACAGAGGACACATACAGAGAAAGAGACAAATGAGAGAGGGGACTATAATGACATATGCTCCATTTTCCATTCTGACCATTGCGAGTGCCCCAGTAGATCACTTTGGAAATCACAGGTAAAACCTCAGTTATAGTGAGCGCTGCCTTATTAACACCAGTCAGTGTAAACTGCGGTTACTCACATGGCAAGATGTTGACGTATCTGTTCTTCTCCTTATTCTCTTCTTTGGAAGCAGCGTCGCATGATGCCTGAATGGGGCACACTGGCAGCGCCTAAACACACAGAAAACAAGACGCATTTCTCAGTGACGCACCACTTTCAAATCTGTCTCTTGGCCTCTTCTTTGAGTTTCCATAACATTTGACTATTTATCTCAAGTCCTCTATTAGTTCACCATTTCTCTACTGGTGTGTGGGACTATAAACGTACTAGTGATCGCCCAAATCATACGTTCATTGGAATTAAAATGATTGAGCGCCAATCATCTTTTGATGGGTGTGTGTTTGAGTGGGCCATACATTAAACTCCTCCCTGAAGAGCTTGTTGTCATCTGCCATGCGCCGGTTCATTTCTTCCTCAAGTTTGTCGACATGAAGGGGCGGGTACTTCCTGTTTGTGCTGGGCGACCGGGCCAATAGCGGGACGCTCTGGAGTTCTGCGCCAGACAAGCAGGAAGGTTAGGAGGAAGGAGGTGAGGAGAAGAGGGAAGGAAAGGGTGTGGCCAAACAGGTGGAGATAAAGACAAGGGGGAATGGGGTGCGAAACGGAGCCATCCTGCGTCGCGCAATATGGACTTCATCAAGATGCCCAGCAGAGGGCGATGTGAATCAACACTGACATACGAGGGAGCTCACTGCAGCCCCGTTGGTTAGGTAATCACAGTGAACAAAAGCCTTCTGCCACCAGTGAAACGTTATCTCTTAGGGAAGCGAGATTAATCAAGTCTTATCAGAAAAAAAACTCTGACTAATAAGTTTGGTCAAGCTAGCTGAACATGTTTGCTGAAACAACCCAAAACAAATAAGTCAATGCATACGCAGTCACATCTGTCGACACACACAAACCAACGCTTGCACACTAATGCATGTGTGGAGGTTTTACCTGTATCATCTGATCTACCATTGGTCAGTCGGAAGGAGTTTGAATGGCTCCCCGCCTGCTTGTACTTCTTAAATCTGTCAATCAACACAAAGAGCATGTCAATACAAGAAGACACACACACACACACACACACACACACAGACACACACCCACCCCCCAACGCAAGCACAAACAGTTTCTCCCACACGCAAACAAACATACACTGCTTTAGGTCAGCTGAATGCCAATCAGTCATTGCCATGGTAACATGAGTCCCTTGGTCCTTCTCCACAGGTCTCTAGCTAGTGGGCTGTGTGCATCACCAACTGCACTTCACCAACCTGAGCATGTAGAGGATGATGATGATGAAGATGATGACCAGCAGGGAGGACAGGGCCACCATGACAGCTATGATGGGCATGTCGTCAGACTGGTCGTCGTCTACATCAGAATCAGAGTGAAAAGAGATAACAAATCGCTTGCATCAACAGTAGGTTTATTAAATGAAAACACAAATAAAAAAGACATCTCAAGACGAGTCAAGATGGCCACATTTTTACCTTACTACACCATTCAAGTAAGCTTAGGTCGTTGAATCGTTTATTAGCGCACTAAAGTGAACCTCTATTATCAAGAAATGATAAAAGGGTTAGGCTGACCCAATTCCACTTGTGATCTACCGTTTATTGATGCTGTGCATGAAACAAAGTCACCGAGGACTGTCACTATATGAAGCTAAGCTTCATATTCAACATGAGGGGTATGCATATCAACTAATCAATTAAACTACTAATAATTTCAGCTGAAATAAAACGGATCTGTATGGCTGTTCCAACAAGATATATTTTTACCTAGTCAATATTTTAAAACACGGGTTAAAAACAAAGCAAAAAAAAACCCCAGGCCGTAAAGTGACCTTTGCCTTTTTCCAACACCAGCTTGTATCTTTCCTTTAAGTAATGGTTGTCCATGTTAATATTTCATTGGCCTTTCCACAAGAAACAAAGTAAAAACACAAATGGAGATGCAGAGAGTGTGCAACAGGCAGTGCTTTGGAGAGAGCAGGTAAATCAAAGTTTAACCGAGGGTCAGCCCCTTTACCGGCTTCTAGGACCGCAAGCGGGGTGGTTATGAAATACTGAATAATTTAGAATTTTTTCCTGGGAATTCTACATTAATTATTTATTTAGAGTATAAATATTGGACTTAAACCCAAAACCTTTTACATTTGTCGTATACATACGGGCACGTACGCATCATTCAACGCATCCGCAGCCTTAAAGGAGCAGTGGGCTGCTGTGAATCGCCTGGGGTGCAACTTGGTGTTCAGTGTCTCGCTGAAGGACCGCTCGACATAAAGACGATAGGAGCGGGCAAAAGAACCGCAAACCTCTCAGCCACAGCAGTCACAAGCCGGAAAGCATGAGATGGAAGAACAACGCTACAAATTAGATATTAAGATGGACCGAGTTAATTTGTTCTCTGTGATGACACAATAGCTGACCAATTTGTTTATGTTTCCACCATGACCAGGAGTCGGAGGCAATCCTATAGCCTTCCTGGGGGAACATTTCTGTGCAGCGCCTAACGCAAAACACATGAGATTTGCCTGAACAACAACTGCAGCTCGGTGTACCAAAAAACAGGCTGCTGTTTGTGCGCTAATGACCGGGCTATAAGACACATGGGGCCGCAACTAGATAACTGCAACGCGGCGTAACAATGCAACGACAGAATCAGCGGTTTCGTGGAACGACTCAAAATTCAAGAAAGCTCGAAACGCTCCAGAGAAAATATGCTGCAAGGAATGCAACGTTTCACTTCATGCTCCATATGCACTTTCTGGGGGAAGTCGTTGCATTTTCAGGCACAATTCCCAGGACTTTTGCAGTGTTCACCCCCGGGACAATGTTTACATTGAACAGAACGCGAGCACAACAGGCTTTGCGTATCATGTGGAACTGACACAGCCTTGACCAATCTAACATCATCTAGAACTGCTCAGCACACGAGGTCCACAGGCAGCGCGACAGAGACAATAGAGCGATTACATAACACCTACCGACCCAAAGTGATTAGGTTGTGTAATAGACATACCGCATTAACAGTGCAGGCACATCTGTTGTGCTCATGTTTGCCACGAGTGGATTGCTCATCTGAACCTTTAAGTTCTCAAGTATACAATTTATTTAAAAAAGTTGTACAAATCTATAAAACATACCCATTTTTTAATTTAGATCTAAAACCAGTCCGGTCATTCACAAGCAATTTGTATGTTTCTCTATTTTCATGCAATATGAATTATTATGTGAAAGACACTGGTGTGAGTCATGTTTGGGTGCAATGAAGCTCAACAACCCGTAAGATAAATACTCCCTCTACATGGTTTGTTTTTACATTAAAATAACAGCTTTTCAAGTGTCTGGGACATTTAGTCGTATGGCTACTCTGATTATTGTGGATGAATGGTCAAATGCAGCTATGACAAGTCAGGATATTTCCATCGCTGCTACAATGGACTCTAAAAGCAGAAAAATGTCAGACTACGTAAATATTAAAAGGTCGACTATTGACCAGAAAGCTTACTTGCTTGCTTTTTCTAACTGATGCTACTGCTTCACTAGGCTGCATGAAAAAAAAACAAAGAGAAAAAAACCCCTACAATCTGTGATGTTTATCTTTCTATTCTTGTCTCCACATTGCCTTAACCTTTTGTATGGGGCTACATTCACCAGGTCCTGTTCACACATTATATTAAAATCTGTCTGGGATGATCTGATGACAAGTGACAGCAATAGATGTGCTTCACTGCACCCAAATTACACCACCAAGTCATCTTTATAATCTGTGTAAAGCAACAAAATTCCCCTGACGCAGTTGTGTGCAGTTGACAAAAAACCTCCACAACCACAAGGCAGAAATTGTAGTTTTGCAACAAAGTAAAACATAAGCAATAACGAAAAAAGGTACCCGAGTACAACACACACTGGTTTGTTGATTACCCCAGACTTCTCTGAATGACTCCTATTGACTGCAGTGAACCAACTTCTACCATTGAGCTGTAGGTTTGAGGCACCCACAGTGATAAATACACCCGTGCTTTGCTCAGCAGGTGTTTTTCCATTGAGTCACAGCCTCTGGAATCACAACACCGTTGGTCGAGCACCTCGGAGTCTTCAACGATTGGACAATGGAATGACGAGATCCTAGTTAGGTTAGTCGCTGCTTAGTCACCTCGGAAAAAAAGGGCTTACTAACGGTAACGCATTCCTCACACCGAAACACCGGGGGCCCACGGCGCCGCGGAACAAGCACCAACACTCACCATGCGGGCTGCTGTCGGACGTGAACCACAGGCCGGGTTCTGTGGTGGTGTCCGGATCCACGGTGAATAAATCATTCAAAGCATTATCTGGAGTCGGGGCGCGCGTAGGGACGCCGGTGGTGTCGCTGTCTACCCCCGCGGGAGTGGGAGGGGAGGGGGGCTCGTTGCTCGCCGGCGCCTGAGGGTCCTCGCTCGGGGCTGGAGGCGAAGGAGCTGGGACCGGTAACAGCCGCACGGTGGCGTCGCGTCCCGCCGGTGGCACATCCTCCTCGCCGGCTGGGCTTGTGGCGGTTTTTGCGGTTGTCGTTGCCACCGGGATGACTGCGGGGTCGAGCGTTGTGGGTGGGTCTGGGGGGGGTTGTGTGAGGGCGACTGTAAGGTTGAGGGAGGGTGCGGCAGGGGGCTCCGTCGGTCTGGCCGAGATATTTGGAGGACCTGGAAAGAAGACAGCGCAGGGTGAGGAAATGTTTTCACCGTGAGCTTTTTCACCCGACAAGGCGAGTAAGTGAAGGAGTTTGAAATGAGAGGTCATGACCCGTACTTGTGATAGGGACGTGATCCTGGGCTGTGGTGCTGAGGGCCAGACCGAGCAGCAGGAGCAGGGGACACACACCCATTCTGCCCTACATGGAGGATGCACAAAAGGGCATTAGTGGAAAAACATAAAATCTCATCGAAAAATCAAAGTTTACTGAACCCATTTTTGTAATACAGATCAACAGATTTGTGAGTTCTATAATCCCTATATATTTTAATTCCACATCCTTATTTTCTATTTTCTCTTGCCTCGGGAATGGATATGGAAAACTTGCATATTTAAAGGCAGTGTGTGATAAACGCAGCTTACCTGAAGAAGCGTTGTTGGCATCAATCACTCATTCGTACAGCGTGGTCCTAGTGCAGAAACAGAAGACATTCTTATTTTTCCATTTATTGTCTTGGAAATATATAATTTGACTTCCTCCTGCCGCAAATACGTGGATGAATAATTTAGGAGAGGATTGTTCCGAGACACACGGACAGAAATAGGTGGAGGTTCAGAGAGACAAGCAGAGGATTTTCCAAAACTTTTCATGTTAAAAAATACACATGTTGAATGTTAAAATATGTTGGATGAAAATGATACCAAAATTATTTGTGTTACAACAATATAAAGAAACAGCTCATCTATTTTTTTGCGACAGGGTTTAATCTTAAAAAATGATTAAAACAGAAATAAGCATCTCAATTATATTCCTGCAGAAACAGTGAATCTGCTCTGAAGAAACTCACCAAAAGGCTGATGAGCCGGTCGGGCCGGACAAAACACGGACGCGGAGAAAGCCTGACGCCGGCTACGCGGTCGGCCAACGAGGCCGCCCCCCCCCCCCCCCCGACTGAACTGTCATCGCCCTTTGACCTAATCCCAAAATCTCAACCCTGGTATAATCCATCCCGTCTGCCTCTGTTAACGCAGATACCGCGGCAGCGAGCCAAACCCTGCGGCGCTAGAACACACAAACCGATGCTTTACATCGAGATTATAGCATCAGTGGGCAGAGGATAAGTTGGGCGCTAAAAGCTCTAATGATGCCAGTTGCCAATCGTCTGGCGTGTTAAACCAAGCTCATTCATCGCAGTACTTACACTCTGGTTTTAGCAGAGCGATGCATTGGCACGGACTGCGCGGATGAAATGATCACGTTATGTCATCAACGAGGACGCTATTAGCCTACAAATCCAATTGTTGCTTTCCCCATCGCCCGGTCACCCAGCCTGGCGTTTTTTTTTAGCGACTGTCTGCTTTTCAAAAAACAATTCATACCTTCAGAAAAACAGACGATGGAGAAATCTGGGAAACACGTTGGCAGATTTAAGGAGAAAGACCGGGCAGTCCGGTTGCAGCTCTAATTGGGTCTAAATCAGCCAGAAGGCAAAACGCAGCCTTTACGTAACCACGACACCTTTCACGGCTCCAAGAGACCGCAGGTACGTCGTTATGCCGAACAAAGGCTATGGCTTCTCCTGCATCGACAGTTTGTTCTGACTTCTAAAAAAGCCGTAAAATCAAAAGTGCGTGCTGCGTCCTGCCTTTCAGTCAGGTGATATGGACGTGAAACGGATCCCGTCCTCCCCTTCAGTGCTTATTAGAGTGACTCAGCGATGAAAAAAGAGAAAAAAGAAAAAAAGAAAAGGACAAGCTCAGTTACCAATATGGTTTTGCAGGAACTATCACCTAACAGGCCTCTGGCGTGCGTGTTGAGCCTCATTCAACATGATAGACGGAGGATGTTCACATCAAGTTGTTGGTTTTTTTTCTGGTGGGGTAACCTTTTCTAATGAGCCATGACTCATTGTTCTCTGCGTTACCATGCAGGCCGACTGGATGACGTGTCCGTGTAAGGCATAGAAGCCGGTCCTGTTGCTAACCATCACTTCCCAGATGCTGCAGGAGCCCAGGGTTTTTACCTAGAGACTGCAGGTCGTGGCGTGCGACTCCCTGGGGATGCTTTCAGCCTCCTGAGAAGCAGCAGTGTACGTAAATGCAGGCCTCTTCTTTTCAACAGACTTCAGCTTCGGTAGCGGGCATCATTAATGCAGGAAGTACACGGGCAAGTGCTTCTATTTGTGCCACTTTGTTGAGCTGTCCACTCTCACTTTTAAAAATATACTCCAGAAGACGGGTTGCTGTCGTTCTCTCAGCAAACGCACACAGATTTAAGATTCAGGAGACATTATTGCTACGTGCTTCTGTGTGATAAACCCCCCCATAGTTCAACTTGCCTATTTGCTTCAGAATTATGAATTTACACACATATCTTTATGCACAGTACCAGCTGATCTTTTGCCCGGTACTGAATATATCTACACTTATTATGAAGTTATTGTGGAAAGAAGGATGTGCTATTTTCTTTTTCAAAAGTTGGAGTAGTAGAGAAGTATTTCTTAGTAACACAAAGAAACCACTATACACATACTAACAATAAAAGCAAAAGATCACAAACACAGAAACGCATATCAAAAAATTGATTTGAATACGTCATTCAGATAAATTAATGTTGTCTAACCTCTAATAATAGTCTCATTCACTATGCTTAACGTGGGGAGACAGACAGACTACTGAAGACAGTCGCCGCTCCGCCTGTGGCCAACTGCAGACCTCAGTGCAATCACACAGTTGTGAAAGGACTGGGCTGTTCCCATGTCATTTCATTCACACAGTGAAAGGAACACCTATAGGTAGAATATAAAGGAAGTCCAATTACATCCCCATGACAACCAAAAGGCCAAGACCTAAGATCAACGCAAGCGACTCATTCCATATGGAGAGTTCCCACTCGAGTCTGTGTCATTCACCGAGGCTTTTGCATTTACTCCTGACCCAAGGTGAAGTAATGCGAATATTTTACGAGTGTACAGCTCAAGATGAAGACTGATCTTACAGAAATGTGTCTCTCGGGGGAATACAATCCTCAGTCTGTTGTGCGTTGTTTGATCTAGATTTAGCATAATCGCGATGTGGCCCAAGAGAAAACACGGCAGGAATCCTCTCTATTTAGTACCAATAATTACATTAAGTCAACGAGGCAAATGAGTGGGCTGGAAAACCAACAGACACAAACCCCACACGCCTTCGCTGTCATGACACCAGCTGTGGGGGCCGAGGGGACTGCCATTCATGCAGAGAAATATTTCCCTCTGGCTTTCTGCAAGGCATCCTGCTTCTCCAGCAACTGCAGCGCTAGATAAAGTGTGTCTGTCTGTCTCCATTCATGGCATTTTAATACCGTTTCTATGTCTTGGAGAGGGGAGGGACGGGGGCGCAACAGGGATACTGTGAATGCCTCTCTTGACGGGAGGCTGAAGTAGAGCCTAACCCGGGCCCGATAGGGCTCCTGCACTGAAACAGACCACAGATTATATGTCCCCAGTGCCACATACAACAGCCACAATCCTCCGGACTTCCCTTTCTGGGGATACTACTCCCTGCTGCTGTGGTTTCTGTTCCTTTTGGCTTCATTTGTGGGCTGCGGGGTTGATGAAAGGACGAGGAGAAACCGGGATTACCATTCTGGCTAATCATGCAGACAACAGTGACCGCCGCGTCTGTTATTAAGCCTGTAACGATGATTTGGACCAGATAAAAAACTCCCTTGTGGAGTTGAGTGAGAGCGGTGAGTCAACGAAGTCGTGCTCCGTGTCTGCTCCATGGTGGGGTTTCTCAGAGAGCATGCCAGGGGCCTCTCAAGCTTTCCCACAATGGACACAGAAAGGATGTGGAGGCGCAACGCCTGGCCTCCCCACAGAAGCCACGGTGACCACTGCGTGCTGTGGGGCCCGAGCAGCCGGCTCAAGGGCCACGACCAAACCCGATCCTAAGCCTTTACTACCAAAATGTATGTCTGCACCCCGTTGTGTCAATAGCACCGGGTAACAGAAACTTACAAGCTGCGACAGTGGGGCTCAAATGCCTGGTAAGGTTACTCGCCATGTCCACATACGTCTTCCAATGCCTGATTGAAATGTTTTCACTCCGACAGTTCAAGACCTCTGGTGTTCAGACCACGTGAAAGATTTACAAAAGTTTGACTTTGTTGAGCATGGAAAGTTGATCTATTCTTAGAAAAAGTAAACCGCAAAAGGGCCTAAAGCAATAATAGCATAACACTCAAGAAATACAGTACTTAAGTAAAAGTACAGAGGAACACTGAGCAACCTGTGCTTTTGAAAATGAGTACTCGGTCCTGCTATTCATTACATCCCTGCATGATTACAAGAGATTTTTTCAGATGCAAACAGCATTTTGTTAGGTATGTCAATGTATAAGATAGTACATCGATTGTATAGGATCGAATGTACTGGAATAAATGAATAGATGCATCATTTACTTCTGAAACGAAATAGAAGTTTAAAGTAGCATCACATGGAATAATTTATGATAATATACTAGTAACTCAAATCCTAGTTGTCCATTGATGGAATAAATGTATTTTGACACATTCCACCAATGATATTCGGCCCAGTTTAGCAGGAAAACCGACCAGGTAGATTATCTCGCTGCCACTGAAAGGGTTTTCATATCGGTAAGAGGCCCCACTGTCGCACTTGTTCCCTCCTCTTCCTCTGAAAGATATCCGGGATGAAGACACAATCATGGGAGACTTGACTGAACAGCAGTGTGGTCACAGTGAATCTCCAAAATCCCATTTGCGCCACGCCCAATCCGTAGGTGGTGCATTCAAAGACTACTCCCCCAATATCCTGGAGATTTCTTCAAGAAAGATCTTGCCTGCCCGAAAGCCAAAACCAAGTGCAAATCTAAATATTTACAGCTGCGGCTCTCGACCGCTTTTGAATCCGACCTGAAATGGACCGCAATGTTGACGGCACGGTTTAAAAACCAGCACATAACGGATTCTCTACGGGGGGAAAAACAGACAATATCTCAATGTGACTAAACGGGTCATTTTGCTTATAAATCTGGACAACAATTCAAGAAACAGTGAATGATGTAAAGATTAACATGACCGTTACAAGACACACTGTATAAACCGTATATGCCCCTAGTCAAGGTACAGAGGCAAAGCCTACAATAATCCATTGTGTGTATTAGTGTTGATATAGTTTTGCCCAACTCTCCTCCCATTCATCCACAACTCCAACACTTAGTGCTGACGGCCAAGTTCCCCACCAACATGAATTCTGAAGGAGGAACAAAGAGGTAGGAGCCAGATGTTTACCAAGCTGGATCACATGCGAGTTCACAAGCTCAAAAGAAGTAGTAAAAGAAACTTCTCGCTCATCTAAAAATACGTCTTGAATAGAAAATCTGACACAGCCGTTGAAGTGCAATAAAAAGACACACTTATCCGTCACAGCCGTGATGAACCAGACACATCAATCATCCAACATCAGGGGGGGGGAGGAGTAAAACAAAGACTTACTCAGTGACTTTAAGGGGTTACATAATGACTTCTACACGTATACAAAAAGGGGGAAAACAAAGTCCAACTCCGGATCAAACCCTCCCAGTCGGGCTAGATATTTCATTTAATCCCGGGGTGCCACCCGAAGAGCAAGGTCGTGACTTTGAGTCGGCACCCTAAAACTGTGACATTTCCAAAAAACAGGCCGGCCATCTATAAACATCGCCCACGTTCCAACAAGGCGATTTCAAGCCATAGTTTATTCTTATCTTTGGAAACTAGGCCAATCATGAAAAGTGTGGTGCGAGGATCATTCTAGACAGAAATAACTCTTTTTTTCTTTCTTAAAATAGGATGGAGAAGATAAGGACAGAGCGAGCAAGACGATAAGCAGCGCTGCCAATCAGAGGAGGTCGGACCGCACAGTGGGGAACATGTCCTGGCCCGACGGGATCAAGGTAGGCCTGTGTGCGCGGTGAAAGAGGGCTCCCCAGCTTTTTTTAAGGAGTGCGGCTGCAGTTTTGCTCTTGGACGCTCCCAACACTGTCCCAACAGGACAGTGTGTGTTGTGGACATGCTGAGCGACGGAGGCAGGCTGGAAGTGTGACGCAGCCCAGTGGCTCGCTCCAGACGTGACGGGTCAAGCTCAGGGGTAGAGACATGTGTCAAACCAGGCTCGGCCGGAGTCCTCTCTTTTGGTCCTGATGCAGTGTTGTCCCCCTTAACGTCTAACGCTGACCCACCGTCTAATGAGCTAAAGAAGTCATAACTTGCAGTCCAGGTGAAAGTTTTAGTAATGCAGTAAAATGTCAACAAACCCACAAGACTGAAAAGGTATGCTCGGCTACACACGACATACAAAAAGAGAAAATGAATCATTGAGAAAAAGGTTGTGAAGGGGAACGCACACTTTGGAGACTCCGTGTCAAGAGTGCAGAAGAAGATGCAAGACAAAGCCGCCGCTGTGATTTGACAGGGCACGGCCAACATGTTGATGTTAGGGCGACCCAATTCCTGTTGTGGATCTCATGGACCCCTCCACCCCCCTCAACCCCAACCCCAACCCATCCGCCAGCTCACCAGCCTCCTGGAAGGGGCCATAACAACGCGTCGATAAAGTGTAGTTCGCAGCGGGGCAGGACACAACCTGGATCCCCTCTTTGTTCCACAGCATCCGCGTTGGGTTCGACAACCACCCGAGATACAACCTCTGACTTCTGAAATGTTGTCGCACTCATCTTTAAGGACCCTCCGCTTCGGAGCCTCTTTCGCCCCTAAAAAAGGAAAAAAAAAAAAAAAAAAAGGGAAGAAAAAAAATCCCTCCCTGCCTCCGAGCTACTTGCGAAATGTTCAAGCGTTACGAAAAGGTTAGAAACTAGTGAAACACAGCACGGCTCCTCGCGGGGGCCGTGTGAAGTATCCCCGCTCGCAGTGGACGCGGGGGGGAAAGTGCTTGTTTGCGGGTGACACAATGTTACGGCGAGAGGAAACATGCTGCCACAGCGACATTGTAACAAGTGTGATTCGGGCTTCGCGCAAGGAAAACAAGAAAACTCACCACAACTCTTTATCGTCCAGAGGAAGCCTGAAAAGGAAACGCACAAGTGAAGCCAAGTGGGAATTTCTTCCCCCTTTTCTCTTCCACGTTTTTCCGCCCGTGGCCCCAGTCTACGCACCCCAGGAACCGAGAGTCTGCGCGGGGTGGGGGGGACCTGGGCGAAGGGAGAGGAGGGAAGCACGATCCGGGACACACAGCCAACACTTCGCAGTTAGTTACTGTGCTTAATCCAGGAAGGAACAGCTCCCCCCCGGAGAAAAATCCTTGATTCGGCCTGATTTCTCGGCCCTTACGCGGGTACTTTCTAAACCTTCCTAGGTGTTAAATCCCACGGTTTATCCTCTGTATCCGGGCGCGTCGGCCGACTATCCTAGTCCGCCATGTTGTGTGTCTGTCTGCATAGGAAGAATGGGAAGCGGACGGCAAATTCCCAGGCCAGGCCTCGTCTCTTCTCCACTGTTTCTCCAAAGGGCGCAGCGACACCTGCTGGCCGAGACGGTGCCGACACCAAGCGCACTGCAGCCAGGCGAAGCAGTCAGGGGTCCACGAGGGGCCCCTGACTGCTTTTCTATTATGTCCGTCTTTTTCTTCTTCCGTGTAATACTAAATAATACGATATGAAATATATTAGCTGCAAACTACAGCGTTTGAGGTGAAAATTCTATTCATATTGGAAATACTGTTAATCATGGTTTTCTCCAAGATAAGAAATAATAAAATGAAAATGAATTGAGTATTAAGTAATTGGAAGGGAGCTTTTACTAAAGAAAATATCCAATGCATTGATAAATGAAATTATTAAACAATTAAAATGCAGTCTCGTTTTGAACCCAGTGGAAGAAAAAGTACACTATGTATAAAACAATCTTAAGCAACCAACCATACATGTTTCATACATGAATCATTTTTGCTGGTTATGGCTCCATACAACGCAAAGGCGTATTGTCTCAAAAGTAAATAAAAGAATCCTAATGTGATGATTTTTATTGTTTATAATGTTTGTATCAGTCATTTTCTTAAAATGAATATATATGGGCTTTAGACTGTTGTCTGGACAAGACAATGACTTCAAATTGTGAATGGTTGCATCTTACATTTTTCTGAAACAGAAATGAATTGATGCAACAATAGTTGAAATCTTAGGTGCAGCTGTTTACAAACAGGCATTGCATACTCAGAGGTCCTGGATCGTGTCAGCATGGTACAACGCGTCTTTAGAGATCCTGCAGAAAACCTTTAGTTCCAAAACTTAGTTCCATTTGCTGACAGAGCCACCCGAAGCTTTCAGAACAGTCATACATACATTTTCACTCTAATTGTCTATTAACATTCTCGCAAAGATTTTGCACACAAGATGTTGTATTTAATTTATTATTCATAGTTCATCATGAATAAGGCAGAAACGAAGCCAACACTTGAAGTTAATAAATAATATGAAACAATACATACACCGTGTTTTGACTGCTGGTTAATGTGCAGACATAAAACCATTGGGAAATTACAGGATCTTGCCGGGAAACAGAACAGAAACGGCTTGTGAGTACCAGTCTGAACACTTATTTTGTAGTAATAAAAAGAATTTAATGTTTTTATGCCTTAGATGTCAGACGGAATGTATGAAACTCAACTGCAAGCCAGAGGTTGTGGATATCATAGCTGCACATTGTACATTTCACTGTATTTAAAATTGGAAATGCGTGACCACTGCCGATGGAATATATTCTGTGTGTACAATCATTCAAGATTAGACTGACATGTTAGCAATGACGGCCCGGGTGAACTCGTCGCTGGAGGCGTAGCCCCCCAGGTCTCCAGTGCGCACCTGTTGCAAACATAAGGACAGTTTGTTATTATCTGCACAGCTGCAGCAACAAGTGAACACATACAGTATTGTGACCGACACATTAGAGAGCCTTTAAAAACTGCACCCACAGATCACACAAACAAGTGTGATCAGCGAGACGTGAACCTTTAGAAAAAAGGTTTGTGTCATAAGTTTAAGTTCCATTTTCACTGATTTCTAAAATTCCAGTCAAAATGTACATTTATAAACGAGATACAGTGCTAATGTATTAAAACTAATGTTACAGGAAAACACAATGTCCAACATAGGCCTCATTATGCATCTTATTATTTGTTATTGAAGAACAGGATAGTTAACACTGGCAGCTGTATACGTTCTTCATTTGAAAAAAGTGTCCAATGACTTACACATTACTGTATCTTTTAATATTGCTGGTGAAGTCTAATACTGCAGCACAGTAGGACAAAAAGCATGACAGCCGAAGAGGTGACTTGGAGCAGCCTTTTTAATTCTTACAGCATCTGTGACATTGAAAGTTCTGTTTGTACAAGCAGCACGGTCTTATACAAATCTTTTATACAAAACCATGGAAATTATGCTTATTTGTATAAAAGGACTTTAATACGTTCTCGCAATACTAAACAACTCAGAAACTCCCGAGGTTAATGATTCATAATACAACCCACTGGAAGCTGCTGTGGCTTTACAGGCACTGTGACATCATATCTTTGGCTATTAGTATATACATAACACCTCTCTGAGGGTTACCAGACAGTTAATGAGAGTAATCCTCAACATACGGTGCATCTTTATTGTATATTAAAAGATCCTGTATATTGAGCTGCAGTAGTTGCTACTCTATATATGGTTCAGTTATGACAGGGAAATCTGATAAAAGGGAGGTCAATTAGCTGGAGAAGTGTTTGGCAAGAGCCAATCAGCGGGAACAAACTGTAGAGGAAGACCCTCTGGTTGCTTCGCTGACAAGTTTCTTTACCATGTGTGATAGCAGAGAGGTCGTCTGTCTGGCCAACATTGCTGATACAACAAGGACATGAGGAAACGAGGGAAGAAAATCTCGGAGACTACCATGAAAAGAGGATTGAAAAAGATGCCATTGAATAAGAAAGTGTCTTAAGTTTTGCGTGGAACTGTAGATGTATGATATAAATCCACAAGAAGAAGCCTTGTGAGTGGTGGAAGTTTTTTAGTAAAGTTAAACACAAGGCAAAGTTGATAAAACATCCATTATGTTTCCCGTCTAAACCGTGTGGCACAACTGTCTTTTTGTAATACGAGGGGACGGTGTAAGGTCATGTCAAAGACCGTGTTCAGATTTAGGGAAATGTCAGGTAGGGGAGCGACGACACATCCTAGTAAACGGGTCGGTGACGCAGGTTTTCCACAACAGCTAGCACAAAGTCGCCCGTTGTAGAGTACCCACCGAGGTCTCGTGTCCGTACCTGGGACGTGCATTCAGAAACACACACAAACACACATAGGATAACAGGGTACAAGGAGAGGAGGGAATTAAGGGGGAGGGAGAGCGAGGGCACTTCAGACAACATGCAGGCAAATTCTGCTTTCAAATGACAAGCGTTCCTTTAAATTGATCATTTCTTACAGTCACACAGGACTCAAATTCAACTGAATGAACAGCTTTTGCCACCTCTTTAACAAGAGAAGGGAAAGGGAAAAATAATCCTGTCGCTAAGTGGTTGCTGAGATTGTGAGTGATGAATCAACCATGC
Source organism: Apeltes quadracus (assembly GCA_021346845.1). Classification (NCBI taxonomy): domain Eukaryota; kingdom Metazoa; phylum Chordata; class Actinopteri; order Perciformes; family Gasterosteidae; genus Apeltes; species Apeltes quadracus. Next base: position 5,190,166 of record CM037933.1, read on the forward strand.
ATGTAATCTGATGGGGTGCGGTTGACCAGACGGCATGCTAGAGTTTGTCCCAGTGTGTTATTGTCAACATGGACCAAGTGCAAAAGACAATTAGTTTCAAAAGAAAGGAGAAAAAAGTTTCTTCATGCTAGGATTCAATAGGTTTATAAAGGAAGATAAATGCAAAGGAGACCTTCTGTAATATGAAGTAAGTATATAGTCCAAAACGTAAGTGCTTAAAGGCTCTCTAACACACTAAAGCACGTTATTCCCAGAGCATTAGTAGTGTTAACGTGATCATGGCAGAAGTCGCCGTATAAGCAGCCTCAATGCCCCCATCGGCATACAGTAGGTAGAACTAGCATTAAACACACACTTACCTTGCCCTGTTTGATGACCCTCTTGACAGCATCCGACACCATTTGGGAGTGATATTCCAGGCTGCAATACAATGACAATCAAGAGGTGGCTTTTTTTTTTTTACTTTCTCGAACACGGAAAGCATACTGAAGGCTATTTTTCTGAGGCTCGAGGTGTGCGCTGGTGCACTTCTTACAACAAGAACCAAGAAGGGGACTCACTTGAGGTGCCTGAGCATGTTAGCTGCACTGAGCAGCATGGCCGTGGGGTTGGCAATGTTCCGTCCTACAGCTTGTGCAAAAGGGTGGCGTGCACCCTTAAAGGGAAGAGAGACATGGCATTAAATAAGACACAACCTCAGTCCGGCACGTCCTCGCCCTGTTAGCATTAAAAACCTGTGGCTGTTTTATGAAATGCGCTGTGAATATTTTTTTGCCACACATTCTGATGCAACGCAGGTAAAAACAAACTCTAAACAGAGAAATTAGAGGAAAATCTGAGAATGACCGAGTGGGGAAAAAAACCTGAGCAAAAAGAAACTCACAGTCTCAAACACAGCATACTCGGCACTGTAGCTTTCCCCAGGAACAACTCCTGCTCCTCCCACCAGCCCGGCTGCGAGGTTGTCAATAATGTTCCCATACAGGTTGGGCATCACCAGCACGTCGAACTGGTACGGGTTCTGGACAAGCTGCAGCAAAGTAACACAGACAATAAGTTTGAACGAGAAAAGGAAAGGTGAGAGTTATAGCTAAGCCGCTGATGTGTTTTGATGGTCAGGGAGGCGGAATTGCGAGGCTGTACATACCTGCATGCAACAGTTATCAATGATTATGTTCTCATATTTGATTTTGGGGTACAGTTCTGCCACCTCCGCACAGCACTGTAGGAACAGGCCATCTGATAATTTCCTGTAATGAGAGGAGGGTAAGGGTTTGTGTAACAACAATGCAAACAGAAATGATGACTTTAATTTATTTTTAAATAATAAAAAGCAATGAGGGAGATTTTCTATGTCCTTACATGATGTTGGCCTTGTGGACAGCGGTGACCTTGCTTCGTCCTTTCTTGGTGGCGTAATCGAAGGCAAACTTGGCGATGCGGCGCGACTTCACTCTGGTGATAATCTTCAAACATTCGATCACACCGGTCACACTCTAGAGAGCAGGAAGAGGGCACACATACATTTAAACACAGCCATTCACAGTCAAACAATGACCATCAACAAAAAAATGAATTGAACCACATGACAACCTAATCTTACAGTTGTTCGGTCTGACACACTGCATTCAATACAGCAAAGGCTCATCTTTTTTATTACATACAAATGCAAACTGTCTTTTGAGAGATAGAAATAGGAGGACAATGAGGTCGTTGTGTAAATAGTCACACAATCCTCATAGAAAAACGAGTCTCCAAGACAGCTAAAGAATAATTATATGAGTGTCAATAACATCTACAATCACTATATGTAACTATTTCAGGACCTGCAGTGAGGAGTGTTGTTGTTTACCTCGTGTTCAAGGGCGCTGTACTCTCCCTCAGTCTGTTCACGGATGATGACCAGGTCCAGGTTGTTGTGGCGAGTGTTGTAGCCCGGCAGGCTGTTCACATGAACCACATTAGCAAACAGGTCCAGTTTGCGCCTGTAGAATGGAAGTCGTGATTTCATCATTTCTTTTGAGGCAACAGAAAATAAACAAAATACAAAAATGCCCACAATGTTTTGTTGTTTTACCTTAGTCGCATCTCGTATGAAGCCAGCTCCCCTTTGAATTCCATGGGTGTGTGAATCTTTCCTGAATAACACCGTAGGTCATGAACATGTTGACTTTTAAATAACTCATACTTCGTGGTTTTTAAATGGGACGATCAATGACATAACTAAATAATAAATAAAACTACCTTTCATGGCCACTTTGTTGGTTTTCATAGAGGTAAGCACTTCCTCCAGCTTCTCCTCACTAGCCATGTTCTGAACCTCACTGAGGTGAAACTCTTCAAATTCTACCGGGACATCTCCTGCCTGAAGCAAAATCAACTTTGAAATCAGCCATTGGAATAAAAAGAACAACATTTTATACAGTCAGCATGAATGGATAAAATGATGAACAATTGAATACATATTTAGTATTCATTGTTTCCTTTACAACTTGGGAAGGGGGGGGGCCTTGTACCTTGAACACGTCCTTGACGGCAGTCATCAGCTCAGGTCCCACTCCATCACCCGGCAACATCGTGACCTTGAAGATGGCATCGGCACGCGCCGGTGGGGCTTCTGGAGCAGAGCGGCCAGCAGTCACACTGAGGGGTCGAGAGACCAGCTGCTGCCAACGGGGGCCACTCAGGCCCTGAGGGTGGGAAAGAAAACCGTGACTACAAGCATCTCGAGACATACATGAAATACAAGATACCCGGCCATTATGGGCGACAAATCAATTTTCTCCACAAAACAAGGATTAAAAAAAAAAAAAAAAAAACGCTTCAACTGTCAAAATGACAACCCGCCATACCCACTGCAGTCCTAAAAAACACAACTGCACGACCACTGCTGAGTCTCACTGATATACATTAGCCAAGCGAGAACACTGAAAACAAAAACAATTAACACAAATTATAAGAATGTATGTGATGAGGCCCACGGAGCTTTCTAGTCCGGCCTTTTTAGGAGAGTTGGGATCATCGGGGTTGTCACATTAACGGGGCTCACGTTAGCCCTTTAACGTTAGCTTAGTTAGCTCCGGAACATTGAATTGTTTGACGAGTATCTGCTAACGTCCAATATTTCCATGCCCGCAGACCAGCTGACAAAACCAGGTGGACCCAATAAAATAACTTCTAACGTGAACGCGTCTGTGCAAACTGAGAGCCGATGGCTCGCCGTTAGCAACAACACACCAATGACACAAACCAGTGCGGCTTTTTCTTTAACTACATAAAATAACTTGCCGCTTGAGGTGAAAAAGTGCAGCCTCACCTGCGGCTAGTCGGCACCCAGCAGCGTAGAGTGTACAAAAACCATGTAAACCCCATGTACGCACTCACCTTGACCAATGTTACGAAGTTTCCTCTCAGGGTGGCCGCCATCGTTACAGAGACATGCGACTTCTTCTTCTGTGGTTCTTCTCAACCATGGTGGGTTAGAAACAATGGCGCCGCCTACTGTACTAACGTGGAAGGGACGTTATGGGGATTTAAATGCAAACATATTTTTTGTTATTATAAATACAATTTAAATAACGCCCGTTTAACCTCTTCTGTGGTTTAGCAGTGGTAGCTTGTTAACTACAGAACCGCAGCCGTTTGCATGTGGAGCAACATGTTATGCTATTCATTATCAGCTTTTAAAAAAAATGATTTGCCCCCCCAAAAATTCCCTTTGAAAAACACACACAAGACGTCCAATGTATTGCCTGTCCTCTGAATCTGCATTATATTTGAGGGGAAGACATATTGTACATTGCATATTACGCAAGCGCAGAGTAATCTATTTTGGTTTCCATTGGTTAATTTGTAACAGCCTTCCCAGTTCACAAATAAAAAAAAAACAAAGACACAATCTATATTATGATTCGTCTGACCCACCTATGTGGGGAAGTGTAAAGAAGATCAACTGTTGTTTCTCTAAAATGGATCTTAAAACAGTAAGGGGTATCCCTGTCCTTTTCCCGGGAAGTGATGCTGACATAAATAGTCTACATTTACCTTGTTTGGCCTTACATTTGGCATACGTTTTTTGGGAAATGTGGGGCATCTGATGTACAAATGCTTTGCCATAGTAATAATTAATAATTTGTCACATTCTGTGTGCTACGTCATCACATTTTGTCCTTTGTTTTGGTCTGTGAGATTTTTAAACATAGGTTGACAGTCATTATGTAAATGTACTTACCTAAAGGTATTGTTGTTCTTCAATTGTGTATTTACATTTGATACTTCTACCACTTCACCAAAGAGGCAGCTATTGTATTTTTTTAATACTATAGTTACTTTTAAGAGTCGGATTAATAATACAATACATAATGAACTTTCCACAAATGCTTTTAGATAGGCCTACATGTAAATATTATTTTATTTGCTGACATACACACCCAGCTCAGGGGATATTCCAGGCCATTCTTGGTCCGTAGATCTATCCATCTGTCTATTTATATATGTGTATGTCTAGGTATATTCATTTATTTTTGAAAATAATGTTTTACTTGAATGTAGTTATGGTTCATGAAACTGCACTACAATTACTACTATCAACTAATTTCCTTATGGATCTGTTGATTATTTTCTCATTTTATTGATTAGTGTTGTTAATGTGATTCTCTGATCTTTCTGAAAATGTATCTGTCAATGTTTTCCCAAAACATCCCTTACATGACTTGCTTTGTCTTAATCGATTACCAACATAGTTGAAATAGTGCGATTGCCTTGGAGCCCGAAACACTGTGTTTGGGGATCATACGTGCCAATAGACGCCGCGCATGGCTACTGGCTGACAGGCGCAGCGTAGTTTCTGAGTTTACCATATATGGGCAAAGCTAGACAGAAGAGCGCTGCACCCGCTTCCGTGTTTGTGTGATCAGGGAGTGCACAGCCGGGGGAGTTTCACAGTTTCATTCATTTGGGAAGAGTAACGCAAAGCAAGGGACCAGACAGGAAAATGTCACATGAACTGAGTAAGTATATCTTTTTTTGAATGGCCGTGGCAAGAGAGGAAATAACTACGGAACTCTTATCGTTGGCGACACTAAGCTTCAGCGGGTCTAGCTAATGTCAGTGGGGCGGTTAGCCCGCAGCTAGCTAGCCTCGCCCATAGCAGCTTTATGTTGACACGCAATTCAGCACACGAACGACTATTCGTTTGCTTTTAACACTCCGTTTCTGACGAGTGCTGAGTGGCGATGCTCCAAATTGCAGCTCATTGCGGACCATTACTTTGAGTTCGCGTTCGCCAGTTGAGCTAACGCCAGTCAGGAGATCGTTACGCTCACATCGCATTGTTGTGACATGTCCAAACAGACGGCTGCCGGGGAAGTGACGTCAGAGCACAGAGCGTTTGGCTCGCGTGCTTCTGTTGAGTTAACATTTCCTATAAAAGGAGCTGATTTTAGAGCCTGCGGTTAACTCTGCAGATGCATTTTAGGGATCTATATGCTGACGTTTACGGTAAACGCGTTCAAACGGCCCAGATCGTGAGCGAGCGCAGAAAGATTACCTGAATTTAAGTTAAAGATAATAACACTTAAAGTCCTAATATTTGTAGATTCAAAGAGCTTGTTTTTTTATTTTGAGCAATGAAAATACTTTTCTCAATAATTCCAAACATTGACTAATTTATGAGTTAAGCTCCAACTGCTCCTTACAGTAAAATGATTTATTTTCAAAACAAAAGACCTATATTCATATTTTAAAAGAAAAACCTTAATGCTGTTCTTATTTTTTGTCATATGTTTTTGTAGAACATGTATTTGCCAGTCTCCCTCAGATGGAGAGGGGAGTTGCGAAAGTGATTGGTGGTGATCCCAAAGGCAACAACTTCCTGTATACCAATGGGAAGTGCGTCATCATCAGGAACATCCAAGTAATGTTCTACTTCATAAAATACATTTAAGTGTTTGTTGTTATAATTGTGCCAATTTGGCTCCAGGTTTGGAAATTTACGCAATTTACAGTAAATTGGTTTAATTATACTGGTATCTGAGTTGAAATCCGAAGTTTGTTTACACAAACCTCAAAAGCATCTGAAACTCCACTGCAAACAGTGCTGCTGCTCTACTGTGCCGTCTCCTCCAACACTTGCATGCTGTCTAAAGGTTTCATATTGGATGCAAAGATTGTTGATCAGTTGCATACAAACTGAATACCTGGCAAGGAGCTTTCCCCACCATTGCCACTACATATCACACGGCAAAAGGGGAACTGCAACGCAGACACTGTTGCCTTTTTTAAATCGGCTAAATAAATCAATTGAAATGTTGTCGTCGTTAGTATGGCCAAAACCCTGATAATAAGATTCAGGGTAAATCAAATGTACTAAACAAATTGAACTGCCTATTTGTCAGTTGCTGATATCTCCCATTTCCTGTCTTTTATAGAATCCGGCTATAGCAGACATCTACACCGAGCATGCCCATACGGTTAGTGTGGCCAAATATTCGCCCAGTGGATTCTACATTGCATCTGGAGGTAAACAACCACCTATGAAAACATGTCATAAAATGTGTCTCTGAAATGTACTTTAATAAAATATACATTTAATCCTCTGTAGATGTATCAGGAAAGATTCGTATCTGGGACACAACCCAGAAAGAGCACATTCTCAAGTACGAGTACAGCCCTCTTTCTGGCAAGGTCAAGGACATTGCGTGGACCGAGGATAGCAAGAGGATGGCTGTCGTTGGGGACGGCCGAGAGAAGTGAGTCTGGGGCGGTTTCATATTGAAGAAATGAAGGAGTTGGCATAATTAATCTTGGACCGGTTCTCCTGAGATGTTTCTCCAGTAATTACTCCCACGCCCAATTGCTAGATGGCATAGTTTTGAATCTATGAAGCATCACTATTGATATGACAACACCTGAATCCCACCAACAAATCACCTGCCTTACAGAACATGTCGGGCCGTCAATACAACTTTATTTAAAAAATCAATCTAATTTATATTTTGGTCCAGGAGTCACCATGTGGCAATATTCTGCATAAACTCTGCAAATTTTTTTTCCTGGAAAGCCAGTACACTTTTGTTGTTGTTGTAATTCCTCCCTAGAATACCTTCATGGATGTTCTCTTCTTGCTGTAGGTTTGGATCTGTGTTCCTGTGGGACACTGGCTCCTCAGTTGGGGATCTTTCCGGCCACTCCAAATTGATCAACAGTGTGGATATAAAGCAGACGCGTCCTTACCGCCTAATCACTGGCAGCGATGACACGTGCGGGTCTTTCTTCAAGGGGCCTCCCTTCAAGTTCGATTTCACATTAAATGTGAGTTGCAGAGGTTAACGTTTCCTGGATTGTATTAATGTTATCAATCTCGCCATGTGAGTAATTCTCTTCTATTCTTCCCTTCTCTGTCCCCGGTGATGGCTGAAGGACCACAGCCAGTTTGTCAACTGCGTTCGTTTCTCTCCAGATGGGAATCGGTTTGTTACAGCTGGTGCTGATGGCCAGGTGAGTTTTGCATTGCCAGGAGTGGTCATGTGACCAAATATTTGAAAGATTTGCCTTGCTTCGATAGTCAAAGAAAGTATCATGGCATTTACTTACTAAATAATGCAAATATTATCTGAAGATGACTCAACCTAAGTACCCGGTTAATAAAGAAAAAAAAAATCACAAGCTGTAGTAATGTTTGACTAATGAGTTCTTTCCACAGATGTTCCTCCACGATGGGAAGGAAGGTACACTTATTTCCACACTGGGTGGCGAGAAAGCCCACAAAGGAGGAATCTATGCTGTAAGCTACATTTTTGTTTTAGTTCGTTTTCTTTTTTTTGCCACATTCACATTTGTTAGCTGGATGGGTTTAGTTTGTTAGGAGAGCTGGTCTCAGAGTGGTTGGGCAGTCTGCCTAGAGTTAGTGAGTTTGTGAAGACAATGTTTTTCCTTATTCAGAGTTGGGGATTATGTGTTCTGAGGAAGCTTCCTCTTGTCAAGTTACTCAAATTGTGTTAGTGGTTCTGTTGAGTAAATGGCCATTGTTCAAATGCACTTTCTTTACACAGAAAATTTGCAAGTTTGCTTGCATGCACATTTATATTATAACCTTTTCTTTCAATCCCGCCCTGCTTTTTAAATCCTCCAGGTCAGCTGGAGCCCTGACAGCTCCCAACTGATCTCAGCCTCTGGGGACAAGACTGTGAAACTCTGGGATGTCGGTGCAGGCACCGCCGTCACCACCTTCAACCTGGGCACTGAAGTGACAGACCAGCAGCTGGGCTGCCTGTGGCAGAATGACCACCTCCTCACAATCTCCTTGTCAGGATACATCAACTACTTGGACAAGAACAACCCCAACCGGCCCATACGCACCATCAAGGTCAGTTTCTCTTCCTGACTGTTATCAGTAGAGTTTCTTTATATCAATGAAAGCTTGTGATGAAGTTGATTTTTAGTAGGGGGGGGGGGGGGGGGGGGGGGTTGGAAGCTATAGGGAAACTGCTGTTTTTGAGTTGCCGATATTCAACACGCCCTTATCTGGAAATCTACACTAAATAATCCAACAGGGTCACAGCAAATCTATCCAGTGTGTGACTGTTCACAAAAAGGACGGACGACCATTCATCTACTCGGGGAGTCACGATGGACACATCAATATCCTTTCACTGATAACCGAGGTCACCCATTACAGTGTACATTTTAATTATCCAATACGTTTTACAGTTCAGCACATGTTGTTGGCTGAATGGCATTGCAGGTGGACTGCTGTAGGTAGAAAAAGCAAATGTTTTGTGCATTGTTGGGCGTGAACTCGGGTCATTCTAGCATGAAGGCTATTATTATTTGTGTGAAATGGAAGGTCTTGCAGCCTACATCTTGGAATTTTTCAAGCTATGGTAGTACCTTTTCAATTGGCTCTTCCTATTCGCATTGGCAAATAAACATGAAAACTAGTCAATTTTATTCCCTTAACGAAAGCTTCACATTACTGGGATGCTGAAACCGGGGAGAACGATTGCTTCTCAGGGAAGGGCCACAGCAACCAGGTGAGCCAGATGGTGATTGGGCAAGCCAGCGAGCTGGTGACGTGCAGCATGGATGATACACTCCGCTACACCGACCTCAGCAAGAATGAGTACAGGTAGGGGTCATCATGTGTTGCTGTGCAGTTCATTAGTAATGGTGTTATTTGAGGGAACTTGGGTGCTTTGGCAAAATGTATTTAAAAAATGACAATGGCAATGTTTTTTATTACCGAATTAGTTCCCTAAAAATAAGGTCTGTGGATTATTGTAGTTATGGTTTCTGGGCAGAGCTATACTTGTTAAGTCTTTCATATTATATTTGGTGCCTTGTTCACATACTCCATCGTCCCTTTTTATATTTGAACTTGATAGTACTGACTTTTGGCTTTCAGAATTCCATAATCTGTCCACCTCTTGTCAGGATCATCTATAAGATCACTTGGCATTCTAACTGGTTGTTTTCAGTGCCTCTGATGTGATAAAGATGGATTTCCAGCCTAAAAGCGTGTCTGCGGCTACAGGGGGCCTCTCACTGGCTGTGTGCATTGGGCAGGTAAGCCTTCGTTGCCTGAATTAGTTCTAAGCTTGTTTCCCTGTGGACACAATTTTGCACGTCAAGCTTTTTAACATGATCCTGCTGATATTTGTACCCTCCGTTACGTTTCTGTGTCTGTAAACTTTGTCTTATTTTGGTGGCAAAACTCTTCATTGCATTTTTTTCTTTCTAGATTGTCTTGCTAAAGGATAAGAAGAAAGTCTTTGCATTGGATAATCTCGACTATGAAGCAGAGGTGGGAGCTATCCATCCTGGGGGCACTGTTGCAGCGGTGGGAGGCGCAGTAAGTGGAAAGCAAAGATTCAAGTGTAGATGGATAATGGCCTCTCTTGGTCTTTAGTAATGCTTCATTTCATGGAACCGCCAGTGGAAACTACACACGAAGATTAATGTCCTTTTTGTTCTCTTTAGGATGGGGACATCCGTCTGTACTCGATTCAGGGCAACACTCTGAAGAACGAGGGTCAGACTATCAAGGCTAAAGGCGCGGTCACAGCCATGGCCTACTCCAACGATGGAGCCTATCTGGCTGTCATCGATGATAGGAAAGTTGCCACCGCTTTCACTGTGGCTGACAGTTATTCGGTAAACCTCTTTCTTTCTGTCTGTCTGGTGTTGACTAGTTAATACTTAGTCCCTGTTGCGTTATGGTTGTAGCTTGTTATGAATATATTTGGTTTTTCTTTCACCAGGTCAAAAATGAGTTCTATGGACACCACGCCAAACCAGTGACTTTGGCATGGGCACCTGACAATGAGCACTTTGCGACTGGCGGGATGGACATGATGGTCTTCATTTGGACAATTTCTGATCCAGACAAGAGGGTTAAGATCTCAGGTAGGCCGCCCATGTGCAATCACTCCCTTGAAAGCAGGTATACGATTGTGGTTGGAAGTCACTCTGTTTGAACCATATAAATACATAAAAATATCAAAAACAAAGGCTACAGGGCCTTTTTAGCGAAGCCACACTACAGAAATCGGTTATGGCTATGAACCAATTTGCAACCAATTGCTTTCATTCTGTGAAAATAGTTTTGCACATAACTGCCAGACACCGTAAAGTTTATTACCTTCCTGTGGAGTTGATGGTGTCTGTCTCCTGCACACTTTGGCCGCTCCTTCTTGTGCTATGAGGAAAACTGATGTAGAGTAGTAATAACCAAATGGTATCAAATTGATTCTTGACTAATTTATTTTTGTTACAAATATTTTGTCAATTACTCTTTATTTCTGCAGACACTCACCGGTTGCACCACGTCAGTGGCCTGGCTTGGGTCGATGAGCACACTCTGGTCACCACCTCCCATGATGCCAGCATTAAGCAGTGGACTATTAAATACTGAGCTGAAAGCAGACAAACATCCACTTCTCCAGGGACAAGGACTACTGTAGAATTCCAGCTTTCCTTTTACTGTTTTTTTCGCTATACAGTGGATGTAAATGTCTGAATTGTAAACGGTTATAAATGGTGACGGCTCCCTTAAAAATGATTCAAGATATTTCTCTCTGAATACCTTGAACCTACCACAGAAACAGATTGTTGAAATATTGGACGTAACCATGAGTGCTTTTACATCTCTGAGCAATGTGGACCCACAATATTTGTAAGCTCAACATTCCATAGTTAATAACTTTCACGCCAGTTTAAACAAATTCTTAGGCTCAATGCATCTGAACTAAATCTTTTTTTTTTTTTTTTTTTTCAATCAAAGTTAGGTTAAAGACATTACCTTTCTGGTTGCAATACTGAAATGAGTAGCGGCTGATCCAAGCAGTAGTTGCCCGACACTTCTAATTTTCAAGGTCTAAGGATCTGGGTGTTCTTTTGCCTTGTCTAAGGTTTTATACTTTGTATGTATCACAACTCTTCCTGCTGAACTGGGGTGCGTTAATAGGTACCGAAAGAACAAAGTACGTATACAACCGAGGTGCTCAGTCAGTTCAGTTGAAGGTTCCTGGTTGTTGCTGTGCTTTTCTTTGGGCCCACTATGCTTCTCTGCACTTGTCATTTGCTCTTGTGTATGCATTGTCTTCCACGGTGGAAGTGGTCAATAAAACATTTTTATGCATCTTCCCTTTCATGCAGCTGCACATTATTTGTACTTGTCAAACACTGTTTCTGTGGTCTTAAAGTACACTGGTAGTCTGAGCTGTAAACCGCTTGTGTAGCAGAGGGTTGTGTTGATCTATGGTGGTAGTAACATAACGGCAAAAACGTATTACTGTATATATTATTCCTGCATTGTGAACGACAGTGCAAAACCGCAACGCTTTAGTTTCACATTAAAAGCCCTTAGCTGTGTTAGCGTTATCCTTTTTATTCGAGGATTCGTTAATTGTTTTTACTCCAGGTGCATTCTTGACCGCCTCCCCCAAAGTTCTTTAAAACTAGTTTTCCGCAGGAAACTAAACCTACCAGTAGTAAACCTAACAAAGCTGCTCCCGGGATCCCTGACTGGATAACTAAATCAGCGTCCTGTCAATATGATTTGGATAGAATTTTGGTACATCTTCCTTCATTGCCAGGTCTAAATGTGTATAATACAAAATGGAAAATCATGACCCTGAACAACAGATGGTTATGCAATTCCCTTTATTGAAATATATTTTATAGTGCTGTAAAAGTGACCTATCGTGCGGTTATCCAAGTCTGCCAGTAGATTAAGTGGTAAAGCAATGTTATGTAATGTTGACCAGCAGTTGAATTTTGTGAGTGAGACTGTAAACTAACCGACTGAATTAATGTGTGTCTAAATTCAAAAGCGATGACCTATTTTTCATTGCAAAAAAATGAGCTGCCGCAGCCCCTCGCGCCCCACCTGTGAAACCTCCACGCCCCATCAAAGGGCCGCCCCCCACAGTTTGAGAACCACTGGGTTATATCAGTAAATAAATTACTCTTAGTCATGACTTTAATGGCCAAGATGCCACCAGAGCGTCGTCTCTGAAATGGATGTAATGGCTTTTTTGTTACTTGAGATGCTTCAGTTGGCTTCATATCCCTTGCCAACATGTGCATGTCGTCCTTGTCGTCCTGTCCCTTTTTATGTGTTGTTTTTTTCCATCTGTGTGAAAAATCTGCTTGATTCTTCCCTCGTGATCTTTATTCTCTCTTATTTACAGGTCAGAATATTAAATATAAATACGCTGGGGATTCCCTTGGCTTCACTCTGACGTCAAAACGAAGTTCCGGTCGGACGGTGCGGATCGAGGCTCCTCGTCCTGCGCTGGCGTCGTGCCCGCGGATGTGTTGGTGAGTGGCGCGTACCTCCTGCCTGGGGCAGATGGATTGTGCCTGATCGGTGGCATATGCTTTCCTTTCGGCAGTGAACTACCTATCATTTAAGTGTTTATTCTATTGGTGTGATGTTATCCTCCCCCGCAGGGGACTGTCCGCGGGGATTCAAGGGGAACGCTGCTGTTTGGCCTCCGCGACAGTTTCGTTCACCTAAACACGGGTCTCCCCACGGCTCTCCGTGGGTTCAAGTCCCGGGGGTAGCGTTTTTAAAGAGCCAGTTCGTTTTTAGAGTGAGTCGTTTTATTGGGCCTTCCGAGAGGGGATGTTTTAGCACCTGTGTGAGAGTGGCTATCCGATCCGCCTCTGTACTCAACTCAGTTATTTTGATATTTTGTTTTCTTTGTATTGTTTTCTTTCTTTGTCTTTTTCCTTTTTTTATGTGTTTCTTTTATGAGACCAAGCTTGTTTTGGGGTCATTGTGTTACTTGTAACACTGTCAAGGGGGTGGGGTTGGGGTTGGTGCCTTGGGGTATTGGTGTTCCCTTCTGTGCACTGTGACATTTGGGGCCCCATGGGTTCTGGAACCTTATGTGTGTGTGTGAGTGGGATGTCTCCTTTTTTGGGGGATCCGCACCTGTACTGGGCCGATTCGCCACTGGTAAGCCACAGCCCTTTGTTTAATCAATGTACATGGCTCGTAGTTTTAGTAACACGTCTCTTGCTGTACAAACAGATCTGACTGTCTTAAAGACTTGTTAAAGTGTGGGCAAGATTAAATGCTTGGGTGAAATTCCCAATTTGCTGGTACCTGACAATTGGTGCAACTTCCACTAAACCGTAGGCCAGATACAATCCATCCAAATCTCCCGATTGCAACACTAGTGTACTCAAAGATTTTTTTCCAAAACTGTTGCTAAAAGGAAAAGCCAGGTTCATATATCTGGGAACAGCTAAAGGGGAAAAAAGCTTGAGAAGGGCCATATTTCTTTCACAATGTTTATCCACAGTTTGCTTCCACAAAAAAACCCAGATGACTGTTATCGGAAGAGGTGATGAGTGGGTATCATGACCGGGCTCTTCTGGCCATGACAAGAGTTGCTTTATTTAACATAAAGCAACGAATAATAAACCACCACAGGACGTCTGCTGGAGAGAGAAGAGAGAATGAATGAATGGACATTGGGCTTTTTAATCTCAGGGCACCGCAGGTGGCTTCAATCACCACTGGAAGGCTGTTGCCTCCACAGCAGGGGTCGCCACAACAATAAACTGCTGATTTGGTCACTACACAGCATGCGTCTATCCTGCTATTGGGGTGAGTGGTTGATGGCTCTCCTGAAACGCCCCATCATTTAGTTTGAAATGGAACAGCATGGGTAGGTTTGTCAGGGCAACCAGTAAGGAAATCTCAAAGGGTAAGAAGAACATACACACTTGTAGATTGTACATCTTTTAATGGTTTCAAAAGTGTTCTACTTTATTTGACTATCAAGATATATCATCTATATGGGGCTTAATTGGTGTCAATGCGGTAACTTCCACGCTGCACATATGATATTTCCCGATGAGTAAAGTGAAACATGACTTATAAACGTATTTATTAACTTTGCCATGAGAACCACATGGTTTACTGCTCTGAAGCAGAAGGTTGCTTCCTTCAGCAGCCCAGTAATGTGTCTGCAACTACTCTGGGTTCGTGTCCATCCACAGTAAATTAAGTTAGCCAGCTAGTTCTCATGTGATAATGCCGTCTATTTAATTGTGTGCCTCCAGTTACTTGTGTCCCGGGATCCGCAAGTTTATCCAGATTTCGGAGCAAACATCTTCAGAGCGGTCAGTAAGTTATTTTTCCCTAATTTCTTTTAAGAGAATAAATGAACCTTCTGTTAAAAACATGTTTAATATTTTAATTTGTTTAAACCCGTTATTCCAAAAACAAAGTGGCAGAAGTATGAAGGTTCTGTGTGGACCAGTAAGTCACTGGCAAAGTACGAAAGTCAATGTGTAACACAGCTGCTGACATGATTATCAAGCAAAAAGGGTTCTTTGAGGAAAAAAAATCTAATGCGCTGTAGAATGAACTGCAATGTTGACGGAATCAATAGTGTGACTCTGACCACTTATTTTGGACAAATGGTGCAAGTGAAGTCACACCTCTAATTGACACTGATGTCTGACACTACAACTATGCACATGGAATGCTGAGCAAGACTATTCAGTATGTCCCTGTGTACAAAAAACGTATAGCTGACAA
The DNA here is from genome assembly GCA_021346845.1 of Apeltes quadracus. Taxonomy (NCBI): domain Eukaryota; kingdom Metazoa; phylum Chordata; class Actinopteri; order Perciformes; family Gasterosteidae; genus Apeltes; species Apeltes quadracus. The sequence goes on from CM037933.1 coordinate 5,205,227, forward strand.
TGGAATGTAAATAAAACTCAAACAAGATGTCGGCTTCTCTTAAAGGTGTACTATGCAACCGGGGTTGATTTTCCAGCGAGGCTCCCCCCGGAGGCCGGAAATAAAAGTGCACTGTCGTAAAGGCGCTCAGCTGTTCTCCGTCAAGCAGAGGTGAACGTAAGCCGGTACTGCTAACGTTGGGCGGGTGAATGCAGAGTGTACGCGGAGGTTCGGTGCAGGCGTATGCAGAGTTTACGCGGAGGTTAGCGACCTCTACCAACCCCCTGGCCCTCGCCATTGGGAAAAGGCTTGGCCGATGTTCACCCGTGTACGACTCCTCTCTCTGTCCAGAGCCCTTTTCCTCTTTCTTGCCTGCTCTGACAAGGGCTTTCGCTGTTTTGTCGCTGGTTCCGCCATGATAACTGCACAAATATCGCCACTGCGCTACGAGCCCAAGAGTGTATGCCTGAAGCCCGCAGCCTCCCGTTCCAGCTATTAAATAAACATTACGGGAGCACATAAGTTCCACAGGGGGTGTTTGCTCACAAGTTTCAATGCGTGGCCACATTTTGGGCAGTTATGTTACAAATATCACACACTTCTAAATGCTCAATCATCAATGCCTGTGCTGCAGGAATGGGGCTCACATGTTTGGACTAATAGCTGCCTGGCTGTAGTTCATATATTATAACTTGTGTGAGGCCAAGGGAGAACAAAGTGGCCATTGATCATTGAAAAAGCTGCCTGAGGAGAGGGGACCCATCTCTGCTTCACCGATAGCAGAAACTTTTAGTTTTGTGTCTAGAGATGCGTTGTAGCTCTGTCTATGTAAGTTAAATCGTTCCGGTTTTTATGATTTTAACTCTGGCCGTGGTTTTCTCCAATTTAAATACTGTCTGATCTGGGGTCGTCTTTCCTCGACTTCCCTGGATACATTGATTGTGAGGGAGGAATACTGCACGACGATGGAGCATGGATGCCAGAATACCACTATCCCATAAATTCATTGATCCCCAGTTAAACTGCTTGATGAACTAATTACACAAAGAGGCTTCTTCTACCTGCCATAGTCAGTGCGCCATTAGCACAAACATGAAGTTAATGTTTCTCTTTCCACCACTGTAGCCAACCCTCAGATTATAGTATATTAGCAAATGGGAGAGGCTTCATTCAAGTTAATCATTCATTTAATTCTCAATGAACTGCCATGTGTCTGGAATGATGGGTCAGTGTCCTTCCTGAAAGCCTTGGATACACAGCCGTGCTTGGGTAAGCATTCCCATAGGGACCATTCTCACTCATATCGGTGAAAATGTGTTTATTTTAACTGCTATCCACGATGTCAGGGTTCGTTAGTACACTACACTGTTATCTAAGATATTGGCCATTAAACTTTAGGAGCAATGAAATGGGTTTTTTGATTTTTTGATTTATTTTTTGCTTTTTATGTTTTTCCTTTTTGGATGTTTTGTAATAAAACTTTTAAAAGTAATTGTCTAATAAATATTATTTGTATTAAGTAGAATGATACTGACAATCACCTGCTGCCCTTTGTGTAATATTTGCTATAGTAGGTATAATCATACATTTTAGCTGCAGTCCAAATGAATGTTCATATACCACACAGGTTTTAACTCGTGCTTCGCATTATGGTATTTTACCAGGTATACATTTCATACGTCTTCATTTATTTATATATATCTCAATACTTCAAATCAGAAACCTACTCATTGTTATAATTTGAACCATATTGTCATGCCTTCAAATATACTACGGGGTACGGACCCCTGTCAGCTAGTTGTACAATGATGTCTTTCTGTTGAGAACCTAAAAAAGGTTTTACATGTCTGGCTTGACATAAACGCCCCAGTCCCTTCCACGCCAACGCCTTCCACCAACTGTGTTTGGTGGAAACTATGTATACGCAATTTGTATACAGCCAGAGTCATTTTTTTTATATGTGGCAATGTATTGAGTTTCATTATGTGCACGTCAGCACATCCAGGCACTGCCGTTTCCTGTTCAGCAGATGTTTCACTCAGTGCGTTGTATTTTCACTTCCCTCTCCTTGTTGGGAAACGTCTCTTCGCCTCTTATGGGCAATCTATACAGAAAACCATTTGTAATATGGGACGTTCTCATTTAAGGTTGCTTAAAACATCATGGACGAGCCCCCAGAAGAGGTTGGAAACCACAAGGCGAGGGACTCTGGGAAGACCTCTGGACAGGTTAGTTCCACAAACTCACCGCTCGTCAAACTCCGGTCTATATATTATGGCTTTACGGCTGCCGAATGATTATCTTTTTTTGTGATATATGACCTTTTTACTGGTTGGACAGATTGGCAGTCATGTCCTGATAGTACAAAGTAGGTCACGGGTGTTTATGTTGCTCCTTTTAAGCAAAAAGGTACGAGAGGCTGCACCTTCTCGTCCAATAAACAGTTTGGGGGTGTTGTTCGGTCCGACGCGCAGCGGAAGGCGGGCACCGCTCGATTGAAGATGACGTACTGCCTCAAGTGCCTTATTGCTTTTACAATACGGTTACCAGTGACATTAAATACTAGGTAAATAGCTGCCTTTCACCACGAAATCGTATTAGCCACCAAACGTTGTGTATCGCATTTCGCTAGCGTGGAGAAAAGTAGTCCCCGTATGTGCACGTAAACAGCATTGGGTCTCCTTGTGAAATTTCGCCAAATTGTATTTATTCACATCGCTCATGACGCGCTCTTATTTGTCCGGATTGCGAGAGCTCGCATTGCCCGAATCCGATCATTTGTGGTGTTTCCGGTCTTTTTTCGGCGACCTTTCGTAAACCTGTTACTTTGAGTGCGCAGCAATATGGAACGCATGGTCAATGTGAACAGCCACTGCGTTATCGCTCAGTAATGTACACCCCGTGATCACTCTCAGCCAATCGGAAGGCTGTATTTAATCTTCCCGTATTATACTCTTCCTTTGACTATTTAACAATAAAACTCTCAAATAAAACATAGTTGGTTTGTAATATTTCAAAGTCTGAAAGTGCTGGTTCGGTCTGTGCCAAATGGGAAAGCTCCCAGCAATATTGTATCTAAACAGCTTAATTTGTTATTTCACTTCCTCTAAATTGGCACACAAGCTCATAAAAACTCATAAAGTACTGTTGGCATAGGTGGTATCAAATGGTTCCATTTGGTGTTATCTTTATCTTTCCCACACAAACACTCCTAAAGGTCCCTGAAGAGGGTATTGCCCTTAAACCCGATTAGTAGCATTAACAGTTTATCTTAAAACAGCCTTAGAAGTTACACATGTCATTGTAACAAGAGTGGGTGCTAGGGGACCCGGAAGGAGGAGACTAAGACGTAGTGGCAGTACAGATGAGAGGTTTATTTAAATTGCTGACGCCGCCGTGCAGTGCAGTGTCGTGTCGTCGCTCTCTCGCACTGTGCCTGGCTGCTGCCAGTCAGCTCGCTTGTTCGCTGCTGGTCCATTTCCTCGAGAGCCCCACTCGCTCTCCTGGGCCTGTTTAAGTACGGGGAGAGAGCACACCGTTAGTCCCCCCCTCCCTCCAGCTGGAGGTTAATTGCCACCAGCTGGCACCGTTCCCTGAGCCGCACCCCCTCCCCCTCCGCTGCAGCCGTGCTGAAACCACGCCCAGCCACCACAGTCACAAATAAGAAATCTGATGGATGAAGAATATAATCTGTGGCATGAATACATTATATAGTGAGTTAAATAATTAAACATCTCATCATTTGTGCATTATAAACCATATTACAGTAGGAGCTATTTGTGTGTGGTTCAACCCTTAACAACTAATTTATAGTGGGGGAGCAATCAATCAGTGCATCAAGCATCAGAAGAAAAATGATGTGCAGGGGTTGCAAAACATGCTAAACTAATAACACGGATGAACACCAGGGTTGAGCAGGGCAAGTGCATGGATTGATACACTTTGAGGACTGCAAAAAGTTTATGGCAAGTATTGTATTTAAAATCGCCAACTTAAAGTACCCATATTATGGAAAAATCACTTTTTCTGGGATTTAGCGTGTTATTGTGTGTCTCTGGTGCTTCCACACGCATACACACTTTGAAGAAAAACCATCCATGCTGTTTTGAGTGAGATACAGGTTTCTGAATTGATCCCCCCTTCAGCCTCTGGGTGAGCTGTTCAACCCTTGCCTTGTTCAATTCATGCTCAGGACACTTCATTGTAGTTCTTTGAAATACAGAATGCACCATTTAAACAGCGTATTGACTCCATAGTCTTGGCAAAGCTCTAACTTCCTGATGGACACCATCAAGCTGATAATCCGGATTTTCTAAACTCAAACTTCAACACAGCTCTTGTGGGATCAATTATTTTGCAAAAGCAGTGTAGTGGAAGAGATGCTGTATATCCATTTTAAGTGGTAACATACAGTATGAAAAAAAAGGACCAGAGCAATTATAATTATAATTTGTGCAATGTGCCATCTTCTATGTGTCTTGACTGGGAACATGTATACTGATATTTACACATATGTTCCCTTTATTATGACACCAATAAATTCAAGAAGACCATATGGCTGCAGATGTATAATTCTTTATCATGGGCATGCGATTTTTGAGCTGCGGCCTAAACCATTGCTTGGTTATAGTTAGTCATGCTATCCATTTTTGTCCTACATATTCACAGCATCCCTACAATCCAGTAATACACCTATTTTGCATTGATATGGATTCACTGTCATTCATTTCTGAAGACAACTACACAGTGTGCCTTTTATCCCCCTTATGACAAACACGGCATGTATGTATTGAGTTACTCGAGGGCAGAGTGAGTAACCCTGTTTACTCATTTAGATACTAAGAAATGTCCTCTTTTGAATTCTCCGGGTATTAGTCTGACCTTGACATCAATACCCTGAAATGTGACTGCAATATGTACATACTTGTTTGCTTATGATCAACCTGTGCGCTATGTGTGCTCACTTTACAGCAGCCAATCACAGCCTGTTTGTTGGGCGCAGCATTGTTTGGTTCCCTGGGGTCGTCGTTCATTTATGGCTACAACCTCTCCGTGGTTAATGCTCCGGCTTTGGTGAGTCAAACAGTGGCTGCTCTGCTTGCCAAGAAGCCCTATTGATTTCTCTCTATTTGTTAACTGCTAAAGCAATAAACTTTTTTTACACATCAAAAATGCATGCATTGACAGTTTATAGACTGAATATAGCTTCATAGCAGAGTGCTTGTGACAGTTTTTTTTCATTATGAAATCCTAATTACTAAATAAATACTCTTACGCACTCAAGAGAGGAGACCGCAACACGCCGTAACACGTGAGCGTGCCACAAGGTTGGTGAGGCGATGAGGTTGTGTGGGTGCACAAGTAGGAGAATTGCAAACCGGCACTGTGTAACCCAGGTTTATTTATACGGTAACAGGGAAAAAGGCGCGGAACCAAAGCAAATAAACTAATGAAAAAGACCCCTAACCAAGCTACAATAAATACAGGGGGTGGTGGCCCAGGTCTTACCTGGTGTATATAGACAGAGGTTCTACAGGTGGTACTCAATACAGCTCTCCTTTCTTTCTATCCACCCTTCTCCTTCAAACATCCCGCCCCTCAAAGAAACAACTGTTGGCCTCTTTTAAGCAGTGGAGTTCTCCATCTGATTGGCTCCTGGGTGGGGTTGATTAGTGGATGCCGTTGGGAGCTGGCACTGGAGATTACTGCACTGTGGGCTGATCAGAACACCTGTGGAAACACACACACACACACACACGCACACAAAAAGCCGACTGAAGCATGTAACAAATATACATATATTTATATACAGTCAGTGTTATATTCCTCATAACATGTTAAGTGGTCTCAAGATGGATAGGAGGGAACGTAATAAAAGATTATCATCTTGGTTAAATAAAACATCATAATTATGAACATTGTAGCTCTGCAGTTGACAAAAGCAAGTACATGAAATGTTGCACAGAAAACGGCTTAAGATTTAACAGATTTCACTATAAGGCTCAGTACAGCAACGTGCAACAGGTGGGATCCAAATCGTTCTGTGGGCTTGTATACTATCATATATAGTTTTCACATATTTATTTGTATTCATTGGTTCGCAATTTGCAGATTGCCTCAGTTGAACTGTTCAAACACACGCTGTGGACTTTAAATCCAAATAATAAAAAGGATCCATAACAAAGAAATAAAACCTTCCAGAGGTGTCTAAAATGCCTGGTTTCACAGGCGGAGGAATAACTGTATAAACTGTAAAAATTTGCTACCAAACTTTTTCTGTCAAGACCCCCCCGGCCCCTCTGAACAAAAGAAAAGTGGTTGTTCCTTTGATTTGATTTTTTTTAAATTTTTTATTTATAAAATAATTACATTTTTCCACGTAATAGTTTTATTACAATTTGTAACCATATTTGTAACCATATTTCTAAGTACATCTATTTCAAATATTAAAATTCAAGCTGGTAACAGGGCAAACACTTTTTTTCTACATCTAACAGGAAGTTTTTCACACCATCTTTTCTGTGTTGCATTGTGTCTTTTTTGCAGTCTCTCTTATGCTGCACGTCTCTCTCTCTCTGCCTCTCGGTTTGGGAACGACTGCTATACATTATAGATGTTAACAGTTCATAAAGACATTCAAATAGACACATTTAATGTATTAAGTCTTTAAGTCTGTTTATGTACACTTGTGAAGTTGAATATGTTCTCCAAGGATTTAGATTGGCTTGATCCAGATAACATTCTTTACAGTTTGGTGAGAGACAATCATATACACATTCTGTATTGCATGATGCTTTTTCCTATACGCATAAATAAAAATTAGGAACTGTCTCTGTCTAATGATCAACCCGTCAAAAGGATCATTAATTCAATAGCGTGTCTTTCTCCCATGTCTCCCATGTCATGTTGTATGGCAGTACATTAAAGCTTTCTACAACACAACATGGAAGGAGAGATACGGACAGCCTCTTGCAGTGGAGACGGCCACCCTCCTCTGGTCCGTCACAGTGTCCATATTTTCCATAGGAGGCCTTCTTGGAGCGCTGTCCGTCTCGATAATCCTCAAAGCGCTCGGAAGGCGAGTCAACTCCGCTGCACCGATTATCAAGTCAAGAGTTTGTCATCCTGGCAGCGATAGACGAATGAACTAGCTCTCTGTGATACCATGAATAAAAGAAAGTTAGGTTCGGTTCCACTCTTGAAGTCATGACTCCCATTGGCTGTTTTTACCACTTCTAGTTTATTATTATAGCAATTATTCCATCTATGTTTTATTTAGATCCGCAAGCTGTAACTGGTTATGCTTTTTAGATGTCAGATTTTACAAAACTTGATAGTGCTCCTTTTGCATTAAGATCTTACATTTCTGTTTTTCATAGATTTTACTGTTGTGTCTTTTTTGTCTTTTTGTATTCTTTTGTTGTCATTAGGAAGGGAACCTTACTGTTGAATAACAGCCTTGCGCTAATAGCTGCTCTACTGTTGACCTTGGGAGAAAGGGCCAAATCCTTTGAGATGCTCATCATTGGTCGGCTCATAATCGGCGTTGATTCCGGTAAGTGTTACGTTTCTACTCACCACTTACCAGACCATGCACAAAAGTCAGATTGCCTGAAACCACTGAATGATGGTTATTAGTTTAAAAAAGTTGGTTAGCCATCTTTAATGTACTACTGAATTCACTTTTTAATAGTGTGTGACAAATCTATCAAGGCCTCAACACATGTTTTCCCGATTTGCTGAACACAAAGAAACACTGTCCACGTACACAGCTTAAAAAAAAAAATCAAATTGTTCTTTTGCTTCATTGGATAAGAAATGAGAAAGAGACATGGAATAAAGATGGCTACAGGCTTAGCGTATAACCACTGCCCATAGAAAAATAAACGTCTACGGGAGTTTGCAGATATGAAGTGTGTTTTGCTGGACAGACGTGAGTGCACTGATGATCAGTGATTTATCAGAAAGACTTTTATCTTTCCCCTCTGAGCGAATGTCTCCAATCATGGAGGAAGAGCTTAACACCAGTGCTCATTCATCCTTGTAATTGTGGGTTATGTAACCTGCAGAAATAAATTCCAATCAAATTGTGGTTAACGAAACGTTTTCAGGCAGCGCCTTGCCGGCTTGCAGCTGCTGCTAGAACATTATCATGTGTAAGTGGTATACACCTATTCTGCCGCTCTGATAAGCTCTGGACTCCTGACTTTCCAAACTGTTGCTACAGTACCTGCATGTTCAAGTAGGTCTAAGAAACATTATCCAGTTACGCACCAATGTTTGAAATATGCTTTTGATTCCAGTGCATTAAAAAAAAATGACATTTATCTGTGCAAAATGATGTCAGCTACGGCTAAACTAAAATGACCAAATACTTAAATAATGATTTTACAACAATATTGTTTTTACACAGTGCTTATTTTTTGTCAAATCATTTCTAATTTGGACAAGATGCTAAAGTGGCTAGACATCATATAACTGCCTGCAAAGTTCACATAATTCCATCTACTGTATTGTAGCTTTTAAACCAGGAAGAGGCAAAAAGTGGACCACATGACAATGTTAAGATGACGCTATGTTAAGTCTAAAGCTGTTTATGTAAGTATTTGACCAAAGTTGATCATTTCTAATGCAGAGACCCCAACATTGTGACATAAATGAGGTTAGTTCAGCCGTTCTCAAATATTGCTGAATTTTTTTTGAATGTCATCACTGTGAGTTTTTCTCCGTTAGTATTCTCGTTGCTATTGCAGTTCCGCCTAAAGACAATACAAAATTGAAAGCAACTACAATATTTTCAAGTTAAAAGAAGGATAGCCATACCTTCTGCTGTTATCACAGCGCTCACTATATATAGGTGCTTTAACTTGCTGAGGGAGTGGTATCACGAGAGTGAGTTATGTCAGCGGATTGCCGTCGTTTTTCCATTTCATAGCATTCCATGTGTTGCTTTTTGACAGGTATAGCTCTCAGCGCCCTGCCCATGTACTTGGGAGAAATTACGCCAAGACATATCCGAGGTTCCGTTGGCCAGTTCAACTCCATCCTCATCTGCTTGGGAGTGTTCACAGGACAAGTGCTGGGGCTGCCCGAGCTGCTGGGACAGGTCAGTGCTTCTGAGACTGTTAACTGTAGTCTTATACATATGGGAGTATACGTGGTGTTACCGTTATGCCTGCATTAACCATTTAAATTAAGCTTGTTGCAATCACTGGAGTCCAAATTGAGCAACACGGTGAAGCTTGTTTGGCACACAGAGGAATTTAGGGTGTTTTTGTCTTTAGTTTAATAATAATAATAATATTACAGTAGCATGTGATTTTATATTTTATGATATTTTTCATCCAGTTGTTAACCATCGTGGATGCTATTTAAATTAGTTAGTGGAAGTACTAGATACAAAGTGACTTACTCCACCCAACTTAGCTATGAGAAAAGGTAACAGAACGTTGTGCAACGTAGAGTATGAACCACGGAAATAGTGGGATAAATTAGGGGATAAAGTTTTAACCATTAGTGGCATTGGATACTGGAAACTAAATCAGTTACTGTTAAAAGGATTTATATTATAAATGTTGAGGATGAGAAATTCATCTTGTATTAATATTATATTTTTGGGATCAAATTCAATGGTTGATCATGATTCAATTTGTTTGCTTATGTAACACAAACTGGTTTGCTAACACGTCTTCCATGATTGTTTTGTGAGACATTTAAACAAGTTGTAGGGAGCTATTCTCCTCCGCTGTGAATTAGGCATTCACTAACACGCTAACAATATCTTTTCTCACATGGCTTATTTTATAGACACAGACTTACTTATTTTTTATTATTATACTTTAATCTTAAAATGGATTTGATTTAGTTGTATCCCATATCTCTCATATACAACAATCATACACCAGCCACTAACCAAAATATCAACAAACTCTGGATCTCAACATTTGCAACAGAGAAACCAGAAAAGACTATGGAGGTGAAAAGTTTACAACCAGCACAAAAACTTTCATCCCTCCCCCACATTTAAATCGACACATAAAAACCACAACACCAGACATCCCAAACCCCCACCTACCCAAATCTACCCAAAGACCCACAACCTTTACCCCCGCAAGTCGCTAGCCAACAAATCCTAAACCATCCACGACCAAGAAGAGCGAGTTCTCAATGAGCCCTGCGAAGGAGCGGAGTCACTGCAGCCCATCACACCATCAGGGGGCGCTACTGCACTACAGGACAGTCCCCAACTACAGGAGCCCAAAGCACTAACGGAGACACAAGCACACCTGTCCCCTCCTCTTCTATCTGAACACCAGCTCTTAACTACCAAATCTAACAACTATTCATTGAACTAACATAAAAGAAAAAAACTAAGTGAAACACATTATAACTCCCCATCGTTCTTCTTCACAGTAAAGCACATGACTTTGAAAAGCAACAAACCTGGCATCTTGCATAGAGGACTTGGCTGAACAAACCGAGGACATTTCTCAGATCCCACACAACAGCCTCTGTTTAGACCTATTGACCTCGACATTGGACCAATGCTAACCGGAATGTATCACATCTGTGAATCCCCTTCCTTCCCAGACCCACACGCGACGGATTGTGAATTAAACATGAGACTCTTAACAACTGGCTTTAGAATCTTTCATATTCTGCAACACTTAACATTCTGAAATAACCTCAACCAGTCACACTGGTGGCAGGGTGTCTATATTTGATAATACGACTTGTGATGACCCCTGTGAGCTGTGATTCACCTGTCTTTGCTCTCGCTGCACTTATTTGTTAGAGCAACACCTGAGGTTGTCCTCAGTTAAGACTGGATGCAGCTGGCAGCTTCCTCTTGCATGGCTGCTGCTGCTCGAGGTCTCTCCTCACTTCTTATTTCAGGGAACGCCTTTTGGATTTGGTTATATTTAGGGCTGTCAAACTTGTAATCAAATTAATCCGAATTTTCAGTGGATTAATCATGATTAATCACTAATTGCAAGTTGTTTCCGAGTGAGTGCAGGCAGAAGTGCCGGGGATAGAGGAGGCGCTAGGAGACGGAGAAAAAGGATGATTCCATTATCGGACTTGAGAAGCTCCATGAAGCGATGACAGCCAGCTTGTGCAGCCGCGGCCGCTCGCTCGTCGGGCGGGCAGTCTTGCGCAGAGACCTTGCTGTAAGCTGGAGGTCTCTGAGACCGCGGTCGGTAATACAAGGCTTTTATTTCGCCCCTTGATGGTTCGTTTGTTCACAACACACGTTATAAGATCAACAGGAACCTGTGGTTAACTTTGGTTAACTAGCCTTTTCAGAGTTAAACCAAACCTGCCAACACATTAGGTTACGGAAATACGGGAGATCCGAGTACTTGAATTGTCGACGAGGAGGGGCTGACATTTTTCTCGCTCGCTTTCTAGTCTGAGTTGGTAACGGGGACGAGGGGGGTGCATATGCAACGTTTCCCGGGAGAAATGACAAACCGGGACGTGTCCGGGTGATAGGGGTAAAAAAAACGGGAAACTCCCGGGAAAAACAGGAGTGTTGGCAGGTAAAACTCCAAAAAAGTGACAACCTCGCTGAGCGGGCTGTCTCTGTCTCACACACACACACACACACACACACACACGCACACGTCCACAGCGCAGCAGGCGGAGGGGGGGGAGACAGCGATACTGTTTTGACTTGTTTAACATGCACCGGTTGAGAACCACTGGCTGAGGAAGAGGTATTTTCCTGACCTGAATAATTTCTCGCACTGCACATGCGTGAAATGCGTTAAAAAAATTGACGTAATTAACGACAAACATCTAATTAACGCTGTTAACGCGCTATTTTTGACAGCCCTAGTTATATTGTGTTAGTTCTCCTTTGCACCTTTTATATGGCTTGCAAATACATATTTTCCACTTTAAGCTTCACACACACACACACACACACACACGCACACACATTAGTCAGATTCCCACACTCACTGTGACTTTTTGGTTCAGCTCGATTATATATAACTTGATTAAATTGAGAATCTTTTACTGTGCCCATTTAAGCCAGCTTGTGGGTGAGCTCAGACCTTCGTCGTTGTCTGTTCACGATAGGGAGGCAACATGTTTCAAAAAGCTGGTGTCAAAAAGGTTGACGTCTGTTGAGGCCAATTCATACCCTCTTTCTTTCTTACTTGTATAAAGTTAAGCCATCATGGCAGAACTACATGCATACTCACTAAAGACGATGCTGTTTGACACTTCCCGCCGTTATGAGTGCGGCCGCACTTTACCACGAGTTGGCTAATAACTGCTATAAACTGCACATAAAAGTGGCCACAGTGGCCATTTATTTCAAATGTGCTGGTGGCACATTGCATTTATATTCAGCATCAATACATAACAATATATATAACAATATATTAGTCTGTGTCTTGTGTGTTGCGTTATGTGTATTACTTTCAAGTATAGTCAAGGAAAACGTCCATATAGTTTGGACTGTTTATAAATGTATTTTGGAAGGCTTTGATCTTAAATTTCCTCTCCTATTTTCCTCATTTCATATTCTGACATTTAGACATTCAGCATAATTTCCAAGCATTTTCAAAGCAGCTACTGAAGTATTGGTTTCCCCAATACATCATTTCAACCCACATACTACCTTCATAAATGCCAAACACCACCGCCATGTATTCGTGTGACCGCTGCGGTACCCTTCCACAGACGCAACGGACACCTTTGATGTGGCATGATAACAGTGCTACGGTCTTGCTATAGCCTTTTGATTATGCGCCTCTTTCCTGTCAGTGGGGCTGGTCTAGGACATCACTTGGTGGTGATAAGCTTTGAAAAATGATAATCACTCTAAACGTCATGCTAGGCCGCTGACCTTTTTCCCACTAGGGACACATGCTTATTCCATTAAAGAAAGGTCTATGTCAAGGAGCTCCCATGAGCCCGTGAACTCATTAGCAGGCCTCAAACGCAGCTTACATTAGGTAGGTCAAACTCAGAGGTTATACTTTATCTATACATCCCACATCAGCCGTGGCTTTGGCTTCAGAGGATTGTGTAAATCAAAGGATTGTTTTATGTTGGGATGGCCCCACATATGCTATTTATTTAATATTATTGTCAAACTAGTTATTCTAAATGACTACAATATTTTATTTTATTTATATATTTATAATATGTATATATAATATGTGTGTGTGTGCATTTAACCATACAGTTCACACTCAAAGACCTGTTGTTGCATCTGCAAATCTTGAAGACAGACTTTTGGCATTGTTGAAACTAAATTAGAAAAAAAATCTATAGTGATAATTATAGTTTAACATTTTTGGAAATATGTTGCAGAGCAGAAGCTGCAAGTTCAAGTTAATTTTATTTATTTTTTTGCATATGGGTGAATTCACTTTTGCATATAGATAAAGGGTGGGTCCATGCCGCTGCATGGCGTTCTTCGATCTCGGTGTCACTCATAAGTGCGCCTCCACAAGCAATTTCAGAGCCTTCTGCACAAGTTCTTCTTCTGCACAAGCAAATTATTTGGCTTTTTTTCTAGTCCAATTGTAACTCGAATGTGAATTGGCATACCAGACCCGGACATCAAGAAAAAATACCGATTTTCACTCGTTATGTTTCTTTGCCGTGAGGCCTGCAGAAAAGCAACCTTAAGTACTCCAAGTACTCCAGTATCAACGTGGAGCTGTCCACACACTTCGTTACTATAGATGTGTTTTTAGGGCTTAAAGAGAGGTTGGTGATTTCTTTTCAGGCAATTCTCAAAATTCAAAGGTGTTTTATAGCTTTGTCCAGATAGACAAAGTAGTTCCTGAGTTGAGTTGGCCACGTAATTTATTTAAATATTTGGTCTGAGAAGTCTCAATTATCAGCTGTTAAATGATCTGGCAATATATGGGAATTAAGACCAACCCAGCATCGATGATGTTTAGCTTGCATTATTGGATACATCCCCAATGTGGATCACTGGACATCATCTGTTGACGTTAACCTCCTTAACGGCTTTGTGGTTGTTTTTCTGCAACAACCACATGAGGGGCACATTGTTATCTTTTTATTTCTTCTCAACTTGAATTAAAAAAGGAATGTTTCATCCTCTGCTGTGGTTCAGTGACAGGGTGGCAGTCGACACCCTGCAGCCTATGCATTCTCAGAGGAGATTCTGCAGAGATTCTGCAACACTTAATATTGTATTTATTAAATCTAAACCAGTCACACCGTGACTGGAGCAATGGCAGTGGCAGGGTGTCTATATTTGATAATGCGACTTGACGTGAGCGGTGTGATTCACCTGTTTTTGCTCTTGCTGCAGTTATTTGACACCGTTACATATTGTTAGGATTCCTGTCTGCCCCTACTGTTTGCTCCTCTGTCTTCCCCTGATCTGTGGAGAGATGGTCCAGCGTAGGAGCACGCAGACTCCTTTCACTAAGGCTGTTTTCAATGGTGAAGGCCACCTTATCCAATGAAAAAGGCATGACTATCAATAAGCTACCTGCACTTTGGACAGCTGATAAACATATTTAATTATTCAACTGCTCAAAAGCGATATATTTCTCTCAGGAGATGGTGGAGACCAAATACAGAGCAAAAAGGTTTTGCCGATACGTTTCATAAAACCACTCTGTGGACTGCAGGTGGCCAACTATTAACTATATCATTTCAACTTTGATTTAAGTGTAATTTAATTTTAAACGTTTCTGCCACAAGATCAGACGGTACATTATACTTGATGCGTGTTGTGGACGAGTTAAATTAGAGCTCTGACTGACGACATGGGTCGTTGAATAGATGGTAATTATGTTTTTGGAAAAGTTTTACTGTCTGATTAAAAGTTTTTGTACCCCCTTTATAAAGGTTATAAGCAACTTAATCCCCAAAAGAGGGCTTATGAGTTGAGAGCTGACATTTTCTTTCCAAATGGCATCCTTCTGCATAATGCACTCCCTCCCTTCTGCTCGGGTGCAGTCACAAAGCCGCCAAATAGTGGGGTATTCTGTCATCAGTTCAATGCCTTTTAGGAGGTACAGTCATGGAATGTATGTTTTTGCAACATATAAGAAAGGATCCTTCACACTTAGTTTTGAGATAAGCCCATGAGAGTTACAACTTCACTGTGTGAGAGATTTTAGTTTATATAGATTGCATTCACAAAATATCAGGCCAGACTTTTTCTGGAATGATGATTTTAGAACCCAGCGTTTTCTAATATGACCATTTGCTACCGTAACTGCAGAAAAACACTTCTCCCAAAAGCTTTCATAAATCCAGCAGACTTTGATCAATATTTAGCCTCTGAGGCATTTTTTGAAGAAATCCTCTTCTAATGGAACTGAGACAACCTAGATGACCAACAGTTTGCCTACTAATGCACTTGTGTTTGGCTATTTTTCTGCTTTACTTTGTATCCGTGACCTACTAGTGCCCTCTAAAAAGGCTAACTAAAGACTGTCTATTAAAGCAGGTGCACCAAATTCGCATCTAAAACATTAAGGAGGGGGGTCACTGAAAGCCCGCCCCCTTGCATCCTCTTATCCTTTGGCGCCTCCCTTTTGTCTTTCTATATGATAAACCATGACTGCAACTTGAAATGTAGTTTTGTGACTGCTTTGACTGCAGGAATCCAGATGGGGCTACCTGTTTGCCTTCCTGGCGTTGCCAGCATTGCTGCAGCTGTGTGTGCTGCCCTTCTTCCCTGAGAGTCCTCGCTACCTGTTGATGGAGAGGAGGGATGAGGCCGGAGCAGAAAAAGGTATAGTACGCGCTGCAAACACACAGGAGGAAACCCTCTTACTCAAAAACATGTGGATAATGCACACATGATGAAATAATGGACTTTCATGTCTAAAATATGTTTGTTTCAAGATCAGATTTGCGGGTCTTTATACCAATAATCTCCAAACCCTTCTGGAGCTTAGAAAAAACGATTCTATTGTGTCAGTGTCAAGGTAGAAATACTAGGGCTCAACCCGCAATATACAGCATATCACATGTCTGTGTATTTCCTTTTTTAGTTAAGGGATTGTGATTTTCCTTTTTCCTCATTTTCTCCAGCATTAGAACATGCATAAAACACATTAAAGCTTTTGGAAACATTTAATTTACAAATGATACCGCAGAACAAAATGGTCCTTAAAATATATTCTTGTGATGCGGTCTGGTACCATCTATGTAGAACAGACATTTGTCCTGCGGAGTAATGTCCCTGGGCCAAGTCACGGCCCTCCTTGTTTCCTGCTTATGTTGCGGTGCAACCCAATGAAGGGCTTGTGGGCTGAGATGTATCCCCTGCAGGCTGCAGCACACACTGTCTGGCAGCCAGGCACTGCAAGAGAGACGGTGGGAAATGTTCAGAGACGGCAGCCTCAAAGCGCTGCTGTTTAGGCAAAGACGACCCACGGACAGGACTTTGTCCTTTCCTTCATCGCCCACACAGAGGGATGAAGGAAAGGACCTGCTTAGCGTGGACGCAGGTGTATGCAACCCCCACTCAAAGCATCGTGTTGGAAGTTTGACACAGTGGTAGGCATACATCTGCATAGTATGCCTGCAAGGCATCGATGGAGTTGTTTACCAAGACTCATTGTTTACTTTCCCATTGCTTAGAATTGTAGCTTTTCTAGTATCTCGAGATGGTTTTGGCTCAGTTTTCCCAACCACCATAAAAAGATAGCGTTGTTGAAGTCTGTCAAACAATGGTCTAGTGCCCATATGGGGAAGCTCTGAAATAATTCTCCCTGTTCACATTGACATTGTTTTTTAGGGAATCTAGGGCCCCTGTGAATTTATCGAGGGTTGCAAACAGAGATTATTTTGATTGTGGATTAATGCTGCTGAGTGAGGGAGCAAACGGCAGTAGTTGTTTTACTAGATTCTACAATTCGTGCAGTCTTCTTGAAGCGATTGGAGGTTTTGAATCTAACAAATATTTTCCTCAAAAAAAATCTCAATATCCTGGCAGCATATGCGGAATGATATGGGGGTGCTCTCAACTTTCAACCAATCTAAATCCTCTTCAAGCACTACATGGACTTAATGGGAGGCATCATAGTGTGATCTTCAGTCATACTAAAATGCTGTGACGAGAAGGAACGGCTTGGGGTGGAGGCAAAGCTCAAACCGCATAAGTTAACAAAGCAAATTAAATAATGTACCGTCAGATATTACTTTGATGGTCTTTTCCTCTGGGTTGGTTAGAACTCCTTGATGTTTAAGCCCATGCTACATTCACTGCTTAAAAAGGGTTAAAAGACTTAAGACATATCAGATCTCAATGTAAGAAAATAAACTATGTTGGATATATACTGATATGGGCACTTTAATATCTTAAGAACCAGAGGATGCCAGATCTTTTGATGGAAATAAAGGTTTCATCCTACAGAGGGCTTGATTTCATAGACGACCTGGAAATCAAAGTGAAGAAACGATGTGTCAGGCTAATCCATTTCACCAAAATGCCATCTATGTGACTCAAAATGCTTCTCAGTATCTGTGTGATGAGGAGTTGACCGCTAAAAGTCTGAAGCTGGATGTGACTACAGTGGTGCACAGATCCGGTGGGATTCCAATCTTATTGTGTGTGTGTGTGTGTGTGTGGTACACACACACACTAAGAAATAGCTAAGAAATACTAAGAAATATCAAAACAAAACCAGTGCTGTCCATCAACACTAATACAGCTGACACTGATTAACAACCCCGTCTGCTACTCACCTGACAAGATCCTTATCGTAAAAGTGAATTCAAATACTTGTTATACCCTGTAAAAAGCCTGACCCTGACTTTTAGTTGCAATTCTTTCACTCTGCTCTCAGATAAAGACGCTTTGAAAATTATATTTGTCTTAGTTGCATGTGTGAGATGATTTAGGTACATGTTTACAAATCTCATTATGCATCACAATCAGAAGCCATTTATTGCCACATACAATTTGACATGATGAATTGGTGCACTATAAGCAAAAAATAATCAAATTAAAATAACAGATAAAAACATAAAAGGGAAACTTTGACTTTCATGAAATACTTGTCTCTCAGGTGGTTTGAACACAGCCTATGATGAATGTCTTGTCATTCTTCATAGGCTCTGGATGTTTGGTTGCTTGCGTTCTTTGTAAAGTGGAACATCCAGTTTGGTGCTTCTGGACAATCTGAAGAGACAAAAAAATCATGAAATACATTCAACAATTGAATTTTATTCAGCAGTATTGATAGTTTTGGTTATCTCAATTCTTATTAAGATGTCTTTATGACTTAAAAATACACTATGCCAAGCTGAATTCTGTGGAGCAGGCTGCGGGTTGTCGGGTCTTGCTGCCCCCTCTGGGCCCTGTTCACACTGGTGATGGAAATGTGCTTTTCTGGGTCATGTCCTTAGCCTGTTCCCACCTTGGATCCCCATAATCCCATCATCAGTTCTCACTGATGACGGGTAGTTCCTCACTTTCCCCTCTAGTCCATCACGTTCAAGTAGCACAAGGTCAGACAAACTTAAACCTTAAACTGGTCAGTCTGCCAATAATTTCCAGAAACCCGGTCAGCTCTGCACTCACAAATATAACGTGTAACATTAAATAAAGTATAATGTGACGTGTATCTTGAGCTTAGGCTTGACACAAAGTTAGTGCATTAACTTGTTGCACATCAAGTATGGCAGAGCGTTTTGATAAAAGTAAATGCTTTCCTTGAAGTTTCTAATAATTTAGTACTAATATTTTAGTTTAAGGAATAGTACAATGTAAGCATTGTTTGGGGACATTACAAGATATTAAAGCATTCTCTACTTTAAATCACTGTGACTAAGATGGCTGAGTTACATGTAATATTGTGTTTAATGAATTGTGTATCGCAATAATAATAATACTGATAAGATATTGATAAAAAGTAAAACGTTTTTTTTTGTGGGTCTTTTAGCCTTCCAGAGGTTTTTGGGGAAGAAAGATGTATCCCAGGAGCTGGAGGAGGTTCATGCAGAGGCTCGGTCTCAAGAAAATCATCAGACCGCCTCAATGTTACAGCTGCTGAGGAGCCCAGCTGTTCGCTGGCAGCTCATCACCATCATCATCACCATGGCCTGCTATCAGCTATGTGGCCTCAATGCTGTAAGATGGAACTCTCATTTCAGTTTTCTCATATTATCATTTGATTTGTTTGATGTTTGATTTTATCATTTGTTCTTTATACTACCCTGGGGTGCAATATTTATGATTTTCATTGGTTTAGTTACACCCAACGGTTGTTGTAGCAGATGGTATTAATATACAGAATGACTGATACAGAGTATTAGTTTTCATTATAACTTTTTCAAATTTGATGGATAGACCTCTCGGTAATACTTATTGCATGGAGCCAAAAATATGATCTTATCTGAATTATCATATATATGATCGTGAGTAGATTTTCATACATCTTCGTACCGCGAAGTCGGTAGTTTATTATAAATCCCTGGAGTGGTTATTTATTTTGATTCACCATCCCCATCAGACCTGTCAAAGGACTCCAGTAAATATTTTGGTCTGATACTGACTTGGGGATGTTGGCGGCTTATTATGATGTGATGAAAATTATCGCTTGAGAAGCTGACAGCTGAGTAATAGTCCTGCAAACTCTGTGTGAGCATCAATCAGTGCCAGGGCCCATATATATACATACGTTCTGTGTATTATCTTTTGTAGATTTGGTACTACACCAGTGGGATCCTTCGGGAGGCGGGCTTCGCAGAGAACCTTCTCCCCTATATCACGCTGAGCACTGGGGGCATAGAAACTTTGGCTGCCATCGTCTCTGTGAGTATTTCTACTTTACATTAGCCCACGTGTCCGATTCTGGCCATCAGGTTGCCCTTGATGTAAAAATGCCAAGATGAAGTACCTTGTTAGTGTGGCGCCTCAGGTTCATAAACACTATCTCCCATAGTCAATACCGGACATTTTTGCTAATCTCAGCACAAATGTATTCCCTCATCAAACTGCAACTTTGTGTTAAACAAGTGAGCTTTGTTGGTTATTTATTTGGGGGGTGTCTATGTAGGGAGCTTGTTAAAGCAGATAATGTTGCATTCCATTACAGACTAATATGATTCAAATATTTAAGGACATTCCAAGTAAACTTTACACCTGGCTTTTGTGACTTTTTTCATTTCTGTGGAAAACCTTTCAAAGTTGAGGTTTAATAGTCAAATGCTGGAGGGTTACACGCTTCTTAATACCCCCGAACATGCATTTAGGTCTAGGTAAGTGTAATCTTATTTAATTGCTGATGCCTCGACAACACACAAAAAAGGAAAACGCAAAATGTTTTTTGACACATACATGCGTACAATTGTTCACCTGCCAAATCTCAGGAAAGATTACTTTTGTGTTTGATTGTTTACACCAAGAAATACTCATTTACCTGGGTTTTTTGTAGAGAGAAATTAGGAATAATGACATTTTACTCATTGATTGTTGCTATAACATATTGGTAAAAAATCTAACGAACTTTACTAGAGGAAAATATTGGGGTTTAAAGGCATACTAAATGGTTTAAACTGTAAAACAAGTCTATCCACCAGTGTAAGTGATAATGTTATCCATCATTGCAATTATTTGCTGACCAACGCATTGTCATTGACAACCTTTTTTTATGCAACAAATGCACTTCTTGTAACCCAAACCACAATCAATATATTATGGATGTAACAAGCGGAAGCTGACATGCCGTCCCTAACACGTCAATAAAACGATAACAGGCGCTTTACCCACGGCATCACAGTTCAACGCATCGGTATTGTGAGACTGTGTTGACCTGATGGCTCTGCCACTATTCTCATCAGTTGTGTCCTAGACGGCTTTTATGCTGCAGGTCAACTTATTTCCTTCAACGCATGAATGAACAATGTCATCAGGGTCTGTCTCTTTGCACAATGATCCCAGAAATTAAAAGAACGAAATATATGAAAGACGTAGATGGGTAAATGCAGCCAACGGCTCGTCTTGCGACAGCACAAACTCGTGTGTCGTCTCCTACGATGATAATTCAACCCCTTTTGTCTCCAGCTTAAGGGAATCTGATAGTTGCTTGCAGAAAAAAATGCAAATTTACTTTTCATTGACCTGAGGCCTCAGTTGGTAGCGCTGTAGTGAGGCCTCTCACTCAGAAATAAATGAGTGTGCCACGCACATGAAATCACATGCACCGCCCGCCGTATCGTCGCACCGACCTTATGGAAAATGAAAGAAGAGTAATAATCGCTAATAAATGAAGGCTTCATTTTTATTGTGATAGAATTTCTAGCCCGACTTATTTTCTTCCTGTGGCTTTGTTGTTTCTTTTCATGCTGCACTAATGTGATTGTTTGCAAAAAGGCATTTTGTGCAGGAACACAAGCCCTGAGGCCTTAAGCTATGCTAGGACTTCATCAGTGGAGATGGATGTCTCTGCGGTTTACAAGCAAACATACCAGTCGTCCCTTTCAATATCTTCTGATACCGTAATAAACTAAAGCTTTTCTTTGTGTGTTGCCTTCTGTCTTGTGTCCTGTGCCAATGGGATTCGTGGAAACACACACACACACACACATACACACTGCAAATTGAAATGCTTACACACCTTTGTACGTTTTTGGACCTATAATACTTTCATTCTTGTGCATTGTTGGCATAGTGAAGGTAATGGTTAGATTGACTGTGTTATCGTTAAACTTGAGGTGTGTGCCCTGGATAAACCGTTTTCTTTTCCACTCCAGTTCTCGGGAGCCCCTCGGAGCCGGCACACATACAGTACAAATACCAGCGACCTTTTCGCAACAATTTGGGGAAATCCCTCTGGAATTGATTGTTATGAATTTTTTGAGGCAATGAAAGAAGGCCAGCAGCTGTGACAAGGGCTTTGCTTTTCGGCTCAGTTGGGGCTTTAGTTTGGCCAGTTCATGTCCCAGTCAAGCAGAGACACCTTGGAGAAGGGTTGAGAAAGTCTCTGGATTTGCTGATGACCCACGTGCAGTATTATATTGCACGAGAAAATCTCTGTATGTTGCTGTATTAGCACCAATTGTCTAACTCTCTGTTGATTTCACTGCTGGTTTGAAGGATTAACCAACCCATGATGTGCTACCTCGTGCAAAGGTTTGAAAATTTGAAAGCAATGATTTGCTTAAGCGTTTTGTTTCTTTCACTGCCATCCAAGAATGATTTTTAATAATGTGTGTATTGCATGCTTTTTTTTTTTTTAAGTAATGTTATCAGACCCAAGAACAGACACTCAGCAAGTTAACAGTTTAAACATCTGTTATACTTTAGGGAAACAAAACATTTGCAAGTGCAATTAAAACATTTTCTTTCATCATGTAACTGCATAATGCAGCATATGTTTGGCAGTAAGGGTCCCTGTTAGAGCGGTAAAGTGTGCTAGCTCCAAAAAAAGTACACAGTTGGAATTGAGTATGCAGGGGACTTTTTTACGCTTTAAAGATCTGCATTTCCCTTAGAGAATCTCAGACAAAGGTGGAAAAA
Source organism: Apeltes quadracus (assembly GCA_021346845.1). Classification (NCBI taxonomy): domain Eukaryota; kingdom Metazoa; phylum Chordata; class Actinopteri; order Perciformes; family Gasterosteidae; genus Apeltes; species Apeltes quadracus. Next base: position 5,227,695 of record CM037933.1, read on the forward strand.
AAGAAAACAAGCAGTTACACAATGGCAAAATCGACTTTTGACATCCACTTTTCTTTTTTTTTTTTTAACAATCCTCAGAATTTTTCTTGCATTGGTTTGTCAACGGTTCTCCCGCACGCCGCATCCAAAGTAGTCTGCCATAGTTTGGCTCCACTGTTTGGATAGCCAGTTGGCTGCATCAATGCTGTGTAACGCCTTTTAAGTGCAGTGTTTCCCCTCCTCACACACACACACACACACACACAGGTGAGCACGCTTTCACCAGCAAACAGAGAGAGCGAGCGATGCCCCCCCTGTGTAAACGTGGAAGATCATTCCAGTTTGCATCTAGAGATTTAAAATAAAAAATGGCCCAGAAAAGAGAGGCTGTTAATGCGTGATCAAACCATTGCTGGAGTTAATGGATTGCGACAGTAACGCATCAACATCAACATGCCCAGCCCTACTCTAAATATTTGAGCTTTTTGTCTAAATAGTTAAGATATTTCAGTCTAGACCTTACCATCCCTAAAATAATTTACGGAAACACCTTGAAATGTTTCCAATTTTATATGCTTTTTCTGTGTTTTTTTTCTAGGGCTTGGTGATAGAGCGCATCGGCAGGAAGCCACTCCTCATCTTTGGGTTCTCTGCCATGGCCGTTTTCTTCAGCCTTCTCACAGTGTTCCTAAATTTCCAGGTAAACTTCTTATTATGGTAATACTAAATGAAAAGGTGTGTTTCAATACACACAGATGTTCTGGGCTGCGGTCCAATTAGTTTAGTCCAATTAGTTGTGAATTAATTGCCATACATGGACCTGCATGTATGATATCCTGTGTGATATTTCTCACTTTCTACTAAAATAACTTGCCTTAAGCATTGATCAGTGGGCGGGGGAAAAAAAAAGGTACTTTTCACCAACATAATGATAATGCCCATTGCAATTGTATCTGTCTCACTCTCTGATTCAGGACAGCGTGTCATGGATGCCCTACCTCAGTTACATCTGTATTCTGGCTGTGATTGCGTCCTTTTGCTCGGGGCCAGGTAAAACCACTGACTCACATACCTGATTGATACGTTTCTTTTTCTCTGGCTTTTTTTCCACATTCTGCTCTACAGTCAGTAGTCGGTGCTCCACTTCACTTATAACTGCACTGAAAATAGTATACATTTCAGATGGTTTCAATCAATATCTGCCTGTAATTCAGGGTAGTAGTTGTTATATAAGATATGTGACAGACCCAACACTGGTCCTCACTTTTAAAACTGGCAATGGGATAGAGATCTGTGTTCTGTAGACTTTTGTTATATAGTAGTATGTATGTATGTATGTATGTATGTATGTATGTATGTATGTATGTATGTATGTGTGAGATTTTGAAGGTGAGGGTGTCGTTCTGAATAATAACATCTCCAGGCAGCGTTATTCCAAGGAAGTGCCTCGATGTATCAGGATGAGATGAGAACAGTGGAGTGGCATGAAAGGAAGGGAAATGGAGGCTTATCACAACTATGCTAGAAAAGGCACATGTGATTTCCCCAGCTTCAGAGATCATATCCTTTAAAAAAGATGAGAAAAAGAAATGCCCCACAGCAGCGCCACCAATGCCCTCCACTACTGTCTAACACAAGCCTTTAATTGGAGTGCCTTGCTCAGATGCACAGAGAATTGGTTTCTTTATTTCCACCTCACTGATGTCCTTGTAAGGCTATGCTCATTGAAATAAACGAAGCGACAGGACAAAATGTGCATACTCTAGTGATGATCCCAGTGGTGATTTGGGCATGATGAATCGAAGGGCAGTATTAGTGATGGAGCTGGATTATCAAATCAGACCATGACTAGTTCCTAACTTCTAAAACACCTTTTCTGTGAAACACATGACTGACACTGCTCTGCCTGCCCAGCTGCTCCTTTAGATCTTCTAGTCTGATTTACACGTTTGACAGATCCGGCCAACCCATCAATAGACAGGTTACTTACCCTATGCATCATCCGGGATCAATATACCTTCATTTTGATATAAAACATATTAACTATAACTATAAACATATAAACTATAACATTTTGACAAAGCTCTTCTATTTCAAATAGTGCAGCTTTTCATGCCTTTTAATGGACTTTAGTGGTCCATGAAACAACCGAAAACAACCCAATTACATCCGTTGTGACACACAACATATTTTTATTTCGACCAGCATCACGGCTCGAGGGAATCTGGTTTGTTGGCTACTGCTTTGGTCTGAATACAGTGTTTATCCACTGTGTACTAAATGCATATGGTTTTATCCTGTGAAGCTTCAAACAGCGATAAACTAGGTGTTCAACCAAGGTCTTTATCAGTTTTCCTGAAAGCAACGTTCCAGAAAGGAAAATGATCGTCTTTGTCCCTTAATGACTTAAATAGTCATAGAAAATAAGAATCATTTTTATGCAGTTTTTTCTTAATGCTTGTCGTCGGTTCCCCCGGGTGGGTTTCTGTGAGAATACTGATGAATATATTCAGGTTTGCGAAAAAGCCTCCCCGGCTGAGACACCAGTGGGACCTCCAGCAGTGACCAGTATGCCTAAGACAGATCCGCCGTCTTTGATCTGTAGTTGGCGCCCCGGCGGAGGGAGAGTTCAGAGCCAGTCAGCGGCTTCTTCTCTCCAGGCTACGAGCAGGAGTTCACCTCGCAGCTCAGCCGCTACCTGCGGCTGCACTGCTGTAGACGCAGTGTGGCTCACTGGGAGGAAAAAAAAACAGTCTCAAAAACAAGACTGCACGTAGAAGGCTGTCGGACAGTACTGCAGTACAATAAAAGCCAATCCGATGCTTGGAAACTTCAGTTTTTGTCGATTAGAGACGACCGAAATCTGAAATTCTTTTTTCCGTAATAAATATCTTCAGTTATACTGAAGTAAAGGGTACGAGAAATGATTCCACAACTGCAAACTAGTAAGTAGAGAGTCACTAAGAAAAGAGTGCTCTGACATGGTGTAGCTACACATAATATAATAACAGCATAATATAACTGGGAATAAGGTAATAATCGGCACAAAATCTAAAAAAGCTATGAGCACATAACGCAACAATAAGTGCAAAATATAATATGTTATTCATTATAACAAATATTACTTTTATAACCTGATAATAAAGGTGGATTAACGTGATGTATCCAGTTCATAGTGTTGTGTTGAAAAAAAGTGCTCTTGTTTTCTAGATGCATATAAATAAACCTTTTGTAATTCGACATCAGAGCAGCTGGACTTCCTTTGTTGCAGAGCACATTTTCATAATTTATATTTAACGACCTGGATTAAGGAGAGTGTTTATGAACAGGAGTGTAACGCCTTCACTGACTCTCGGCATGCATGGAAATCAAGGCTCCATATGTAGTCTTTTTGTCAGGAACGCTCCCTCAGATGTAGTGTCTTTCTGGATGGGGGCTTCATGAGTGCACACTGTTTTGTGTGCTCTTATCATGTGTAATCTCCACTGCAGTTTGCAAATGAGCCGTTTTTTGACGCGCAGCACACTTTTAATTCGCATCGACAGCTGCTGAATCACCGGTTGAGAAACGTGTTGTGAAGCTATCACAGGTCGACAGATTTTCAAATGGTTTGAGTCGTTTGATTGACACGCAGACCTGTTCTCTGCTGCGGCAAATCCTTTTTCCTGCCGAGCACCTCAACCGACAATGAATACATGGTGCAGATACATATGTCTATTTAATGGTAATTGAGTGCATTCACTGCTGGAGGCTGTAACTTGGAGTCCCTGAAGTTAACCATTTGTTTGCCTTGCACCAGAAAGACAGCTGTGCAAATGGTATGGAAATACATCTTTGTAGTTGTTGTTTTATTCCTTAACAATAGTGTGATTTCCAATGTTTTTGAACAGTTTTGCTTAAACAATAATAAGTTACTTTCGTTTTTGATCATTAAAATTTAGCCATTTAAAGGTTCTTGTTTGAAAAAAAAAAAGAAACAACAACATCCAACTCAGTTTGAAGACGCTTGTTGTTGTTTTTTGGACTAGCAGGCTGACATTGTCACCTCATTCACTCGATTCTTTAATTCTGACTCTACTGTGTCAGATTCTGCCGCCTTGTCAAACAGCTGAGCTGTTCCAAAACCATCTTAATTCTGCTTCCTACATAGCCTGGGTTGTCCCAGCCTGCCTTGCGCGCAGCAGTCGCGCTGCAAAGCAGTCTGGAAACCATGGAGCAAATTTGCCACTGAGATAGGGCACCAATCACAGAGCGGGGAGGGTGCAGCAAGACGATGACGTCGAATATGCGCTGGCAGGATCTTGTTGATTGCCCTGACTCCTGTGCGACTGTCACCCCTAACAACGCTAACCTCTCAGATAAACTCTTTTTTTTATAAAAACGTGTGTAGAGTGGCCATATATACCAGGGGTCCCCAAACTGCGGCCCGCCGGCAAACTTCCACGGACTTTATGTGCCCGTATCCGCGGAGGTGCGCGCAGCCGACCGCCGGCCGCCGGCACCCACTCCTGACGACAGAGGACGACAGAGGTTATGCGACCCCCACAAGAAAAACTTTGGGGACCACTGATATATACCTTCTACTCTCATGTTTGCTTTGCACAAACGGCAATAGTCGCTGAACGACATCTTGTACACATAACTCTCTGACCGATCGCCACCTTCCGCGTTGAACTTCTGTCGCTAGGAACAGGCGCATTTGACAGACATTCGTAGCGCCCAATAAATGGCTCTGGGCATTCGTAAACCACGCCTCTAATACGAGGAATGGCAGTTGGCATTTTGATGAGCTTTTTATTCTAACAACTGGAGTTACATTGTTGACAGAATTCAAATAATATTATCCTTTTGACCATCCTATTCTTGGATTAGCAAAAGTCCTCCGAGGGCTGTTTCTTTTCTTTCGATGAATCAATAGTATCAACACTTCCCACAGCAAATAGCGCATATGTTTGTGATTAAGAAATTCTGTTTATGACCTTTTTTTTACTGTAATGTAATTTAGTGCAAGAATGCAATGACAAACACCTGCAGCGTTATCTCCTTCAGTTTTATTTTTGGTAATGAGAAACAAAAGGGATTTTTTTGGTTTGTTATATTGTTTTGATATAAAACAATATAACAAAATAAATGTCCAAAACAAAAAAAAATTGTGGCATTGTCATTCTGTACATTCAAACTAATTAACACCCTGTCAATGTTATTCCCCAATAATTAGATCGAGTTGCATCAACAAATGTGGAACAGCTGCTTGACACATCCAGCGTGGGTTTGGGTTCATTTGTATGTGCAAATCTATTGACAAACTACCCAATTACTTTGAGTAATATGCTTCGTAGACAAGTTGTATTTGATTGATACACTTTGCAGTGTAGTTCTGTGGCAGCCATCAAATCAAAGGAAACAACATTCCCGGCTCGTGCCTCGCTCAACATTTGGTGCAGTTAAATCGTACTTCATGGTCCTCGTCGGTGACAACAGCAGAAGTAGCTGCTTGTATCCCCACAGGTGCTGCTTTGATTGCATAGTGTTGTATAAGTTACATGTGAGTAAATTACATAGAAACCAGGAAGCTCAAGCAACGGAATGCGATGAAAGGCTTAACAGTGCAGTTAAAAGTTTTTACGACAAGCGAGACAAATGTCTGCTTCCAAAGCACATGGGCACTTGCAGCTTTTGATTCATATCTCCCAGTATGAGCTCATTGTGTACACGCACACCAAACATAAGATATGGTACGTTTACAATTACAATTGATTATAATTAACGTTTGGGTACATTAACTCTGAATGCTTCATATTAAGATAATGTAAGGGATCGTAGGGAAGTGGCTAAAAAAACGCCCTGTGATTGGCAGGCCAGTGCAGTCTGACCCCGATGTCAGCTGGGATCGACTCCATCCTGTAGTTTTATCTGAGGATGAGCGGTATAGAAAATGAATAATGAACTATTGAAATGACTAAAAACTTGAACACTTGATTTAATCTTTGGTCCAATACCAGTGTACAGTTTGGTACTGTATGTTTCGTAGTGCTATTTCAATGTAACTAAAGCCTACAGTCCTTTTTGTGTCTTTGATTGACGGTTTCCTACTGACTACATTATTTTTGTTCAAGATGAGGATTTTTTTCTTCAATTTCGTTAAGAATATTCTGGTCAGGAATTCAACAAAAAAAAAAACTTTCAGTAGCACACAAATGAGTCCACCTGCATTTTATGGATTTTATTCATGAGACAAAATGCAAATGCTATTTTGTTGGGTGAGATGCTGACTAGATGAACAAGGAAAGCATTGTTCAGTGATTCTTGAATTTCCAGTCAAAAATAATAATTCAAATAGAACAATTAGTTCTGACAGTCGACTGGTGCTTTGCCATTGAAGCAAATGATTCACTGCAAGAGTTTAGCATCGCCTGCACATTACAAGGAGCCGTCTGACACATCGTAGGAATAAACTTGAAGCATATTCCAACTCATTAGTTATGTAAATCTCACTTTAGACATATCTTGTGTACTCTGCCGTACCGTGTACAAGTGCTAGCATTGAATTCAAAGTATTTTCTACTGCGTTGGACTTTGACCCAACTTCAGAGGGGGAACATTTTACTTTTTACTGGATTGACTTTGACACCTTGGTTTCTTTAATCCATTGTGATGACGACCCCCAGCGAATGCAACACATTGTCTGCTCTGCGTCTCAGTCTACTTCCCAGTGTATATTGGGTTTCAACTTCCATTACATTTAACATTTTTCATTTAGCTTTCTCCAAATTCTTACACTATGAGGCAATAAATATGGGTTACAAAGTGCAAACAGTCCTTCAAAGATGATATAGAAGTACATTGAACAAGACAAATGACTTTTTATGTTGGATTATGGAAACATCTGAGCCGTATTTGCTGCTGTGAGAGTTAGCAGCCAGCAAGAGATGCCAGAGGGGAGAAGTGAACCCGCTCGGGCGAAAGTGCCACCTGCTGCTTTTTAGCAGCCGCCAGCAAAATACACAAGTGATGAGAGAAGTGATGAGTGACTGAATTCAAGCCAAGATGAAATGCAATGATCTGTGGAAGTCAGTATTATGTTAAGATTCAATTAGAAGGGAAAAATACATAGAGAAAAGCTGATTTATTAAGACTTTGAGAGAGGTATCGTAAATGTTCTCTGTAGACCTGAATTCATACCTTGAGGTGTTTGGTGGCTTTCTTTCTTCTCCTTATTATTTAATATTCCTGTCTTGTGACCAGGCCCCGTTCCTCTTGTGAGGAGCGGGGCCTGGTTGCTGTCATTTCCTGCCTCGTTGTTGCACATTGGGATTTCCAGGGCTAATGTCTCCTTTGAGACGGACTCCCCTGGTGTACACAGACCCATAAGATGTGTTCACTAACCAGCAAGAAACATGTTTTCCACACCAACGTTTCAGTAGCGTGACATTTATATTCTACCATGAGCAGTCTTTTGCGGAGAAAAATTAAATCGGAAATATCTGTTAGGGAGAGTAGAATAAAGACACGCTCACTTTTGGGTTCATCCTTCGCTCTCCTTAGCAGACTGGAGCAAGCGTTTCTTTTGTCAGGAGGGATGATGGCGTAGTACTAAGCCATAATGGACATTTTGAAGCATTAAAGTGCTGCATCATCCATCCCAAAGTTACAGCGGAGTATCACTGACGGTATACACTTTATAGCGAAGGACACTTCTGAGGGGGAAAATGTATTCCCTGTGACTGTAAGCGTTACAACTAAAGTCCTCCAAACAGTGTCCCACTATGTGTCCAATCCCAGGAAACCTTGCTCCGTTTGTCACAGGTTTTGAATCCTGGCATTTCTTCATACCTCCACGGTTGATTCTACTATCATTGTTGTTATGCACAGGATCTTAAATGCTGCTTTTCTTCCCAGAGCCTAAATGACCATCGGCAAGTCAAACCCTCGGCATGTGAATCCTTGTATTGTTTCTAGTCCGTCTATTTCAGTTTTACTCCGCCATTGTTTTCCTGCTGTAGGAAGAACCTACAACTGAGGAAATGAGTTAGACTGAGTGAGCCACAAGATGTAATTTATTCAGGGCACAGCATAGCTTCATGCTAATGGAAGTTTGGGCATCAGGGTGGGTATTTGTGTTAAATGAGTATCTACATAATCATTTGTTTTTGGGACTGTGGAAATCTGAAATGCGTTCCCCTCATATCTGGCCCTCCCACTTTTAATCCCTGCAGTGGACGTATTGGCACACATCATACGCAGCGCTGGTGTTTACACTTTGGCTTTGTCAACCATTTGAATCTATTCTTTGAGCAATATTTAAAGGTTAATGCTATTTGAATTTTATCCAGGCCTCTCAACTGTGTTTTAAAAAAAAGTTTGCTTGATGAAAAGTTTTACTTTTTTTTAACAATTGATGTAACAATAGTATTTGTCTTTTTACTCGCAAATACACAAACGCATTGTTGATAGTGGAGTTGCCAAAGGAGCTACTCACTCATAAATACCACGCCACATTTTAAACACCTTTTTTTATCTGCTTATTTGTCATGAAATAGTGAGCTGACTTCCTTTTTCTCACAGACCACACGCTTATGGCAGGGACCCTATGATGTTATCATGCTGATCCCATACGTGCCCTATCAGGGAACCCTCGGAAAACAGAGCTGAAATAGAAAACGGAAGTTAAAATGCTCGATTATATTTTCGACTTTTTGGAAAACACCCTAAACATACACATGCCCCCTCCGAGTTTAGTGTGGACGTCTTTCTCTAGAAATGTGAAAAAAATCTTCCCTTTATCGACAAAGTCTCCTGCATCTGAATGCACATTCCTTTCTTCACCGAACACAAAGGATTTATTTTGAAGCCGCTGCCTTCTTTGAGGCCTTTGGCACAATATCTATTGACACTCTCGCTGAGGTGAATGAATGCAATAATGTCTGCTTTGTGTGCGCTCAATGCGCTGCCTTGGATGGTTTCTAAAGGGAGGATATGGATTATTCAGTTCCTATATTATCTTTATAATTAACACGGTTATTCTCAAACTGTGGGGCGTGACCACAATATTGAGCAATCTGGCTTACATGAAAGTGACTTACATTTTCTTTATTCTATTATTAATAAAGTCACAAAATGTCATTATTTCAATAAAAATTCAGCATGGACCATTTTGTTACATTTTTGTTAGGCTGGTGGCAGAAAGTTTGAGAACCGCTGAATTAACATGGTCGAATTATGCATTGAAAAATAATCAGGCACACCCTGGATAGTTTCATTCATTTTATCCGACTGCCCTTTCTGTCCAATGTTTAAGAGATTTGTATGTACAGTTGATTGCGTCATTTGAGACATTTCAACCGTAAAGATTCATCTGTAAAAATATTCAGCTATACGGCATGTCTGGCCCGAGGGGGCCACCTTTGTGCTTCGGGATTGTATTGACGCGGCTGCTGCCACATACTGTACAACCAAGTTACTGGCATGCAGCTGAACACTGAGACAGACAGCCTGCGTTTTGACTCTTAATAACGAAGACCATCATGCCTGAGGGGAATCAGGAGCTGACTGAACTGAGAACGGCACGATCTAACTTGTCCCGTGACATCAAAAGCGCCAAGCTTGTATACGCCACAAAGACAACTGGTCAATTGAAAGACTGCAGAGACACACGGAGTCTATGTCATGGGATTCAGAGCATCACAACAGGCCTGACCGAAATGTGTCTTTGTGGAGCAAACTCGCACAAAGGACATTTTGAAGCGATATACACTTGCACAGAGGACAACAGATCTTCTCAACGACTTGTCCCCAGCCAGCATGAAGAAAGAAACATACAGATTAAAGCCTACAAGGCTGCCGGTCCACACAACACCGATTATCTGTTTGAAGAGTGTTCACAAGAGCTCATAAATGTCCTCAAGGACATCTTCAAAAGCTTTTTGATTCTGGCTGCTGTCCCTACTAAGTAACAGCCATCTATTTGTGGCACTGAAATCCCCAACAACCTGCTTAAAGACAGGTGGGCCACATCAGCAATGACCGGAGGAACCTCTGGAATTCGCCATATACGGAAGCTGATTCTGATGAACCAACGGGCCCTGTTGTGGGAAGACAAGCCATTCCCGCTAAAGGTAGTAAAAACCAAACGTAACACCTGTAGGTTGCTGAAGAACTCTCCTGGGTGAATATAACTGCATCACTGGCACCAGAAAACTCAGCAGGCTCTTTACTTTCTCAGGAGGAAAGAGAGCGCAGGAGCCCCGACACACGTCATGTACTCCCTCTACCGAGCTATCATGGAGAGCAGTGTGACCAACTGCATCACTGCCAGGTTTGGAAGGTGGCTTTGCCTAAAAATGTCTCGTGCCAGCAGCACTCGGTGAATGTGACTAGGAAGAGCAATGGTGCTTCACTCCGACATTTACCACATGTGCCCAGCTTGTGAAGCCACCTGCATCACGAGTGACCCTCCCTCCCCCCGTTAGCGGCTTCAGTCTCTTGCTATCTGGGAGGAGATACCAGAGCCTCTGGGCTTGTATCCCCAGACTTGCACATCAGGCTGTCAGAATGCTGAACTCTCTCCCCCTCTGCCTCCAGAGTGACTGTAGCTCCCCCATCCCACGCAGCAGCAGCAGCAGCAGCCCTAACAACTTTCCTTATACAACGGTCTTCCCACACACACACACACACACACACACACACACACACACACACACACACACACACACGTGACACAAGCCACTAATTAGTCATTGTGTTTGTAATGCCACATTACTTTCCTTTGTCTTCACCTGTAATCTGTAGTCTTTTAGTCCAGTGCGGCTTATATATAAACACATCATTCAATTTAGCTTTTTTTTTATATTCGTATTAGTAGTAAGAAATGTATTATAACCTCTGCTTGAAAAAGCATGTGATGTTTTCCGTCTTCTTTAATGCAACTGTGTTTAAAGATGATTTATTCCTAAAGTTCAATAGAAGTTAATTCTATGTTGTATTTAAAACGGTTAATTTAGTGCTGGAGATCTACTGTCTGCCAAATATGACATGCCTTATAGATGCGCCTCTGCTTGTGTGACATTATTACCCTTTTATATAATTTGTCGTTATGTATAGTGTGTCTGTGTCTGTTGTTTGATTATATCTCAAGCATACATCTGTGACTGGAGCCGACAACATGGTGGTGCTGGTAAAAAGTAAAAGAAACCTAAAAGGAATCTACATGAGAGCATAATTATCTTACTGTTGATATATCTGTATTCATAATATAAGTTTCATAATACAAATTATCAGAATATATTGTATACTCCATTTTATGCCTGCAACTAACAATTATTTTGATAACCGATTAATTCTTTTTTCAATTAATCGATTAATGGGATTAAAAAACACGCCATAACAGCATTCCAAACCTTTGCAAACAGGTTGCTCCTTGAACATAAGTTTTCTGATTTTATAAATGAACAGGATTTGTTTTAATGTCAGAACTTGTTCTCTTCACACTCACAGATGGACACACACACCCGAGTTCAATTGACGCTTATTAATTTGGTTACTGTAAGTACATTTATACACAGCTTAAGATGACCAAGCGCTGTGAATTGACTTTAAAATTCCAAAAAGTACAACACATACACATATATTTGTCAACAATAACTGATAGGGGACAGAACACAGAATATGTACGTATGTAAGGAAACCGATCAAAAATGGTCCAAAAAGGTCAGTGAATAAAACCGTGTCTTTAGCCTTGCTAACTGCTTTACTGCTGTTACTCATTGATAGCCGCAGTTATCGCGCGACACAACAAATCCATAATGAAATTTGTTGCCAACACTTTTAATAATCTTTACTTTTATCAAGTCGTTGTTGCAGCGCGACTCCATTTCCTCTCAACCATGAGAAGGATTGCTACTGATAAACGTCATCTGTGTGCCTCTGACTGAGGCACTACCACATATACATTATATATAATATCATGGTTGTGGCACTAGTCCAGTTTGAATGACCCGTGTGGATTTTCAATTTGCAAGAGGTCAAGCTGAACCAGAAGGCAGCTCAAAAGCTCTTGTCCCAAATCCAAACGAAACAGAATAATTTCTGTCTGATCCACTTTGTGTTATTATGTCATTTGAGGGATTTTTATTCCAATCTTGTCTGATTTCAGGCATTTAAATCTGTCATCACCAATGATTATCCAATCAATAGAGATGTTTTTTCTCTTTATTTTTAAACTGTTTTTGCACCATCAAAGCAGCATTTGTATGTTTAAGTCATCTTGAACTTGCGTCTGTGGTTTTGCATCATGTGAACTGATGCATGCGTTGCCAACCTGCTCTGTGTTGCACATGTAGCATAAACAGATTGTAATCTCAAACTCTCCAGCTGTTTTAATGGTTGATAAATTACTCAGCTTGACTTTGATTAGTGTAAGTTTTTATGTATGTAGCGTTGGTGAAAAAAAAGGAAATAGGCAGCCATATTGATTTAAAATTAATTATTTTCGTAAGTGTAACATTGTAATTACTACAAAACATTAATGATCACTGATTAATAGTGCGTTTCTCAACATTTTATTTATATATATATACACATATATATATATATATATATATATATATATATAGCTATAGAATATATTAACTTGCAAACTGTCACCTCAAACAATAACAAATGCTGTTTCCTCTGAGGCCAAATAACATAACCTTAGTGTACAATCCTTTGGCTCACCCCAGCAACATACAAACTGTTGTTAATTGCTTTATTACTAGCGTTGACCATCATAATTTTAGTTATTGTATTACCCTGCCTGCTCACACAGGCATCTCACATTATTAGATGCACAAGTCCCTGAAAAACCCAGTTTGGTACTGAGCGGATTATCTCTTGACTGGGCACACACACAAATGTACAAAATGGCCATGTTGGCTAGTCGCCCCTCCCTCCCTCCTCTGTCATTAAGCAGATTTATCCCTCCTGCAGAACTGAAATCAGTGTTCTTGTAGCTGTGATGTTTCCTGTTGGCCCTGCTCTGTATATTGATTAAAGTATTGGATTTCCTTTATTTAGATGGATTTTTCAAGATCATTTATTATATATGGTCACACTGTAAAAAAAATGTACAAATGAAATTAACTGCAGATGGCAATTCAACTTTTATTTGATTTTATTGGAAAAGTTAAGAGGAATAAATAAGTTGTATTACTTTTGTACAATGCAATATGTTTTAATATTGTAACAGATTTCGTGGATTACAAAGGGAAAGGAAGGAAATCCTTCCAGGGGATTTTTAAATACCTTGGACAAATGCTTTTCATTATTGGCTGCTGCTCTCTATTCTGGCGGATTCCTGAATTTAAGGCTGCAGTATTTTACCATTAAGACAGCTAAAATTGAAAAGGTATCTCAATTTTATTTTTGCCATCGTGCTCGGAAAGAAGTTGGGTGCAGCTGTTAAGCTACAGTGACTCTTTGCCTCTAACGTTCTCTAGGATCAGATTAATGTAACCAGGATGTTTCTGTCCTGCAACTCTGCAGTTGGCTGAACGAAAAAAGTTGGAATAGAAAATATTAACCATTTTCGTGTTGCTATTTTATTTTTCTTACACTTAAATCCGCACTGCTTGTGAACATTCATCTTTGTATTTTTAATCAGTCTTTAATATTCCCTTTGATGTTAGCAAACTGGCACACTGGGCACGCTAAACATGCACACTTATAATAAGATGGACACATTTATTTAACATCAAGTGAACTCATTCATTTAATGACATGTTTTATTATTGCGAGCAATTAAATCTTAGAGGATGCTAATGGGCTAATGTGAGCTGTATACTTCCCTTTATTCAGCTCTTAATTAAAGCGCCTCTGTTGCTTGTATAGCTCATTAAATGTTCTCTGGGGCACTCGTGTGACAACAAATAACTTGCTATGAATTGTAACATCTACAGATGTAGAAAATGTTGTTGTGCCTTTTTTAGATGACAAAAGATACACTTCAGTCACACATAAAGTACATAATTTAACTGAACTAATGTTGTATGTTACTTTTACCATTAACGATGAGGTGGATGTAATCGCACAGGTTCAAGCGAGTCAATCAGTTTAGTTGGAGACACAGGAAGATATGTGACCACATTGCTATCCAGCTACCTGAAATTGCTTTCATACCGTACAGCATTTCCCAGCCTGCCTTCCCCCCAAAATGAAAACGTATCTATACCCATACATCTTTATTCTGTCAGGCTGCAGTTTATTCAAACATTGCCAGATAACACGGAGTACACAGATAAGGCTTAACTGATAATATTATTCGGTGTGTCTGCTGTAAATAATAGTATTTACATGTGTTTGGGTCTCTTCTTTTGTATTTTGTTGTTTGTGAAGTTTTCCCGTTCGTGTGTGAATGTCAACTTTTGATTGAGTCAAATATTCAATCAAAGAACATCACACACTCGTCATTCAGTGTCTCCATCACCTGCTCACTTTACTGTTCTGATCTACAAAAAAATACTTTAAATTGAAAAGCAATTACTTTTTGTTTTATCTTATGTAACCTAAAACATTTTTGAGGAGGAAAAGCTCCCTACTACTACTAATACAAACAATCTATCAACAAAAGAAAATATTTGATTGTTTTAAATTAATCAATGCAACACAGAGCCACTATAATACCCCTTTTTTCTTAGGACCTACTAAAAAAAGTCTCCCTCCGAACCGCCTTCCATCGTTTACTTTACTGTTGCTTTGAGACTGTAAACTGTGCTGAGATTCAAAGGACATTTCAGAAAACCATGTATAAAAATGTGTCACCATTGCACCTCCTGAATAACGTGCTGTATAGCGAGCAGGAACACAGCAGGAAATACTGACCCGGGAATCTTCCAATGCAGGTCTTGACACCAGAGAAATTACGGCAGCAAAGCCGCTTTCAAACCACGGCAGCTCAAGAGATAAAGCGTTCTGATGAATTCAGTGTTGTTTGACATGCCCGACTTTTGTCATCAATCTCTATCTATAAAGCTTCTGAGACAACAAAATACAGGACAGATGGAAAACAAACCACTGTTGTTTTGTTTGTTTAAGTAGAAAGCTTAATGAGACTACTTTGCAGTAGCAGCAGCTTTTTTTACTCGACTCCTAACTTGTGTGCAATGTGTTCTAAGTAATCTGTCAGGATAAATTACTACCGCTTACATCTGAACTCACTGGATCAAGTCAGTCAATTTAAGCCTCCTGGTTGACCCACCAAAACATCTAAATGTCAACATCTGGCTATGCTTTGTCTATTTGAGTTTGAAGCAGATTTCTTTGTAAATAAATAAAAAACTGGTAATAATAAGAGTATGAAATTCCCAACGACTTCCCTCTTTGGAGCAAACAATGAACAATCTTTTCCCATAAGTGGGAAGCACCGGATACCTTATGCTCACAGCTGGTTTGTTATGACGAATGATCTTCTCCCTTCTGTGTCAGGTGGCATCCCGTTCGTCTTGACCGGAGAGCTGTTTGAACAGTCCTACCGACCGGCCGCCTTCATGATCGCTGGCATGGTAAACTGGCTGTCCAACTTTACCGTCGGCCTGCTGTTCCCAATCATTCAAGTGAGTTGCCTCATCTGATTGTGTGCACATGCACACATAGTATTGGGGTTCGGGTCACGTTTCGGGACCGAACATCATTAGATATGAGTGACACTTTTCTAACGTAAAGTGTTTTCCCACAAACACGCACACTAAGTCATCAACTGTTTGTCAGTTGAATCAAACTAACACTAACTAGAATTGTCACTTTCGCCTTTGGCCGGCACTAAAGTTATCGGCCCCTTATTGATCCCTGCAGGGGCTTCCAGTCACACCATGTCATTGATGGTTTGTTCTGACTGAACTCCAGCAGCATCTCCTTATTAATAACTCTTCTTAATCAACACACTTGCTATTTAATCCGTTTTCAGCCCTATAGCATAACAATATTTATTTTATATCCTAAGGACATGAAACTCATGGGCTCTTGGTTGTCTTTGGAAAATGTTCAGGGTTTTCACTCATGCCAATATGTTGATTAGTGAATTGAATGCTGGTTCCTCACTGATTCATACATGTTAACCTAAATGTAATGGAGACATGGAAATGCTGCCTTTATTACTGCAGAGTAAGGAACAGGGTGTTCCATTGGCCATCTGCTTTTATAACCGTATAACTGTGATTATTTTGTATTGTGATTATGTTAGTGTGGTAATCTATGAGATTTATTTATTTATTATTCTCTCATGCTAGAATCATGTTATTTGGTTGTTCAATCTGTCAGAGTGCCCAGCACCACTCAAATGATCCAGTGCTGACGCTCACTGTTATGCTGCTGACAGGCTGCTTTTGCTGCTCAGCCTTGTAACAGATGTGTTACTGGTGAAATGTGAGATATGACTGAAAAGCTGAATAGCAAATATCAGACACAAAAGCACTTTCAAGGCCATATGGAAGCTGTAGTCGTTGGTTTGAAGTGCTTCATGTGGGACCCAAGATCAAAGTCTCATTTGATGTGGGCATAAGTTGTTTTTAGCACCTAAAACAGTGGCGGACGGAAGACTGTGTTAGTGTCTGCTACTTGAATGCTTTTCCTGGAAACCGCAGGCTCCTCTTTCAACCTCTGAAACCTGACTGTTGCTCCAGGCGGCTCCGCTTCACTGCCTCCTCTCGTTATAAATCCTCCATCTCTCCCCTGCATCTTTCTTTTGCCTCACAGTACTCTCAAACTCTTTTACTTTTTCATTTTTATACCCTTTATACTACTTTTTTACCTTACAATCGCTTTACCAATGCGCCGTCCTAAGAATGCATGATTTCGAATTTGGCTTGTTGATGTTTGGGTGTAAAAGATTTGTCTTTCCAAAACCACTAACAGTTTACTTATTGTGGTATATATATTCAAATAATTTACCATTAAATATGAACATTAATCTCACTCTTTTCATAACGCAATAACATAAATTATTACCAGTCATTCTCAGACATCCTCCTCGTTGTGTGCAGAGGCGCTGTCCCGGGTGCTGAAGGATATTAAAGATAGAATGTCTTAACAAAGCCAGGCGTTTCATTTGATAGGTTGGCCTGGACTTTATTATATTCATTTAAACATTTGTACGTATAAATGGTCATTCATTTTTGTCGGCAAACCCCTTAAATAATTCAATGTGATAATGGCATATTTTGTAGCCGTTTTTGTGTTGATACATTTTCTGTAACGTACATATGATGACAATTTCTAGCATTTAATTTGGCATCCAAACTACACAATTAGTTAATATATTCTGATAGAAGTTAAAACAGTCTGACAAAAAGACAATTTACTACTGAACTCAAAGTGCTTTTTGGTTTATTTATTGAATTTCTTGCACCAGTAACTAAAGAAGTAATCTTATTAAAATCCGCTCTGAAGATGAAACATCCTGAATTGATTCCTCCTTCAATGAGGCCTGTGATATGACAGTGGCCTGAGTAGAATAGGAGATGTGGCCACGGAGGGGAGTCACGTATCCTCCACAGAGCAGTGGGAGGGGCTGAGCTGAGCCTTTCTAGGACCAGACCACAATCAGGGAGAGCAATGCAATTCCACCGGACAGACAGATGCTGATTTACATTCTTATTAAGGATATGAGATTAGCGCTGCATCAACAGCTCCATTGACATGCTGGGATGTGAAATCACTCAGGCCACTAACACAACTGTGGACACAATTTGTGGAAGACAATCTGAGGTGTGCCGGCTAAGGTCACAGCGACAACCTTTTGTTTTGCACTCGAAAGGATGTTGATTGAGGATGTCCGACCAACACCAAGGTCGGATCACAAGTCTTTTTATACTCTGCACGCCGTTGCGACAATTACAAATGTGTGACACTTGGTGCAAAGTGTGAATACTGTGAATGATTTTCATCATGCTGGTGCGGAGCTGATTTAGGCCCTGAAGTGAAGCCACACGGTGTGAATGTTAAATTAATCTGTGTGCCGAAAACAAACGGTGTCACTGTGGCCGTGCTGGGGGGCATCAGGCAGAGAGGAGTCACACGGCGGTTTGCCTGCTGGTGGAGTAGGTCACTGCCAGACAGAGGAGCATTGACGGCCCCTCCCGTGGATAATGAAGCTGCCCGGGTGATTTGTTATCTGTCGTTGGGAGTCGCTTTTTTTTCCTCAAAAATGCGAAATATATCAGGCGCTCAGCCGCTTTTTTTCCCCCCCGCTTAATTTCTACTATTACAAGCATGTTACGAGCTGTGCTTATCACATGAGGACCTTCTTTCCACTTTTCTGATTCTGATTTAGATGAAATCTGCAGGAAAAAATCTGTAAAAAAGAAATGAAAACGGATCGTACGTTTGCTAATAACGGAGGGTTTTTATCATATGTATAAGGAGAGACGGGGAAAAATTGCATTATCTGATTTCATGTTTCTTGAATCTTTAACATTGCTGTTGAATTGTTGTTAATTCAACCTTTGATACTTACGAAATCTTTGGAAAAGAGCCTTCAAGCGCTCGATGGTTTGATAGTGGGACAGCCTGAAACCCTCCCCATCTATGCGAACGGGGCTTCAAGTCTGTGAGTTTGAGTCTTTGAAGTTTTGTAGCTGTCTTTAATGTTCCTTCAGCTGCCAAACATTAATGCACCTTTCATCTCAACTTCAAGCACTTCCCATTCCCATTTAATCTCTGCTTGTGATATCTTTACATTCATTTCAACAAATAGGTGATGTGTAGGGGTCAAATGCCTGTAGATACAATCTGTCCTTTGTCTAACTTTTGTTCTAATTTAGTCCCATAACAGTTGTATTAACGTCTGTGTTTAGTTAACAACTGAGTGTAGAGAAAAATGAGGAATATTAGATCAAGAATTATCAATATTTCACTAATCTAAATAAATTAATCTGATAATACAAGTTCTAAAAGCATAAAGCAATCATTTAAGATCAAATGACACACCAGAATGGTTAAATATTTGGCTTTAAATAAATGTACTTGATCTGTAAACGTGTCAAATTGAATTGTCTGCTGCTTTGATTTAAATTAATTCAGGGGTGACGTGACGCCAAACAAAAAATGCCTTAATACAATATTCTTATCTTACAAAAGAAGAGCAAAATGTTTCTTTTAAACTGTATACTTTTCTATGTTAGCATCATTGGGCAGTGAATGAATGTATCAGGAATCTGTTGGATTGATTATCCTTGCATTTTTATTTGCTGTACTCCGTGCCGTCGTTTTGCATGTGCGAGGGTACCGCTGGCGTTTCGTCTCAAAGTTGAGCTCCACGCTGTCACTTCTAAAAATGTTCACTGTCTCTGAATAAACAAGAAATACACACAGAGAATACGTCCCCTTCTCCCTCAGAAGGCAGCGCAGACTCTGCGTTAGTCAGTGAAGGTCGCAGCATCAGCAGTTGGAAGGACGTAGACTTTTGCAGGAATCAGACCTAAGAACCAGAAATGAGTTGGCGTTTTTACACTCTTGGTTCCCTCGTGTTAAAGTTGACGGTTGTTTGGTTTGATACCTAAAAATAAGGTATAATTCAAGCTTAAGATTCTTTATTGCTTTGTTCTACGATGTTAAACACTATTTAATGTACCTCTCTGGTGCATTCTGTATCTTTCAAAAGGTGATTGCTTACAAGCTTTTTTCTTTTGCCGTGTTAATTACTGAAGATCATCTTGAACAACATTAATGAGTTTAATAAAAAAAAAGTCATATAATTCTTTTTTTCAGCTTTAGTCCAATATCCGAGGTACCCAGTGCGGTGTCGACTTCAAACTACTTTATTCCAGCAGCGCGGCAGAGTCCTGTGAGCCTGCCACCCGCCCTCCCTCGACTCAATGACCACATCTTAATCTCTATCTAGTTCTTGAAGGTGCAACGAAAATAATTTGTTGGTTTAGCATGTTTATATGAATACCAATAGCTGCAGAAGCTAACGTATGCAATTTAACACGGATAAATGTTAATTAATGAGATGAAATATAAAAAGATCTGTAAATCTGCTCTTGTGCAAGAACCAAAAAGAGACGGTGTCCAGCCCATGTGTGTACAGTAAAGCCACGTGATAACTGTGCCGTATACTATCCTGTCATTAGCTTTAGTGTTGGATACAGCGTAGGGATCTTTAAATAAATTTCACAGTCTCGTGCTTCAGTTGTCAGAACTTAACTTAAAGTCATGACCTTGCTGATGTCGTTTGCGCTTATCTTAAGCAGATTGTGACCGGAACGGCATCTTGCTTGCTGAAGTCTTGATAAATGCATTGAGTAGAGGTCAGAATCCTTTCTGACTTGACGCAGCCATGATGCTCATACGTGCGCGCCATTTTTATTTCCAAAAGAGTATCAGAATCTCGATAGAGGATTAATAGTGCAGATGAGGTAAACAAAAGGTCAATGGCCTCTTGGTTGAGCAAATATCCGGATAGAAGAATAGTTTGCAGAGAAGATACAAGGTACAATAACACACACAAAATGCTTTGAATAAGATCACCGGCAATCTATATTCCAGAGTGATTAACATAAGCAGGTAACTGCACCAACGCACCCTCATGTATCTAAACATATTCATGCATTATGGATTCTCTCTCTAGTGCGTCCGTACTAAATGTGTTGCAAATCCCAAGCAATTATTCAAGTCTATTACTAAGCAGAGACATATGCATGTATGGGTGGGCTGAGTCTCCTGGAGCTTTGGAGCACGAATGTCTTCCTGCATTCAGGTTAAGTCAGCCACAGTTTTTGCACAAGTAACTAAAGGGCAATATTTACTCAAAGGCCAATATACTGTTTGAAGTATAATCAAATATCAAGTTTGAAATATAATCAAATATCTAATAAACAATTTGTGCACCTATTGTATGCAGTCATTCAATCATAAATAGTTTTTGTCTAACACGAGCCCACAGCTCTTTCTGCAATGGTCGCAAAGGAAGAGGGAAGAGGTGCTTGAATAAGTAATGTAAAATCCCATCAGGATGTAATGAGGGATACCCCGGGACATTATGACCAAGGGCAAAGTTCTGTCTATTAAAAAGTGAAACAAGGTTAAGAGAGCGATTTATAGAGCCGAAAGCAGGACTTCCCTTTTATTATAAAATATAAAGTTGAAAGAAATATAATACAAATTTATAATACGCCATTTATTAAAGGGTAGTTAAGGCATTTTCTCATGGTTTTTAGATATTTGCACATTGTAAGTTTTTTACTTGTTATTACTAAAAGGTTTTAGCGGTTCAATGTCTTCATTTTGCCGCCCTCAACTTTACTGTATTCACTCTTAACAGTGGCACTTTTGTCAGGAGAAAAAAGATCTTTCCAGCAAAAAAAACCCCTGTACTGCCCAGACCAAAAGTCAAGCAACCAAAGTTAACAGCTAGTTGGTAACATAAAGGCGCATTTAGAAACTAAAGACCCTCAAGAGTTGGGAAGGACCAAAAACAGAAATCTAAATCTTTGATTTGAAGTCATGCAAACAAAGCTAACCCTATAAATAAATGCTAACGTTGCTAGTTGTTTTCACAGCGTATTTCCACTGCCTCGCGGTGGCAAAAACAATATGTTAATGCAGGTTACACCCTGAGAACTGAGAAAAGTGTGTTACGCTCTTGGTGCACACAGTATAAATGTTTATCATTTATTGTTCATTTTAAAATGATTCAATCTGATAACTTCTCGTGGACCACCTGACAGTCTGAAACCAGCTCAGATCCTTGCTCGGACATTTTACCGCTGCATTGTCACGTCCCTCTACTTCCATGAAAACACGGAGGTGTGACTCTGGGTTCTGTCGGGGTTGGTTTGGAAACGTATTGATTGCTTATTGAGTGGGGCAAGTATAAAATTGTCCAAATAAACCACTTTGATTAATGAAGTAATGAATATCTGCTGGCCCGCAGACATTGGCAGACTATGAGGCTATAGGTCCAGGTCACACCTGGACACAAGCATGTAGTGCTATCAGTATTTTAGTGCAGCTGTTTGGTGGTTTCTGGTTGTTCAATTTGCCTTTCCAATAAGATGAATAGCCACTTGCTTCTGATTCTTACGCGTCGGCTGTCTGTCATTGTCGCGAGCAGCACACCTCTGATCCCGTCTTTGCGCTTCGGCTTCTTATTTATGTTGAACCGAAGCTCGTTAAGTGTTTTGTTGCCCCCGAGTTCAGAGATTTAAATAGCTTGGAATTCGACTCACACAGTGTTAAGCATTGTTGTGTTTATTGGCCTACGTTTCAGCGGGTTGCAGAGGACAAAAGCGGCACTTTGTTTAATTCAACGTTTGTTTTTCTGTTTTATGGCACTTAAATTTTTAAGCATTTTCTGAATTTTAAATGCTTTCTTATGTGTTTGTCTAAAGTGGTGAAGGTCACTGTTGTGGAGACAATAAGCCACACAATGGTAGAATTTACATAAGCCAGTTTTCCTTGTTTTTCCACTTCAGATGAAGAGCAGCGTCCTGTTGTTTTTCCCAACCGGGTTCTAAGTGCGTCAGTCTGGAAAGGGATTACGTGATTGTGGAGTTTTTCTTTTTCCTCTAAATTTATTCTTATAAATAGCCCATGTGATTTCAATTTGTTATTTCTCTCAAATTATTATGACATATTGAATATACAAATACTGTCTTTAAGGTATAATTGACGCTTCTGTGTTTCCCCAAACAGAAGTGTCAAAAAATGAAGCATCCCTACATATGTGACTTAGCAGAGATATGTGGACTGGATACATAAGAAAATATTTATTTGAGAGTCATTTGCAATGTCTTACAGAATTATATTCTCACCTGGCGCAATAAGTTTTTGTAAACCTTCTTGTAAATCGCTTCTTATGTATGCATTTTAACTCCAGCGTTGTAGCAAGAGTCATATCTATAATACAACACAGATTCATCTTTTATATTTTTCCCATGAGCGTATCATGATAAATCGTGTTATTCAACAGCAGTACAGCAGCTGACCTCTTTCAACTACCGTTGAATCATATTTTGATTACATGGCACTCTGTTGAATACAAAGCAGCATCAATTCTATACAGTTGACACACAATGTCTGCAAACATTTGCTGTTTTCCCCCCTGGCAGCTTATTTTTTCCACACAGGTTTCTTAGATGTCCGTTACTTGGTTTTCTTGGTGATCTGTGTTAAGGACCACACATATACAGAACTTTAGGAAGAAATAGGCTGAAAATAATGGAATCAGACGACAGTGGTACGAAACAAACTTTAAGACGGAACTGATGGGACCTTTTACATGGTAAATATAAATTGATTAATTAGGAAAGAAGATGGAAATTATGACAATCACTGGTAAATGCTATTAGACGTCACAATAAACAGATGCTTTTCAGATGTAATTTAATTCAATTCAATTCATTTTATTTTGTATAGCCCAAAATCGTCCGTCCTCCGTCCCAAGACCCTCACATCGGCACAGGAAAAACTCCCCCAAAAATGAAAAAACCCTTCCAGGGAAAAAAGGGAAGAAACCTTAGGAACAACGTCAGAGGAGGGATCCCTCTCCCGGGATGGACAGACTGCAATGGATGTCATGTGTACAGAATGACTCATACAGATGTAGAATACATTCAATTTCTATAACAGAAGTGATTCAAAGAATTCCAAGTAGCAAGGCAGGTGTACGGCGGGACCACTGCAGGGGCCACCACCATCAGATCGAACCACCATCCACAGAAGACTGTGGAGAGGGAAAGCAAAGATTTTAGGAAAGGGTAATAGTAATATGAATCCTATTTAAAATAATGATGATGATGATGATGATGATGGCAGCAGCAGGTGCCAGCAGGGCCACGGCCGGAGTCAGGACCAGGGCATTTACAGGCATCTAAATTATTATCATGCAAGGATCCTATGCCACATCTCTGGGAAATGCACATGGGATTGTTTTTAGCTTGAATTGTTTATTTTGCAAAGAATACCATCTTTGAATCCATAAACTGTAACCTCTCAAATGGGTGTCACTTTCAGCAGAAATGGAAATGACATTGAATGACCTGAAAATTTTGAATTTTAAATGCATCCTGTGTTGAGATTGTATCACTGCTATTGTATAAACAACATTCTTAATTTATTTAGATTACCTATTGTCATGTATTTATTTGTTTGGAAAGTCATTATTAGTGATTCAGTGACTTTCTGAATTTAATCAGCCTCTGCAGGAACTTTAAAACACTGCAATGACATATTTAAAGACAAATGGTTCATCAACCCAATCAAATACATTAGTATACTAAATTTGTTTGCAATTTGAATGCCTTGCTAATGAATAAGTATTATTTTAGCTACGTACGGTCCATTAATGACTCTTTCTATTGGAGTGTTCCTATTAGACACAACTGACATATGGTGATCCATAATATGTGAAAAAGCCGATGGCGGACATCTCCAGTGTAATGTTATATACAGCTCAGTCTCTTAAGCCCCGCAGACACTGACTTTGAGTGCGCATCCCATTGGGAGGAATCTGAACAATCAATAAAAGGCCCCACAAATGCGTCAATGACACACCCGCGGTCTCCATTTCTATCCCCGATGACCCTTTGGCCCCAAAAACCCGGGGCCGTGACACTTTATCTTACCGCAAAGTACAGTTTCTGTACCTTGATATTTGCACGGTGTCTTCATCAGATGTATGTCAATTCCTCTTTGGCCCTGTCTCAACCTGCCCTGCCGTGTCCCATTCCATGGGTTCTTTTTGCACTGTTCTGTTGTTTTCAGTGTTGTACTGTCCTGTCTTAGGCTGTCCCGTCCAACACTGTTCTATCCTAACCTATCGTCTTTTCCATTCCCATCTTTTAGTGTCCTGCTGTAGCCTTTTTCCATCCACCTCTTCTAATCTCTCAAAGAGTGTAGTTTTCTGTCCTGTCTCGCATTGTTTTTTTTTTTTTTTATCCCTTTTGGTTTTGTATTGGCCTGCTATGTTCTATCGTAGGCTGTCCCACCCTAATAATGTATCTCCTGGCCCCTTCTGTCTGTTCCACTGCTTTCCACTCCCGTCCTGACGTGTCCAATCCCGTCTCATTCTGTCTTGCATTGTTCCATCACGTTAGCTGTCTAGTCATGTCCTGTTCTCTTCCATCCTGCAGTGCCATGGCCCACGCCCGGCTGTCTCGCTTTGTTCTCATGTCACTCTGGTTGCAACATGTGTTTGAGCATGAGGGGTGAATGTACAAATTCATGCTTGTGTTTGACTGAAGCCACTCAGTCCTCATGAGTCCTTGTGTGCATGCTAATATATTTGCGTGTGAGCCCAGCTGAGCCACCACAGCAGATCAAAAGCTAATTGCTGCGTCAAAGTTGGGGCTCATTCTCCTGAATCCACTTGGCCTCGCCTACAATGTGGTTATTGCCGGATGGAGTCGTCTCAGAAATGTCCTGTTTGTAGCACGACTCATCTCTGAGGAACCTGCTCACTTTGCACATCCGCTTTACGTTACATGGAAACTGGGTCAGGGCTTTTTTAACGATGCTGTTATAAAATACACTCAACAGAGGAAAACAGTGTCAGAGATTAACAGCAGTGATGATGTAAGAGCTGAAATCAAAGTACTGTAGTTCTTCATTGAGGTCATGGTTGTTTGGACACCGTTTCCAAAGTCAAGTTACAGTTCTGTCCTGTCATGAGCAAGGTATTGTGGCTCAGAGACACACTGGCCGGGGTCAGTCAAGTCCTCTCATGCAAAATCTCTTCATCTTCATATCGCTCTCTCACTACCCCCCACCACGAACACACACACACACACACACACACACACACACACACACAAACCCGCTCTCCAACTATAAATCTCCCTCTGGGTAATTAGTCAGTATGCATTTTTAAATCTGTCCCTAATCTATATTATTGCCACAACACAGTGGGAAAGGTGGTGTTCAGATTTAATTCATCCTCTAATGTTTGACTCTTGAAATTGTGGTTATTCTTCGTGCTTGATGTTGACTTGACACCGTTTTTGTCTTTTCTCTTTGTGCAGGAGAAGTTGCAGTACTTCACTTTCTTGGTGTTTGTGGTGGTATGCGTCTTGGGATCCATCTACCTCTATGTGGTTCTTCCTGAGACCAAAAATAAGACATTCATTGACATCAGTCAGAGCTTTGCCAAGATCAACAAAGTCCCTGCCCCCTCCATCCAGTGTGAGATGGAGCTGGTTCTGGCCTGTAAGCCTGACGTTAATGGAAAAGTCCAAGATGTTGCCAGGATGGAGAGTTCCTTATAGCCGAACAATGTGAAATACAAACCACGAAAATTTGGAGGAAATGAAAAGTTAGACTTTGTTGTTGTACATATTTATTTAATGAATTGTTAATTACATAAAATCAAAGAGAAAAGCTTATGTTTCAATGCATTTTGGAATTATGTATATATTTTGAATGACTGATCTGTTTCTTTGAATGGCAGAAACCTTTGATCAGTGATTCTCAAAGTGTGGTACACGTACCACTAGGGGTACGCGGGGCTCCCTCTAGTGGTACGTCAAAGAATCAAAAAATATATTTTTCTTTTTTTTCCCATATTTAAGTGCAGTCTTACTGTTGAAACTGTGTAGAATTGTACAATGGCTGACAATATTAAATATACTTCTGTAGGAATAAAACCTCTGCCTTGTTTTTGATCAATACTTACGCCTACTACGCTACTGTATAATGTTGGTCATTATGGTGGTACTTGGAGAGCCAAGTATTTTCTGAGGTGGTACTAGGTGTAAAAGGTTTGAGAACCACTGCCTTAGATTATTGTAGTCAATCAACAGTTAAAAAAAGGACAATGACGTGGCCAGTGTTACAATGATATATGTATGTATTGTGTACAGGTAAAAGCCAGTAAATTAGAATATTTTGAAAAACTTGATTTATTTCAGTAATTGCATTCAAAAGGTGTAACTTGTACATTATATTTATTCATTGCACACAGACTGATGCATTCACATGTTTATTTCATTTAATTTTGATGATTTGAAGTGGCAACAAATGAAAATCAAAAATTCTGTGTGTCACAAAATTAGAATATTACTTAAGGCTAATACAAAATAGGGATTTTTTAGAAATGTTGGCCAACTGAAAAGTATGAAAATGAAAAATATGAGCATGTACAATACTCAATACTTGGTTGGAGCTCCTTTTGCCTCAATTACTGCATTAATGCGGCGTGGCATGGAGTCGATGAGTTTCTGGCACTGCTCAGGTGTTATGAGAGCCCAGGTTGCTCTATAGTGGCCTTCAACTCTTCTGCGTTGTTGGGTCTGGCATTCTGCATCTTCCTTTTCACAATACCCCACAGATTTTCTATGGGGCTAAGGTCAGGGGAGTTGGCTGGCAAATTTAGAACAGAAATACCATGGTCCGGTACCTGGTAGACGGCTGCGTTGACCCTGGATCTCAGGAAACAGATTGGACCGACACCAGCAGATGACATGGCACCCCAAACCATCACTGATGGTGGAAACTTTACACTAGACTTCAGGCAACGTGGATCCTGTGCCTCTCCTGTCTTCCTCCAGACTCTGGGACCTCGATTTCCACCATCAGTGATGGTTTGGGGTGCCATGTCATCTGCTGGTGTCGGTCCACTCTGTTTCCTGAGATCCAGGGTCAACGCAGCCGTCTACCAGCAAGTTTTAGAGCACTTCATGCTTCCTGCTGCTGACCTGCTCTATGGAGATGGAGATTTCAGGTTCCAACAGGACTTGGCGCCTGCACACAGCGCAAAATCAACCCGTGCCTGGTTTACGGACCATGGTATTTCTGTTCTAAATTTGCCAGCCAACTCCCCTGACCTTAGCCCCATAGAAAATCTGTGGGGTATTGTGAAAAGGAAGATGCAGAATGCCAGACCCAACAACGCAGAAGAGTTGAAGGCCACTATAGAGCAACCTGGGCTCTCATAACACCTGAGCAGTGCCAGAAACTCATCGACTCCATGCCACGCCGCATTAATGCAGTAATTGAGGCAAAAGGAGCTCCAACCAAGTATTGAGTATTGTACATGCTCATATTTTTCATTTTCATACTTTTCAGTTGGCCAACATTTCTAAAAAATCCCTATTTTGTATTAGCCTTAAGTAATATTCTAATTTTGTGACACACAGAATTTTTGATTTTCATTTGTTGCCACTTCAAATCATCAAAATTAAATGAAATAAACATGTGAATGCATCAGTCTGTGTGCAATGAATAAATATAATGTACAAGTTACACCTTTTGAATGCAATTACTGAAATAAATCAAGTTTTTCAAAATATTCTAATTTACTGGCTTTTACCTGTATATGTATGCATTTTAATTTAAGCATTGTAGCAAGAGTCATATCTATAATACAACACAGATTGGAGCATCAATTCTATACAGTTGACACGCTGTCTGCAAACCATTGCAGTTAATTATGTATGTCCACACAGGTTTCTTTACATGGTTTCCTTGGTGATCTGTGTTTAGGACGACAAATAAACCGAACATTTGGAAGAAATATGCTGTAATTTATGGAAACAGAACAGTAGTACCCAACAAAGTTTAGGACAGGACTGATGGCACTTTTTACGTGGTGGGACAAATTCATACAAATTGATAGATTTGTAAAAAAGATGGAAATGATGACAATCAAGGGTGAAAGCCAATTATCAATCGAGATTTAATTAAACACTTTGGGCTTAAAACTGATTACACACTTCAGACAAGCTGTAGCAGCATGCAACATCATTTATGTAATGTTTCACATGGAGAAGAGGCCAGACATCTGCAGACAGTTTTACGAGAGACATATTTTGGAGGATTAAAATCGTAATACTGACGTCTTGGTTAACTTTCCAAAATAGACAACAAGAGCGGGAAAGCTACAGGGGACAATTTTTTGGGAGCGGCTCCAAATCGGAAAGGAGCCAAACCTGCTTCCCAGCAGATGCGGAGAGCCAGCGAGTGAGGTGATCTGAACACAAGCAGACAAGCGTAGCATTGAACAGCAGCCATGCAGTTTGCTCCGCAGCAGGGAGTCATTTAAAAGTCCTCTATTCCAGCTAACTCCCCACTCAAATAGACACAGATACACAGCTGGGTGTGTCAGGCAATGGACAAAAGGACGTCCATATATCTGCATATCTTTTTGAAGACAGGTGGGGAGTTGAAATGCCACAGATTGCATTCGTTCAACTGGGAAGCTGGCGGGGAAGCGAGGCGATGATAATGTCTCGGTAATAAAGTCTTGTCCCATAGCTGTGTTCCAGCAATTTACTCTCCAAGAAGTCACACTCTCCGCAGCATTAGTGGATAATTGACAGCAAGACTTTCTGGCGGGAGATTAATTATGAGACTTTAAGACAGCAAAGTCATAAATACTTCCTGTTTAATTAGATGAAGTTTATAGGAAAGGCTGAGGGATAAATTACGGTTTGTCCGACCTCTTAGATATCCTCTCAGGAAATGTTGTTAACTTCCCATTATGCAAAGTGAGAAGTGGGCGCAGCGGGAGGCGCTGTGTAGACACAAAAGGGTTTCAATGATCGCTTTCGTGATATTAACTGGCATGTGTAATGCTCATTCTTCAGTACCTTAAGACCCTTTAAAAGGAAGCATCGATGTCTCCCCTGTTTAGAGGAAAGAGGGAATGATTTAATATAACGCTACCCAGGTTTAACTGTCCTAGATAGGAAGAAATGAAAATCACATCCCATACGAGATTTATCTCAAGCCAACGTCTTTTTGCCCTTTATAAGTTGTTATAGTACCCCCCTACAGCCGATATGGTGCAGCGTGCAATGAATGCTGCGTTCAACGGATTCCTAAACTCTTGGTAAATACAGATTGTTAAATTAAGTATTACATGCATGCATTTTGGTTGATTACATTACATTAAATACAATCATAGCTGTACATTGATATTATTCTATTAATTACTGCTACAAAGTTACAGAATCAAGGTAGTATACTGATGACACCAGATGAATTTTATTATTAGTTAATTTGTGAACCGGGTCGTCCAATTTATTTATAATATCCTACAGGTTCCGACTGCGGCGGTCAGTGCAGGGAGAGCTCCTCATGGAGTGCATGTGACAAAAGGCAATTAACAGAACAGAAATAAAACCAATTTTCTACTTGGGTGGCCGTAACCCATAAACAGTATTAACTGTGTCTTAAACACAGTTTGTTTTGTTTTGTTTGTTTGTTCCAACTCTGGGCTTGTGAGCTGCATTGTAAAATGTGTCAATTTCTGAATGTTTAGGTGCAAACCAATAAGAAATACCTATTCTATTCTCCCTGCATGTAACATGCGCACAGCATGTAGAGACTCCTAAACCTCCCAGGTCCACCTACCTCAGCAAGGGGGATTAACCCACTTTGGTTTTCTCCCCGACAGCTGTATTCACAGCTCTGTGCAGTATTTTAAGAGAAAAGCAAGCAGCAAAAATCAGTTATGATCCTTTTTATCAGTGTCAGATTTCTAACTTCATTCCCGTATGTAAATCATCATTATGCAATTTGTCATAGTTATATTATTATCTTTTGCAAACACAGGTCTTGTTGTAAAGTAACATTGACCTGTTGCATCCCAGCCTCCCACACCTGCACCTTCGGGCGGATATTCTTGAACTTGAATTTCTAGTTTGTTGTGTTGGCTTCATCTTCACGACGTATGTTGACATTTGCACTCATTAAAACAGGGATTTGGCTAAAGGCTGCTTCAACTGGCAGTTCCATTAGAAGGCTGCTATGTCTCTGAAGCACATGCTTTGTCCTTCAGTCTCACTGGTGTTAGTTCACCTCAAGTGAGCTTAATTATTTCTGACTCAGACTCCCCTCTGACTCAACGAGCGAATTATAGAGGACAACAATGTTCAGGCCAGCTAGTGAGTGAATTAATAATTGTCTGAACAAAACTGGAATCCGAAGAATTGAATAGTATTGTAATTATGATCTAATTGCAGTCCCCTTTCTAAAGCACAAGTAAACATACCCATACCTCTTAACTAACCTTTGGGTTGGTGCAGGGTTTTGAATGAATGACGTAGCTTTTTAGTAAACCATTGCATATCATTTCTGTCAAATGCAAGCAAGAATCTAAGAGTGCTGTCATGTGAGGGCAGCGTTTTTTTCTCTGGTTCACTACATTTTCCCTGACTAAATGGAAAGTGGTCCATACACGCTTCCCTTCATTGAGAGCTCGGATAACATTACAGACTTTCCTTAACGGTGGTCTATGCTCATCAAAAAGACAATTATCGTCAGCTATGCAACAGTGAACTGATTCACGTTTGGATTTAAACTTCATTATTCCGATGAAGTGAAAGCTCAGGCACTGTGTTAACTCTCATGACCCTTTATCACTTTACACTGTGCAGTGTAATGTGACTGCGTGTTACAGAATAAATTACTCGCAGTCCAAAATGACCTCCCTAAATGTTTGACAAGGCAATGATAGGCAATTTACCCAGTGGAGCCTTAACTGAAACAACAGTGTTATTCAATTACAAATGGTTTAAAAAATAGTTACGATTGAACAAACCGCAGATCAAAGGAGCTAAACATTTACCCAAAGGAACATGAAGAAACAAGAGCTGTGTGCTGGAATCCCTGACCAGCTTATTGAACCATTCCAGGCTGAAACACCACCCACATCACTGATTTGTTCATCGATTCAAATAGATCTGGTCAGCCAATTTTTAATGGCTGTTTTTTGGAGAAGTAGGCCGGATTAAGAATGTCAGCTTCATATACCTGCATAGGTACCTAGCTTTTAAACTGAGTTTTCTTATATTCTCAAAAAAACAAAATGTATGTTAAGTACTGTTAAATTCCAACAAATGTTTAGTCTTCCAATGAATGGAAATGAATGAAGTTTAAAGTGTCAGCGATTCATTAAATGGCCTCTACAGGGTTCACCTCGGTCCACAGCAGAGTTGTCTGTTTTCCCTGCATACTGTTTTACCCTGCTTGCGCCAAGTCCACCGTTTAATATATGCCAAGGTGAAGAGGTTCCAGAAGCACAGACATCACTAACAAGATCCACAAGTTAAAAGGGGGGTTGACAGCCAGAAGTCTTTACCCGCTGCTGTGACACCAACACAATACATCTAAACACGTATGCGTTGTGCACAGCCACCATTCAAATGAGGGCCAGGATCGGCAGCTCCAGTTCAGACCCGATTGACCTTGTGCCGGACAGGAAAGGCAACTTATTCAGGCAGCAATACGCCGCCCCTCCCCACTGCAGCGCTGAAGGAAGGGCTTGTCATGCTAACGACCCACTCAGGCTAATGAACGTGCTGCTGCGTCTAACCTACACTCGGCGTGGGTGAAGGAGCTCCTCAGCACAATGCACACTGCAGACATTTCTTTTCACATAGGGAATCATGTTGGCAAATCAGCACAGTATTTTTTAAGTAATTATTGATTATGACAATATTTAACAAAAAGGATGTTCAGGTCCAGTGCAGGAAATACTGTATAGTGTTCATTTGGAAAGTAAAGGCCGGTGGTCTGCATGCAAAAAACTGAGCACATGCTACATTTTGTGTCAAGATAAGGTCTCAGTGAGCATTCAAAATAAATATGTTTCTAATGACACATTGTCATCTTTTGAGAAACTGAATGCTGTTTTTCAACCTTTAAAAGTTGTCTGAATGTTAAACTCGTTTGGAATTTAAAGCTGCATCTGCTGTTTTTTGCCTCTTCACTACGCTTTAAACACAATAATGTATTGAGAATCTATAACGTTGTTGTGGCTGCTATTTCAAATAAATTGATAATTTTAAAAGACAAACAGTGAAACACAGACAAATATTCACGTGTATATTAGTGCACAAACCCTCAGTATAATAATCCCCCACTGATTCAGAGTCAGACGCACGCATGTAGGTCAGTGTGTGGGTCTGTTGGCCTAATGGGAGAGAAGAACACCGCGTCTTGAAATAGTTTTAAATGACTGTGCGCCAGTTCACCATCTGCAGAGCTGCTGATTGCAGCAAACTACAAATCACACGGTTAATGTGGAGCTGAGCCATATTTGTCCTTCCAGGTTCACAAATAAACCGGCTTATGTCTTTTACTCACGCGGTGGAATCTCAAAATACTTTCTCATCATTGACATTTGTAGAAGATGTCCTTGTGTTACTCTGCAATCTCTGTTTCTACAGTACAGTTTATGCTCATATATATAAATGCTCTTGGGATAAATGTTTAAAACTGCATTGTATAGTTGTTTATTGTCAATGCTTACATCCATTCTAATTTTTATGTTGTCTTTGTTTATTACTTTTTTTTATTTTTCTGTGTTTTTTGTATGTGTGCTGAGAACAAAGTGAAAACTGGAGTCAAATTTCATGTATCCATAGAGTTTGTATCCAATAAAGATGATTCTGATTCTTATGGTGTGCAAAAGGATTTTGATTTTGAGACTTGTTGGAGGGATTTTCTTGGTTTTAAAGTATATTCAAGCAACTATGATCGTAAATATTCCAATGGGAGAACATCTTGATTTAAAGGTCTCTAATAGAACATTAGCATCATTTGCCTGATGGAGCTCCATCTGACTGAGGCTCTCATAGTAATTACCCCGGATTAGCCTTTGAGTCCATGCCTAATCCCTCCCGTATGTGACGTAACTTGAATTACAATTGTTGGGTTTAATATTCCCATGACAAAACACACAAAATTCCCTCTCTTGCCAAATTTGTAAAGGCCTCTGAATATTACAGAATTGTTAACAGGTATTTGGAAAAGATACATTTACACCCAATTTCCTTCACAATGTTTAAAAGGAAAACCTGAAATCCGGGTGATAATTTGACTGGAATCACTGGTAGTGATGAAACAACGGGAAGTATCACCTAAATCTGCAGCTGTGCTCGGCTGTATACTCTATAAGTTCATCTTTTAGAGAGGTATACTTTTTGGCTCATTGTTTGCTGTCAGGCCTGCAACTTCACTCTTTTGGTTGAGGTCCAATGCTCTCATGGTGTCATTTTTAGCCACAGCTGTTTTCAGTGAAAAGTACCCAGACTGCACCACCTGCTCTTTGCCAAACAGCAGATACAGAACAGAAAACAAGCCTTTGGAGTCATTATTAGATGTAATTATCTTACTTTAATCAATTCAATTAATTTGATTTCTTTCATTGCTGGTGTACCACAGTGTTTATAAATAGACTGTACTTGTACTGCACGTCGGACTGTTCAAAGGTCTTTAACATTATTCTTGCTGAATGGCTGAAGATGGAAAACCACAAATGTTGCAGTACTCTGACATGTAACATAAGAGACAATAAAAAGAAGAATTAAACAATGTCAGTATGCTACGATGTAATTTTCAGTGTAAAATAAAATAATAGTAAAGTACAGCCAAGAGAGACTATGTTTTTTATGCTACAGCTTTCTGCAGCTATTACAGTAATATATTATAGCAGATTGGATTACGGTATATGATTGTAGAATAACTAGGTAATGGTATTTTTGTATAAACCAGCATAATTAAAATCAGCTACTGTTGTATTTAACTCACCATAAGAATCCATATACTTTAAGAAAACCTAAAAATCCATTTACTTTACAATATTGATAAAGTTTATGTCTTGAAACAGATTAAATAAAACATATATGAGATGTTAACAGTTCAATAATCTTGACGGCATGACAATACAGGTAATATGCTTTAATTTTACCTCGGATCAATGAGGAATTCTGAATATTTTTACAACAGCAGTTTTGGTCATGATTATATGAACTGAAATGTTACACAAACTTTTTTTACGAAACTGGATTGAGTTTTCTCGCCTCCCGCACTTCACATGATTACATAAAAAGTCAAGTTGTGAGGAAGGCGGTGTGCTTATGAAGTGCTGGTGAGCTAAATCAGATCCCTCAAGGGCTTACGGTCTTACTGGCCTGGCTGTAGTTATGCTCACTGTGTGAAAGCCGTAAGCATTTTAGAGAAATAGCACGAAAGAACATTATGCCTAATGTGTTCATGTTGCCCAGGTGGTGTAGCAGGTTCATGGACGCCACTGTTTCACTGACAGACATAGATTCTCCTTCCTGTTTATCCTCTTGCAGCTCTGCGCCTTTGCTTATTTTATGGCAGCTGGAGCGCAGATACGTGTAGTTCTTTGATGGATTTTGTGTGGCTTGTATTTTCTGGCGGTTTTCAAATTTGTTTGAATTTGATGATGAACCACATGAGTAATCGGGGGAAAGCACTTTTATAATATTATTACGGGATGTGAGGTTTCTGTCAAGGAAACCCACCTCTCCTGTCCAATCAAACTCACACATAGTAAAGAATTTCAGCTTTCTTGGCAGCTTAACAAAACCTTTTGTGTGGTTGTTCTTCTTTAATCAATTTGCTGCCGGGGTTCCTATACAAGCAAGGACCGCACTGCCATTTTGGGATTGTGTTTCATGAAAGCATGTATTCCTGACCTACAGGGGCTTCTTCAAGGGCTTTACCGCACAGCCTTGCTTGGTCTGATATGACAATTAGTTTATGCCGGTAAATGGTAGTTATTTTTGTCAAATTTCCAGACAGTTCTGTTTCATTTTCCAAATACTCTGTGGATGGGCTTGAGGCTGCACTGCAACAGGAAGCAATTAAAAAAATGAAAAAGTATGATTTTAAATTAACTGACGGCACCTCCAAAGGGATCCGCACAGGTGCTGCACAACATAAACACCAGCTTTATGGATCGGGGCTGGAAAAATGCATCTGTATTAAATGTTGTGTAAAGTGTTGCGGATTCACTGGTGATGGACAGTTTTTCGTACTCTGCTGCAGACAAAATGTCCTATTTGAAGACTTTCTTGATGTTATTTCTGGCCCAATCGTCCCTGCACAGCTTTGAAGAGAAATATCCATTCTTTTAACCCCAGATGAATGCGGAGCCTTCATCCCGCTCCATGGGATTGTTTTGCCTCTAAAAAGTCTTTAAAAGTTCTTTAAAACCTGGCCAAACTTGCTGTGCACTGACACCGATATGAATTGTCATTGTAAACAACTCGTTATGTGAGAATAGAGCAGTACAAAAGAAACAAAACTCTTCTTATCCCTGCTGGAGCTCTCAAGGTAAACAATGTTGTTTTGTGTAGAAGAGGAAATCTTTTTCTGGAAGGCGTCTTGAGAGTCTGTGGCGGTGATGAATAAAACATGATCTGTATCGCTTTGTTCAAAACGAAAGTTAGCAGTATTTACACATTTCTTTACAGTGAACTGCAGAAAAGAATTAAATATAATATCAGCTCAAGAGGAAAGACACTGTGTAATCTTCAAAAAAGCTGTTTCATTTCCCTCAATTATAAAGACTCCAACCCAAATTGCCTCTGCTCATGCATTTTACAACTTTTAGGACATAATGTTTGCAATGAGGGCTATTCAAGTGCTTGATAACGGAAGTCGATTCACTCTTTAGGCTCTTGATTGTATCCAGTCTGTGATTGTAAAGCGGCTGCCCAGGACTCAATCCAAGCAATCCATGGATAGAGTTGTTAATCCGTTCATACTTGTCTTTTTTTTTTTGGTCATCCAACAAATTTATCAGTAAATTTCAATTGACAAACATGATACAACCTCTAAAACAGAAGGAAATAATAATAAAGAAATCCCAAAGTAATCTGTGAGATTCAATTTCCATTTTTCCATTTTTTTTTTTGTTTTATATTTATGGACATCTAACTATTCATACATGTATGTGACATCTCAGTTGCATACATATTGCATTAGGCCAGATGTCTCAATATAAATAACCAGGTGGTGCACTGCAGCATTGACATTCTCTCTCTCTTTCTCTCTCTCAGGTTAAGAGCAGGATCGCCTGAAGTCCTGCAGCCCACTTTCTCACTCCCAACTCTCTCTGTCTCATTGACAGCTCGTATCAGTCCCACGGCACAGCGATACCTGAGATCGAAGCTGTTTGAAGTTTTACACTTAAAAGTCATGCACCTTGACCTCGATTTAGTACCCTGAGCACAGAGCAAAGGAAAACGCTTCAGTCGGGTGGAACTTGCAACGATGGTAAAACGATTGGTTTGGAGCGCCCGAAGGCAGGACAGATATCTGTTGCTCAATGGCCTGATAAGGGATGCTAAAAAACAGCTGCCAGGAGTTTGGTGTGCAATCATTTTTAGGCATTTCTTTAATGTAAGATATACTACCTAAGGGAGATCCTCTTATTACAATCAATAATGAAATAGAATATATTTCCTTTTGAAAAAGTTTGATTTTGTTTTCGAAAGGTGCTCGTAAATTAGTCCTCAGCAAGTAAACTACCCAAGCCGGACATTTGGGGAAAGCATGCAGGAATCAAGTCATTTCTGGAAACTAGAAATCGGGCGTTAACATTCTGAAACAAATTAAGGCTTAAAGGAAAGCAATAATATGGAAAAATTAGACTCACTAAAATTACTATTTAAGAATGAATAATGTATTTATTGATGTTATGATAAATTGTCAAAAATATAGGCAAAAGGATTGCATTCATATTGTATCAATAGATAAGCGTTTCTCTTTTTCAAAGCAGTTCAGCTCAATTAAATTGGCCACGAATGAAAGGAAAACACTGAATGAAGGACAGGAGAAGCATAATGATGAGATATTTCGGTAACGCAGAAGGTCTCAACAGATAAACATGTGACTCTCGTGACCTTCCTCATTATTTTTCCTTTTTCTGTGCCTGTCAATGTTTCCACTCAAGAGTCATGACACATATGACACATATGCAGCTTGCAATTATGAAAAGGCGGATTTTTCACTTAAACCATTCTTTGATCTCGCTTTTCTTTTTGATTTAAAGGGCATCCATTCAGACAGTCATTAAGAAAAACAGAAGTTTCTTGCTCATTTCCCTAGTGAAAATGATAAAGAAAGATCAGGGATAAAAATGTTCTTTCATGACGTGACATAACCCTCTTTGGATGCTGTATGAGTATGAGCTTCCCCAAATCCAATCAAGCACGCGACAAAGCTGCTGACGTTTCCCTGAAAGTGGACAGTCCAGTCCCAACAGAGAGCGCAGAAATTGTTTGTTTGGAAAAGCTAAAAGTGGCCCAATTCGATAAAGCTCATTAGATATTGAGTATTGGTCAAACAACAGGCAACAGGCGACCGCCTCAATATGTGGAAAAATCTAAGCATGACGGGCCTGTGAATATGGTTGTTAGGCTTTGCTGTGCGTATCGAGGCCTGCTTCATTAGGGGAGGAGCCACAAATGATGACGTCCGGGGCCTCGCTGCAAGGTTGTACTACGTGACTGCTTCGGGAAGTGGTTCAGATTTTGCCGGAAAGTTTGACAGCAATATAAACCCCTCAGGCTCCATTCAAAAGGTGGGTTGTTAGTGGAGAGTTGCAGTCAGTTGAGAGTTTGGATAGTTTAGAGAAAGAGAGACAGTTTGGAGAGTTAGAGGAGGATTTTCTCTGTGTGGGAACACTTTGATTTGATAACTCCTAATAAGGTAAACTAAATCTAACTCTGTTTCAGACACATTAGGTTTGCTTATCAAGAACTGTATTTTTCACAGTTTCTTATTTTAGTCAAAGTTAAGATGTTCATTGTTCTCCAAGGAGTTTGGGTACAATAACAACACATCATCACACACAACATTACAGTGCCTAACATGAGAATAGGAGGAAACTGGAGCTTCAGCCAAGGTCAGAATCAGAATTTTCCCCTGTTCACTTTTGTTTATTGTGCAAATAAAGACAGGCAATATACACTGTATTTATTCTCTTTTAGCCAGCCACCAGAAAACAAGAGCTGGATGAATTACTGAATCAAAATATATATAGGCTTTTGTGTTTTTGTGCACGCCATCTTCTATGAAAGGGTGTATTCAAAGGCCGGAGAGGTTGTGTCAAAAAAAGGAATCGTTTAAAACCCAAAACTTATTTCTGAATAAAAATTATTGAATTTCTGAATAAAATGTCCCCTGTCCTGTACATCATTGTCCAAGTTACACAAGCATATTCCCTCTTCCTTAGCCTGGGTGCCATTCAGAACTTAGTCCCGCCCACAACGTTTTTTTGCTCAGGAAGTTCGGTCTGGCATTGCTCCATAGTGGCGCGAGTATTGCTTGCCCGAAATCGGGAAGACAATCACAGGGAAAGACAGGACAAGGCAGGAAGTGAAGTTAACCCACGACACTACAAAATAAAACTGGACAATAAGAGTTCAAATCTGTTTTTCAATTCCACAACACGTCCCTACACAACATATCCGGATACCCATGAATGATTTAACGGCTTTTCTGCAGTGCAAAAACAGATTTCATCACAACAAACAAGGAACACCAATTATGACGCTCAACTAAACCGTGCCGAGGTCTTAGGGGATTGAAAGGGAACATAAACTTGCCTCCAGCATCTAAAGGAGCTGTCACATTGATGCAGTGCGCTCAGACAACATGTTCAGAGCACATAATTCCCTGACCTCTTCCGCTTCCTGGTGTCAGAGTGAGAAAACCAACGGCAAAGCTTACTCTAAAGATCAAGCGGTAACCAGGGAGGTGTTTTTTATGTGGTAACTTGCACCAAAGGCATCATGTATGCCCCTTTTCATCCTGTGAGCCATGTTCATTTGCTGTTGTGTGAATGTGTGTGTGTGCGTGTGTGAGTCTCTGGGGGATGATAAGCCAGGGATTTGGGTCATGGTTTTCTAGGTTATACCTAAAAGCCACCTGTCCATCTAAAACACAGTTGCATGATTTAAAATAATAGCTCAGAATAAGTGCTCCTGTGACTCGAGAGCACATGTTACCCTCTCTCTCTCTCTCTCTCTCTCTCTCTCTTTATCTCTCTCTCTCTCTCTCTTTCTCTCTCTCTCTCTCTCTCTCTCTCTCAAGTACCCAGTCCGTCCAAAAAAAATATACTGGAGCTAACTGTCAGTCACATCTTTTTCTGGACTAGCTCTCCAAGTTGTTTAGAGATGCAGGATTAACACCTAGCAAGTGCCTTTGGAAGAACTACAACTATGAGAGTACCTAAGAATCTGGAGGGAGACATGTGGTGGCGTGTGCACTGCTACAAATCTCTGTGCTGGCAGACAATGCTTCATTATACTCACTAACAATGAAATATATTTTTCGTTTTAATTCAGACTAACTCCTTGAATTTGGTGTTCAATGTTTCATTAAGACAAGTATCTCAATGGAAAAGTACGACCAACACAAAAAAACTTAGCAAAAACTTGATAAAAGCAAAGCCAACTTAGTTGGACTTTTTCTCACTGAAGCTGCCTTGTTATCCCGAAGCTTTGGGGAATTCACATCAGCAGACAAAGCCTTAGAAAGGAAGTGGAAATACCACTAGGTTTTTCTTTTGTTTTTTTTCAATAGTATGTCACATGAATCTGGTTGCCATCCCATATCCTAACAAACCAGACAATGGTGTTTAAGTTGTTGTTATCTTGGTCAAAAATAAAGGCCAGCAGAAAACAGATGAGTAGCTGGGTCTCCTGTTTCCACCCTGTTTCATTTCTTTGATCTGTTGCTCCCTTGGTTTATTAGTCCCTTTTTGTTAGATACTAATAGTAAGCCCCTTTATGTGTTTATGCCGGCACAATGATGTGTATGCTGCCACATTAAGCCCAAACAAAAGGCCAGCAACACAATGCCCCCTGCGGCTTTGCACACAGACACACACAGTCACACAACGAACCAACGCAATCCACAATTAAATCCAAGGGAAAATATTCTCAATGTACAAATAAATTGCTTGTAAAAGAATGGCCAAAAACGTCTTATTGACAATAGTCTGCTAAAAAACAACTATACACATTACATATTCATACCCCCCCCCCCCCCCCCACACACACACACACACACACACACACACTGCTATATATGAGAAGATGGGCCGAGGCCTGCTGCAAAATTCTTCCTAAACCATATCTTTTATGTCTCTCATTATGTGCCTGGGTGTCCATGTGCCGTTTTGACCCTGCTGAGTCAGCATGAGTTTTGACCTCCACCATGAAAACAAAAGATTGGACATCCAGATTTGCAATGCAAATTCCCGCCAGAGGTTCACAAGTGACCACGCGGTAAAGGACAGCTACAATCAATGTAAACTGATTAAAATTGTATTCACACTCGTTTTCCTTGGGGTGTTTTTTCACAACACCATAGCTAAGTGCCGCCGTCGCCTCATCCCCCCTCAGCTCTCAGCCAAATGTCATGTGAATTCAACTGCAGTGATAAAATTACAATTTGTTTGCATAATTAATAGAAACTCCTGCATGCCAAGCGTCACCACTGAAATCCACTGATATCTTAAACCTCTCAGTACGCAGAAATAAATCAGCTCTCCCCACCTTTCAGATATTTGGAAATTCTCCGGAATAGGAGGAATATAAATATTTCATTACAGTCCAAGAGGCATCGTGCGAATGTCAAGGTGAGCACACGGGCACTTCACATCCACACGTGATGTAGGGGATTTGGAACTAGATTAAAGAGGGACCGGTGAGACTGGGACAGCTCTGTCTCAGCATGCAGTGTGGCACGAACGAACCCCTCAGTGTAAAAACAGCAAAATGCCTTCTGGGCTGCCAAGAAGGCTCTAATTGAAGTTTCAACTACTGTGTAGAGGCAGCAAAAACAACAGTTAATCAAAGTTTTGTGCAGTTTCCCCCTCCGAAGTGTCATCATTCTTTTTTACGCTCTGCTCGGTTGATGTGTATGTATTTTTGAAGAACCACCAAAATGGTGTCCTAGTTAATGTTTGGCCGACATTAGTTACCCCCGGGAGGGATTGACTTGCTGTGAAAAAAACCCTACGCGCCTTGCACTTCTCTCATTCTTGTTTCTGCTGAAAGTAAAGGGAAGGAGATACAATAGATGGGATACTTTTTAATTAACAGCAACCAAGCGCTGGTCATTTTTGTCTGAACAGCCAAACAAAGACTCACAATTGGATCCAGCAGACGTTAAAAGGGAGCTTTTCCAAGGCATCTCTGTAGGGCTCTAGGGGACAGCTGACTGACAGTAGATGATTTTAGTATTATCAAACGGAATAAACGGATCACAACGTGCAGAATGTGAATCCTTGGAACAAAGCACGGGTGGGAAAAAAAATCACAGTTTAAAATGTTTTTCCTGATAGCTTGATAGCCACGGAGAAAAGTCCACCTACCAGGTGTTTACTGATGTTATGTTCACACAAGAAAAGAGATTCTAAAAGAAAACATTGTGAGGAGAAGGAATGTATTACCTTCATGTTACAAAGAGTTACTGTTCACTCTTGTGGAGAAAGACAGCCCTGAAACTGTATTTTCATGCAAACGAACCATCACGCTGATACTGATAAGATTTATCTTAGTATTCACACCAATTTCACTACTGAAATATGCAAATCTACAATGAACCACTAGAAAAGCTCTTTCAAAAAAAGAAGAAGAAATGACCCGGGTGAACCGAGATCTTCGTAAAAATGGAAAACAAAGAACAGAACTTTCCTCGGATTGAATGACATGTTTGTGAGCCTTTGTATCGCCTTTGCCTGGTGGCTCTATTTCTAATCTGAGGTCCTGGCAACACAGTCTGACTGATGTGGCACTTCACTCACCCTCCAGACACTTCATCTGATGATGAACTCTTATCTCTGTCAATAGGCAGCCATAAAAAGAAAGAAAGATAAACATGTATGTGTAGCTAACACACACACACACACACGCACCCAGACATTTCCATATTTCTTTCTTTAATGATTCTCAGAATTTTCTCCACAGTTGGGGGTCAACTATCATTCCGATGATGATGTGTCCATGTTTTTAGTCTGTATGCTTCTCATCTCTTCTTCCTTGTCTCCCCAAGCGGACTCTGCCACGTATCCTCCATGTTGACTTATCACTCCTGGACAACTGTGTCGGTCTACCTACTTGAGCGGTTCAGTCGATCTTTGCAGTCGACACCTGGGTAATGAAATGCTTGTGCGAGTGTCACTGGAGTGGAGCGTCCCCTGCAGCTGGTTACCAGTAAACCTGTAAGACTGCAGGAGGCAGAGATGAAGGACAGAGTACTCAGGCTATTCTGGCCGTACTTTCAGTATGACAGAACATATCACCGCCACTGTGGTTACATCACAAATATCAATACAAGACAAAAATCAGCTTTAAATCTGAGACTGCATTGTCTGATTGAGAGTTGGCTGAAGGTTTGACAGAAATTCCTGTTAGTAGTGAACAGCTGAATATTTAATCATCACAGTGTTATAATTCCATGAATCCTAACTTGTGGGATTAGCAAGCCCGTGCAGTTTTTTTCTTCAAAATCAAACATTTTAAGCAAACTTCCTGTAAGAAATCATCATATCAGAAGAAAAAGATTGCTGTTTTTTTTTCAATAGTATTCTCAATGTGCTGATAAGTGTAAAATTCCTTGTTGTCTACACTGCTGAATCATCATATTCTACAAAAAACTGCTTTTCAAAACTGGGTGTTCATCAAAATATCTTCCTCACAGGAGCAGCATCAAACAAAAGATTTAGTGCCTCGGTAAACTGGATGAAAAGGAGCGTCAAGCGTAAAGAAAGTGGTCAAGCTTACATTTTTCAAACTTATTTGAGCTTTAGAGTCGCCATCCACCCAAGAGACTGCAAACACAAAGCATGTGGAGCAGTAAAAGCAGCGAACGGAGCTGAGATTTCAGAGGGGTGTTTGTTTTCTTTCTCGCTGGCTGTTAGTTTGATACCTTTGAGCAGCCGATGGTCGATAGCTTAGTAGGGCTGATGCTTTAAGGTTTGCGTGGCCTGGTCATTTTCAGTCTATTGGTTAAATTAGTCTAACAATCGATTTGTTTTGAGGGCTATTGGAGAGTGTCGGTAACAAACCACCGAATATCACTCTTGTAAAGCTTAAGATGTTGTTTCATGTAGGTCAAAGACAAAACAATCCACAGGGATCGAAAGAATCAAAGCACCTAAGACTATAAAAAGTATCCAATGCTAATGAAATTTACAGAAACGTGTAAAAAACATAAGCTCTGAATGCCTGGAGGATGCAGACAAAGAAACAAAAGTAAGGCACGGCCTTGGAAAATAAACAATAGCTACATTTTATGAAAAGGCAGCGTGTCTGTGAGCATGACGTTCAAGTGTACATCCTACTATCACTTATTCCTGTAATCAATCGGGAAAAATACTCAATCCTAATTCACAGATGAGAAGATCTTGATTAAAACACAAAGTTTCACGGTCACATTGAAACGTAATCTTCAGTTTAAGACAGATTTCAGAGATTATTGCGTGTCCAACAAGGAAATGTCATAGTATTGCATGAGAATATGCCGATTCCTTGGTGGGCGGGTTGAAGCCCCAAAGCCTTGTTTTAAAAGGCAGACAGATTGGTGGTATTAACCGATGCACTTATGAACATGTATAATTAAATATTTGTTATGAATAGTTCAACATGTGTTTTTTTGTGTAAGTAATAGATGAGAAGAATGAGCAGAAGTGTCATCAGACATGTTTCTTTCTGAAACTTAATCTCATCCAAATGTCCATCAACTTCGTGGCCGTTAGTCATGTTTTTATTTGTCTCTTGAAAATCTATGATGACAAGAGAAAAATGTACTTATCAGTTGGTTCCGTTTGTTTCTGGTGTTCTTGGAGTGAATTTGCTTTCACCTCTAATTGATGGATTGACGGATTATATGTCCCGTTGATATACTTAACATCACATTTCCTTGCAGCTCGATGAAAACACTACACTGTGACAAAGCAATATCTCCCCTTTCCAAGGGGATTCTTTGCACTGCTGCGCATGCAATCTGCACAGTGGCAAAGAGAAGAAACATGGACCTTACCGCAAGAGCGGAACGGTCCTTTCAAATCTA
Source organism: Apeltes quadracus (assembly GCA_021346845.1). Classification (NCBI taxonomy): domain Eukaryota; kingdom Metazoa; phylum Chordata; class Actinopteri; order Perciformes; family Gasterosteidae; genus Apeltes; species Apeltes quadracus. The sequence continues at coordinate 5,272,491 of CM037933.1, forward strand.
ATTTCCATTTTATATCTTTCAATTTTTCCCCCTGCCTTGCTTTTGACTTATTCATTTCTTATGTTACCCGCAAGCAGGTTGTTTTTTTGGTTGTGGTTTCCATCTTGACGGTCGCACCGTGAATCAGAGATGATTAAGGGGGTTAGGAAGAGGGGGACAAAGTGTGTGTGTGTGTGTGTGTGTGTGTGTGTGTGTGTGTGTGTGTGTGTGTGTGTTTGTGTGTGTAAAATCTTGATATAAAAGTTTCTATCAAGTAAATGTAGTTGTAGTTTTACATTTTTAACAGGTAGAGTTTGGGTGTCTTGCTCAGGGACACTTTAACATGGGACATGCCTCTCTACTACATGCGTCACCATCACCACTATCACAAAGTTGATGTGGTTTATTCAATAGCTGTTGTATATGCTGTATGTATAAATCCAGAAGACAGTGAGCAACATTGGCATTCATTTGAATGCTCTCTTTTAAGCTCTGTTTTGATGAATTTGCAGATTCATGCACTTCAAAATAAAAAATATTGATTACAGAAACAATACATTTGCATTTTTATATGAGTATTTTCCTTCTTGCACAATTTAAGGGCAGCACACCAATCAGTCCCAGTTCCATTGTTAGCTTGCACCTGATTAAACTACCAATTCCAGCTCCTGCTGATGCTGCTGCTGCTGCTTGACCTTGTTCTCTCTGAGCAAACCAAACACACAGTATGCCTTTTCCCTACAGCCACACACTCGTATATAAGGTACCACTGTGTTAGTGTTTGAAACATTATTCCTATCAGAACACAGCAAAGCGCTCGACACTAACGTAGCTGCCACAGATAAAACGTGCAGTCAGCAAGACAGCACATTCTCCTTTGGCAAGCCTATTTAACATTTAGTCAGAAAGACGGGCTGATAGCTATTTATTGTTCAAGTGGAAATTATGATTTGATATGTCAAATATCTTGAGTGTATATCCAAGATTGCATATCAATTATTTTTTCGACAAGTCAGAATTAAATTAAAGTCCTCTTCTGATGTCTTTAGTTCTGGCTATTGCTCAGTGTTTACTTTGTAATATCGACCGACTCGCTGTAACTCCCTTTGAATTGCATTTTAGACATAATTTATAGGAAATATGACATGTCAAAATGTAATTAGACATATTAGAACTTATTAGAACAAATGCAATGTTTAATAGCTGTGATGAAGTTACAAATATCTAGAAAGAAGAGAAGAGTCACAAAAACTAATTCTGGAGTTCAATAATTTATTATAACTTTATTTAGAATTGCTAGCAATTAATTGTGGATATCTTGTTACTACTCAAAATGACTTGAGGGATATGTAAGTATGGAAATCTAACTAGTCAGATAACTGTATTTGATACCTATAATTGTTATTGCCTCTACTGATTAAATGTCCAAAAGGCTCACTGTAGTATCACAGCGCCTCTACTCGCAGTCCGCTCCTCCCCCGCCCCGCTCCTCATTCAAAGGACAACACGGCCTGTTAAAGAGGCCCCTGCTGGAGAGGGGATTTGCCAGGAATTGTTACCATTTGCTTCACACCGTGGATGCAGAGCTGAATTAATTATTTATATTCAGCACCATTTCCTAAAAAATGTTTTACACTCTTTCTACCTGCTGCCTTTGCGATATTGTTGGAGGTGTTTCCGGGACTTTAAACACATTCTGTCTCTTTCTCTGACATTGAGGTTAAGGAATTTCAGATCTTAATTCTCTAGGGACCAGTTTCAATTATTGGGGGTTCAGACAAAAGAAAAAGAAACAACAAATGGCCATTTATTTATTAATTTCCCCAAAGAATATTCATGAGTGAGATAATTGTTTTGTTTTTTTACATTGCATGAAAAGGTCCATATTTTGTGTGATCCTTTGCTTGGCTTATGAATAATGTTACATTTTTTACCTTGTCCCTTCAAGATGAATGAAGAATTCAGTTTTCCTCGGATTTAATGAAATTCCATTAGGAAATGTTGGGTTGTTTTTCAGATAGATCAAAACTTTATAGCAATTACCAAAATCACCATGGAGACCAGGGGAGACAGGATACAATGTGATTGTGTCAACCCCCCCGCATCTATAAGCTGCATGCGCAGTCTGGTTGGTACTCGATGCAACAATGGCCTCTTCAACAGTGCTACTGAAAGGCAATTATCAACCAGCAGGGAAACATCTCAGTTTATGATTGCGTGCATGCTGACAGCATGAACGGCAGATTCATCAGCCATTTGATTACAGGACATTGATCTAAATCTTAGCTTAAATGGAGTGTGGTGAACACAATAAGTGAAGTTTTAACATAATGCCTGTTACTCTAATCTCTCTATATATTGCTGGAGGATGTCAGTAGTTTTCTGTTTGTTTTGATTCATTATCATTTTTTAAATTTAGTCGCATTAGAGTAACTACATCGGCAATTAGATGTAATCCCTAACAAACAGTTATTACACCATAACAATTACGCAAGTTGAACTCTTCACCCTAATGTGCGGCATCATCCTTTACGTATATGCTTGCATTCTACAGTGAGAGCCTGGTGTGGTCAGACTTTATCTTTTGTCAGAAAAATATCTATGCTTTACTCTGCAGATCTGCACCAAAATGAATATTTATAGATCCTTTTCCATTTTCTTTGTACATGCAATTAAATGAACATTGCTAAAGTTACAGGATTGTCGGTGGCAAACAATGTAAAACAGAAGTATTTAAACGTCTGTTGTATGCAGTTTCAAGGGCTGCTCCGTTTTTGAGAATACATTTTAAAGCGATTCATGCCATTAAAACTTTACCTAAGCAGTCTCTGCCAAACGACGAGTTTCCGTTTGCTTGGAATCAGGAATCAGCAACATTTGTAGCACTTATTATCATTTTTCATCATGGCCAGTAAGTGCAATCTAATTTGTCATCGTCTCGTTTATGTAAGGTTTTTAGGACAAGAAGGCAGCTGACCTCACACTCCTGTTAACACAGACTGTAGTGCTGACCATTTGATGTATCTGCAGTGCTAAAAACAACTGCAGATGTAACGATACCAAGATCATCAATAATTGCTATATTTAGAGAAGGGATCCCTCATGGTCAGACCGATAACCGATGGATGGGCTGATTCCATCTTAACGGAGCGAATAGGGCATACTCTCTCATGTGAAGCTACTTACTAACCGCATTTTGATAAACAGTGCCGCTTGAGTCAAACGCAGAAAGACAAAAGAGAATGGACAAGATGCCGAAAAGTCAAAGTGAAATAGTTGAGTGAGAGAAGTTGTTACACGTAGAGTTCTCCAAAAAAGAGAAATGCGGTGTTGAAATGTTTCATCTTCCCCAGGCTCCTTAAAACTAGTCTGTCTTATAGGTTCGGAGTGCGTGGCCATTATTGAACTCAGCAGTGTGATGCGTCGCTATGAGACAAAGCACGAATATATCTGATTAAAGGAAATCAGAAAGTTAAAATAAAAGCCCAATACAATTAGAAGACCACTCATGTATTGACTAAACAACAATGATGTAAACAGAGAAAGAAAGATCTGAGAAAAGTGGTTAAATGATAAGTAATTCATAGAGCCAGTTAGCCATTATAGTGATGTTCTGGATCATTGGATGAGGAAACCCTGAAACCTTAATAGAGGATTACAAGTCTAGGAGACATTTAGTTATGCTAATATGGTACATTTTCGTACATTTGCATTTTCAAATGCTATCGTGATATGAGGGATTAATTTAGTAGATAAATAACCAAATGAACGGATAAAACTGAGTAAAAAAATGGGAATCAGTCCGGGTTGACGGAGCTGTTCAACTCCAAAGTGCCACAAATGTTCTCAAGACCCTATCAAATGAACCTTTTTACGCGGCCAACAATCCTTCATTACTTTCTGTGTCACCATCCATGATTGATTTACAACCACCAGAAGTGTTAAAGTTGGTGGCCCGCCGCTCATTGTGCTACAGGTCCTCGGATCTCACTGGTCAGCAGTAAAAGTCTTGCCTCATTTCCTTGTTGCTTGAGTCTGGGCAGATTATATCTGCTAATTATGAAACAATGATCCGGAACCGGTTTCAGTGTTATCTAAAGTGTTGACGGTCAAACATACTTTTGATTTGATCTACCCAGTTATTCAATAACCTTAAACACCAATGTCCGCAGAAGAAGTAGATTAGCAGAGTTTTATTTATTTTTAATAAATAACATCAAATCATGTAATATTTCTTCAAACTATTATCAATTATTACATATTTAGCCTCAACCATTTAAGCTTGTTGAGAAACAAAATGCAGGAGGATATGGACATAAATTCTGAGGTGTTTTTTTTTTTATTTAGGTTTTATGAATTTAAAAAATCTTTAATTTTTAAATAATGATATTATGAACTTTATACTCAAAATTAAAGATTTTTTTCTTCTTTTTTAACTGCTCCCTCAAAGAAATGTGCTTTTCTATTTAAGACATTTAAGACATTTGTGCAGAAAGTGGAAGCAAACGGGATGACGCACAGAGGCGAAAGAAGGAGTTTCAAAGCAAAGCTTCTGATCTTCAAAGCTTCGTGATCTAAATGAATTATCTTCTTTAGTGATGCAGGTCAAAAGACCGAGCCGCACTGCAATGGGTAGCTGTTATCAAGAGAATAAAACATGCAATCATCAAAATGAAGACAAAGTGTAGGGAGTTCAGGTGAAAGGTGGTGGCTGGACAGTAATAGTTCCAAGGTAACTTCCAGCCAGTTATAGACTATTTGATTGTAGATCAATTAGGGGTTAATCTACTTGAATAGTGTTGATGCAGCCGGTATGAGCTCACGGCTGTGTCCCTCACTGTGTTCACCCGGCTTCTATTAAAAGCAAACCAAAAAGGGAAATCCTTCATGAATTTACTTTGCTGATTGAGATGAATGAAACCATTTGATGGCACACAAGAGGTTAGAGTGGAGAGAATTGAGAATAAATTGTAAAAACAAGCACAACAGGTCTTTGCGTCTCAGTGGACTACGTACATTGGGGGAACTAATTCTCCTTATAGGGACAATGATTTTACATCAAACATTGCATTTGAGGAGTGTAAACTTGTTTTTAGGTCAGGGTAAGGATGGATTTAGGTCAAATTAGAAAACAGATATAGCATAGTATTACTAACTAGTTAACTATTAATAATACCGTTAGAGAAAATGTAAAGCGAGTAATTAATAATGATGCTATCATGATGTGTTCAAATGGGATCTTGTCAAATTTAGATTTTGGGGAGAAATGTATGTATATATATCCAGGTTTTTGAAGGAGGAGTTATTACAGCTACATAGATAAATATTAGAGAGGAAATTATTACCTGTTTAACATGCTGACAATAGTTCTAAAAACGCTTAAACAACAATAAACAGTTCAAATTACAAATTGCACCGATTATTTGCATCACTAAAAACATAATATTTTAACTTCCAATCACTTAATTGTGTGTGTTGCTGCAAATATATACCAATGATGACTTTAAAATAATCCAAATAAATTGATGATCACAATAAATATATTAGTTTATTGGCTATAGGCTATTGGGAAAATATTCTGGTTAATAGTCAAGAATTTAGTCAAACTTCATATTTCCCATCATGGCATCTATAATTGCTAATACAAAGTAAACCTTTTGGTACTAAAAGCCTTTTCAGTCCCTTACAGAGTGCTGAGTTGTCGCTGATGGTCAAAGCACATGATGTAACATTAATCAACCACAGTGTTTTCTGTCTGGACAAAATCACTTTGCTACAATAAAAGAAAAGTTCAGATAAACTGAGGGAAAGAAAATTCTCATTATGTAAAATGTATTTTTGACAAACGGCACTGTATGCAGACAAAAGAGTAATAAATAGCAATGTATCTGCAAATGTTTAATTTTACCAAACAATCATTATGGTCAAATTGAAGGTATACAACAGTGCCTTCCACTAAATCCAATTTGTCCAGAGCTGGAAAATCTCACAGATATCACAGCTTCTACAGTTTTTTATATAGTTATATTGTATATTTAAAACCTCAAGTGTTTATATTCATGAAGAAGATGTTATCGCCATTTAAGAAATGGCTCTCGTTCGCTCATCTCCAGCTTGACGCTTGTTCTGGATATTGTATTTCAATATTACATTTGTTGTTGTTTGTTCATTTCTCACCGCATGTCAAGCATCATTGGCAGCGAACGCACGTCCACAAAGAGATAAACTATTTCCCCCATGACATTTATTTGTATTTTTTTAGTGTGTGTGGGTGTGGGTGGGGAGGTTGGGGGGGATTACAGAGCGGGTAATAGTCTACGGAATGGATATCCTTCTATGTAATGTAAAGAGACATTACAATACAACTGCGTGTGAGTATTTGTTTAATAGAGGAAAGAGAAGGTCTGAGGAAATTTATTTCAACAGTAATGCATCTATGGGTTTTAAATATGTGTTTGTGTGTGTGTGTCTGCGCATGCGTGCGTGTGTGTGGACATGTGCGTGTGTGCCGGGTTCTGATGAATGTGTCGTGACGGATGGTGTAACCCCCCCTAAGCCTGCCTCCACGTCCTCTGCAGCCCTCCTGTCACGACTGAATATCGAGGTCAAACCACCTTTCATATCCTTTCAACGCGGCAAGGACCAAACACAGACAAGACAAGTAAACACATCATTCCCTTTGGTTGCTGAATTATTTCTTGTTTTGTTGTCATGTAGCTAATGGATGCTCTGAAAAGTACTTTGTGCACGTGTGTTTCAAACAAAATAATATTTAGCATCTCGACTCCAGTTTTTGTTGAATTAGATGAGCAGTGTAAACAGGTTCTGTTCTACACATTTGAAATGCTTACCTTTGCTTTAACCCTCCACAGCAGACTGTTTTTGTGTAGTGTCAAAGTCCAGCCATCCATTCATATGGTTTGATCAATTTTTTTTTATTTGTATCACTTTTCACCGACTTGTTGCTGGGATATCACTTATTTTTCAGGTGGTAAAACACGGATCAACAACACGGAAAGAGGTGGGTGAACAACTGAAGCACATCACAGGCTCAGTATTGTTTTCTTTAAGTCCTATTGAACTGGCAGCTGTGGGAATTGTGCTTCTATTCACAATAATATGATGATTAATTTGTTTTGAGAGACACAGGATAACATTTACATGTCTACGTCTGTATTACATTTTCAAGACTGAATACAAATTCCTGCGTTATATCATCCGGTTTTATACCCAATTCTAATTCAGTAGTGTCAAGCATGCCTTAAAGTGCAAACAAAATATTCAGAAAAATTGCAGGACTTGAATGTGAGTATTACACATTACAAGGCATAATTTCCTGGGGGAGCATTTAAATCGTCCCTGTATGTCAAGAATAAATTATGTGTACTCCATTTTTGTGGCCTGCGATATTCCATCGTGATCTAGATCATGATTCATTGCACTGAATTTTAGATTAAAACATATACATAACAAGTCATCACCGATTATACTTCACTGATAGTTTCTGAGTGAACGCATTTCTCTTGTTTTAAAGAAAACTATTATTATTATTCGTAGGGAACACTGCTGCTTGCTTAGGGTGACCCTTCAGCCTGGAGGAGCACGACAGGGTCACAGGGGATGTGTATGAATGCCAATAACATCGCTGCTGAGCAACTGTAAAATCATTCAAGTTAGATTGAAGGTGAAAATCAACCGACCTTGAAAGCCCATAAACTGTTTCTCACAGTATGATGGCATTTTATTAGACAAATGATGACACACTTCACTGTTAAAGGACAGCAGCATACATTCAGATCAGCTCATTTGTACAGTACAAAGATAGAGAGGTTTTGGAGAGGATTTATATGACACCCCGCGTTGTTGGCCCAGTAGCCTTGTGCGTATGTGTGTGTTTGTGTGTGTGTGTGTGTGTGTGTGTGTGTGTGTGTGTGTTTATGTTGGCTTTCTATAGCAACGATTCCTCTATAGGATGAGCCGCTCTAGCCTTATTGTGTTGATGTTATTGATTCACAGCTGGAAATCTTTGGCCATTCAGGACCGTCTGTATTCTTTTCTATTTCTCGGTCAGCATCCAGGAGTTTCAAGCTCAAGGACAAACGAAAGGTCACAGAACCGAGCCACGGTTATGACTCTCAGAAAAACCCCTGTTTCCAGTCAAAAGTATTTCATTTGGATTAGCAACTCCAGTGTAAACAGGCTTACTTTTACATGTCCATATTATTAGGGTTCGTACCTTTTACAATTGCTCCATCAAGGACTGCAGCCATTGGGCCAGCTGCAGAACAGCCATGGTGCAGAGAGAGTATGTTGAGGGCGATAGGGAGTGGGTGCAGTGGGTAAACACTTTAATACTGCCTTTTGGCTTCATGTAACTTCATACGACACATTCCTTTCACGTCTCAAACCTCCTTCTTAAACAAGATAAGGCGATGAAATGACTGCATTTGAGTAGAACTATCTGGTCTGTAAGGCTTCCATCCTTTTTTCTTACTTAGTGGAAAGGCGGGCACTGGACATACTAGGTTTTTAAGCAGCAAAAGGTTTCGATTATTATTCCTCAAGTGAGATTTTACAAACATTTTTTTTCTCCATCCAAGTGGATGAACATGAGACGCGGACGCTCCGAGTAAAGCCTTCCGCTAAACAACAGCTTCAAGGACACCAAATCTTTGAACAAATGAACACAGACTTCACTTATAAATATAAAATACCGAAACATCACTTTTTTCAGAACACGACAACAACATCACATGTCATACATGACGCAATGCGGGGGCAGAGTGGCCCGCGTGTCTACAGAGACATGCGCTCTGCACTAGTGTCCATGAGCAAGTCGCTTGATCCCTCATCAGCTGCAATGGCCGCTGATCGGCTCAGTAGACCCTAAGCTGGGTGGGTGGGGGGGGGGGATGTTGAGCAGCTTCTGGGACAAAGTAGGAGAATGAGCGATGGCATTATCGTCAATACATCCAAATACGCACATCGGAGTCAGCGTAATCCATTGTGCGTGAACGGTGACATCCCGTCGAGACTTAAGTCGGCCTCGCAGTCCTCTAAGTCACAAATAGAGTCGGTGGCGTTTTCGTGGGTGTGAGAAAACTGTGAGATCCTGTCAAAAGCATCTTCGTGCTCAATACATTCAACCACGTTCGGGATCATGTTGACATAAGCATTCGCGATTTCCTTGTGGGTGAGGGTGTCTTGATTGTATGAGACCAGCTCGTTGCTGATGTTAACAGTTTCCACCGGTGTGTTGGAGCAGAAATTGCGACAGCCCAACAGGCTGGCAAAGGCCTTTCTGAACTCGGCGTTGAAGGCGTAAATGATGGGGTTCAGGGAGGAGTTGGTCCAGCCGAACCACACGAAGACATCGAAAGTCGTCTCGCTGACGCAGGGCAGACCCGCGTCCCGGTCGGTGGCTGGTCTGTCGCAGAACGGGACCATACAGTTTAGGATGAAGAAAGGTAACCAGCAACACACAAAGACACCCATAATCACCGACAGGGTTTTGAACACTTTGGTTTCCCGTTTAATCGAGGTTTTCAATGTGTTGTGGTGTTGGCACTCTATTCTGTTTGTCCTGCAACTTTGCGCATGCTCTGCCGCTCTCTCCAGGGAGGCGATTCTTCTTATTTGTATTTGTGCAATCCGGTATATTCTGGTGTACGTCACAATCATAATTGCTACGGGAATATAGAAACTTATCAGAGAGGAAGATATCGCGTACTCTCTGCTCAGGCTGGAGTCACAGTTTTCTTCTATCTGCGGACTCGCGGAAGAGTTGTGCGTCCCAGCCAAGTCTTCACTGCCGGCTTTGTGCCAGTTTAGCTGGACCGGTATGAATGAAATTAGCACAGACAACGTCCAGGTTACGCTTATCATGACAAAGGCAACTCGCTGGGTCATTTTCCTCTCGTAGCGAAAGGGACTGCAGATGGCCCAGTATCTATCCACGCTGATGATGCAGAGGTTGAGGATGGAGGCGGTGGAGCACATAATGTCGAAAGCTACCCAGACGTTACAGAAAGAGCCAAACGGCCAGTACCCCGCCACCTCTGCCACAGCTTTCCATGGCATCACCAGGATAGCCACGAATAAATCCGACAGAGCCAGAGAGACGATGAAAATGTTGGTCACTTTGGTCCGCAGGTGTCGAAAGCGCAGAACCGCGGAGCAGACCATGATGTTCCCAAGCAGGGTCCAGAGGATGAGCAGCGACAGCAGACAGCCCGTCAGCGTACGCACAAGCAAATCCTTCCCACCGTCCTTTGTTACCTCCGTTTCGGTGCTGTTCCACATAATCTCGCCGAAGGGTGCCGGCACATAGTCAATCCCCTGCACCGATGAGAGATACTTCTCCGGCTTTTCCATGTGAGCGCTTCTTCAAGTAAAACTGCAGTCCATTGCTCCGTGCGCGCACACGGACGGAGTTATCAGCCATTCACCATATTCTCCCCATTGACCTTCTCGGCTGCCAGCCTGATGTGAAGTGCTAAACAAAAGGAAAGAGAGAGTTGGTCGCATTAAAACTGCGCCGATGAGCTGAAACGCACGACGCAGTGGCGCGAGCATGTTGGATGGACCCTCGTCCTTCCAGTCGTCTGACCCGGCTACCTCAGCGAATCTCTTGGTCAAAGGTATCCTGAGCTCGGCGTGGCCGCGGAGCCCCTGCAGCCTGGCGCACCCTCTGCCCATTCGAGCTGGGCGCGCACACATCACGCCTCCTTTGTGGGTGGCGTTTGACGCGCACACAACATCGCAATGCGTTAGAAACACGGATGTGAGGAAGCCCTTATTTCCTTTAGCGTTAAAACTTCAAATATGCTTTCAAATCAATTCTGAATTATCTTCCTCCTCAGCCTATTGTTCATATTGCCCCAAAACAACAATATAGTGACAGGAGTAAAACATTTTTCGTGCGAAAATAAAGTGTGTGTTAAACGCATATATACACCGAAATGAAAAAGCTCCCGGGCCCATTTAATTAAATGTATTGTTTCAGGGTTGCAAACACTCCCATCTACACACTTAATAATCATCTTGAGACACACGCAGTCTAAAGGCCTGGCCGGAGCTGTCCATGGTGCTGTCTGGCTGATAGATGAAGATGTAGGGGAAACCACATACATCACGACTCAACCTGTTGACCATTCTTGCTTATACGCGGAAGAAGTGCTAACCACGACCCTCCTTTGACTTGTACAAGAAAAACGATATAGTGCAAAGAGTTAACCAGAGAAACAAAAAATAATGTAACGGTTTTGCAGTTGTGCGCTGTAATGATCTCCCGTATCTGTCCTGGTGACATCGGGGCTGGACGAGTCACGGAACGGTCTCCGGGCTATACACTTTATCCCACACAGCCTTTGTGTATACATGCATCTCTCTCTCTCTCTCTCTCTCTCTCTCTCTCTCTCTCTCTCTCTCTCTCTCTCTCTCTCTCTCTCTCTCTCTCTCTCTCTCTCTCTCTCTCTCTCTCTCTCTCTCTCTCTCTCGAACTATCTATCTATCATGGTTAAATCAATCTATTTTTATCACTGGATACCTGCGGTTGTTTACCCGCTGACGTCGGCCGAGCGGGGGTCATAGCTCACTTCTCAGAGTAACCCTAAACATTCACACTATCAGCAGGCGCGTCGAGGAGCTCGGAGCGCCGCACTTGGACAACGTGTCTGTGCAAAAGCAGCAGCGTCGTTTCCGGCGTTGAAACGTCACGGATATTTTTAGATTTTTCCGCCTGCCTGTCAAATCGTTGTGACACTACGTCAAAAATAATCTCCCAAGGCCCGACGACAGATTCTTTGGAGTTACCTATATTATCGGGATGTCAGGGGAAACCTTTTGCCCGACACACGGTTATTTTTTGCATACAAAGATCACTCCAGATCAGATGTCACCATATAGGTCGTTTTCTTTTGTTGAAAGATCAAATGTGTGAGACACGTTCCTCTATCCAACCAACTGTTTACAATTACACGATTTTATTGCATTCTTTAAAATTGCCCGAATAATATAAGATATTATAAATCATTGTGTTGCCTTCGTTACGATGGTTGTAATAATCGGTTGTTTATTAAGATGTGATTGCAAAAAACTTTTGCTCCCCAAAGATTACATGGGTTTTGTGACTGTCCCGTCGAAATCTAGATGTTTGTCGCCGTCATGTGGTTTGAATGGGTACTACAGCTAAAACAATTTTCTTCTTCAGACTTCATAGGTGTGAAGGAAAAAAAGTGTGACACACCTCTTGCATGAAAAAAAAGAAAACATTTCTTTATTTCACCGAGAAAGGGATAAACATCCATCACTAATGTACACATCATTACTTAACAGCACCATTTCATTGGAATTTTAAACTATCCGGGCAGCGTCTCAGTGACTTTGATTAGCATGACAATATTTACAAAGATGATAATATTGTAGTTTTCTCCTAAAAAACAAGGATTTCCCCACATATTGGCACATAGTAAAAATACATACAGCAGATAGCACCAGGTTGAGAACTGAATGAAATTATACATTGATTTGGTACAAAAAAAATCATAGTATATCCATTTGTCAAAAAGAAACAATTTATATCACAGACGGAAGGGGGTTTCAATGCTGATCTTTTAGGTGTAAACATACAATCTGTGGTCTGATCGAAAAAGTTGTTACCACAACATTTACTCAATATTGGTATAATAATTCTGCAGGTATTCTGATACAAGATTCCAACGTGCACCTGATTTAAACACTCTTCATATTACGCATTCATCAACTCATTGCTGTCATGTAAGTGTGCACTTCTCAATATTATATAATATAAGAATAATGTGGATGTTCTATTATAATCAATACAGTCCAAGTAACACCGTTTATGAACACAACTTACCGTTCAACTTGACTAAAACAGGAATCATCATGCAGAAGGAAGTCGACAAACTTTAAATCACTGAGAACTACAGTCCAACTCAAAAATAAATGTAAAATATAGTGCTTAGATTGTCATTATTGCTGCTACTCCAATAGACTTCTACCACTAAGACAGTTAAATGAGAACCATATCCATATACAGTGTGAACATCAAGTTGTGTCAAGTTGTGCACCAGTGCACTCCGTTGAATACCGTACTAGATGTTTGAGAGTTTTAGTGGCTTAGCTGTAGTATTTAGTGAATGTTTTTTTACATACTTCCAGCTACGGAAACAGTACAAAATGTGCGCGTCATGTTCAGCATGCTGAACCTGAGAGAAAACTCAACTTAGATGTGACTACAAAACAAAAGTAAAAAGGTCCTTTTCATCATCATTTTTAATAATTCTCTAGTAATACAAGATAAATCCTTGTGGAATGTAGGCTAATAGGTTCACTCAGTTATTCCCACACTGAGGGCTCATCGCTTTGTTCGTCTCTGCAGCTTGTTTTTAAGTCTCTTGGAGTCTGACACGGACTTCCTCCTGAGCGGCTGCGAGACACACTCGGGAGTCGGTGGTGACCACTGTTCTTGTGGATGTAATCTGCCATTGTCAGTCATCCGTTTCTCTGTTAGACCCGGCGGAACACCTCGAACAGGGAGGCGACTGAGTGCATGCGGTAGAAAAGGGTCAAGGGAATGGCGAAATTGAGAACTGTGGTCCATACACTGAAACCAAATGTCTCTTGTTCTAACCCGTTGTCATACTGCGGGCGGCAGCCGAAGGCAGGAAGGATCCACAGCTGAAAGAAAGAAAGAAAGAAAGATGTTACGCTAGAAAGGTGTAGAGTGAAGGTCTCTGCCAGCTGTGTCTGCAACAATCACCGTTGTATCGGCCGACCCCCGCAAACAGACGCTCTCAAGCTGCAAGTTAGTTTAAACTGAAAAAGTCTTGGTCTTAAGTTGGTAAGTTGGTAGTTGGTTGATGAGAGTGGCGTGCGTGAAAACAATAATGCTCTGACATCACTGCAAGCATCTCCATCACTTTACACGTCGTCAAAGTCAGTGTTACCAAAACACAACATTGTATTAACCTTGGTTATTCATGTTATATAATATTTCAGCTAGTACATTGCTATTATTTAAAATTTGTATCGAACAAAATTGCCTACATTCAGTTATCAAGGGTAAAGGTACAAATTCCTACCGAAATGTTGCACATTATCAGGAAGACTGCAATGTTTTTCAGGATTTGCCTCTTTATATTTGTGGGCTCCGTTACTTTGCTTCCAACAGGCAGCGGCACCTCGGAAGGTTTCCTTGGACATCTGTACACCTGTCCGCTTTCTTCCTGGTCGTTCTCCATGGGGACACAGGTCCGGTCTGGCTTGTCGTAGGCTCTGTTGATGATGCCATCGTACGGCGGGGCCAAAGAGGAAGTCACCGAGAAGATCTCTGGAGCCACTGGTAACTCAGGATCCTGACTTTGTCCATCTTCTTGCTGGCGATACAGGGACTCTACGACAAAGATGTTCTGGATGTACTTCTCCAGCACAATGAGCAGGGAGTAGACGAGGTTGGTCCAGCGGTAAGGAGGACTGCTGTTGGTGCCCAACACAGCCACTATGCTGCACCAGGACATGAGCCAAGAACCAATAGAGGAACCAAACAGGAGCTCCGAGTCCAGCTGCCTGGACGGGTTCTTAGACGTGTCCAGTGGCACGTGGTCCGCTCGATATATGAGAAGGCCTGAAGCGCCGGCAGAGCACATGGACACCAGCATGACAATGCCATAGATGTAGAACATGGAAATGGCTGACTGCCGAGTTTGGAGGGATTCTTCTACGTGGGTGATGTAGACCACCAGGATGCCAATAGTGCTGGCCAGTGCCAGTAAACCCAGAATGGGGCCCACAGTCAGACCCTGGGTTTTAGTAGCCAGCCGCTTTTGGTTCGATGAAAGGTCAATGGTCCTTCCAATGTTCTTCCACATGACAAAGAGCATGGCAGAGACAAAGATGTGGTATTCAACGTTGAAGGGATAGAGATAGAAGAGGCTGCTGGAGAACATGGAGCAAGTGCTAGTGGTGCAGTTACAGTGGGGCTCTGAGTGCACTGCAAAACAAGTAAAAACACAGACACGTTCATGAGAAACACATATATTTGTTATGCTGACGCAACAAAACTTGATCCATCTATTAAGACATAATACTATACTAGAAGGAACCCAAACGTAATCATATTAAAATAAACAGAAGTATAACAAATTTAAATGTATGCATGTCTGACAAAATTGAAATTGAAAATGTAGAAGATGGCAATAATGAATTGTTTGCAGGTAATCGGTAATGTACTGCACTTTGCTGAAAGACTGTTATCACCACTCAAAGAAGGAAAACACAATATATGAAACTTACCTCTGAATGGAATTCAATTAAATAAATGTATATTGAACACATTATTGTAGATATGAATGCTTTCAAAGCCTTTGGACAGAAGTATTACAACTAACCTCTATGCTAATCCAATCCTATCTTGAATGTTTGAAGAGAACCCTTTTGAAATGCAGATAAGGTTTGCTGACATGCTTTTTCTTATTTGTACAGGAAGTGGCTTATAGACGAAGCCCTGACATCTATTTACCAAGGAAGTGTTTCCCAACAGCTTGTGTCTACTTGTCAGTGCTGTATATTTACTAGTCCCTTGTTTTAATAAATCCTTCAGTGATAAAATGGGAAATTAGCAGTAAATCTCTAAGAGCAAAAAGACAATCAGAAATACTGCATGCATAGTCTTTGCCTCCCTATACACTCATACCAACCTAATAATTTGTATCAACAACAAAGTAAGAGAAGCAAGGTGTCCAGGTTGGACACTTCAGTATTTTAATGCTTAGCCAGATCTGTTCCGTAAAACGTCTGTAAAGGTCCAAATTTGTTCCGCTAGTTTACTGATTTTAATTGGAAATTTCACTCATTCACCTGAGTGCCTGGGCATCTTAGATGACAAAGCAGGTTATTTTTCCTCCATCTCAAGACCACCACCACACACGCCATGGTAATGCTGATGCCCTCTAGATATCATCTCCAGAAAACCTTACGATGTGCCCCACTCACCCCCTCCTGCCCCTCACCCCGCAAAGGCTGCCACTATGGCACTGCAGCCTTTAATTAAAAAATGAACAGCAGTCAGGGTGCAGCCATCCTCACAGTCAGCCGGATATGAGGAGGAGCAGTTGAACCCCCCCAACCATGAGCTTAGATGTATCAGTTACTGTAATTGCAGCACCCTTGGGAGGCAGCAGCCTGGGGACAAAGCCGTCTGCGAGGTCAAGCGGGGGGTTGCCAGGGAGGGTGGTGGTGGAGGCTGAAGTGTGGCGAAAGGGCCGGGGCGGGGGCCTCAGCACTAGCAACACTGTGTGTCTCCTGAAACCTAATAGAGAGACGTTCGACACAAACAGGACCCGCAGCTAAAACCCTCCTCTCCTTCCTTTTCTCCTTTCATCCATTGAAGTGAGCTCCCAAGTGCACGATTGTACTCGTCTTCTCGGTACAAGCCAGCAATCGACCCCTTGGCCCTTACCTATGGTGAGGTTTCCGTAGCCCAGGGCCGAGAGTCTTCTCTTATGGTTGTTTAAGAAGTGCTCCGCTTCTGACATCACCCCGTTGCACCAGAGGAGAAGGTTGGTAAAGACTGCATGGATGACACCAAATCTGAGGAGAAGAACAGTTGGAAAGCAAGAGCGATGAGAAGTTAACAGCACACTGCGTTGTTATGATATAATGACGATTGGGAAATCCAACAAGCTTTTTGACCACAACATTGATTTGGCGCACAAGTGTCATACCTCTCAAATGTTTCAAAGCTCTTGATGACATCCTTGATGTGAAACCAGAGAAAGTGCACCTAAACAGAACAGCAAAAGACATAACCGTGTTATAAAAGCCACGCAAAACATTATCAAAAGTATAAAAGAAATGTAATAAAAACTAATGAAACTTATTTTACAGAGAGACAAATCGACTTAAGAATCAATTGAATCCCTTCATCTGAAGCATTTCGTCAGTTACACTGAAGGACAATGACAGGATTATATTGTGCAGCCGCCTCGACAACAAAGAGCACATTATTCAGCCGAGTGCACAGAAGAAGGGGGGAAAAGGCCCTGATCGATTATGACTTTATTAAAATGAAAGTAGGGTTGTAAACTCACCTGTGCTATGGTGTGAGTTGCATGGATGACAGGAAATACCCCGAGCACCGCCGACACACAAGACTGATAACCAACATAATACCCGATTCGGAACGCGTCCATTATCAGTGAAAGCAGCGCAAGCAGAGTCAAACCACCTGCAACAACAGCAAAAAAAAAGTATTATTACTGTTGCACGTTGACCTTACGGCCAGCGAGTTATTTTGGGGTATCTTTAAACTGTAAAAGATAAATCTTAATAAATCAATTTTCTGCAGCTGATCTCTCCAACCCACCTCTGATCCAGCATGTGGTGGCGTGGACGTCTTTCTCAGTCCGCGTGTTCTTCTGTCTGTCCCGCACCAGGATGTACCACATCATCCAGATCAGCTGCACCAGCATGAGGAAGGTGACAAAGGACAGCAGGTGCTCTTCCTTGACGGAGGGGCCGTGGTGCGCGATGGCCAGCATCAACGCCGCCCCGATCAGCAGCACGTTGGTGCCGTACTGGCCGCTGAGGATCTCGGCGTTCTTCCTCGGGTAATCCCCCGACAGGCTGAGTTTCAGTTTGGTGAAAACCTTCTTGTCTTGCTCGGAGCTGGACGACGAGGAGGAACTGTGGCAGTACTTGTTCAGACACATGATATCCAGGCCGCTGTGTTCCACCATGGTGGGAGACACGCAGGAGAATCGCACGGCGGAGGGAAGGAGAAGAGCCAATATGCCGCGCGCTATAAGAGCACTCGGGGCACGCCAGGTGCCTAACCTTTGGCTTCGAGGTGGGGATTCAGCAGGCGACTAGGTACCGTGCCAATCATGCTAATTCAATACGCAAGGTCCGGCTCAGTGGTCATGCACAGTTTCAATGTCCAGCCTCACCGAGGATGGACTTGATAGATGCCATTGTCATCTGGTAACCATGAAACTGAATTTTCTGTTTTTTTTTCTGGTCCGGCTCGCTGAGAAAACGGCAGATTGCGTTTCACTCTTCGGTGATCCCGGAGCCCTGTCCGCTTGAAACTCCCATATGTTTCAAGGAAATCACTGAGCTTGCACTGCCAACCATTCACTGCCGAAAGAAGCAAAAAAAAAAAAAAAAAAAAAAAAAAACATTAAGGACGGAAATACCCACAACAACAGGAAAAATAGCGAACTTCGGCCAAGTCCACCTCTGCGGGGCAGCTGTCAGGCAGTCCTTCCAAGGCTGCCGAGTCCTCTCAGGGTGGCTATCGGGTGTTAAACACAATGGCCTGGATGAGATAAAAGGGAGGGTGACATTTCACAAACATGTGATGTTCACAGGAGGTGGCAAGTGACCTGCCCTGACAAGTCCGACTGCCATCTCCTCAAATCCTCGTGGTCGCCGGTGGCAGAGACGCGGTGATTAAAAAGTTGCTCCCGAGGTGGAAACAGTCGGGGTCAGATTTCAGTGTTCGACTTTAACAAGGGCTTCTTGTAAGCGGATGTCACAGGAGAGCACTGAGCCCATCAGCACGGCGGGCTTTTATGGATAGGATCCCAATTCCAGTTCAATAATGGGGGGCGGATGCTTTCAATCAGCATAACAACACAGTGACAGCGCGCACAGATTGAGAGGTGATTGGTGTGAATTTAGGAATCAGGGCCGTTGGAATAATTACCTTTTTTTGAAAAACAAATTTGCGAGGTTCAACCCAACTAGTGAAATGGATAAAGTGGCTTCAGAATATTTTACTTTAGGGAGTAGTCTCGGTCCCTCGGAGTGGTGATTCAATCCAGTCAAGCTGCATGGACTCGGCAAACACTGAGGAAATTCATATTTGGCTGTCAATTGGTGCAAAAGAGAAACAGTAACTAGTCAAAATGTAGACGTTAACAGCAACAATGCTAATTCATTTTCTTCAAAATAAAAGTTTGTATAATGTTAGTTATCCGTTGAGTATAATTGATCTTAATTAACAGAACGCATGCTTGTAAACTGTGTTATGTATGTAACACAAAACCTATGAATAAGTTAAATGCAAGCTTTCCCATGTATATGTTTTTAACGACAGCTTTAAAACACAACCTCTTATAAATTATGTTTATTATCCATGAGCCGGCGAGGGGGGGGGGGGTGCTTAAAGTGTGTTTTGGAGCCGTTTAATGGGGAAACCTGAGGACAAACTGGCTTAGTTTCAACCTTTTTCGCTCGTCTTTGCGACTTCTGGACTCGTTAGCGCGTCGCGCGGGACGCTGTAGCGGGGTCACGTGGGTTGGAGAGATGATTGCGTTTCCCCTCAACAGCACATCAGCCTGTGTCTGAGTATCGATTTAATCACTGAGAATCAGACCGATAGTGAAGAAGACTGAGATCTATCAGGGGACTTTAAGGAGCGGATGAAAACAATCGGAACATTCTTGATTTAATCTGAATGCATTTAAATAATCTCACTGTTTGTGAGATTACAATTAACACGCCATAACAACACCTCATAGGACCGGAGAGCAGATTACACAAATTAATGAGTTTGATTTAAGAATGAGTGTTTATTATTATTAGCTGAATATGAAGATAGATGTGTTGTACTTATATGTGTCATTGTGCAGTAGTAATCTTTTATGAATATTGAAATATTGTGGATTGTATAATGTTGTAAACATCTATAACCCAAAACTCCAGAAAACAACATATGAAGTATATTTACGTGTTTGATTTTAAGTCAATATCTGGATGCCAAACAATGCATTGTCTACTGCGAAAGTCGTTTTATATTTGGTTTGATACAGGTTGTGCTTCAAGCAAACAAAGATTGTGGCAAGTAGTTGTAAAACTTTATGAAAAAAAAAACATTTTAACAGAATAAGTGCAGTCAACATAGTTTAAGACAAAAGTTTGTGAAAGGATTACAGCAATCATTACACTAACCACTTCATTAGAAGTCACTGCATTGCTCGTAGACGTTTTCAACACATTAAAATGAATGTAAAAAGGCCATATTCACAGCCCATTTTAAAGGGTTAGCCTAGAAAAATAAAATACAACACAAAATAAGTTATTTATCTGCTTCAGTGTCAGGATACTGGGGCCGTATTCATGAAGCTTTATAAAGTTTACATAAAGATTTCTTAAGCTGAGGAGGAAATGGCAGAGTGCATTGTCTTTTGGATCAACTAATCACGACAAATAATGAGTCATAGTAACAGGGTCAGCCACACCTCATCAACACCTTAACGTTTGGTTCCCTTCCTTGCTCAGAGTTTCTCTGAGAGGTTTTCTAAATAACTCGTAAGCTAGAACTCCTTGCTAGAAATGTTTAGGCAAAGTGCTCACATTGTGAATTTGGCCCCCTGGTGATTTAAATGGTGGCCCAATGGCATAGCTTCCTCAAGCACTTAAACAGAGACAAGTCATCAATAGTATTATCAGTCACCTCCATTATTCAGAAACACCTTTTCTACAATAGGCCAAATTTCAGGTGTGAAAAAAAAAACAAAAATCAGTTAAAGTGCTGTTTGCTAAATACTCAACACAATGGACCACGTTGTCTTGACACCATTGTTTCTTTGGGAAAACACATCAGTGTGATAGATCATAAACTGAGATGGTTAAACTCTCAGCCCACCTAGACCACAGTGAACCTACCACGCCGACCTGCCCAGTGAAAAGCATCAATACAGACCGACAACAGCTGTTGTTATTTTAGTAGAGGCTCCAAATCAATTAGCTGCATAAGCAAATTTGGTATGCGATTAATTTTGGTGCTGGAATAATTCACGTTCTAGGAAAATGATTGACTCAGTTGTAATCCTCAGATGTGTTGGTAATGGAAAAAACTGCCAGAGGCAAACTTAACATTGTGGATAACAAGATTATGTGAAGTCCATATTATTCAAGTAGAAAGCATCCTCATTAAATATGTTATGTTCAATGACACAATATTTCACTTCAAAACATTTACACCCATCACATTCATCCAAGCAAAGAGATGAACATGACCACACCCATGAACTGTGTGAAGAGGATGAACGGAGTGAAGAAGGACCACACTGGCCAAAGGGCCATGTTCAGGCTGCAAAGAAAGTACAATATACTTAAAATAAATGTAAATATGAACCACATTAATTATTATCAGTATGGATTTCTTTCATTTATAATTTCATCTTACTATTTGGGCAATGTATGTTCAGTTAAGCCAACAGAATTTCAGCTCTAACCACATATGAATAAAACAGTTTTGCGGCTATACCTGCAAGATGCTGCAATAAAAGCTGCAGTGGTGATGGGAGGAATGGCAGGGTACTCTTGGTCATAGTGCTGGATGCCTTTGAACCACTCCAGGTATACAATGCAAAACATGGCCAGAGACAAGCAAATTCCGAGGAGCGCCAGACCCACATTGAACCACCAACTAAAAACCACGGATGGTTGAAAAGAGGAAGACACGGTTAAGAACGGAAGGTGACGTATAATGCGTTGATGGAGTTTTTTAAACACAGAAGATGGAATTGTTAACGCCAAAGTGTCAGACTCCAGTGGCTTTCTTTAATACTAGGTACCAGTGACGCCATTGACATGATATGTAGACGTAGTTTATAGCAAATATATTAAAAAAAACACTTATTTTTCTTGACTCAATCACCTTTTGATATCATCATTCTCTATGATGTTGTGGAAGAAGTCCACATAGTAGGTCACCCCTACAGATGCCACAATCCAGAAAATGGAGTGTCGGTTGATGCGAGGGAGCGGTTTGGCATCTTTTTCCTCTTGACCTGAATGGCAATAGAAAAGAAAGAACTTCAATTCCTAAGTTTACTTTAAAGGCATTCTTCATTTCCCGGAAAAGAAAAGATAATTATTACCCAAGAATTGGCCACCAAAGTGTAGCTGATGTCTGAGAGGACTTTACCAACAATGACATATCAGTATCATTCAACACTAACCCCCTGCACGTCTTTTCAACCATCTGCACAACTCAGAAAAAACGATAAACATACTTAAAGTGTTTGCTACAGAATTAACTATTAAATAAGAGCTTTCTTTTCTTGCCACAGCAGAATGGACCAGGTCCCCATCTTGCAGGCTTAAGGAGCTTTTAAGGAGAAACTGATGGCTATCTTTGAGATAATCTTACTTCCAGAAAGGTATTAATCCCTATAATTTACTGGTTAATTTAACGCATCAGAGTTGGCTGCTGAATTGCTTCTGCATGCGCGTCTACTCTGTTCACAGTTCACAATGAACTTCGAGCCCTCGACAAGTAGTTGACCAACATACAAGTTATTCCTGGTGGTCCATCTTCAAGTTGTTTTCCCATAAATATTAAACGGGTTAACCCTTTTATGTTTCAAGTAGTTAATTAACTACTTGAAACATATTTTCTGTTACTTATATTGCGGCTGTTAGTCAAAGAGAATGAGGCTGTGTTAGAGTGATATCCCTCATCACAACATATCATATTTGCTGCTTCATTAGGTCAAAAGAAATTGTTGCATTTCTGCAAGCAAAGGCAGGTTTGTCCACATTCAACCTGTAATATACATCTTTCTGCTATGTATCCAACTAGTTCTGTGAAAGAAAATGGCTATCTGTCTAAAGAGTGATCTAAAGGCGGAGTTATGCTTCTGCATAATCGACGGCGGACCCTACGCCGTAGCTCGACGTGCACCTCCAAGGAATTGTAGCTACGCGTCGAGGCGACGCAGACCGAAAGGGCTGTGATTGGTCAGAGTATACATCGTTTCCAGAGTGTAGCTTTTCCGGTTTCCCCCTACCGCTATACCGCCACTTTTGAAGTTTATTTTCAACGATGGACCAAGTTGAGGAACGTTTGATCGAGGAAGTACGAAAGTACGACCGTGTGTGTCGCACGCGCTGCTCAGCGCACTACAGAGACTGCCAAATGGCACACAACTCGCGGAAAGAGATCGTTTGTTTTTCAACGTCGATTCGCTCCAGCTGCAACAACATCCTCTCTCTTTCGCTCGCCGTTGTCAGAAGTGAAAACGGCGCACGGAACCAAAACAAAGTAGCAAAGAGATTCGCGAACCCCACAGCCCCCCCGCCCCGCCCCCTTGCGTTCTGACGGTGAAATGCAACGCAGAAGCATAAACCGGCTCCTACGCCGTAGGGTTGACGCAGAAGAATACTGAGGCCTTAACGCTAAAATGCCCATTAAATAGATGTAAGCATAAAAATTAGCTCCTTTTCCAATAGTAACGTTAGCTCAAGTTAGCAACACGGCTAAATGCTTATTTGACACGCTGACGTTGTAGTTGGTGCGTTCGTGTCCAAACCAGAGCTAACATTATATAGCAAGTTAGCAAACAGCTAGAGCCGATACAATCTTTCTATGGCTTACTCTTTTCATCTTGGTCACCATTTGTCGTTGTTTGCATAAGAAACTCCGCATCTCTCTTAAATCTATTCCGCAACGTTGCGAATTCACTGTCATTAAGCATTGCGTGGACAATATCGTATCTCTTATAACGTTAATGGCATTGAAAGCTGACTAGTGATTTGAAGGCACTTCCGGTTAGACACGGTCGCTTTTATATGACGCATTTGACAACGACAGCTAAAGGTTGAATAAATCAGTTGAACGAACCAAAAGTAATTGAATTTCTTGGGAATGTATCCTTTATGAATATATAATTTATATTTAACGTGTATTTCATTATTTGATTTATTATAGTATAAATTATTCTATTATTTTTGGGCCTTGTCTGTGCAAGTAAAAACTGTCAACTTTTAGTCCCCTTGAGTGTACGAAACACTGTTTAGTTTCCCCCTTCATTTATTTTTATCAATGCAACACGTTGCAAAGCAGCAGGTTATTCAATAGCAAACTCAAACGTTATTGGACTTGTGACGCATACAATCATACATTTACTGAATGTGCACAGTGAATAATTACATCTAATATTTTCCAAAAGGGAAATATTACATTATCTGTCCCGTACTACAGAACACTTCTTTAATGAAGAACAATATTTCATGAATACATTTTTCCATACAGACCATCTTAACACAATCCCAGATACCCTCAAAAGGGGTTAACTTGGGATATTCAATTGAAATGTCTAACAGGACACAGTTGTTCGCATCCCACGAGAACTTGCAAAATGCATAGTAGCTGGCTTATCAAGGTTTATCTTGAATGTATACCTTTACATAGCACAGGCAAGAATCTGACACTGCTGATGCCGTTGTCCTATTTCAACCTCAATTTCGTTCTGGCAGAGTGGGCACGTGCAATGAAGAATAAGGTCACGGTCAATACAACTTGCCACCACCACTCATTTCAAAGCCGTCACATGCTACATAAACGGCTGTTCATTAGGTTTATCTAAAACTAAATATAAAAATCTAAATCTAAAAAGGACAAAAGTCCTGCAGTGATTCCTGAATCCTTGATTATTTTTAGCCGCCTGTTGTAACGTCAAATAAGCACTTTTAGGTGAAATGAATAAATTAATAACCAACCCTTGTTCATAGTAATATTGTGAATGGAACTGTCTCGCATTTAGTCAACTCTTAAAATAACAATGTTGAGTTTTGCTTACAAAAAAGGTAAACGTGAGCTTTCTTTGATTTTTTTTTTTTATCCATGTGCAGACGCACTCGAGGATAGTAGCTCATACTATGGTTCTTACGCTGGTGCTAAAAAAAACTACATGGCCATGTTTATCATTATAGTTTGAATGTATGCCACAGAGTAAACATGGGAGAATAGAAAAATTATGAAGATACGTATACAAGCCTGGTTGACTAATTATATATCCAGCATTTGTTAGTCTGACCACTCAAGGGGCACACACGTCAACATTCATCCATTCACACCCACATGCACTGATGACACATACATACACATCAACATGGAATAGTTCCATTGAAGATTCATAAATGTTTGAGATATTTTTAATCTTTAGTAGTCAAATAACTTGCATTAATATGAGAAGGGTCATAGAGTCCACAAATCATGGTTTAAGCAGTAAAACTTCTGTCTAAGGAAAGGAGCAACTATTTTATCACTGAAGATATCAGCATTTTTGCTTTAAGAGAAAAGATGAGTTTCTTTTTTTCATAATGCTTTCTCACTTCAATAACCATGGGCGGAAATTGAAATGACATGGTTCAGTTTGCTATAAATGGCAATAAGCCCAACAGTTAGTGTGGAAAGTTTCCAATAAAAAACACATGGCCACAGTTACTCCTGCAATGTGAAATGGGAAAAGTAGAACAGAGAGAGATTTACGTTTCAGTCATTCTGGAGTATCTTGTGAGGTCTGCATTAGAACAAAAAAAAAAAAAAATTTAATACAAGCATACTTGAGTAACAGCTTGACTAATACCCAAAGTACGCAATATACAATTACAAGTAGTGTGATGAATGAGCATCAGTGTTAAACCTGCTGGGATTAAGAGCGCTTCATAAGCCTGGGCAGATTTCCTTGTGTGTGTGGACAAAATCAGACAGCATTAAAACTTCACCTGAGGCTGACACCAAGCGTCTTGCTTCTATGGAGCTTCTGTGTACCTGGCCAAGTGAACCCCGTTCGGGGTGCCGAGGAATGTGCATTAGCTTCGTCCCCTGAGAGAGTCAAATTCACCTCAGGGGCACCGCTCTTATTTCCCTTCCCCCTCTCCAACATCCAATCCCACAGATAAGATGCCATTTCGCAGCCTTACCGTAGACTTGGAATGTGCAATAGAGCAGCAGTCTATAACAATTATTTCATACAGGAAACACTGACACGTTGTAGGGTGAATTGGTACAGTCTTCCACGTGCCTTTGAGGCCACGGCAATCAGTAAAGCTAGTGAACAGGACAGGCAGTTGTTTAAAAAAAAAAAAGATTTAATTCTTACAATTTGGTCATTTGTACAAAAACATCCAAGCGAAGATTAAATACAAGAATGATATTTCAATTTTTTAAGTCTATTAAAAATACATTTTGCTAAACGGGTGAGAGATACAGGTCTACTTTACAAGTCTGACTCGGTCTTTCAAGACTCTAAATTTTGGATTGTTGTTGATCTTCTTGTTGAAAAGTGCAAGCACCTCCTCCTCTTTTTTAAAATTCCTGTCACCAGAAAAAGAGTAGTATGCTGCCAAAATCTGTAAAAGAGGGGGAGCGGGGGGATGTCCTTTAACGTCATATTATACTAAATAAGTTGATTTTCAAATAGTGAAAATAACTTATTGTGATAACAGTTCAAACACGTAAAGGATTATAATGTTCGCGAATCTCCTTACCACCAGTATTGTTCGTTTATTTTACATTGTCCACTATTGGGTCTTCTAAATATGGCTAGATTTAAAACCAAATATTTTAATTTTCTCAAAACATGCCTCCTATAACTCAATAATGTATAAACACACACATGATTTTACATGAGAAATAAAGAAATGATAAACAAATGGATATAGGCAGATTACTATTAAGTAATACTGTATACAGGTGATGATGGAATTAAGTCTTATTTATTACAAACTACAGACTTATGTCCTGAGGCTGCATGACTCACCTTCTTCTTAAGTTTCTTTACTGACAGTTCCTGGTCAGCTGATTCTCTGAGTACAGCTTTGATATTTCCCTTCCAGTTGAATTTGCCTGCAAGTTAATCAGACATACATTAGCTACCAATACGCCAGTAACTAAGCAACACTGACCCCTGCTGGCCATTTTAATTTTATATAATTTTTGCCAAATTCATGCTGGTAACCACTTCACCTATGGGGCCTTTTTGATCTTCAGTCTCTGAAGTGTCATCAGCCTCTTCGGCAACTGAAACAGAACAAAAATAAACAGGATATCATTAAAGATAATATATATGTTTTTGCAAAAACAATTATTTTTGAAGTATACTTTCAAACGCAAACACTGCAATGCAAATACATTATAGTATACCAGTAATGCATCATGAAATAATTCAAAGAAAACAGCCCTAAAAAAACACTTATATAATACTTTATATCAAACAGCACAAGTTTAAAAAAAATAGTTACTTGTCTTTGACTTCTTGCTGGATGTCTCATTATCGGCACCATTCTGCTCGTCGTCATCTTCTTCAGAGCTGTGCTTTCTCTTTCGGTCCTTTTTATTTTTGCCGTCTCTTGGCTCCTCTGCAACAGTCTTATCAGCACCTTTCACCACCTTCCCGTTCTTTTGCTGACGTGCCTCTTTGCGCTCACGTTTGTTCAGTTTCTTCTTCCCGCCGTCTTGCTGGCTGTTCTGTTTTTCATTTCCATTAGAACCCTCTTTGACTTCAGCCACTGTCTCTTCAGCTGCTTTAGTCTCTTGGGGGGCCGCAGGGGACTGTCAAATTGTAGGCGAGTAATCAAAAGTCAGTTGACATATTGAAGACATGGGGAACTTATTTTTCTCTTTTCCGTGACTAAATTAAAAAAAAAAACATAACCGGGCCACCATATCTATAGAACTAGATTCATGCTGTAAGCCAATGACCCATGCTCAAGGAACAGCAACAACAATCAAGTAACTTACAATGTCAGCTGCAGTGAGGATGTCCCACACCTCATCATGAAGACTGGTGTTGGCTATCTTAATACAGCTTTTCATCCAAT
Organism: Apeltes quadracus; assembly: GCA_021346845.1. Taxonomy (NCBI): domain Eukaryota; kingdom Metazoa; phylum Chordata; class Actinopteri; order Perciformes; family Gasterosteidae; genus Apeltes; species Apeltes quadracus. The sequence continues at coordinate 5,300,112 of CM037933.1, forward strand.
TCTGAAGAAAAGATTTATAATAATGAGTTAATAAGACAGGCAAACGTTTCATCAAAGTGTGGTCAATACCTAGAAGCCATTAAGCTGGTGAACAGCTCTCTCACAAGCCACCACCACCTTTCACTGGAAACATCCCCACCATCCATATAGTGATCCATGACATACTCTTGCGTCATGTTACCTGTGCAAGATTTGCAACTAACACATGGTGCACTTAAGCCGTATGCCTAATGCATATGTACATTTTTATACAACTTTCTCTTAGTGTGTTATTGTAAATATGTGGAAGGACATTGCAACAGAGGAACTTAATTGTACAGATTAACTTGTTAATTGTCCACATGAAAATAAATATATTGAATCTTATTAAAATATACATGATTATAAACTGCAGTAACACCAACCTGAAACTTGGCCTTCTTTCTTGGGACATTATCATATGAACTGATTTGCTGGAGTACGCCCTTCAGCTTTGTACTGACTCCAGGTTTGTTCATGGCGTCATGGACTCTCTTCAGGAGAAGATTCATCAAGTTAGAAGCAAAAAAAAGACAAATATAGTAAAAAGGTGACAGATGACGCTTCTCTCCATTTTACCTGGATCCACTGCTGCTGTTTCACATCTCCTTTGTTGGCCTTGGCCTCGAAGCCTTTGCCTCCATACTTCTGGTTTTCACTGATGCATCTCGTGTGGTTCTTGTAGTCATCACCACTGTTTTACACGTACAGAAAAAAAAATCATTGCACACACCGAAATTGGGGAATAACGATGATAACGACTACTACTATTTACAGATTGAGACAACATTAGACACGCGGACATTACCAGAAATCTTTTCCACAGTCGATGCAGGAAAGGACTTGGCATCCCCGGCACTTGGCCACGTGTTTGTCAACTTGGGCTTTTTTGAGGGATTCACCACAGGCGTTGCAGGTGAAAAACACCATTTTAACGACACGTTTTGCTTGACTGCGCCGTGTTGACACGTTTGAACTCGACCGAATCTGCTATTAGAGATAGCTTAAGTAATTGGATTAAAATAAACACGGTACACTCCTCCTGTAAAAGTGTTATTCGGCAGTCCGCAGCGGGTTCTTTAGGCAAAGAAAGGTAGAGACGCTTTTGTAAAAGTTACCAACGCGTATAACGTTACGTTACGTTAGACGACCTGAGCTGCGAGTTGAATGCCGCCAACTGCGTGCTCTGCTCCATTCATGATAACTTTTCAAAACACACGTGACCACACCATGACCGTGCGCAACATTAACAGCCTTCCGTGTGAAACGCAAAATGAGAGATGTTCTGACCAACGTGAAGTTGAAATTGTTCAACGCGTTTTTCTCTACTCCAGAGTTTAATGGCATCTAGTTTACGAGCTAGTTCAATCATACGTTGATAAGTGTCAATATATTACATCATAGACCGAACGTCTCGAACGAACTCTTCATTTTATCTGCTTCTTTTTAGGCGACGTGAAATGCAGGTTGTACCGGGAGGAAGTGACGTCTATGCGCTGAGTAAAGTGACCCATCATCCACATAAGAGGTTGACTTCTTCGATGTAGGTTTTGATCTATATTTATGTCCGACTTGTGAGCCAGCAACATTTAAGACTTCCATCTTTGTTTGAAAATATGACTCTTAAAGGATCTGGTGCCGCACCGATTCACAATGTTCATATCTGTGGTTGGTTAGCATATCATTGCAATTAGCTTGTTAGCCGTTTTTGTCCAAATTTTTGCATGGGTGGTCTTGTAGTGCCGACGGATTAGAATTGTTGATTTCTCCATATGATTGTTGACTCAAATATTAATACACCTCGCTTGTATCGCTATTCCGTTGGTTGCATTTAAAGGAAAAACTAACAAGATAAATCATTTATTTTTCCTTAACAAGAGATTTGTCTTCCTCTCGTCATCGTCTGTCGCCTCAGTTAGTGTTTTGATGGAGAAGTTGGACCTGGGCGGTTAGCAGATGATTGACCATGGACACCCTGTCCAGCCACTGCTCCTACCTCCTGCAGCAGCTCCAAGAACAGAGGATTCAGGGTCTGCTCTGTGACTGCATGCTGGTGGTCAAAGGTGTCTGCTTCAAAGCCCACAAAAATGTCCTGGCTGCTTTCAGCTCCTATTTCAGGTGCTTTTATACAAATTTGTTTGTGATCGAGGGACGTGTCAGGGAATCTGTGGCATATTTCCATCCCTATCACTTAGCTAAGTAATCATATTTTGTTCATAATGTTAAAAGTATTGTTTTGATCTTTCCAGGTCCTTATTCCAAAATTCCCCCAGTCAGAAGAATGAGGTTTTCAACTTGGTCATACAGGATGTCAGTGGCATCGGCCAAATATTGGACTACATGTACACCTCCCACCTTGACATCAACCAAGACAATGTGCAAGCGCTCCTGGACATTGCTCAGTGTTTGCAGGTTCCAAATGTCCAAAGCATGTGCAACGCTTTCCTCAAGCCTTGTCCTCCACCAGTGGAAATCACTTCATTTTCTCTTCCGGGCATGCTGAGTTCTGAGCATGACTGTCTCTTGGGGAGCAATCTTCCTCATGATGTTGACCTGCAGTGTCCCTCTGAAACCCCCAGGCCTGGCTTGAATGGTGACGTGGACCAAAACAAAAGGTTTCTTGTCTCTGTGCCTAACAGCAGCTCCAACTGCGACACAGCAAGCAGCACTCAGGCACCTGCAGAAAAACAACTTGTCCACGGCTACAAGCTCCGTAACTTCTATAGTAAGCAGTACTTTAAACAAAGTGCACTTCAGACTAATAATGCTGCCTTAAATCAAGGACCGTGCCCTTTGGTGCTAATGGAAGATCAGCAGTGTCCGCTCGGGGTTAGTCAGGGGGGCAGCAACACTCCTGTATGCTCAGGAAACGCTGTTCAGCCCAATCCTCCCTGCATGTCTGTGGCAGTCCAAAAGGACCATGTCTCATCTTTAACACCCTCGGATAATTTGAACCCCCCCACTGCTAACTCGGCAGACTCCATGCTTAACAAGACAGTGCGGCCAAAGAAAGCTGTGTATCTGAAGAAATTCAACTACATCCAATCTCAGAAGGCATTGGAGGAGATGTTTGCTGAATCAGTGAGTGGACCCGTCCTCAGCTGTCCCAAAGAGAGTCATCAAGAAGAGTCTGTGGTCCAAACTGAAGTTTCAGAAGCTCCTATCGAGGGACTTAACTCGGACAGGGAGCAGGTTACAGAGGCGGCAACAGATGTGCAGCCTCCCAGTCCGCCGCCTGAGAACCAAGAAGACCAAAATCTGAAAACCGTGCCGGAGACACAGCAGCAGACACACAACAAGCAGTATTGTTGTGAGGTGTGTGGGAAGATCTTCAAACACCCCAGCAATCTGGAGCTGCACAAGCGCTCACATACCGGTATTTACTGTTTAAATTAGCGTCATAATCACATGGTTTACAATGACATCTTCTTGTAAGAATTGTATTTTTTTGGTAATCAGTTTTGTGAAAACAAACCTACATTTCTGCTTTCTGCAGGTGAGAAGCCCTTTCAGTGTAATGTTTGTGGGAGATACTTTTCTCAGGTACAGTCTGATGTATTATTTTGAATGGCCACAGTTATTCTGAGATGCAAATATTATTTTGACATATCCAACTAATTTACAGGCTGGAAATTTACAGACACATTTGCGTAGACATTCAGGAGAGAAACCGTATATCTGTGAGTTATGTGGCAAAAGGTATGTACCTTCTATGTGTGCAATTTCCTCATTTATATTTTTGGTCATTAAAGTATGTTTTGTCGGTTTGCTGTGTGTTTTGTATGTACTGCTTACATGTCTTCCTTTTAATTATTGCAAGTTACTTATTACCAGTTTACAAAAGCTTGCCGTTGCATTAGAGCATACCAATAATGATAAGGCAATCATTGAAAACATGCAAAGATCTGTGGCTTTACTAGATTGAATAATCAACTTAGAGTTTTGGCCGTAGCCATATGTTTTTCCTGTATGGCCGAACCCTATAATATAGTATGTAATAGTCCATACATTTAATGCTCCTCTGTGTTTTTCAGCTTTACTGCATCAGGGGATGTCCATCGTCACAAAGTGGTCCACACTGGAGAGAAGCCACATCTGTGTGATATATGTGGTCGAGGTAGATAATTCTAAACGGAAGCAATTCTCTTAATTATTTCCCTTTTCCATCTACATGGAATTCCTAACTGATGATGAAGTTGAATCTTTTATAAAGTATTGATAGTGTGAGCTGCTTAGTTCACGTAACCAATGGGAGAATTGTGATGCATTTTGTGTGGCCTGATGATTTTTTTTTGTCTTGTATTTCAGGATTCAACAACTTGAGCAATCTCAAGGAGCACAAGAGGACTCACACCACAGACAAGACATTCACATGTGACCAGTGCGGAAAATCCTTCAACACACACAGAAAGCTTCTGAAGCATAAGGCCCGTCACGCTGGGGAAAAACCACACAGCTGTGCTACATGTGGTAAGGAGCAGAGTCTTTACACTGTAGACATAGTTGTGTGAAAAACTCTATTCAAGGGCTGAAACAATTGGTCAGTTAACTGAAAATAAATCTTAAGGCTATTTCAATAGCGTTATGTTTTACGCACATACACTTCAGACCTTCTAAATGTCCTGCTCCTCATTATCGCTGGTTCTGGACCATCTGTTGAACATCACCTAGGATGCTTGAGTCATGTCATATTGCTCTGCACACCTAGTTGAGGTCAATCGGAGTCAAACTATAATAATGCAATTCAGTAAACTAGCTAGTGTCTGCACCATGTTTACACTCAAAACGTGTTTATTATTTTAGGAAAATGCTTTATTGGCTCCGGGGACCTGCAGCGTCACATACGGTCTCACACTGGTGAGAAACCCTACATCTGCAACGCCTGTGGAAAGAGCTTCACCCGCTCTGCCATGTTGAGGAGACACAGCAACATGCACTGCAAAGGCGCTCCAGCTGACAGCCCCGTTACGGACAATGCCGACCCTCCTAGTAGCTCAGATGGAGTGGCCGCGTTCCCCAAACCCGTCTGCCAGAGTAAACCTCCTGCAGCAACCACCGATCGGCACTTCCCCAGCATGATGCCCCACGCAGGCTTGGTGAAACCCCCGCTAACTACCACTTCACCACCACATATCGAGAGTCCACCTCCCAGCATGCACCTCAGCCCGGGTTCCACCCCCACACGCCTTCCAGAGCTGCGCTCGCTGGTACCCCAGCACCTTCTTTCCTCCAACCACCAGGAAAGAGGTGCAGCTCCGACAGCCGCAGACCACATGAAACTCGCCAGACCGCACCCGTCTCAGGAGGTTGTGTATGGTCCGTATGTGGAGAACACAAATATGTCTGAGGAGATGGGCAGGGGTGTGGTGGGCCGGCCCTACCTCCCTCCGACAGACAATCACAGCGGCTCCCTCACTTCTTCCAGCAGGCCCAACAGTGGCTCCTACAGGTCCACTGAAGGCCAGTTTATCTCCAGTGTGACTCTGTGGGGCCTGGCAATGAAAACGCTGCAGAATGATAATGACATGGAACAGTAAAATGTTGTGGTTATATTTGATGGGCACGGCAGAGCCAGTTCAGAGGTTCTGCACGTTTCACTGATAGTGAATTTGTTTTTATTAGTATCCCCTGGCTCTTGGTTGACTGTACTGACCTATACTGATACTGATCCAATACCTGACCAACACAACACAAACGGTAGCTGTCATGTGATAAAGCAAAAAACATGCGCATTAATTATTTATTTATAAATCAGAGAGCTTCCTGTTTTTTTTCTTTTCTGGTCGCAGTCTGTGCGGCCAATGCAGATGTGCTTCTTTATATGTCTCATGCTTACTTTTAGATACAGCAGTATTTCTATAATTCTATAATTCAATGTGGTTCCGGGCCTTACGGTCTAAACCTTAAACATTGCAGTATGCATATCACTTAATGTGTTAATTACCCTCCTTCCCTTTGTATATTATACTGCAATGCACTTTAAAATATAAAATTGAATCTATTTTCAACTATCACTGTCAAATGTGGCTGTATTAGATTCATATCAGAATAAAATATGTAAAATGTAATGATTGGTTACAAAATGTGTGAATGTGGCAATGCAGTCTCCTCAGACGTGTGTCACACTGCAGTTGTACACGGTCCGGTCCAGTAGATGGCGGTACAACACCTCACCGTTCACCGTCACAGTGGACACGACACACACCGCACGGGAGGCAGCACATCTCTCGCTAACAAGGCGGCTAAATAACGAGAGGCTGCAGGATGGCCGTCTCCGCGCTTCAGTCCTTCAACGTCTTCCTCACGGAGAGGCTGACGGCGGCGGCGGGGGACATCTACGGGTTCGTGGAGAAGACCATCGTGGACTACCAGGAGGAGGTGTACCAGACCAAACTGGAGAACCAGCGGTTGCAGCGGCTGCTGGATTTGGTCTACAAGCCGGAGATCAGGCTGCGCCGGGCAGGTGGGTTCCTAGCGGACACCGAGGGGCCGTATAACGCTGCTTAATGTCGTCAGATCGCACGTAGTCAGGTTAAGGGCTGTTCTTTCTTTCTCCAGCCGTTCAGTTACGCTGGCAAACCGTGTTAGCTAATGTTACGGTTTCTTTAGCTGTAACGTTACGTGGAAAACGGAGCGCGGACATTTCCCGTCGTATTTTCAAAATAAAACATTTAACCCACGATGATGGGGTTCTAAGTGACTTTAATTGTCAAAGTACAGCTACAACTTTTAGAAGATGTATGTTTGTTGATATGTATTTAGATGCAAGTGTGGTGTTTTTGGCAGACGTTTGATCTGCAGTAGCACTTATCCAACAATTATAGTTCATTGAGAGCACAAAGCCACGCAAAGTGTCGCGACTTTGTATTTTCCATCATGTTATCAGTTAAAGTCCTAGTAAATCAATGGCGGAAAATACGTGTGTGTAGTTGATTTACATTTCAAGAAGTATGTGTAGGACTCACAAATATGTAGGGGGAGTCACTGTCTCAGATTCTTCTTCTTCTTCTTCTTCTTCAGATTCTAACTCTGATCGTCCATCTGTCCAGTCCGTGTCTCTTCATCTCATCCCTCTATTTCCTCTTTCTCTTTCCACCTGCTTTTATTTCCTTTTCTTTCCTCTTCTCCTCTGTCGTGATGTTGTTCTCTCACCAGCCTCCTCACTCTTTCTCCTCTCTTCACATGACCTCCTGGTGTTTCTCCTCTCCCTGTGCTCTCTGCATACCTGCCTGGAAACAGATTTAGAATTTAGGAGTTGTGGGGCTGAGAACACCAGTTAAGCAGACTGTCAATTACACTGAACACATAAGTTAAAGGAAGCCTTGTGTCAGTGTGAATGGCTCGTACAGCAGTGTCTTGTTCTTAAAATGTTCCTTTAATCCAGTGTATTTTGCTTACAGGCTCAATGACACCAATGCAAGTGCAGTGTGTACGATTCTAGCTCACTACAAGTTATATCCGTACAGTTGGTGGTTTGGCTGTTTGGAGATATTAAAACACTCACAAAAAACACCAGCGCAATATAATTTAAGTCAGTTTGAATTATTGACGAGTTGCATGCACGAGGACGGTGTGTCCTGTGTACTATGAGTGTAATGCGCTTCTGTCACCGTCTTTGCAGACGGCGAACAGCAGACTGCGCTGGTTCCGGTGGAGGAGATTGCCCCTAAACTGGAGGAGTGGAGCCCGAGTGCATGCCAGCACCAGACGGGACCCTCCCAGGAGAAAGAGGAGCACGAGGAGCAGAAGGAGGAACTGTGGATCAATGGGACCGAGGAGCAGCCGGCAGCAGAGGACAGCGACGACGGGGATGCCTTGACGAAAGAACTCATCAAAACGGTGCAGCAATTGGAAGACTGTCGAGCAGCGGAGGAAGGCAGAGAGCCACAGCAAACCCCTGCAGAGGATCCAGAGCACTCTCAGGAGAAGACCAGCACCACCTTGTACCGATGCCACGTGTGCAACTACATATTCACTAAAAAGTCAGTGCTCACGTGGCACCTCAAGACGCACGAAAGCAGGTCACATGACGGCAAAGGGAACTTTGACTGTCATATATGTGGCAAACACATCCCCTGTCAGAGCAATCTGCAGAACCACATGCGAGTCCACACAGGGGAGAGACCCTACAGCTGCCACTTCTGTGGCAAGTGTTTTAAACTGAAAGGACACATGACGGAACATATAAGAACTCACACAGGAGAGAAGCCCTTCAGCTGTCACATCTGTGGCAAATCTTTCAACAGAGGCTCAACTTTGAGGAAACACGTTTTAGCCAAACATAAGGAGGAGAGGCCGTACAAATGTGGGGACTGTGACGAGTTATTTACCGAGAGGCTGCTGATGAAGAGGCACATGCGACGAGTTCACGGTGTAAAACTGTCCACCAGTCAAAGTATTGCCTAGAACTTCAGAGCAGAATGGGGAATAAAGCTTGGTGATTTTTTTTAAAAGTTTTGATGCTGGCGCCACTGAGTTTTGGTACCAAAATGTTTTTCAAAATGTTGCTGAATATTGTAATGACATTACGCCTTGTTCCTTTTTTTCACAGAAAGGCAAAATGCTCAAATGTTAAATGTTGTCTAACATAAATAACCTTACTTTGCTTGTATAAGATACCATTAAGGATTGAATCATTTGTTTCAATGGGATAGTTGTGACAGGGGATGAGATACAAACCTATTGCAATGCAATGTTTTGTCTCAACTGGGAAGTGCGGCCAAAGTTTAGGATTGTTTAGACGTGACTTGACATTTTGTTTCTAGTGTGAGGAGCTGCGGGTGGGAGTTGGCCGGGTCCCTTTTCTTTGTGCTTATAACCTGTGTTGATCATTAATACGACCACCAGAATTTCATCCTGCAACGTGAAAGAAACTGCTTTAAAAAGATAAAACAAATGGCTGGGGTCCCTTTGAATCTGCTCTGAACATTTTTGTAAATTGTATTAATAACATATACAAGTAGTGTTTATGTTGTACTGTAACAGTGTTTTATTTATTTAAATATATTGTACATAGTTGTATTTTTATTTTTTTGCCAAAGTTTAGTCATATTTTGAACATGTTGTAAAACACCATATGTAAACACAAAAATATAACGCCCAGAAAGTGTGACACTATATGGGAAAATGCATCACTGTGAACTTGTTCTTTCTTTCTCCGTAGCACATGTGTGTAATGAAGCAGCATACGAGTAAGGACGACAATTAGAGATACAAAACTGGTGGCGGAAATATGGGTCAGACTTATTGAAGAGTGTCTCCTGTCCTTACATTGCTGTATGGAACTTTTAAATGGTCAAGAAAAGGTCTAAATGTCGATGCCTATGACAAACATAAGGCCATCAGCGAGACGACTGTTGAGTTATTGTTAATGCTCGTCATTGGTGCATCCAGGTCAAATAAACAACAACCACACAATACAGTAGAAATCTTTCCAAAAACTGGGGAATCACATTCCAACTGCACAGAGAAAAGAGAACACAAAAAGCGAGCCTGTTTTAGCACATAGCTACTCTTTAAGTATGACAGACACTACACATTCATCAAATCATTACCAATACACCTCACATTTTCCTACCAAACAACAATTAAAGGTTTTGACTTTGAAAATATTGTGCAAAGATGTCTGTGGGTTCCCGTATTTATACGTTATTTACAGAAATAACTTTGCCAAACAGCACCAGTCCTGCTGTTGTGTTGATTCTGTCCAAATGTGGTGTTTTGGAGGGACATTTTGATACTAAAAAAAAAAGATTTGGGGAGGAATCTTAACAGAGGCAATTTGGGTAGATCTGACCCCCATCTAGGACATTTGAAATGTCCTCAGGTAACTGTAAAACGCACTTCATTTAATTACACGTCACTAAACACGTCAATTGATCTAAATAGAATTATTTTGGCTTAACTTTTTAAAAACATCAAGCCATCAAGCCTCTATACATGTTACCCATCATAACCCAGTCGGCTGTACAACTGCAGGGGGCAGCATTCCAGCTGCTATCACCTTTGGCTAAAGCCGGTAACACAGTAACATTGCCAGAGAGGTGCTAGAGGTGCATCCCACCATGTTTCACTGTTGGGATGGTGTGCTCAGGTTGATGAGTTTCCACCACACGTTACATTTTGCATTGAGGCCAAATAGTTAAATGTGCTCTCATCTGAACAAAGCACCTTCTTCCACATGCCGTGTCTGGCTTCTGACAAACTCCAAACAGGATTTCCCTTTGCCACTTTAAAGGACAGATCTGTTGAGCACATGGCTATTTGTCCTGTGGACAGATTCTCCCACCTCACCTCAGATCCTTGCAGCTCCTCCAGAGTTACAATGGACCTCATGTATATTTGTGTCCATATTTATATAGAAATAATATATATATTATTTTTTTTATTTTTTACAATGCATCTAATCTGATGTTTCATTTGTGTGGACATAGAGTTAAATGTATTTGAAGAAACAGCCTGATAAGATAATAAATCCCTCCGCTGACAGAAAATGAAGGCGTCCCTAAATGAGAGGACTCGGGTCTCTCCGGTTACAGTCGGAATCTGAGCCGAGAGCCCCGAGCCCCTCACTACTATGCGCAACATAACATCAACCGGGTCTTGGCTTGCGGTTTGAACTCGTTTGCATCCAATCAAACAAGTAAGAAAGGAAGTAGCGTGCTGTTGAAATGGACACCGCTGATCAGGTGAGAACCGTTACTAAAATAAAATCGGACGAGATGTGGGATTATTTGCTAGATTGGCCATGTCTCGTTAATTGCCCGCGTTTTTATCCTCTGTGTCCTCCTGCAGCTTGCATCTGTGGGAACGTTTCAAGTGCTAAAATTACCTCTGGGATTTATCCGTGTTTTGGAATGGGTGAGTTGGAACTTTGACTGTGCTTTGCATGCAGCAACTTAATTATGCACCGTAAATACATCGGCGTGTTCTAATTAACTGCATGACGAGAATCTGCACGCGGCGATTATTAATCCCAAAGCAACTCGACAGCGGCAGCGTCCAGCCAATTCCCCCAGCAACTTAAACTTCATCACATCTGTGCTTTTGGTGCCTACGGTGTTTTTGTATTTTTAAACCTAACTAAATAAGTCAAGTTCATAAGGATTCACAGCTGCGTAAAAACTCCACGCGATGGGAAACCGCTGTGAAGGTTTTCATTTAGGCGCATTTTGGATGCGTTGTGCCAACACAAAAAAGAAAAAAACGCTCCATTTTATTCCAAGTGAAATTATATAACAGTAATTGATGGTGAGTAGGGTAGTTCTAGCTCTGACTGAATCAATCCTTCCTGCCTCTTTCTGTCAGGGTAGCAAATAGTCTCCCGTGCTTATTGTACAGTGCAAAGAAGCCTGAAGGCAAAAAGAGAGATAAGTGACTTTCTTTGATGTGAGTTTAGAGAAATGACTGTAGCCATGAGGGAAGTGTGTGTGTGTGTGTGTGTGTGTGTGTGAGAGAGAGAGAGAGACACTGTGTGTCCCACTTTAATTAATGCCATCAACTGCGCAGAGAATCCTCAAGCAGCATGGATGCCCATAAAAGAATATTGAAGAGAGATTGTGCAAAGTGGTGGACATGTGACGCTGAGATAAAGCAGATGTCCATCAGTAAGGTCCACTAGTGTGTCCCCCTTTCATTCATGTGATATTTGTAGGCCAGTGCCAAAGAACAAGCAGATGATCCAAAGCAGGGTGTGTGTGTGTGTGTGTGTGTGTGTGTGTGTGTGTGTGTGTGTGTGTGTGTGTGTGTGTGTGTGTGTGTGTGTGTGTGTTTGAGAGAGAGAGGAGTTGAGGGTGGTATGTGTGTTTTGGAACATCGGTTTTGATGCAGGATCCCCAGATTATTTTCACACAGATCTAATCATGACGACATTACGACAGTGATTTTGTATAAAGCTTATAAAGAACATGTGTATATAAAATGCCCCGATGACCAACAGTAAAACAAGAAATAAAATGTCAGCCACTTTATTTTCTGTGGTTGCGACCAATGTGCTAAATTGGAATGTCTTTTCCACATATAACAACAGTAGGAACATCTATATATATATTTAGTTTTTTCACATGCCCTCAGGTATTAATGGCTGTAGTGGGCAGCCATTGACATTTACCCTGCTTATGATGATGATGAACCCTCTACGGCCGACTCGACATGTGGAAGAACAGAAGCTTGTTTAAAGGTTACGTTAACTTTATTCAAGATAATTGCACCAGTTTAGTCGGTTTCCTACATCCTCAGTCAGTACTGAGTCTGCACAAGAAGACGGCAAATTGATAATCATCGCTGTCCGCAGAAGATTCTAGAAGGTTTCGCGGCTCTGTGTGTGTGTGTGTGTGTGTGTGTGTGCGTGTGTGTGCACGCTCTCAGTGGCATATTCCGCTCCAAACAGCTGTAAGGCCCCCCAATCTCTACCATGAACCAACTCATGCAGAAGCTGTCCTTTGAGATGTGCCCAAACTCTTCACTGTATGTGTAAGCACGTCTGTGTGTGCGTGTGTGTGTGTCTGCGAGGGTTGGAAGGAGAAGGCGAACAAACTTGTCCAGTTGATTGAGCACACGATGCAAGTGATATACTGTAAAGGCCTTTTTATGCGCTGATGCGTCATCATGGCTGTTGTATCATCTCACACGGGGTGATTTCACATGTACGGTCACAACTTACTTACTTGTACACAAAATGCTGACTGATGATTCACAAAGGATGAGTCCATCATGGAGGAATGGAGTGTGGGGTCGACCTCTTATCCAAATTTCAGAAATGACCCACAGTGCTATGATGTCATCCTCAGTAGTTTACTGCACGCAGTGAACTTTGCCTTACAGGAAGTGTGTTCCAGGTTTGTGTATGTTTGTGTGTCTGTGCAAGATCAAGCACATCATTTGCCAAGTGTTGCTATTCACAACCAGTCACTGATAAAAGAGCAGAACTTAAAAAACAGAGTAGAGTTCATTTTATTATGTTAATGATATACTTACCAATCAAAGGTGTATGGGAAAGCATGAAAATCAAATTCCTCTCTGCAAACATTAAACGTGTTAGCTGGTGATCAAGAGCCTTAATACAGCTCAGTTGGGTTTAAGAAAAACGAATGAAACGCAATGCGTGTAATGAACTGTGCACAATGCAGTTCTGATGGCCTTATTAGCAGACTTCATAGTTGTTTCTACCGATCACCGATTGACTGGAGTTGATTAGTTAGTGACATAAAACATCTTGTTGGGTTTGACCATTTAAGACTTCACATTGTGAAATCCAAGAGCCATACTGGGACATAGGCATTTTGCATGCTACGTATTGCAGAACAAAACAACACATGCTTTTGTAAATGCTCTCGGAGTCAAGCTGTCCTGCTTTGGACATTGTGCATGGCCATTATTAAAGTAGATGTGTGCTACCTCTTATTAGATTATCTTAAAATGGAATGAAATATTATTCTTACTCTGATTAATGTAGACATGTTTTGTATTTGAAATGAACACATATTGGGTGCGCAACGCTTATCTCCAAACACTCGGCCCGGTGATCATTATTTATATTCATTGGGAACTTGAGTAAAATGGACCAAACTAATACAGCAAAGCCTCGTCTCACACTCACTGTCTCTCTTTCTGTCACATGATGTGTTGCTACTTCATTGGCTTATCATCTTGGTAATATGTTATCATTTTTGACAGATTGCTGCACAATTTTCACTTTGTGCAGCAGCACAAGCACGCACACACACGCTAACACACTAACATCAAATAACCACTGGGGAATAGAAGAAGAGCAGACAGCTGCTGACACACATCACAAGAGACTTGTCAGGTCAAATATTTGTTTTTCAGCACTGAAATCACTCAATTCTCTTTGACGAGGGGACATGAGGCTGAGGAATAAAATCCCAATTGTTTAAAAAACTTGAGGTGGCATCGTTTGGTGGGACTTAATAGACGTGAAGACACAAATCTTTGTTTTTGGGGCTGTATTAAATATTAACGCACAAAGCTCTCCCGGGCTACTGATGTTGTCCTGTGTTGCTGCTGCTGAAGCAAAGATCCGACAGCTTTCACACCAAGGCTTAGTGAAGTAGTTGGGGTTTCCACACTGATGCAGCAGCCAAGATCATTATCATCTGAGCACAACCTCTTCTTTGATGAGCAGTGGCAAACCTTTTGTCTCATGTACGAATGGATGGATAAAGATTTTTCCTTCATTGCGCCATTTTGAATCACAAAAATGTACGGTGTTTAAGTTGTCCAAAGCTCAACAACAGTATTTTGGTTAGTGTGGTACAAGTTCTTCATCACACTGACACCAAAGGTTAGTTCCACTCAGCATCTGTCTGCTCTCCCCACTGTGCTTCCACTCCTGATCTGCATTTGTTCTTTTGTTTTGTACTTAACTAGATGGCATGACATTGCTCATGTACACACTGGTGGACTGCTGCAGTGAAAGCAAGCAGGACTGTGTGTGTGTGTGTGTGTGTGTGTGTGTGCGTGCGATTGTGTGAGCTTGTTCGTACTGTGTCTAATGCTTTTGCCTGAGTGGAGAGCGTGAGATATTTTTACTCACACATTCACATACAATCACATTGCATGCATACATCTTGGCTCTTAGACACTCAAGCAACACAGAGATTATATGCAGCAATGCACACACAGGCAAGGACGTATACTGTTAAATGGAAATGCTCCATGAATACACAAGCATACAAATGCATGACACAGGCCTCTACATGCACAGTAGCATATGACACAAATTAGGATCAGCAGCCTAGAAACAGCTTGGTGCATCAAAGCAGAAGATAAATGATAAAATGAGCCACATAAAGCAATGCACTTCCTCTCTTGCTTTTGTGGTCGGTTGCATATTTCAGAATTAACAAGCTTGAACCAAGTGAAGATTCAGGTTTACTTCAGAGGGCAGCTGTCAAAATCCATCTGTCAGAACGGGTAAAGCCTGTATGTAAAGAGAACGACGTGTGCAGGCGAACAGGCAGCTAGTTTCCCTGGGAAAGAAGATTTACATGCTTTCAATGTCTGCTTTCATTTCTATTTGAATAGCTTTTGGAGTTGATGGCTGAGAGGTACTTTTCAAACATCCCTCAACATAATAATCTGCCCACCTGCAAAATAAATGACATCTCCGTATCATAACCACACACTTCATGTGGTTGGTTTGTGTAGTTTTTAATAGTAGTTATATATTTTGTCGTAGCAGAGGACGAGCAGTTCGAAAGAGATCTCTTTCTCGATCACGGTTTCATCTTCCTCATTCTGTATGTCTTCATAAAGAGCGTCCTAGATTTCAGGGAGAGGGACTGAACATCTGATGCGTTTTTCTGCTCCCGAGGCAACGTAACTATTCCCATCAACTTGAATAGAGCAGGTGGACGGTATGTGCGTGTTTGTGTGGAAGTTCCCTCTGGCTTTTGAAAATGTCGAGTGCGGTGTATCAGCTAATACACCGTTTAGCTTGTCTGCCGCTCAACCTGATTCTCACCTCTCACCTCTCGCTTCCTCTGCCACTCTCATCACGTCCTCTTGTTGAGCAGCCCGTCTCTTGTCATCCCTTTTATATAATCTATCTTCTAGTCAAGTGGTCTTAAGATGCCGCGATGTCATTCCTTAAATTCTCTCTGTCTTTCTGCCCACTTTACTGGCCATGTTGCTTCTCTGCCTGGCTAATCTTTTTACTACACCCTATTTGTCGGCCTGATTTTCACAATGAAGAGCTATTTCTATTGGACACTCTAGTTCTGAAGCCCCGAAGCCTGTGCATCAGTTTCATAATCCTCAGCCAGCCTTCGCTCCTCCACAGTGCTCACTCACGTCTTCATTTGAGCCTCCATCCTCTACGTGGGCTACATTTAAGTCTCGTAGATTCATCGCACTCTTATCCACATCAACTAACCAAAATATGAAGATTATATCAGAAGCTGTTTTGTTTTTTTATTTTACCCTTGATTGAAAAAAAAATGTTCCTCACTATGGTTTGAGGAGAAAAGCAAATAATGCTCTTCAGATGTGATCGTCAAAGCCATGTAGGTCAGTGGAGAAGAGGGCAAATGGGGCTGTTCAGAGCTTAGTTTGCATTGCAGACTGTATTCATTCCAGGGCCCGGGCTTCTCCCTCTCTCTCTTTCTCTCTCTTGTTCCCTGAGGAGCCCAGCTGGGAGAGGCAGATAATCACACAGGGGCGCAGGGCTTATCACCCACCCTCCTTCCCCAATGCCACGCTCTCCTGCTCAAAAGCCCCAGCCTGAAACGAGAGGGGCTAAACCCGAGCCGAAAATTACAGAGAGCGAAGGCAGCTGCAAGAGGGAGCAGGAGAGTATGGACACAGAGAGCGCGAGAGATGTTTATCGGGGAGAGGAGGGGGGGGGGGATAATTAGGAGTGAGTATTTATTCTCTCGTTCTTCTGGTCCTTTCTTCCACCATTTGTTTGTTTGGATAACCACACAGTCTAGGAGTATTTATCAGTCCTTTCAGCTGCATATACATCTATGGCATTTAACAGTGGAAGAAATATGCTTTAAAATCAAGATATTAATACCAAATAGTTAAAAGATATTATTATTATTATTATTATTATAGTAAAACACTCACCTGCCGGATGACTTTGCCATTGTGACAATTACAGAAAGCTTCTGCTTTTTTATATCGAGTCGTTTAGCGCGGCATCAGCCCGTATCTTCACATAAATTATGTTAACTAGGCGTCAGGTTTGATTATGGCGATCATGGTGGCGAGAAGTCTTGAGGCTATAGGAGCTTTATATGGAAAACCGGGCCGGGGGAGAGCATATTAAGGGCAGAGGATGTGTGTGTTTAATGACTGTGTGACTGTTATCATGTATTTGTTATACATTCATATTTGCTGTTTGATAAATGTTATGTAGCTTCCCCAATTTCTACCGTAAAAGGTGCCACATTATGAATTTTCCTGTATGGAGTGGTCAATTTTTATGTTGTGCACACATTTGAGCCATAACTTAATTAACACCAGCCATGGATGGCATATACATAGCATGGCAAAACAGCAGCGCTGTTGGAAGGGGAAACAAAACTCGACACAACCTCTGTCACTGTTACTAACAACCTTAGTAACAGTGACAGAAGATTGCTTTGGACTTCTCATTTATTGCAATAAAGTTCATTTCTACCCATAGAAGCAGTGTTTGTTCATTTCTAATCATTCACCATCTTAACAGGCTGTCTCATTTTAATTTACATTTAAGGTTATATCTTGCCTTTTTGTATAAAGTGTAATTCATCCTCTCAACACTTGAGTCAGGTATCTGTTCATCAGGTGTCTCAGCCATGTTTATTTTTCAGCTGTAGAGCTGAGAAAATGCATTGCATAAATTTAGAATCAGCAAAAGAGGAATACTTACACAGAGGTAAACAGTAAACAGATACGCGTTGGCCGAATAAATAATAAAAAAAATATAGAGCCAAAGTCTAATTAGTTTTAGAATTACAGCTTTAATATACTTCAGGTTCAACTTGAGCAAACAGACAGTTAATTTAACTTCAGACACATTTAAGAAAGAAACGTTGATTGGGAAAATTAGATCCTTAACAACCTCAATGTGAATGGTTGTGTTGTTTAGAGTTAGTTCTATATGTCTTTCTTGTGGCTATAGCTTTTTTAGCAAATACAGTGGGCAGTATTTCAATATCTGATCATTCTCCCTGATCTTTGTTTTTATCAGAACGGTTGTTATATCAGCATTATAAATTAGCTGCGATCGAATAATACGTCCTGCAGGCTGAACTGGGAGGTTTGCTTTTCTTTAATTGTAATAATCTACATCCTTTGCAAACAGATAGGATTATATTTATTCAAACAGTCATATTTACCCCAAATTTACATAAAGATTGTTTCCTGCAGCAACAGGGAGCTGTTTGCACAAGGCAGGTTCTTACAATCCCAACCTGTCCATCTCTCCAGACAGTAGACAGAGTCAGCAAACATGACATAAATTAAGTCTGCACAATTATATTAATGTTCGTCATTGAAAATTGAAAAACACTGCCTGATATATATACAATACATTTACTGTGCTTGGAGACGATGTTGATTGGCTCATTAGGGCAACCCGGTTCTGATTGACAG
Source organism: Apeltes quadracus (assembly GCA_021346845.1). NCBI lineage: Eukaryota > Metazoa > Chordata > Actinopteri > Perciformes > Gasterosteidae > Apeltes > Apeltes quadracus. Next base: position 5,318,232 of record CM037933.1, read on the forward strand.
TGCCGGTAACGTCCTTTCAGGTAAAGCCTGCACAGTGGAACGTATTCATTTGACATAGTGAGGCATGACATGCCGGCATAATTTATAATCTGTATTTTGCGTCAAACTATCTATAAAGTTTTTTTTTATGTGTGACAAATATCAGACTAATATATTAGGGTCAAACATGTTAGTAGCAGGACTATACTGTTTGGTGACATAAAAACCTCACTAACCTCACTGACTAAAGGAAATAAGATTGGGTCTATAACTGAAAACCTTTCCTGCTTCTAAAAGATCCACACACTGTAGCTTGCATTAAGCTTTGTTGGGGTGAAGAGGTGACTTGTTGTTACAATGTTAGATATAATTAAGAACATTGTTGTTGTTGTTTTTTCTTTCTTTCTTTCTTTGTGCAGGTCTTTGCCATTTTTGCTTTTGCAACATGTGGGGGCTACTCGGGGCAGCTGCGGGTTAGCGTCGACTGCATGGAGAAGGCAAGAAGCAACCTCAGCATTGGCGTTGACTTTGCTTATCCTTTCAGGTGAGTACGCGAGGGCCTCATTCCTTGGCTCAAACTTGAATTGGCAGGAATATTAATCTGTGCTCTGTTGTGTGATGAAGCCAGTTACAATGGAACATGAATGAGGTTGAATGAGGTCGATGCAGCCGATAGAACTGAAACTATTAGTACGCTGATTTGTAGGATACCTTACATACAACGTTATTCGGCATTCAGTTCTCAAAAATTGATAGTTTCAATGATTTTTTTATTGCAGCTGCAACTGTTAAAATGATTTACTTCCTGCTGTCATCTAGAAGCATACTGTGATGAGGATAGCTTTCACTGATTAATGGGTGTAAAAGGTATAATGCTTAAATTCAGAACATGTCAGACAGGCAAATGTTAAAAACTTAAAAGACTAATTAAGCATTGTATTATCATTCATAATGACCTCTTTGAAACAAATCCCTGCAAAATATGACACCATTATTTTATATCTGGTTTGATTGTTTGTTCTTTCTTTCTTTGTGTATCAGGTTGCACCAGGTGTCCTTCGAAGCGCCCGTGTGTGAGGGCATTCGGGAGGAACGCGTGTTCCTCATTGGAGACTATTCATCCTCTGCAGAGTTCTTTGTCACCATTGCAGTCTTTGCCTTCCTGTATTCCCTCATGGCCACCATTGTCTACATCTTCTTTCGGAACAAGTACCGTGAAAACAGCCGAGGACCACTCATTGTGAGTACAGTGGACTCCGACTGAAGACCCTTTCCGCCGTTAGCGGGGGCTTACTCCACATAACCTTACCCTTAAATTCTCAATAAACCTATATTCCTCTGTTTCCATGTAATACGAACTACCGAAGGAATCCTGATGCTAGACGCAGCTTTACGGAGCAAAGTAACAAAAACAAAATATGGTTGTTGTTTCCGGAGCTTGATTCTTGTCATATCCTTCCCCTTCCGTCTTCCGTGCCATCAGGACTTTGTAGTGACCGTGGTGTTCTCCTTCATGTGGCTCGTCAGTTCCTCTGCTTGGGGAAAGGCTCTGTCCGATGTGAAAATTGCCACTGATCCAGATGAGGTGCAGCTCCTCATCTCTGCATGCAAAGTTCAGACCAACAAGTGTGGCTCTGTCCTTGAACCGCGCTGGTCCGGGCTCAACACCTCGGTGGTAAGTTCACAGGAGTCCCAAAACACTGGGTTTAAAAGGCTGTTATAGCGCGGAAAGAACTTCGTCTGAAGTTTACAGAGCAGTTAAAGATGACGTGGAAATCCCGAAAGAAGAGGAAACAAAAGAAAATGGCACTTGAAGTGTAAGCTGAAGTGTAGGCATTGAAAGCAGCTTGTGCACAAACTGTTGAAATTGTGAGAAATGTAGGCGTTTTCTGTTGTATTTCAAAAAACAAAACCTAACCTACCCAAAACATTTTGAAGTGATAATTAAAAGTATAAGCGTTGAAAGGGCTGAACGTAGTTGAAATACTGTGGTATGTGTGAGCACATGGCGGCAGTTGGCCTGTCAGGTGACGTTAAAATTTTGGGGTGCAAATGAAGTGTTGAGAAGATCTCGAGATTGCTTTGGATTTTACAAAAGGATACACTTAAATATTTCAAAGATATTCAACCAAAATACATGAATGTGCATGTGCATCACTGTAAGGAATTTGTAATTTACTCAATATTGCTTTGTTTCATTATCTTTCCCTTTAGGCTTTTGGTTTTCTCAACTTTGTTCTATGGGCTGGGAACATCTGGTTTGTGTTTAAGGAAACCGTTTGGCACAAGGGGGCTTCGAGTTTAGCCGGCGGGGGATCCGAGAAACAGTCCGGCACATTTAACCAGCAGCCCTACAACCAGGGGAGCTTGGATCAGTCAGCGGGCTACAACACCCAGGGAAACCTCAGCCAGCCGACCGAGTACAGCCAAGTGGGGGGACCCACCTCCTACTCTAATCAAATGTAGGCACCTCTGGATTTGTCAGTGGCACTACTGGGTTTTGAACCAGAGCCATTGGGCGGTGACCATAGAGGAAGAAAGTTTGTTAAAACCAGATGGTCATAAAAAAGGCATCAAAGGTGTCAAAGGACATCCTTTTGTAGTGTTGGGTATTGTACAACATTTTGGGTTTTAACCTTTTACTCCCTCTGTATCAGGTTTGTTCTTTGCTGAATGTTGTATTTGTTGTTGTTTGGTACTTATAAAAGATGGTATTTTTCCTGTGCTTGGTAATTGCCATTCACTGTTTTGACTGGCCAGCCCATTGTAGTGGAAGGAAAGAAATGCTCTGTGATCTGATAATTCTTCAAATTCCACAAAACAGTGTCAAATAAATCTGTGGTGTTGTATTATACCGTTCTAATATGCTTTCTGTAACTTGTTTAAAATGAAGATCTAATCTCTGGTTTACAGAAATCTTACCGCCCTGACTCTACCGACCAATACAATATATCATTATATAACTCCTACTCTATTTTGTTGACGAGTATTTCTAATTCAGATAAAGATTCTGAATTACATTTTGTGAAAAGTATACGTGTTCTATTTGTTTTGACAAATATTACAAATTCAACCCATGTCTGACATTTATTGGGTCAGAAATTTGAAATTTTTAAAGCAAAAACTGTATTTCACGAAATGCACTATATCGGTTTGTTCAAGTTAAAAGTCCAGTATTCAACCGTTTCTTTCCATTCCTTTATACTTGTATATCAGGCAGTCATTTCATTTCAATAATTATTATATATGTTATACGTCCAAAGTATCAAATGGCACTGCTTAAAGCCAGCAAAGAAATCGCACCAGTAGCACAGTGTTGATGTATAGTGAATGGTAACGTTATTTATAATGAGCTTTGAAATCACTTCCGTTTTGTAAAAAATTAAATGAATCTGTGAAATTCATCGATTAGTGATACTGGCTGGATGAACCCAGTTGTTGCTTGTTTACATGTACATGACTTGTGCAACCTTGTTTCTTGACCTCCTTGGCATGCGACTTGCATCAGTGTAATGAAACATATACCTTGTATGTACAATGGTTTGACATCCAAAATAAACGTATACAGGTCCAGTTAATGGCACTTCCAGTCAGTTCATTAATGTGGATATTTTACAGGCTTTCTTGTTAATAAATTGGCCGCTGCCCAACCTGATCTGCATTTGACTGCTCAGATCTCTCTGGTTGATTTGTTTGACACTATAAATCGAACCGTGGAAAACAATTTTGTTTTTATTTGTTGTCGCATCAGACTGTACTGGTGGTATAATAATATAATTAGAAACCCAACCATGACTAAGTGTCACAATGGCACTTTCTTTCCTCCGCAACATCTTATGGACACACTGCACTCGTCACTTTTTACCGTCACTCAGATTAACTGAGCTGCCCTGCACGCCGACAAATATGTTGTTTGAGGATAAATCTTTTTTTTTTTTTACAAATTACTTATTAGTGATAATGTTTTTTTACTGTCCAAATCAGCCATGTAAAAAAAAACATGGCTACTGATGTCATCTTGTGGTGTTTTTTTTTTCGTTTTTTTCAGAAGCTGACTGTATTTTAGAGCAATCTCACCCAACCCTCTCTATTAACATACACGTACATATTGCGGCAGCCTCAAGATGAATTCTGCACGTTGTGCAGCCTCCGGAAAGACCAGCAGGTGGCAACAGCAGACTGTCTGAGCCCTCCCAACACATTCTCAGCAGGGTCACAACAGAAATGTATTCAAACAAGAATTGCAATATCCAGCTTTGCCCCATTATGCACTCCCAAATGCATCACTAAAGCACATTATACAATTAAATTCTATGGTACCATTATTATTTTCAATTATTGACTCACCATCATAGAGGAGCCCTACAAAAAATAATATAGACTGGAAGGCAGAGGTCCAACCTGAATATGTGTTTGATTGAGGTACTAAACACTTACTCATATAGACCCACAGTTCATTCAGTCTGATAGGCCTTATAGGAACATCCAACCCTGGTTGGAGCAAACAAGTGAGAATGTAGTCACATGCAATCTCCTGTGAATGTTCTGGCCAATAAAGTTGTGAAATAAGGTGGAGAGACTTTGTGAAACCGACCAGCAGCATTATCAGATCTTGACAAAGGGAGACTTTAGAAAACTAAAAACTAAAAAAGAATATTGATTTCAATTCGAGTTTTCATTTGGATTAGTATTATAATCCCTCTATTAGTGTTGTTGTGACTTACATCCTCATGTGTGAGTCCTCCTGGTGGATAACTCTCGATGGACCGGCAGAGACATTTTGGGCGCTGCGGCATATTCAATTTATTATAAATAGTTTTTCTGCGTGAGAAATACAATGTGTGGCGGGAGTGCGTGACCAAAGACCGAAATGAGTGACTCTCAATGCGTGACACTTAAGAGCCCTTGGGGTAATATATATCACACACACAAACGCATCCCTTAACCCTTCCCCTTATTCGAGCTGTCCTGGATGGACGTGACTTCTTTTTTCCATTCAGTTAGAAATTTACAGGCATATTTTCTCTTTTTATTCACCATGGTCTCTTCTTTCTTCCCTTTCCCCTTCTTCTTCTGCTTATTTTTCCGTTCTGATTGCCGCGCTTGACTTCGAGAGTTTATTATTGTTCGGTCTGAAACGGCGCCCAGTGACGGACGGTGGTGGAAATCGGGAGAAGTTCGGGAGAAAGGTCGGTCCTTTCAAGATTTTTGGGAGGGGCTTTGAAATTCGGGAGTCTCCCGGGAAAATAGGGAGGGTTGGCATGTGTGCCGGTAAAATGAACGAAAGCTAAGGAAACGAAACCTGGTTTAACTTTCGTTTCCCTTCTCTGCAGCATCCTTCTGTCGCATTCAAGTGTCCGCGTCCGATCAACTGCTGCGCTTCTTCCTCGTTTCGCTCAGTTTCCTCCCGGAATTCACGCAGATCAGCATCATGAACACTCTGAACCAACAGTACGAGGAGAAGGTGCGTCCCTGCATCGACCTCATCGACTCTCTTCGCTCTCTGGGAGTAGAGAAGGACTTGGCGCTGCCTGCTATCGCCGTGATCGGAGACCAGAGCTCGGGGAAGAGCTCCGTGTTGGAGGCGCTGTCTGGGGTGGCTCTGCCAAGAGGGAGTGGTAAGTGAACCACTGAACAACTAGTAGCTACTATTTGCATTTATACACTTTGGGATTCCAAAAACGGCACAACTTGATATATTGGTTGGCCTGGATCCATCATGGCTGATCTTAACAAACCCTTTCACAGCCAAATAAAGCATTAATGATTTAGCAGTGGTTTGGTTTTGCTCCTATGTGAGAATTGAATGACTTAAGATGAGGCTGTTTTTCAGCGCTAAATTTAGATTGCGTGTTGTCTGATACAAGGTGGCATGTGTCGATTAAAGGAAAAATAATGTCATTTTAATTCAACAAGTTCAAACCGGGTTCTCCATTCCGTGGAGAACCGGTTCGAAACACATTCTGTGTTGTGTAAACAACTCTGTGACCTTTATTTCAACTCTATTGGGTCATTTTGACCTGAAGACCATCTTTGTACCTTTTTTTGTACAGCTTACATGAAAACGTGAATAAAAGCAACGCAAAGCATTTCACTTTTTGTACTGTTGGGGCCAATCTAGGCAAAGTCATACAATTTAAAGTTAAAAAAATATTGTTTTGGGGATTTTTTGGGGGGTTTTAACACAGTGGTGGACACATTGGCCCCCACCAAGCTGCATGTGAGTGCCTCCTCAATGGGGGACATAAAGGCATTCATAGCATTGCACTTGTTTTAAACACTATTACAACAAAATGTCCAAATTGCCCTCACAAGCATGTGTGTTATGAATATGTGATAATCCCACTTAGACAATTTCAGTGATATCATTTAACCAAGCACACTGGATTTCCTATTTCCACTCATCATCATTCACGCTTCATTAATTAAGGCATTGTGACGAGATGTCCTCTCGAGCTGAAGATGAAGAGAAAGAGAGAAGGAGAAAAGTGGTACGGGAAGATTAGCTACAAGGGCCATGAAGAAGTTCTAAAATACCCTGCTGATGTGGAGAAAAGGATTCGAGAAGGTACATTATTCACAGTTCTTTAATGTCAATGTCAAAAGTACTTGTGGAGCTCTGGACGTTTTAGCGATCAGCGCTTCCACCATGTCCTCTCTCTAGCTCAGAAAACATTGGCAGGGGACGGGGTTGGGATCAGTGATGATCTCATCAGTCTAGAGATCGCCTCTCCCGATGTTCCTGACCTGACGCTCATTGATCTGCCCGGCATCACCAGAGTGGCTGTAAAGGGACAGCCTGAGAACATTGGAGACCAGGTATTCTACTGTAGTTCAGTGTCACCAAAGCAATGTCATAGGGACAATTGATCAGATAAAAAAATGAATTCAAGTGAATGACAGTGAGATTTGTGGTAGGGTTACTTTCTATGATTTATAACTGTATAACCACAGGATTTCATACTTTCAGATAAAGAGACTGATCCAAAAGTTTATAACAAAACAAGAGACCATCAGCTTGGTGGTTGTTCCATCCAACGTGGACATAGCAACCACGGAGGCTTTGAAGATGGCACGGGAGGTGGATCCCTCTGGAGACAGGACTTTGGGTAAATGGGGAGGATTCTACAAAAGGGACCACTTAGACATGTAACTTGACTATTAGATAGTTCACTGTCCGTTTTGCCCTTCTCTCTCTCAGGTATCTTGACCAAGCCTGACCTGGTGGACAAAGGCACAGAGGAGACGGTGGTTGATGTTGTCCGTAATTTGGTCATCCACCTGAAGAAGGGCTACATGATCGTCAGGTGCAGGGGTCAGAAGGAGATCACTGAGAGAGTGACTCTTACTGAAGCCACAGAGAGAGAGAAGGCCTTCTTCCACGATCATGTGCATTTCAAGTGAGTTCATTATTTCTGGGTAGATATGCAACTGATGATTTTCAGTTTGACCGTTTCTTTACTTTGTACTCATTAATGTTTCATTTTTTTCTACAGGATTCTCTATGATGAAGGCCGTGCAACGGTTCCTAAACTGGCAGAAAAACTCACCCTTGAGCTTGTGCATCATATCCAGGTGAACACTTCTCAGTGCCTCGACATAGTGGTTGGCTCCTAAATACTTTACCCATTTCAGGTTTCAACAGTTTGACACATGTGACTTGCAGAGATCTCTACCTCAACTGGAAAAGCAGATAGAGATGAAACTAACAGAGGCCCAGGAAAAGCTTGATAAATGTGGCAGTGGACCCCCACATGATGCAGCTGAGAGTCTCGGTTTTCTCATTGACGTGAGTTGTCTTGCTGTCACTTACAAAACACTGCACCTTCTTTATTTGATGTAAATCACACTCTTCTGAATCTCCACCTGTTTTGTTTAGAGAGTGGCAGCGTTTACACAGGAAGCTATCAGCCTCTGCACCGGGGAAGAAATCCAATTTGGAGGCCGACTGAATATCTTTGACATACTCAGAGGACGGTTTGCGGATTGGCAAAATACTATAGTGAATTCTGGAATAATATGTAAGTGGATCAACAACCTGGTAATTATGTAACCGATTTGCTGGGTTTTCCATATTACAAAATTGTAGCCTAAAATGTAAACTTTTGAGAAACATTAAATACAGTTTTTTGTAATTTCCCTGGTCAGTATGAAGAGATTGCCCCAGACTGCCATAGAGTTTACTGCCAACTCAGTGTCAACCTTCTTTGGTTCTACTTTTTCTGTCACCAGTCAACCAGAAGATTGAAAGAGAAGTAAATCTGTACGAAAAGAGGTACCGTGGAAGAGAACTACCAGGGTTCATAAACTACAAGACCTTTGAGGACATGGTCAAGGAGCAGATCAAAAAGCTGGAAGTACCTGCTGTCCTGAAGCTCAAGGAAGTGACAGGCATGTCATATTATGATACTACAATGATTGCATACAATGATACATATTTACCACCTTCTTGCATTGCCTGATTTGTGCTTTCTCTTTTAGACCTTGTGATGAAAGAGCTGTTTGAGTTGGCACAGAGCAGCCTTGTTGGATTTCCTAATCTCATCAAAATGGCTCAGGTATACTTTTCATTTCCCATATATATGACTGAACATTGTGAATATGTATTGATAATTTGTATGTCCTGTAGGTTCAGATCAACGCCATCACAAAGGAGAAGGCGACTGCAGCAGAGTCCATGCTGAAGACTCAGTTCAAAATGGAAATGATTGTTTACACTCAGGACAACAGATACAGCAAGAAGCTGGTGAAGCTTAAGAGGGACGAAAATATACTTTCTTTGCCTTCAAGCAATGACAGTGGGGCCACCGTGAGAGCGATGATTCAACACCTGAAGTCTTACTACAAGGTAAGTACGGTCTACAGTACATGCTGAACTTCACATTATTTAATACATTACGCATTATATTTACCGTAAAAAGGTTGTGAAGAAAACACTTATTTTGATCTGCACCTCTTTTCACTGATTATGTTTAAATACATTTCATTAAAAGACTGAGTTATGTACATGGCTAAAATGAAACAAATTGGCAGCTAATTATATCTATTTGCTACAGCGGCTATAAATGTCAGTATAAAACATACATACATGTATAAGGACAGCAGGTTATTTCTTACAACTTCCTATACAAACCACGTACACTAATGGTCTCAACCAAATACAAATAATATTCTTATATTGCCGGTCATACACATACGCATGACACCCCGACTTTTGCCTTTCTTAACCACAGATTGCTGGTCAGCGACTGGCTGACCAGATCCCGCTGATCATCCGCTACCAGGTGATGCAGGAGTCTGCCGTCCAGCTGCAGAGGGAGATGCTGCAAATGTTTCAGAACAACGGGAACACCGAGTTGCTCCTTCACGAGGACGGTGGCATAAAAACGGAGAGAATCCACAATCAGAATCGCATCAAGCGTTTGTCAGCGGCACAGTGTCTGTTAACTGACTTCAGTCTGAACACATACAACTTCAACCAAGTGCGTAGGTTTGGTCCCAACAAGGGAAGCGACTCAACAACCCACCCAGTACCTCCCACAGCTGTGATGGGGACTCCTCCCCGCAAAAAGCAAAAGCACTAAAATCTGACAGCCAAAAGGTTAATTAACATAATACTTTAGACCTGCATTGAAATTTCAACAATAGTGTACACAGATTAAAGACTCAAATAAAGCAAGACTTTGGGACGGACTTTCTAATGCAAATGAGAAAGAAAAACGTAAAATAATATTTCTATTTTCACCATCCAAAATCCACACTAAAAAGGTTTACCTAAATTCTGTGTATTCACTCATTTCCATTTCTATTTTGTTGTATTCCTTGTTTTATTTGGCAGCAAGAGGGCTGCGATCTTTTACCAAAGTTATGCACATACCTGGTAGAGTTTGAGAGGCAGTTTTGGCATGATTTTATTTTTCTGGCTTGCCACCACATTTACAGTTGTGGTGGGGTTTATTATTTGTTACGTGGTTAATAAATTCGGACATGTTATGTTTTTAGTACAATATGCAAAGTAGAAATCTTCTTAAAACCGCAAGTTACTTTCAAAATACAGTTGAAGTCCAAAAGTCGTCGCAACAAGAAACGTAAACATTAAACCAACATGCTGATGGATTCTAGTAAGAACCAGACTTGAACTTTGATTTTCAAATCATATTGTTTGGGAGTGATTGCAGTGGGATGATGGGGTTATATTTAATATTCCCTCTAGTTTTGATGTGTAAAGTACATTGCATATTAAGGAACAAAGAATAAGGGAAAGAATTGCAAAAACCATTTTAACAAGCAAAGTTTCATTGTCTTGATTAATAGATTCACAAAAATGTATGGTTACTTATTTATTATCCTGCAATAGAATAATAAAGAAGAAGAAAACAAGAAGTCATTTTGTCATCAATGAATGTGTCAGTGTTACAGAAGACATGCAAGGAAATGAAAGTTGTCTTTCTCACGTTTTATTTCCAAAGGCCTGTCGGGGTTAGTTTGTCATAGAGGATCCCTACAAAATATAATATAGACTGGAAGGCAGAGGTCCAACCTGAATATGTGTTTGATTGAGGTACTAAACACTTACTCATATAGACCCCCAGTTCATTCAGTCTGATAGGCCTTATAGGAACATCCAACCCTGGTTGGAGCAAACAAATGACTACATTCTAGTCACATGCAATCTCCTGTGAATGTTCTGGCCAATAAAGTTGTGAAATAAGGTGGAGAGACTTTGTGAATCCGACCAGCAGCATTATCAGATCTTGACAAAGGGAGACTTTAGAAAACTAAAAACTACAAAAGAATATTGATTTCAATTCAAGTTTTCATTGGGATTAGTTTTATAATTCCTCTATTAGTGTTGTTGTGATCCACATCCTCCTGTGTGTGTCCCCCTGGTGGATAACTCGATGCACAGGTAAAATGAACGAAAGCTAAGGAAACGAAACCTGGTTTAACTTTCGTTTCCCTTCTCTGCAGCATCCTTCTGTCGCATTCAAGTGTCCGCGTCCGATCAACTGCTGCGCTTCTTCCTCGTTTCGCTCAGTTTCCTCCCGGAATTCACGCAGATCAGCATCATGAACACTCTGAACCAACAGTACGAGGAGAAGGTGCGTCCCTGCATCGACCTCATCGACTCTCTTCGCTCTCTGGGAGTAGAGAAGGACTTGGCGCTGCCTGCTATCGCCGTGATCGGAGACCAGAGCTCGGGGAAGAGCTCCGTGTTGGAGGCGCTGTCTGGGGTGGCTCTGCCAAGAGGGAGTGGTAAGTGAACCACTGAACAACTAGTAGCTACTATTTGCATTTATACACTTTGGGATTCCAAAAACGGCACAACTTGATATATTGGTTGGCCTGGATCCATCATGGCTGATCTTAACAAACCCTTTCACAGCCAAATAAAGCATTAATGATTTAGCAGTGGTTTGGTTTTGCTCCTATGTGAGAATTGAATGACTTAAGATGAGGCTGTTTTTCAGCGCTAAATTTAGATTGCGTGTTGTCTGATACAAGGTGGCATGTGTCGATTAAAGGAAAAATAATGTCATTTTAATTCAACAAGTTCAAACGGGTTCTCCATTCCGTGGAGAACCGGTTCGAAACACATTCTGTGTTGTGTAAACAACTCTGTGACCTTTATTTCAACTCTATTGGGTCATTTTGACCTGAAGACCATCTTTGTACCTTTTTTTGTACAGCTTACATGAAAACGTGAATAAAAGCAACGCAAAGCATTTCACTTTTTGTACTGTTGGGGCCAATCTAGGCAAAGTCATACAATTTAAAGTTAAAGAAATATTGTTTTGGGGATTTTTTGGGGGTTTTAACATGTGAGAATTGAATGACTTAAGATGAGGCTGTTTTTCAGCGCTAAATTTAGATTGCGTGTTGTCTGATACAAGGTGGCATGTGTCGATTAAAGGAAAAATAATGTCATTTTAATTCAACAAGTTCAAACCGGTTCTCCATTCCGTGCCATTCTGTTGCAGGTGCCCTGTGCCCTGAGAGTGGCTTATCTTCAAAAGATGGACATTTTCAAAAACTGAATGCACCTGCCAACTTAAAAGCAAAAATGAAGGAAGCAAGACTGCCACACACTAAAATAAGCTTTATAAAGCTATATTATAACTATCTATATTGGTTATGTTAGAAACTACAGAGGGCAAGGGCATATCTGCACTCAGTAAGCTCTACATGGTCCCTTTTATCAAATGTTTCCCCCAACCACAGGACTTCCCACATTTAGGGGTGGAGTGCCATGCCTCTGTCATTGGCCCCTCCTAGCTGCATTTGAGTGCCTCCTCAATGGCGGACATGAAGGCATTCATAGCGTTGCACATAGCGTTTTGAACACTATTACAACAAAATGTTCAAATTGCCCTCACTAGCATGTGTCTTATGAATACGTGATAATCCCACTTGTAGACAATTTCAGTGATATCATTTAACCAAGCACATTTCCACTCATCATCATTCACTCTTCATTAATTAAGGCATTGTGACGAGATGTCCTCTCGAGCTGAAGATGAAGAGAAAGAGAGAAGGAGAAGAGTGGTATGGGAAAATAAGCTACCTGGATTATGAGGAAGAGATAGAAGACCCTGCTGATGTGGAGAAATTGATAAGAGAAGGTACATTATTCAAGTTCTTTAATGATACTGCCAAAAGCCACGTACTTGTGAAGCTGCTAATTTTTTTTCTAGGTTTTAGTGATCAGCGCTTCCACCATGTCATCTCTCTCCAGCTCAGGTCAAATTGGCAGGGGTCGGGGTTGGGATCAGTGATGATCTCATCAGTCTAGAGATCGCCTCTCCCGATGTTCCTGACCTGACGCTCATTGATCTGCCCGGCATCACCAGAGTGGCTGTAAAGGGACAGCCTGAGAACATTGGAGACCAGGTATTCTACTGTAGTTCAGTGTCACCAAAACAATGTCATAGGGACAATTGATCAGATAAAAAGTTAAAATGAATGACAGTGAGATTTGTGGTAGGGTTACTTTCTATGATTTATAACTGTATAACCACAGGATTTCATACTTTCAGATAAAGAGACTGATCCAAAAATTTATAACAAAACAAGAGACCATCAGCTTGGTGGTTGTTCCATCCAATGTGGACATAGCAACCACGGAGGCTTTGAAGATGGCACAAGAGGTGGATCCCTCTGGAGACAGGACTTTGGGTAAATGGGGCTGATCCCAACAAGTTCCTTGTTGCTTAAGTAGTTCATTGCTAGTTTGCTTTAGCATTGTAGCTAGCAGCAGTTTTGATCAAATTATTTTTAAAATAAATAATAATTCAATGTACTTTTTATAAATCTCCACATCAGTATAAAAACATTATGGTATCCAGATGGTGTCCTTGACATTTTCGCTGTTTCACACTTCTGTGGATGTCGGCAACATTGAGCTTCTGTCCCTCAGGTATCTTGACCAAGCCTGACCTGGTGGACAAAGGCACAGAGGAGACGGTGGTGGAAATTGTCCGTAATGAGATCATCCACCTGAAAAAGGGCTACATGATCGTCAGGTGCAGGGGTCAGAAGGAGATCACTGAGAGAGTGACTCTTACTGAAGCCACAGAGAGAGAAAAAGCCTTCTTCCACGATCATGCGCATTTCGAGTTAGTTACTTATTTTTGGGTGATCTTAACCCCTTTTTTTCCTGGTGAGTTATTAGTTCTGGGAATTGCATTACACATATAATACTCAATGGCGTTTTCTTCTTGCTCAAGCACTCTCTACAATGATGGCCATGCTGGTATTCCGAAACTAGCTGAGAAACTCACACTTGAGCTTGTGCATCACATTGAGGTAAGTACTTCAGTATTAGTGTGCTGTATATTAACTTGCTGGATGTGGTTGTTACATTTTCTTTAACCATTTTTTATCTGCAGATAACTCTGCCTCGGCTGGAAGAGCAGATAGAGGAGAAACTAGCAGAGACTCAAAGAGAAATGGAGAGATACGGCACCGGACCCCCAACCGATGCAGCTGAAAGACTTTTCTTCCTCATGGATGTGAGCTCCCTGATTCTTCATAACTTCATAACATCACCTGGCTACAAAGAAAAATGCTAACCACCATGTATTAATTTGTTTGGTAATGCTTGGGCTGCAGAAAGTGACAGAATTCACGCAGGATGCCATCAGTCTCACTACAGGAGAGGAGCTCAAGTGTGGAGAGAAGCTCAATGTCTTTTCTACACTCCGAGGAGAGTTCGGGAAGTGGAATGCCCACCTGGACAACTCAGGAGAGAAGTGTACGTATCAGTTCGGTCTGATCTACAAACGTCCACCAGCAGGATTCTGAAACATTTCCGGTGTGTTACAGTTAACAAGAGGATTGAGAGAGAGGTGTACGGATATGAAGAGACGTACCGTGGAAGAGAACTGCCTGGCTTCATCAACTACAAGACCTTTGAGGTTATGGTCAAGGAGCAAATCAAACAGCTGGAAGAACCGGCTGTCAAGAAGCTCAAGGATATAAGCGGTGAGAATAGTAGGACTGATTATATGATTGATTTGTCCAGTAATATGTAATACGCTTTCTCTTGACACTGTCCTGCCACCAGTGAGGTGCTTGTATTAGTAGAGTATTTTGTTGTATCTCCATTTCTTCCAGACGCTGTTAGAAAGGCTTTCATTCAGCTGGCCCAGAGTAGCTTCATTGGATTTCCTAACCTCATTAAAACTGCCAAGGTACGATGAGTGTCTTTAAGTTTAATTAGCATCATTTTTCTGGCGTGGTTCTAAGTAACCACAACCTTATTTTCTAGACGAAGATCGAAGCCATCAAGCAAGAAAAAGAGTCCACTGCTGAATCAACGTTGAGAACTCAGTTCAAGATGGAGCTGCTTATTTACACTCAGGACAGGACATACAGCAACAGTTTGAGTGACAGGAAGAAGGAAGAGGTTGACTTGGAAGAGGCTGGCTGGGAAGACAGAAGTATTGTATATAGCGTGGACAATCAGGCGACAATCCAGCAGCTAATGCTGCACATTCAATCATATTACCATGTATGTTTCAATGTTTCAATGTAGACCAATCACTCCAGAAATGTTAAGACCTTTGTTCTGCCACCGCTTAAACTTTCTTTCTTTTTCCTCTTTAAGATTGCCAGCCAGCGTCTGGCTGACCAGATCCCGCTGGTGATCCGCTACCAGATGTTGCAGGAGTCTGCTGTCCAGCTGCAGAAGGAAATGCTGCTGATGCTTCAGGACAAGGAGAATTTTGACTTCTTGCTGAAGGAGGATTTCGACGTAGGCACCAAAAGGGCCAATTTACACAGTCGCCTTAAGCGTCTCACCAAGGCCCGCAAGTTCCTGGTGGAGTTCTAGTAGAGATCAGGTGAGGGCAAAGTTTGAGCTGTAATGTTGGGGGGATCATCAAATTCCCGTTTATATTTTAACTTTTTTTTAGATCTTGGCATTACAATAAATTAGTCCTTTGTTATAGGTGACTAGGCACTACATGCACTACGGCCACTAAGGGTTTCCATGGGCTCCTAAACCAACATGAACTGTGCATAGGGCCAAAGCCTTACAGCATGCTTCCGCTATCCCTTTCATTTGTCAAATACATTATGAATGTGGTTGAAGTATAGCTTTTCTATTTTTGTATACTATCCAGTGTAGAATGTACACATTCTTTCAATGTAACATCATTGTCAGTTTGGGGTGGTTTTAAATGTACTGTATAATGTACAAATTCTGCATTTTGAAAAAGGGAAAAATCAAATTGCTGTTTTTTCATTAAATAGAAAACAGAAAAGAGGCACAGTTCAGACATTCCCAGTTCAATTAATCAGTTAAACAAGTAGTTCATGTTTCTTTCAGAGCATATTTTTGGATAGAGTTTGACACTGTCTAATTGAGCTTATCCAAGTCAGTTTTTCATAGTTACATATTTTGTACATGGCAAATTAGTAACTTTAAAATAATGTAGAACATAAAAGGATTTAATACTAAAAAAAAAGTGTAAGTCTATGAGCAAAATGCTCAATTTTAAGATGCGACATGGGATCTGATTAAATAGAACACATAATATCTTCAATGAATAAAACGCTAGTGCCTGGTACTGACCGTTTTTGAATGTGGCAAACATCACACAAGTTTGTATAAAACACTACCACCTAGTGGCAAAGAGAAAATTGCACATAAAATTTAAGATTCACAGCAAAGAACCAGATGTAATGTAATCCCTAATTATTCTAGAAATCTATAACATCCTAACCAAGTCATCAAAAAGCATGTGGTCTTCAACCTCCAGCAATGAACTAGCTGCATCACAGCTTATTCACTGACTTCCCGTCAAACAACAACCTCCCTGTAAAGATGCCCTATTCAAACCAAAAATATGTGAATTACAATGTGTTAGAGCACTTTGAGCAGTTGGACGACAAGGAAAGCGCTCTGTAAGTACATACCATTTTCCATTAAGGGACAGGCATGCTTCATAAGTCACCATTTTGGTAAATACTTGAAGAAGAAATATGTGGACATGTTTACTTTATTCAAAAATACATACAAAGCGGATCCAAAAAAGAATACTTCCAAAGCGGTTTAATTTCAAGGAGTCGGTCAGGATCTCTCCAAGTTCATTCACCATTCTGTGCTGGGCTCCCCTGGATGTTGTCCTCATTGTCCAATTTCTCATCATCTAAGAAAAGAAAGAAAAATAAAATGTATTATGAGTAGGTGTCTTTACCTTACCTTTTTTTAATGTACAGATCAACAGCTATTGAGAATAAAGACCATGACAAATTGAAAGGCACAAACAATTGCAAGTATAGGCGCCCACCATGTTCTCGATTACTCACTCTCAAGTGTCTGCTGTAGTTCCTGTATGGTACTGAGTAGCACATGGAACTGCTTCTTCCTTAACTCCAGCTGTGTGTGCAAAAAGGTAGAGAAAAATGGAAATATCCTTAATGACAGAGAACATTATAGGTTAGAATAATCCAAACTTTTATTTCAGAGTCATTGGCCAGATAGGACAACATTAATTAGAATAAAATGCATATACCTACAAATGCCTTATGAATAGACAGCTGGGACTGGTAGCGTGTAGTACTAAACTTAATGTTTGATAAACCCAAGATGATTACATAAGATAGACCTCTTAGTAGCATTGTATTGTATATCCTGCTCCACACCAAAGACAGTACATAGAGCAAGGAGCTGCTGGAGAACAGCACTACATGCACAAAGAATCCAGATTGTCTGCATACATAATAGTATGATTAATTTCCTATCATACAACCAGTATTACACGCTTTCAAGTGCTTGAACAGAAGACGTGATTAATGTCCATACCTTTGCATCTACGTTCTCCTTGATTTGAGACAATTGCTGGAGTTCTTTATCAAGCGCCTCCAACTGTCTGTAATTATCAAACCAACATTAAAAAGACATTATCCGATTCCAACAAAGCCATGACTGCACTACTATTGAAAGCAAAACAACTCAATAGATGAATACAACCAACGAGATGGGGCCTCACTTTAGTGTTTCGTGTCGGTCTGGGTGTTGCTGGATAACCTTAGCTAAAGCATCGTACTCTGGAACAACAAGGGAAACATGCAAGATTGTTAGAAAAGCAAAAGTAAATATTCATACATTATTTCTGACAGCCTGCATTGCCAACATTTTTTCTAAATCAATGTATATTACGAGTATAAAAAGAAAATACAGGACATTTCAGTTTTCAGAATATTTGTTAAGCGTTTGTGGGTTTTACATAATGGGACCCACCTTTAATATTGGTTTTAGTCGTTTTCAGTATACATACAACAACCCTAGTAGTTTGCACCTGTATTTATGCCTAAACCAATACGGGACACTTAAAACATACCTTGGCGATTTTTCCGTATTCTCTTTGCCCTCTGGATTTCTTTTTTGCATTCTGCTATCTTGTCGTGCGCAGACGTGATGTTTTGTTCTACAATGTAGACATGGTGTTGATATGGTTATGGTAAAAGGTAGCAATGATTAAATACAGGAACTTATGTACGCCATACACGAGAATATTCAGCTATCAACAATTTTTAAGACAATTAGGAATTGGATACCTATATTAGTGTAGATTTTCTCATAGTTCTCCATTTCACGAAGATTCATGTCGTAAACCATCAACGTCTTGCCCATGGAGAACTCACACTGGGTCAGGATGCCCATCATCCTCTGGTACTGCGTGAACCTGAACAGAATCACAGTCGGACTTGTATTAAATTGTAAGTGTAAAGCATGTGGTCTGCAGATTTCCCTCAACGTACCCTTCATCCGGAGTCCCAGGAGAGTTGCACCATTTGGTGAAACTCTTTAACAGCACGTTGATTCGGCGGTCATCTCCAGCTCCGTCGCCGTCGATGAGAAGACGTTTACGAATAACCTCATCTGCAATATTGGCGAACGCAGAAATCAAACAACCGTACAGATTCTTCCGGTACATTCAAAAGACACTGGGCTAACACTGTTAGCTTATGGTAGCTAAAATCGCTGCATTATATTTGCTCGATTAAGGAGGCTGCGTCTACGACCGAAAACGTATCGTTTGAGTACATAGGGGTACTAAAGACCGTCGGTACATACTTTTACTCGTGGAGCGGACCCGGGAGCGGAAATCGAAATATTAAAAATCCAAAATTACTTACCATCTGTAACAGCCCCCATGTCGGTTGCTACTAAAACTTTATTGAACAACAGGAAGTGAACAAAGAAGATCAGCCCGCCTCCGTGCTGAGATGGCAGTGATTGGCCACAAAATAATTTGTATTGTCGTTGTAGTGGTACAACAAAAATAATTTTAGTAGCTTTCGGGCAAAAAGATTCTTCTTCTTCACGGCAAAATAAGCAACTACTTGCATTGTCAGATGTTTTGAATGTTTTGAATATTCACCTGAAGGTGTAAGTTGTTGTTGTAAAACAAAACATAAAAAAGGATACCCTTCACATAAACTATTCCAACTCTCCCCCTCTGATCGGCGCTAAAGAGCAATGCACGCCGAAACCACCAGACACAGAAACAACTTCTTTCCACCGGCTCTCTGATGAACATTTAATCAGGTAGACGGCACCCTAATTGCACTATTATTGCTGCAGTTTCAGCCCATGTCCAATGTTGTAAGGTTATAAAAATACACTTTCATATATTTGTGTCGTATAGTTGTTATTCATACATTCCTGTTTATTGAATATACTGTGAATTTATTTTGAAACCATAAGAAACCGGAATTCCATCTATGTGTACACATACAATAAAGGTGATTCTGACCTAATATCCCTGTCAAAAGGTCAAGGCATTTGCACAAAAATAAACCACACTAGAAATCCACAGCAATTTAAAAACTCCCGAGGAACATTTTTCACAGACTTTCTTCTTTGTAGTGATTACATTGACCGTAGGTCCTTAATGGCGTTATATTCTATTAGAAATTCAAAAACGAAACCCTTTGGTGGTGGAGAAGCTGCTTTAACTCATCAGTGTGCGTGCGTGCGTGCGTGCTGACAGTGCTGGCGCAGTGACGTCCCTGTCCCAGAATGCAGTCTGGTAAACAGACATGGAAGCACCAGGTGAAGACCTCCACAGAGGCTGAGCACTGCACTCGCTCTTTCCCACCGTCTTCTGTCTCCTTCGCCCTGTTCATCCAGTTGATATACATCCGCCTGGTGTCACGTTTACGTCCACAGCACCTAGAGCCTTGGTAAGAGTGAACTTGTTGTCGATCCGTGACGACTGCTTATGACTTCTGCTGTGCTGTCAGGCTTCTGCCAGCTTCCTCGCTAACGCTAGTCATGGCAGGCTACAGGCTTCAGCTAGCAGGCTAATGTAGCCACCACGGCTCCTTGGTAACGTTTGTACCAGCCACAGACCCTCACTGGATGGAGCTGGTTTTCGTGACACAACTCATAACAGACCGCGTGTCTCTTTTCGCATGTCGAATGTACGACTAACGTGCACCGTCTCTTTTCTATGTATTGGCAGAAATGTTAATGTGCGTTAGTGTGGTAACGAGAGAGGTGGGTGCCAGGCTAGCCAGTAAAGCGGTCTGCTCTTGTTGGTCTCTGGTAGCTAATGCCAGCTAGCTAATACAGTTGTCAACCACAAGGACAAGTTCTCGCACACTGAACAACTTGGTACATAATGTTCTATTGTCTGTCACGGCCTTTGGTAAACTTTTAATTTTAGAGCCCAAATGCCTGAAATTTTGACGTTGCAATGTAGCAAGGTATTTTGGAAGAACAAAATTAGAGTGTATAATACATTCATAGTGATGCCATGGTAACCGCCAGTGTACAGAAATATGTGATTTTGGGTTGACTCTGGAATTCGATAGCAATAACAGGGATATTATGTTGTAGTTTTGTCATATTCTAAAATATACGTTTTTTTATTGAAACATATCGATATTAGTTCACTTTAATATTGTACATTACTTATCAACCACATTATCCATGGTTTATAAGTGAGGATGAGGATATCCAGGAATCAACTCAGCAATTGTCTTCATCAGTAGCTTTATTGCCATGCAAATGTAAAGTAAGCATACACACCGGTTGTCGTTGTATCGCTTTGTATTTCGCTTCAACAAGTAATTTTCTACCTCCTGTGAATACATTTCTATGAGTTAAGACAACTTTAACGATCAGAATCAATTTATTGTGTATAGGTGTGTATAGGGGATAACTGTGGGGCTGGAGAGGTTGGTTAGGGCATGTGCCTACCGGATTCGTTTACTACATAGTTATAAAAAACTCGACGAGAATGCCTGAGAGGACAGCGTTACCGTCGTTATTATTCTAACTTTCCTAAATCAGTCTTATAAGAAACAACATAATACCTAATACGGACTTGTCGTCTCTCAATGCTTGTGTCTGTCTCTCTGTCGGTCTCCAGACTTCCGCTCCATTTTGTGTGGCGGCCAACGATCACCAAAACTGATGAGGATCGGTTGATTGAGTTCAAATTAACTTCCTTTTTTTTCTTATTTTGCCAAGGTAAGATATCACAGCCACTTGGGACCCTACATTCTATTGAAAAATATAATTGTGAGTTTTTTTTATAGTATTGTTTTACAGAGAACCCACAGCCTTTAGATTTTATTTAGGTTAAAAATATTAAAGACAACCAAACTATTGTTGGCTTGTTTGTGTATCAGAAACTGAGTTAAAAAATAATAATCAACACGATGAAATCAGTGAGTTACTCTTGGAATAGTTTCTTGTATTTAGCAAAAGAAAAAAACCTCTCTGTTGCTCTTTCATTATATTACATTTGCTTAATGAAGTGTCAGATCAAATCCATCTGTCCAGAGATGAATACAATTCCTTCATTAATAAAATATTCATGGACTTTTTTTTCATGGATTTGCAAGGCAGGAGTTACTCATATCCCTTGACCTCTGATCTAAGATCGTTTCAATTTTTTATAAATGTAAATCTCAATACATAGATAAGTCCCAGGCATCAGACACAATGTCAGCATTGGCCAAACAAGGTGCAGGGCTGCCCCTAGCATCATATTTGTTAGGCCTGCTCCTCCAGTTGTTGTATGTATCCATGTAACTGTTAAACCAGCACAGTGAAATGTAACTGACGAACCAAGTAACCTGAATGTAATGTAATGCAGGTTTAACTGCATTCTATTGTGAGATTTTTCTGAGTTGTTAATCCATCTCTTCAGAAACCTTTGAGTGATGTCAAAAGCCCCGTTCACAGCTTGTATTAACATGTGTCTTGGGTGATCCAATCTCAAGTGGACAGCTCTCACCCGTCAACCTTGCTCCCCTTCATTAGATTTTGAGTGACAACTTGTGATTGGATCTTTTATTTCTTTCGACACAAGCAAATAAATATTTTCATTTCCAATTCAAAAAAACAAATGCGGTTGTTTTCAGCCAGTGAAAGGCAACAACGCACCTTCATTGTGTACTCTGCCGGAAATGTAAAGAAGAGATGAAAACATAACATAACATACTCACTGGGTTTATATTTGGGTTTTTTTTTCCAGATAGACCAATTCACCCTTGTCATGTATCTCAAAATGTTCAAACTGCATGACAAATATAATATGAATATGTTTAATGTCTTCACTACCATATTATTTAATATCCCAGAAAATATATATTATGCCAAAAATGCCAGGAAATCCTACAGCATCTGGTCTAATTTTCGAAGTATGCAAGCCAGCATGCTTATTCTATATAGTATACTTTTTTTTTTTTGCTTCCAATTCTGCTTTTATTTACTTTAAAATTTGAGCAATTACATATATATATATATAAGGCCATTAACCTTGCTGATTTATAGCAAGGTTTAGGGCAAATGTTCAAATTGTATGTCCCTATTGTGTGCATACTGCACGCAAAAGTACATACTTTTTAACGACAGCTTCGGTATGTACTAAAAATAAAGATAAAAAGTAGGACGACCCAGACCACCTCTGGAGGGGGTTTGAGTCATCGGCTCTCAATGTATTCTCAAGCATTTGGGAAAATTCACACCTGTACTTTGAGATGTCCACATGTGATCAGCTTCTTAATTGGAATTCCTTTTATATTGTGTTGGTCTAAAGACAAAGCCAAGTTTCTGAACTGTACGGTTTCAATTAGCAACTGGCCAAGGTCGTTGTTGCTCAAGGCTCTTTAGGGTGCATGCCAAATGGAAATGAATTTGCATAAAAACAACCGTTATTTTATTCACATAATAATGGGAAGGATAGGATACAGATGAAGACTGTAAATGTCAAGTCACTTTATTATTATCTTGTGTCAGTCGCTATACTAAATGTTGCCAGTTAGAAGGTGCATATAGGGCCTCCATTTATTGTTTTCTTGCTTGTCTGCTTTTGTCTGTTGTGTTTTTGCTTTGTTTGCGTATAGGTCCCAAACAACTCATTTTGAAAGTGAAAGTCAAGACTACTTTGCTGTGGTTAACTCTTACAATACGCTTCTTTAGTTTAGCCCCCATCTGATCAACCGGACACTTTCGTGGACACATTTTAAGCTAGTTTGAGTCAGACTTGATTTCATACAAAAATAACATTTACTGAACAATCATCTATGAAGAGCAAATCAATTTATCTGCAGATTTGTTTTGACTATATTGTTGTGTGTGGGGGCTCACATCATTGTTAATATTTACAACGGAAAACAGTTTTACAGACACTGATGCTACATTTATCTATTGAACATCACATCTTAAGAGTTGTTATATGCGTTTATAAGTTTAGAATGTTAACAGACATCCATTAATTTACCACCAATCCAGGTGTAAATCATATCCAAATCAGTTGTATACAAAGGGCCGTATGCGTGTACTATATCATACTTATTTATATTTTGGTTATATATGTTTATATAAATCATGTCCTACTACCGTGTACTAGGTATTGATGTGTATCCCTCCCTTATTATCTGCATATTGTATTTAATAATTTAGGTGCAGCTTTAACTCCCAAGTGAAATATTTGAACATTGCATGAAAAACGAATAGAAACCAATACACCCCTTTAGATACCCGCCGTTTATATCATTATATTGTATGTCACGTGTTGTGCAAGCTTTGTACATGTTGCTTGCCAAGTGTCCACACACGGGACCTTTTCTTGTCATTATAATTTCTTATTTTCCGAGGGGCGGGATGCGGCGAAACAACACGCGTGTGCCCGTGTCAATCAGTGAAGAGTGAAGTCCTCCTATCCCGAGCGCTACCAATGCTGACTCTCGTGTTGTTACATTGTAGCGGAAAGAATGTCGGAAAGGGCCGAGGATGACGTCAGGGGGGAGCTGCGCCGAGCGGCCAGGCAGCAGCTGAAGCAGCAGCAGATCCAGCGGGGAGAAGGCTCCACAGCAATGGCGACTGTTGCGGAGCGGAGATCCTTGCCTAGTCCAGAAATCATGCTGGGACAGCCGTGGAGCAACTGGGTCGACGCCGCCAAACTCAACGGCAACGACGGTGAGTTCCGCCGCGGCCCGAATGTGCGCGAGGAAGCGAGGTAGAGCGCGACAGTTGCCAGTCCTTTTTTTTTTTTTTTTTTTTTTTTTTTGGCCGATTGCAAGCAGTTCTTGGTGGAATACGGAGAAACGCTACTGGTAGCAACAGCACGAACAGGCAAGCAAGTCCAACTATTTATTTGTCTGTGTGTGATCGCCTCGTTTTCAGGTGGCGAATCGGAGGAAAGTTTGAAAGACTTCGGGAAAAATCGTGAAGCCATGCGTTTGTGCAGAGAAGGTGAGTGTTTTTTTTTTCCTCTCACACATGCACATGGATTCAAACACTTACTGTAAATCGTGCGCATCATTGACTCGACAACCGGATACAATAAGTGGGACGTGTCTCTTATTAGTCGTGTGGGAGTTAACATTTGTATCTGTCCCTTCAATAACTTAACGCTTAACAAGTTATACTTGTATGCTCAAACATAGTGATAGCAAATTAATTTAGAATGCGTTTAAAATACTTTGTTTACCCACTTCACTGCCATTTTAGATAAGAAATCATCAGCATTTCACAATACTCATGAAAACAGAAACGTTGGTTTCATTATTAAGAAGTTCAAGGTAGCACATTTTGAAAGTTGGTAACGATAGATGGATTTCTCAAATTGAGAACCCTCCATGGAAATCGGCATTGTTTTGCTTTTAGCCATGGCTGTATTTGAATGGAATGAAGTTAAGGGGCTCGCTCCCATTTCACAATCTGAACTAAAGGCTCAATTTTTAAGATCACTTTTCACTCACCCACAATCCAACATTTTCATGTAACTTTCTAAATTTATTCTGCCATCATTGTGGATAAAGGAAGCAACTACCAGACGGCTTTGATATTTATAAAATAGTATTGATATGTCTCTGCCCATAACTATAATCTAAGGTTACCCCATGATTTTCACACTACACAAGGAAGCTACAGTATTGGTGAAAAGATTTGCATTTGACAAGGGTGATTAAACCCACAATATCACAAACCATCATTATCTGGCTTATGGGCGTTTCAAAGGAGTTTAGCATTACCTGATTTTTTTTTTTTTATCCTGTTGTCGGCCCTGGATTTAGAACTACAACATTAATTATAAATCTTTAATTATGAATCTGGAAAAATGCTGTATTTTCCAGGTTTTGCAAGCCCTCACACTGAGTTTAGGATGAGCAAGTTGAATGAGTTCTGGTTCCTTTCATTTATGAATGATGAACAAACGTTGGTGTTTCAGTGATTGTAGTTTGAAGCCTCAATCAGTAAAGTTTAATGAAACGTTTCCTGCTTTGCTAATGTGGTGTATTGTCTTCCACAACTACGTTGTGGAAGGGATTTTTACCTATTGCTCAATGACACGTGGCGTATCAAATGTGACCTTGTTGTTAGTGGACGGTCATAGCAGCTACCCTTACACCAAGATTAACATGCATCCTTTACTTTGAGCCGTATTTCAGAACAAAGCGTAGGGTGAAAATACATTTGTCTTCTGTTTTCTGTTCTAAAATACTCTTTGAATTTACAATTTGGCAGCAACTAATGGAATTAAACACCACCGTAAATTCTACAGCCAACTGCAAAGTGATTATTGTTGTGTGATTAATTCTCACTTAATTTGACAGTTTTGGGACTTGGTGACTCTTTGTATAAAACACTTCTGGACACCAATTTGCACATGAATTTAGAGGGACACATTGATGCTGTCTAATGTACAGATCCGGGCCTTTGTCTGAAGTTTTATCTCAATGGGGAATGATGTCACATTTAATTTGGTAACATGATTTTGGCACATACTTAAGTCGCCAGCGTTTTAAAAGGGGATGATTTTTTGTTTGTCCAGGTACTGAGGAGCATTTTCAGAACAAATCAGAGACTTTATGTTCTGACACTGGGAGATTTTAATGTGCAAGTGGCTTGAAACAGGTTTATGTTGTGTCACAGCACCTTATTTCACGAGGGTTGATCAACACATGCTGCTCTTGATTCATACAATGCTATCTAGTGAGGCTATGTGTGTGCGTGTGTGTATGTGTTTAGTTGGGGTATTCCAATTGGATGACTACACTCTCCGTCATGACTCACCACCAGATTCCTCCCGCAGTGTAACCGCCACTCTAACACACACGGATGATTAACACATCGTAAAACAACAAATGTATGGAAATGAATGACCGAATCCACTCCTCCTCTTCTTCTTCCTTTTTTTTATTTTTCATTTTTTAGAATATGTACACGTTTTACAGTGCCACCGTCACAGTTGGGG
The DNA here is from genome assembly GCA_021346845.1 of Apeltes quadracus. Classification (NCBI taxonomy): domain Eukaryota; kingdom Metazoa; phylum Chordata; class Actinopteri; order Perciformes; family Gasterosteidae; genus Apeltes; species Apeltes quadracus. The sequence goes on from CM037933.1 coordinate 5,344,442, forward strand.
AAGCTGGGAAATGTAGTGCCAGTGTCTGCCACAGGTCAGATTCAGCCAGTGTGTGTTCAGCTCCGAGGCAGCCAGAGCTGCTGCTATTCCAGCGTGATCATTCATCACTGCCACGGAGGAGGATGCTGAGATTAACTGGACCCTCATTCTCTTCCTCCGTCTCCTGCTCGCTGGCTCTCATTCTCCTTCTCGGCTCACTCGTTTTGTCTTACCGACACCTCGGCCCGCTTCTCTGCTCTGATTCTCTCTGTGTTTCTTTCTCCACGCCCCTTTATTTTGGCCGTTTTTGTCTCCTTCACGGTGACTTCTTTTCTCTCTCGCTCTCTCTCTTCCTCTCTATCCTTTTCATCGCCTATTTACTTACACAGAAGAAAATGGAGATTGGGAATTGGGCAGACACTGTGGCGTTTGACACCTTTTTAAGTCAGGCCGTTGCAACGGTACAGTTCAGTTGGTGCAAGTGCGTTGAATGCAGAGTGGGGGAGGCGATACAACCCGGCTGCTTTTTATAGTCAACCGACCTGTTTGGAGAACGCTAAAAGTAAACAACTGCAGCAGTTTGGGAACAAGTTCTTTTTGACCTTGCTATTGATCCAGCAAGGAAATGCGGCCAGCCTCCCGCAGGCCACGGTTCTTTGTCGGTTGCAACGAGATCCAGAAGGTTTAAACTGAGCTTTGATGGAGAATACATGGGAGGGTAGTGATTTCAGCAAGTATGTGTGCTCTCTCATTCCAACTTAAATTTGGAGAATGACTCATTGAGAGGGTTAGATTAATACGGACATGTACAACCAAAACATTACACAGAGCTCCCAACTACGCAGGGGGCGACCAGTGAGTCCGGCCCTCTGCGTCACATATCTGCACACCTGCTCTTTGAATAGTATTCCAACCCCAGCGTGTGCACATCAGCAGTGGGCTTCCTAACTCGAGCTCTATATCATTAAATGTCTTGCATACATACGTACATTTGCCGTTGTTCCTTGGCCGACACCAGCCCGCCGTGAAGTTTTTTTGTCTTTCTGTTGGAAGGAGACACTTAGCGGTGTGGCTTCAGACAATTGACATGTATCAAGTACCATCATGCTTTCATCGAATTCATCCACTGACCTCAATAAGAGGGTATACTGCCACCCCCCTTCCCCCCCCTTTTTTTAAAGGCTTTGCTTAGTGGCTCTCCTCTCTTCTAGACTCCTAGTGATGTTTGGAGAACCCTTGAGAGCCCTGGTGGAGTACACTTTGAATGGGTCGGGAGGGGGGGGGGGGGCTTCACTTCTTCGCCTCCGACCTTCTGCTCATCAGCTCCGAACGCCTCAGGCTAATCTCTTAATTAGCCTCCTCAATTAGGTGGTCTGCGGTCCAGTACGCCAGGTTACGTTTTAATCACATTCTGCAGAGAGGTTGCACTCCTGCGTTTGCTGTAGAGCGGCTGGCGAGGTGTGAGGCTTTGGGTGCAAGCCATACCTTGGAACTCATGCTTCTTGTGCTTTTGTTTTGTGGCTGTGCACAGCCTTACTGGCACCATGGGTGGGGTGGGAGGGGGGGGGGGGGGTTCTGTTTGCAGCCCCCACCTCCCCTCTGTATTAAGCCATGTCTTCCAGTTTCTCTTTTTCAGTTCTAGACAGATTCACAAGTGATCCACGCGCTAAACTCTGTACATTCGGTGTGCGCTGTATTTTGTGCTGTAATTCTTTGGCATCGGGTGTAACCTTTTGGATTTCTGGCTCCCACCTGTTCCTGCTCTTTTTCATGGACCTTTCCGGGGACGTCACTCTTGAGGGGTGGGGTTCTTGGCAGGGGTCAGAATTTGCGTGTGTAGACCGAGTGCAGCGGTTTGCATTGATATTTGAAATATTTTTATTATTTTCTTGTTTGTTGTGCAACGCAATGATGTATTGTATATGTACAATGTATTATATCTGGGGCATCACTAAGTTTCCTTCTTGATGTTATTCTATTAAACTAAAGTCACCGCATCTTGAGCTTTTACACTGTTGTGACAAAAAAAAATGATGGATGTTTCAAAAAAATGTCTGTTGCCAACTGAAGCACCATGTGAATGTAGGTCAATTTTATTTGCCTCTCCTTGACTCCTCTCCTGTGTGTTTTCATTCTTCCTCTGTGTACAGACATGCCCATATTCGGCCAATGCCCCGCACAGGACGACTTTTACCTGGTGATGTGCAACCACTGCGGCCACGTGGTCAAGCCCCAGGCCTTCCAAGCACACTATGGTAAGGGTCTCGCACATGCGCACGCTTGCATGACTATGCTTGCATATATTTAGAGTCCTCCATAATGCTCACATTGTTTAGCTAACCTCCATACAGAGCGAGTGAATGTGGACGATAGAGGCAGTAGATCAGTGAAGAAGGAAGTGTTAAGAAATTAGTCTTCATCTGTAGGAGAAACTTCAAGGCTGGTGGGGATACTTCACACATCAACACACGCTGTGGTATCGTTTCTCCCTCGGCCTTCTCCTTCTCCGCACAGTAACCCGAGATCGAAACGCCACGGACTTGGAGTTATTTATTTAACTCACTGTCCAGGTTGTGTGTGTTTATAATTCCCCAGTTAATATTTGTTGCGGCTCGTCCTGCCTTTGCCGTAATGTACTTATTTAAAACATCTACAGCTCGTATAAGATTTCTACTTCCCTTAATTGTGTGTTCTGCTGGATATTTCAATAAAAAGTGAATTGTAGATCTGTAAATGGCGTGATTGCATCACCGTGGATCTCTTTAAACTTCAGTTTTAGCGGCAAGTTCACAAACGCCCACAGATGCAATAAATAAGCTGTCTGTTCACTCGCAAGCTCATTTTCCTGAAATGCTCCATGTTAGAGTGTCATCTACCATGTCCTCTTTGTTTTGACGTTAGAACGCATATTATTCTCTAATGAAAAATAATTTAGAAAGACATGTTAAAGTCTCTTTATAAGAGAAATCTGATGGCTTATTAGTACCAGCCCATCAGTATCTTCGGACTCACACATCAACAGGATGCTGTTGTGAATGCAGACAGTTCTCATACTGGTAGATTGATGCATCTCTAATCATTGATCAGTAATTAATCACTTGTGTGCTACTGTATTATCATATCGATGGACTAACTTTAAAGCAGCTGCAACTATTTTGCCATTCCAACAAAGGTTGTCTTGCTTGACTTTTTTTAGAAAAGCTGGCAGCAGCATTGTTAAAAGGCCAAGCAATCAGCCCGCACTGAACTGTCATGTTTACAACCAGCACTGTTGTACTAATTATACAAGCTACTAAATGAGCAGCGGATGGGAACTACATTCATTTCTATTCAAGTAGGAGTTGCTAGCGTTGCAATAGAGCTGCAAATAATGACTATTTTCTTTCTAGAAATAATGTGACTTTTCATTTCAGATGCATTTCATCAAATAGTAGGCTGATTAGGGTTTCCTAGATTCTAATGTGAGGTTTTCAGATGTTTTGTTATAAAACGAGAGAAGTCAATCTTGAAAAATTGCGAGAGCAGAATCTGAATTTTGTTTGATGGCTTACTTAAACAATTGGGCTATTGCCACCTCGTGTGGGCGAAGGGCCCGAAGTCAATATGACTTTAGCATGCGTCTCTGTGCCCATCGGTCTTCCGTCGGGTGTCTGTGCCTCTCTGCTGAGGAGGACGGGCCGCTCACCGCAGAACGAGACCCTCAAAGCCAAGCTTCGGTTTTACGCGTTCACTTATGAACCAGAGGAACAAAGACTCGTCTCCTTACAGCGCTGCTCACACACGTTGCCTCGATGAGGAAACGCATACAATGGGATCGTGCACCTCGAGCTTGGACGAGCACCTAAACTAACCTCAATGTTGCATTTTGACGAGATGAACTGATTTATTGTTAGCCAGGGGCCAGCTCAGCGGCTGCGACATGGTGCTCGTTGAGATGGTAGAAAGGCCTTGCACAGACAGCTGTGCACAGAGTGTCGCGCGGTGGTTTCCCTGTGTGCGTTTGTGCGCTGTTGACAATGACTGGGACGGGACAGCAGGGGAAGGAGGGAGTGAACGAGAGGCTGCTCAGTAGATATCTGGAGTGTGTCGTCAACGGGTGTGTAGAGACAGGCCCTTAGATAGGGAGAGGGAATTCTTCGGGGGAATTCTTTTCTTGTCTGAAAAAGGTAAATTGGCAATGCAGTGTAAGGTGTGTTTTGGTGGCTGTGGGGAGTGGCAGCCCCGTGCCCGTGCATGTGTGTGTAAGCATCAATCACAGTGTTTCTGCAGCAGCAAGCTTGTTCGCAGATAACCTGCTGAGCTTCCACTTAAGGTCCGGTTCCCTGATCCTTCATGGAGTTAGCCCAGTAAAAGCCTAGCTAACCAGGCCACAACTCGCCACGTTAGCTCGCCGCTGACACTGATTATCTACACGTAAGTCTGTTTGTGCTTCTAAAGCTGCTCCTGTTTAGTTTGCTTTATGTATGCAATTCTGCCCATGCTTCTCTCTCTGGACAAGATCAGGGTCAAGTTGACCATCAGTCGCCTTTTTCCTCATCATCTCTTCAGGTGATTCTGTCTGTCTGTGTCTGGAGATTGAGCATGATTACGTTTGGCCAAAAGTGGAGGTAACAATCTGCTCTTAGTTGACCTTGTATAGTGTGACGGTGCCTCCTTATCACTGTCGCCTGCTAACAAACAGGACATTGCTTAAAAAGCGGCTTTGTGGTGGAATGTGTTACCAACAGGCTAAAGATCCCCAAAATACGTTTTTACAAAATGCTGAGACAAATAAACTTCTGGTAGCTTTTCTAAACTCCTCCCTTGTCATTGAAAGAGTGCAAATGTAGCACAAGTGTTTTTGAATGGAAACGTAGTGTATTTAGCCTAAGAAGACAAACGTGGCTGTAGGGATAACTGGGTGACCCTGATGCCAAGCACGTCTACTTGTGCAGCATGCATTCAGTACAAACATCAGTCTTGGACTAACTAAGCATTTTGACCGTGTGCTTGCACCTTGCGTTGTGGATAAACCTGAAAGCGAAAGCTATGCGGCTTTACGTTGGCTCGCGCTAGCGCTCTAACACACAGCGTACATTAAGTTGCCACGCATGCTGGAATGTTTGTTTCCTCCTCTGGTCGCCATGGTCTCCAGAGTGTCACATGTCGTGCTCTTTTCCCCATCTCTTGTCGGCCTCACTCTCTCCACTTATGGTCAGAGCGGCAGGAGTGTGTGTCTGGCTGTAGGACCACAGGGGGGCCGCTAGTCTGTTATGCAGCCACCGCCTGGCTAAGATGCAATTCTTTGGAAGTAGTTGCACTAACTTCTGGATATAAAAATATTCCATGCCTTTTTCTTTGCTTGTTTCAGTTTGACAGTAAAATAAGTCTAGTCTATGTTTCTGTAGAGGTGCTGCAGTCGTAATGTTAATGAAGTTTGAATGTGCGATTTCATTGTTGTATGTAGTTACTAAAAATAGCGAGAGCCTCCTTTGAAAACCCAAAGCCTGATTATTGTGGGTGCACTTGCAACACACCAACATTCAATCATCGTTTAAGAGAAAACGGATGAAAGCATCGGTTTTTCCTTTTATCTATTTTTGTCTTTTTATCCACATCTTGGGATCACTCTTGACTCTAACCTTTTCTGCTGTCACAGTGTCTTTCATCAGTTAGCGCAGTAGAGGTTGTAAGAAGCAGAGTCTGAAATAGAAACATCCAACTGGTCAAAAACTTAATTTCCTCCCCGAGATGGCGTGAATTACAAATGCTGCCTGTCGAGGTAATGTGCTCCTTGTTTCCTGGCGTATGGCCCAATTATTGCCACATCAACAAAGGCACATTATTCTCTTCATAGCGCCAAAGCTTTTGTTACGCATCACGCTTATCTCATCGCAATAAATATTATGTTTTAATGCCAGCCTTTTTTGTACTGTCGCTCCAGAGAGAAGACACAGTTCGGCCATCAAGACATCCTACACCTCCCCCTTCCCCGTGCCGGGCAGGAACAGAGCCACCGGCAGCGGGCTCGCTCCTGGGCCTGCAGCTGGATCGGCAAGCGGAGGCGTCCTAAGCCGACCTTCCACCGCTGGATCTTCAGCATCCTCCTTCTCCTCCTCCTCCTCCTCCAATCCCCATCTCCTCAAACCAGCCAAAGATAAGCTGCCAGTCTTTCATCGAAGAACCCCCTTCGCACCCTTCAGGACGCCCCAGCTGGACAAGATGTACGTAACATTGGGAGTAGAGTGTATAAAGTTTGTGCAATTTGCACTCTACTCTGAATACACACAAAGACCATTTCAATGATAAAAAAAAGTTTAAGCCACCAATTCCTCATTTCCCTCCTAATATAACAACTGTTGCCTTTCAATATTTACTCTGCTGTAATTGGTTAACGTTGATTTTGAGAAAGCACATTTTGGATTGTTGCCTGGTTGATAAACCATCTGTTTGTACATTTACTCTTGGCCAAAGTGTGTGCCTTAGGAATTGCCTCTTGGGTTGAATGTTCCTTCTTATTTAACAGGCTGCAGTGAAAATGAAAAAAGCAGTACGGTGCCATTATTATCAAAATCTCTTTGTTCTGGGAAAAGTCATATTTTCACGTTTAAAAAAACGTGTGTTTTTACTGCCAGTCCTCACCATACATATTCATCTGTCTCTTTCCGTGCATTTCTCACTGCCTCCGTGTTTCTAACTCTCAGCTTCCTGCTTGCTGCGCTCTTCATCTCTGTAACCTTCTCTTCCAGCCTTACTCCGGCTGTCACGGTGGAGAAGATGCATCTAAGGGTGGACTCGTCAGCTAAGCTGGTGCAGGCCCCATTTGCCCCAACCACCACCTCATCGCCCTCTACATCCTCCTCTAGCACCACTGTGAGCTCCAACACTACCACCATCACCCCCTCCCCATCCTCAGCCCTTAAACCAGGCCTTAACTCTCCCTCCATACCAAAGCCTCTATTACTGGCCCCGGGTCCAATTGCCAACGGCAAGGGCCACCTCTCCGTCCTCTCAGACAAGAAGCAGGACAGCAGTGCCAGTAGCAGACGCCATCTAAACAAGAAATTAGCAGGTATGTTGGAGGGTAAATGAAGTAAAACTGATAATCAGTTTTTAAGTGCTTTCAATGTAGATACTGTTATGTCTGATTCATGAATACTGTTTATGACATGCAGTATTTTTGTACTATGAAATACTATTATATTAGATTCTTGATATTGCACAAGCTCTTTTATATGAAATCCAATTGTAAAGCAATTACGTCAGTTAGCAATTTTGTTGATCACGAAAGAACCCAACCAACATTTGGCTGGAGTGTGTAACACATTCTACTCCCAAGATATCAGTATATTTACTGCACGTGTTACTTTATTTTTAACTTTGAAAGTTGCCAATTCATGTAACACCACCTTAAAAGAGCATGACTCATGTAAGATTACTTGCAAATAAGCAAGTTATTAAAGCAGTTAATTTGTATGGGAGTAACTATTTTCTCCTCTCTCACTCCTCTGCTGTGCCTTCAGTACGTGAGTTCAATGCAGATATGCACTGTGGCGTTGTGGATATGACCGCTCGGAAGCCATGCACAAGATCCCTAACATGCAAGGTAAGCAGTCTCTGCTTTGTCACAGCAAAGTCTTTTATACTGTCAGAGGAGCTCAGGCAGACGGACACAAAGTACTACTCAAAAAAATGACCAGTAACGCTGAGGCTTATCACTATTGCGTCTTTAATAATTTAGCAATAATTTTTGTTGACCATAATACATACAAATCTACCCGTTTTTTTTTTTAACGGATGATTCATTTCAGCAAATGCATCGTTCTCTGTACATCGACAGAGGTACAATCGCTCTAACCTTTAACCATTCTAATGTCCAACAAGACACATTCCTTAAGCCAGCGGAGGGCGGTGCCAGGGCGGAGGAAGCGCTTTGACACATTGCTGGCAGAGCACAAGAACAGAACCAGGGAGCGGGAGAAGGAGAGAGACCTCCACCAACCCCATTCCCAGCAAAACGCCTCTCTCAGGGACCCACACCCCACCTCCCACCCCACCGCTGCCCATGACGCCCAAAAGGTTGCTCATGGCAACGGCCAAGCCCCAGACGCCACTAAGCCTTTGCCGCTCTGCAAGTCCAAATTTCTCACCTCCGGTCTTCCACGGTATGTCCTGCAGCACATCTGTTCTTATATTTATCTTTATTTTTACATGTTGGGTGCAGCCCCACAAACCAGCATCCATCACAGTAGCCCTTGAACATTTTGGATGATTCTCTCAGATCAGTTGAAAATAATCGGCCCCACTATGCACTATCTGGCCATCAGAGTAACCAGCAGTCACGGAGGAGGGACCCCCGGAGATCCTGCAGTAGTCCACGAGTCACCGCACCACGCCCATAATACCCCCGATGGGTTTTCCCGACCTTCCAGTGATGAGGGAGAGAACGAGGAGCGGGAGGACGCCTCTGACAAACTGGACTGTCACTATTCAGGTTATCACCCTCGGCCGGCAGCTGTAAGTGCACCCTACCATGACTATTCTCCGATCAGCCATGACACAACCCATTTGTAAACTCTTAACACATAATCATGTATTTGTGTCAGATTTTACAGAAATGTTGCACACTATTTGCTTTTTGTGATTTCTAATGTAGTGATGGTTGTTTACCACTCTCTGTTCCCAGTACTGTTCATTTAGAAGTCGACTGTTTGGGAGAGGTTGCTACTCCTTCGACAGGCGATGGGACAAAGTGCGTTGTGCCCTAACCACAATGACCGACAAACACGTCAACTCTCAGATGTGGAAGTAAGTTGGTTCAGATTGAATTGGTTCCAGAGCACTTAATAAGCAGCCTGTTTGTCTTTTAAGGTCTGCAATCTTGACTTTTTCAGAATCATAACCATTTCATAACTATTTATTGACTCTTTATTGTTGAGATTCAAATGTTAAACATTAATAGACAAAGCCTTGTCTGTACACAAGTACAAAAAAATAGAATGGAGTTTAAAATAACTGACCGTTGTATTAGGTATTAAATATGGAATAAAGAGCAGAGACGGTCTGTAAAAATTGTCCTTGAAGTGCAGGATGAGGAGACGGAGTCAGTGGGGGGGGCTTTGTTGATGAGGCCAACTGCTGACAGGAAGGAGCTTTTTGTGGCGGGTGGTCTTGGTGGTCATGTTTGCAGCCTCCTGCCAGAGGGGTCAAATTCTGTACCGAATGACAAATCTTGTTCTTTGTTGCAGGAAAATCCCCTTGGCCTTGGAGAACTCCTCCTCCGTTGCAGCTTCCCACAGGACAAGCACAAATTCCCACGGTAGCACCCCTTCTTCAGGCTTCCTGGGCCCCCCTGCCACCTTTTCCAAAACTCCTTATAGCCAATCGTACGAGGGCAAGTCCGTGCTCTCATATGGGACCACCTTAAACGCCCGCAGCTCTCCGCAGGGCGGGGCTGAGCACCCGGCCTACGGCATTACGCAGGCCCGACAAGTGTCTTCGTCTCCGCAGGTGCCTTCCGCCCCCCTGCCCGCCTCTTCCTCTTCTCCTTCTTCAGCTCCCTCCCTAGCCTCAGGCCGGGCACTGAAGTCCCGTTCCTCCAGCAGCAGCACTACCAAGTCGTCTTCGTCCTACAGGCCCAAGGAGATCTCCTGTGGCTCCTCTACGGCCTTCATCCCCAACTCCATTGGTGGGGGCAGCGGTGGAGCCGGCAGTAACAGTAGCAACATAAGCTTCAGCTCGGGGAAGAAGAGGAAGAACAACTCTATTCTGTCTTCATCCCACGGTCCCTCAGAATCCTCCTCATCCAACGCCATCTACTCTTCCTCCTCCTCTTTCAAGAAGAACTGTGCGAATGTTGGCAGCTCAGGGAGCACCTACCACCATGGCTCATTAGGTCCTTCATCATCATCCTCCTTATCTTCCTCCCACACCGGAGTCCACAGCGTGGGATTGAACTGTGGCCCCACCGTGCGGACTAACTCGCTCAGCCTCAAGGCCGAGCCCACTGGAGGTTCAGCAGGCGGCTCCTCGGGGCCCCCAGCGCGGGGTCCGCCCTCGGGCAGCCCTGCAGAATCCATCAAGCGCATGAGCGTAGTGATGAACAGCAGCGACTCCACCCTTTCCCTCGGGCCCTTCGTCCACCACCAGTCCTTGTCCTCGTCCGACCACCACACCAACTTCAGCCACCACTCCGCAGATGGGCGTCTGGAGGGCAAGAAGCGCAAGAGCTCTCCCGCCTCCAGCGGTATTACCAGTGGTGGGGCAGGAGGGGTGGGACCTGGACCCGGTAGACCCAAAGTGGCCAAGTCACCCGCCATTAACAACATCCATGGGAAGCATGGCCGAGGTATACCAGGGACGCCAGGTTTACCAAACAACTCCCATTTACACCAGGTGGGTGTTTTTGCCGCATGTCTCAACGCTTGATCTATGAAGTGTTGATCATTTGAAAAACAAATCTGAACCTGAAAGTTTAAGTTTGATTACACGCCCCTCTCGGTTGATGCCACGGCCCCCACGTGTGATATGGGCCAAAAGTTGTGAAAGTGAATTTGAAAATATAAAATCTGCAACAAAAATATAATACCGCAAACATCAAATATATGTAAGTGAAGAATTACATTTATTTACACAAGAACTGAGTCGAAAATGCTTTTCCTCCACTTATTTTTATTTTGAAAATGCGAAAACGGTGGCAGTGAACGTTTACTTTTTACAATGACGTTTTAGTTTAAATTGACTTGTGCCAAGTCACCTCATCCAACCCAGCGTCTGTTCCACTAGCTTCTGTAGGAAAACGCAAACTCTCATTCAGCATTTCTTCCATTTGTCTCGGGTCCACATTGTTCTTGGGATTCACTTTCTATATTCTGAGAGACAAATCCACGGACACTTTAGCATTTGCTATAAGACATTAAAACCATCAGGATTTGTCAACAATGTAAACGTGTAAATTGGACGGGCCCAAACTACCCCAGACACTTAACATGTCTTTGTCTGTTTGACTGTGACATTTATCCCACAAACCTCAACGAAGAAATGGAAAAGAACCTTTACAGTTTCTTAAAAAACGAAATAATGTGCGCTTAACAACTTTGTAAGATATCGGGACTTCATTCAGAAAAAAAGTTTAAAATGTAAAAAAAAAAACGACAGCGGCCAATATTGATTTCTTTCTCTTTTTTTTTCCCTTTCCCCCTCAGCCAAAGGCTCGTCCCTGACAGTGGCGTGCAGCTGTGTGTGGAACCGGCGGGCGGACGGGGAACAGTCCGAAGCAGTCTGCATACTGCTCTGGACTTCACAAGGCCTTCTAAAATCAAACCCACAGTTACTCTCAGCTTCCCACAATCCTCAGGGTGGAGATGATCCGGACGGCCCAGTGAAGTCAATGTGGTCCTTACTATTTCTCCCAAAGGTGTGCGTGTGTGTGTGTGTGTGTGTGTGTCTGTGTGTGTGTTTTGGAGGAGGGGTGCAATGGCAAGGTATGCCTAGCGTGGAGCGCCAGGGGTCTGATGAGCGAGCCAAGGACCCCCGCCCTCCACCACGCATGTGTTGTCCCAGTCTTCTGAGAGGTCTTCCTGTCTTGGAGTAGGACGAACCATAGCAACGGTCTATTGAACTGCTGATTGGCTTCAGGTTAAGGGCTGCTGGGACAAGCTGCCATGACACTGAGCACACAGGGAGTGTCTGTTCAATCGAGTGTGCGATTGTGCGTGCCTGTGAGAGACTTTTTCTCATGTCCGATTCTGCTGGACTACTGGAATTTCCAACTTAATTACACCCGCAGCGCCTGATCTCAGAAGCCTTGGAACGAGAGCAGCAGCAGCAGCAAACTGTTACTTGCAAAACCTTCAACAACATACAATCACCTTGTGGTTTCACTTGTCATTAGTTTGACTCTCTGGCGACATGTTTGAGTAGCTTAGAGTTACACGCCAGCAGCCCGAGAGGAGCCCGTAGGGACGATCTGGTCAATTCTTTTATTATCCAGAATAATTATGCAAGTGTTACCTTTTTATGATTTCTTATGAGCTTTTTACACTGAACTACAAAGAGTCTTTGTGGATGTGGTAAAGACAGCTGTGCTTTCAAATGTGAAAAGGACGCCCCATGTGCCCAATGGATTGAATCTTTTGTCAGAGAGATCACTTGAGGACACCTGTTAGTTTTCTGAAACTTTTCCTTGTTCAAAATGACGGCCACAGTAGACCTTCCCCCGACTGTGAACAGAACTAAATAACTACTTTCTCCACAGGCACCGCTCGCTCGTCACAAAGCTAGCCAAAAGCCGCTAGCAGCTCTGCCAACTGCTTCTTTTTTTTGTTTGTTTTCCCTAAACAGAAAGGTGGGCAGTCTGCGTTGCCTGTGTGGATATGAGGAAGATCTGTGCAAACCTTAATGTTGTTGCCATAACTTACCTACTTTTACCCATTCAGCTGCGTGGAATCCACAGCTGTTTGGGGCAGATGTGAACTGTAATGTTACTTTTCCTACATAGGAAATCAGGTATGGTACCTCTTAACTGGAGCAAACTTTATGCACGTCGCCTGTCTTCTGTGGGTGTGATGACCCCGCCCGTGTGTAACCACTACCTGATCGCTGGGTGTTGCAGTTTCAATGCCTCACCGCAACACTATGGCGGTGTCCGTCAAGAAAAGGATGTGTCGCAGCAGGACGGACAACCAGGCATTATACTCTATTCCTTTGGTCAAAATGGAGTCTTAAATCAGGCAATACTTGTCTGGATGTTTGCTTATTTTGAGTAGGTTTTATGGTGCGAGATTCATGGAGATGGCTTCACCGGACGTGAACACTTTTGGCAACACCTGTTCATGGAACCTCCAGTGATGTCATGGTGGAGAAGTAGAAGACAATTCTTTTTTGTAGCCTAATGTATCAAGCAAGTATTGGAGGATCCCTATTTGAGAATAAATATTTTGTTAAATAGTACATATTTAAATATGTATTTTTGCACAGGCTGCTTTTGTACACATGGATTTTTTTTTTAATAAAAGAAAAAATATTTATTTAGTAAAACAAGTCAAAGAACTTGACTATTTGAAGTGGTTCACTGCCAAGTCTAGAGAATGCAATATGCCTATATGTAGAAGCTGAAGCATCTCATGAATCATGTACAGAGAGTATCCAAGCTGAAGTGTTGCCATGTGTCTGTATGACAGGATACCAAGGTGTCAATCACATGTGCTTTCACAAGATATTTTGCGTTGCCTCTAAATCAACAAAAACAAAAGTTAGTCTATGGCCCAACTAGCCTCTGATTTTGAAACGCCATGCAGGCTTGAAGTTGTCCAACCCAGTTTCCATCAACCTTTCAGTCAAACACTCTGTAGACCTTAAACACATTTCACGATTGAAATACTTGCGTTCTTTTATGAAGGCTGGAAGGACTCATTCAAGGAGGGGGAACAAACAGTTTGACTGCTTGCGTCATTTTTGCCAAACAAGTCATTTCAATCACAGCTTTTTAAACAAAATATGAAATTAAGAAAGTGCCTGAATTTGTTTCACCCTGACTGTTTTGATGACAGTATGCTTTGGGTTGTTTTACCTTACTTGAATGTTGGAAGCATTTAGGCGTTTGCTTTTAAATCTGCCTATGAACCCTGAATATGGTCAAACCGGAGATTGTCAGCCGCCCAGTATGAAACACGCAGGTGTTGTGTTGTTGTTGGTGGGGGTTTACTGCGATTTTTACCTAAAAACCTTCAATCAAGTGTTTGTTTACCCTCAAAATCCACTGACGGACAGTTCGACATTGTTTCCGGGAGATGGAAACCTCACAAGGATGTGTTTCTGTTTTTTTAATAGTACCATTGACTTGGAATGTGAATGTGAGAGAGAATACAACTCGTGTTTGGGAGGAAACAATAAATCCACCATTCATTCTATGTAAAAGTGTGTATAGATTTTTTTTTTTTGTATACATTATCAAAATCATTTTCAGCTGGACTTATGTATTGGCTGCTATGTAATTCATGAACAAAACATAGGTTAGAATTAATATTTAAAGAAAAAAAGATTGTATAGTATATTTGTTTTGTAACAAGTTTCTGTAAATAAAATAATTTATACTGCTATTTATATGAAATGACGTGTCTGCCTCATTCCTAAATAAATCAGAATTACCGACTCATTGCAGGTTACGTCCAGTGTCTGTACAGAACAGCGTTGCTTTAGACTTTTTGAAAATGCATTAATCGTCATGTGAATGCTCAGTTACTGTATGTCCCAAAACCTGTTGGGGTGGTTTCAGTGACCTCGATGGATGACTTCTCAGCACTAAATTCTTGATAATTGATCCTCGGGTCCAAGTTGATGTTCTGGCACCAGGTGATGAAATACCCTGAAGGCTTTCCAGCTACGCCGTTGTTCACAAGAATAGAAGTTTCAGTTAAATAACATGACATAAAATAGTTCTCACATTGTCAGAGTATGTCATGAAAAAGGTCATAGCCATTTCATTGGTCGGTATAAAATTACTTTGACATTTTTACTTCATAAGGACCGTAATCGAGATACTCTATGACTAGTTATTTATTTTTGTCTGACTGTTTTTTGACAGGACAGTATAATATAAAAATCTTAATCTAGCATTGCCATAATATAATTAAAGGTCCTTAAAGATTATATCGATGTAATGAAAAGTTCACAAAAAAAATTGTAATATAATCTATACATTACAGGTAAAGTTATGAGTAAAATGCAGTTCTTTTTAAAAACATAGTATTGAAAAAGAAAATAGGATTGTTTAAAGTATGGGATGTCAAGACAAAGTATGTGTTGAAAAGGGACCTGGTCAAAGACCTGTATATCTTATTAAAAGATGTTTTTCTTTCAAAAAGTGAGCCAGTGTAGAATAATCTATCGTACAAAAGAGGATGTCTATTTGTTATGTGCGTGTCTCAGCCGTGTTTACAGAGAGCGCAGAGGCTGCACGTCAGTAATTACTGCATTAGTGTTAAAAAGCACTGATAAAAAGAACCAAGTGTTCAAGTTCAACAATGTGACCGCAAATCATTTTGCCTCGTGAAAAATGTGATTTTTGGGCTTTCGGTGCGACTGCCTACAGCCAGATGTGAGGAACTTTCCTTTCGGCATTGCCGAGATATGGATTTCATTCTTTATTAACCCGGAAAGGTCCCGGAGATAAAATAACTTCTGCAGGAAATTCATTCACGGGAATGAGGCCTGGTGGAAGGCCACTTGTGACCAAAGGCAGTTCCTCCATTTGTGCCAAATTGGAAGAAATTCTGGCAACACGTTCAAAGGGATGGGACGGCTTGTATAGACAAACACTATGTGCACAAGGAAGAACAGACAAAGACATAATTTAAAAAAGCCTAGGGAAATGTAATGTCAACAGTTAAACAAATTTTATTATATACACAATATAAGAGTCACTTTGTCAGACTGGTTTGGGTATACCAAGAAGAATGATGCAAGTCCCTGTTGCACAAAAATACGACAACCGCGGTTACATGTTGATAACCCTCGACAACTTCTGGACTCTGTTCAGCAGCAGGTCGCCCTTCTTGATGGTTTCTTGGTACTGCCAGTTTTTGCTGTCAGGTCTGAAAAGAAGGAACAAAAGAGGTTTTGGGTTCTGCCTGTATTTATGGAGGTATTTGTAGAAGTTCCAGGGATTGAAGAATGGCAACATTACCTATTAGTTTCCACAATCTCGTTCACTTTATCAATTTTGCAGTGGAGACGTCCAGCAGCTATGAATCGGGAGAGTTCCCTAAGGAAAAAGAGGAAATTTAGCAAAATATAAAAATAAAAAAAAGAATATGTGACTGAGGCTGGGGTTACACTTGTTCTTTCATCCAAACACCCAAAAGGATGCATTTATTTTAAAACCTGAAAATTCAAAGTTTGGACATTGCTTGCATTGTGATCTGAAGATAATAAGCAGGCAACCATGTGCAGATAATACAATAACAGAAGACTTTCACTGAATTTCTAAACATATTTGTTTATTGAATAAAACAAATGTACTAGTGTTGCAGAGGAAAGTAAGCAGCAGAAACAGTGGACTTCTATTGTGAAGATGACTTACAACCACCTATTTTTTTTACCAAAAAAGATCACTGTTCTTTAAGGCAGGTTGCATTGAAGTGGTAAGCGTAGACACATAAGCAAACCAGATGAGCTCCAATCTGATGCATCCGAACATACGATTATTCTTTACGGATAATTCTTCTCAAAAATTCTGCACCCTCAACAAAACAGCGTGAATTCTGGTGCACAAGATTTGTTGTTCTTTTTAGGATCTCCGGATGAGGCGCATGAACATGGTTTGAAAGGCACTCACTGGTCAATGAACTCTGTGCTGACACCGAAGGCCTCGGCCATGTAGCCCAGGGTGAGGGAGCGGTAGGACTCTAGCAGCTGGCTGTATGCCTGGATCCTCATCTCCCTCACATAGTAACGGTAGTGTGGCGCAAAGAGCCAGTCCTTCTTCATCTCCTGTTCCACTGTGGCTGTGGCACGGAGAGAACAACATTTTACAGTGATTATTAAAGAGTCACAACGTGACAGAAGGAAAAATACAGCGAATTGCCACCTACACATAATGCCTGTGAATAAAATGCAATTGTAGATTAGAATTAAATATTGGAACACATTAAAGAACACATGAAATAATAGCTAAATAACACACCAAGTGACTAGCTAATGTATTTGCTTCTTAGGGCAAAATAAAACGTTTCCTCACCCAGAGATTGGAAGAAGACAGAGTAACGGCACTCATAGAGGGAGAAGAGATACTGGCGCACGGTAGGTAGACTGTGCAGCACCTCCAAAATCTCTGCTCCCTTTATTACCTAAGGAGGAACACATTTCATTGCAGCCATATTGCCAATCTAAACAAGTGTCAGTTAACGCTAGCATCATAACCCCGTCTCCTACCTTTTCACGGAGGTCCGGCCTTTTAAGAGCAATCATGCACACATAAACAGTGTAGGTGACAAATGTCTTGTAGTCCATGAGCTCGTAGGAAGTGAAGGTGGAGACTGTGTCGAGGAAGAGCTCAGCAGCTTGCTTGAAGTCCCTGATGGCCACACAGTACAGTCCCTGGTAGACCTTCAGACGATTCCTCCTGTCCCAGTCTCCCCCCTCCTCAATGAGGCTGTATAGAAAATATGTGCAGAGAGAGATGAGCACTTAAGACAATGACAGGATGAAGTGGAGATGTAATATATACGTATACACACATGTCTATAAAAATATATAAGAGCCTTTGCCTCTTTGCTTTCTCTGAGTTGCGTGTGATGAGGTCGCTGTCCATGTAGAAAAGTCCAATCCTCAGCAGGTAGAATACGATATCTAGTCTGTGTCCCAAAGCCACCGTCTTGTCGTAGGTCTTTCTGAAGGCTGTTAGGGCGCCCTCCTGTGGACACACAATACAAAAAGGTATGGAACACTTCATGTAAATACATGCATCTTAACAAAGACGTATAACAAAGACACCTGATCGTTCTGAAGGGTGTTCAACAACTCCAATTTGATCAAATTGTTCCGCCCACCAACTGCATAACCTTCAGCGCTCAGAAATCAAAAGGTGTTGTCCACAGGCCAACTTTAATCGTAACTTCTATTACTACACATGAATGATAGCTGACCTGTTGCCATTGGTAAATAAACACACAAGAGTTTCCAATATACAACACAATTGTGTTTTGAGTCCTCTGAGGGGGAGTTACCTTGTCTCCAATTCTGATCAGATATTCAGCCTTGGCCATCATGGCGTCTCGTATCTCACTCTCTCCCAGGCTCTTCTCTGCATCCTCCAGCACATCATCCAGGCGCTTCAGCTCCTCCTCGTTGGCCTTTTTCATTTTACTCTGCAGATCACCGTCCAGCTGCCACTTCAGATCCTTGCACAGACTTTCATAATAGGGTGCCATATCTGGGGAATAAACCAACAGATACCCAGGTTTAGGCTGCGCAATGTAAGAGACCCTTGGTCAAAAATCGTGAGCTCTTATGACGTTACATTTCATATTAACGACCCCATGAGGTTTGATGTACCACAACACGGATTTAACGTTAGTTTAAAAAAAGTCTGTATCATATAATACACCCTTACCCGTTGTTGATGACTTAACAGATTACATATTTTATTTAATTAAATCAAATTATGTGCAAAGACTTCAGCTCAACAAACAGCCCGTCGCCCGATTGCTTGACGGCTGACGCTCGCTGACGTTCGCTAACAGCGTTAGCTGGTGAGCTAATTGGGTTTAGATACATGTTTTACATTTACGGAATTTGTCAGCGTCTACGAAACAAAACGCAACCCCACCCCCCCAAAAAAAAACCCGAAGTGGAAGCGTTTTTATTCAGCACCGCGTTCATGGTAAGCAAGCTACTGAAGCGAGCGTTACACGTCGCATAATGCAGTGAAGTGCTAACTCACTGTTAGCTTTGATAGCGTCCATGAGCTCGGTCTTCACTTTGTCATCCTGTCGGTGACCGTCCATAGTGAGCAGGAACTTGAGCTGTGCTATCCTCAGATCGGGGTTCTTGGGCAGACCCTCCTCCTCCAGGTTTTCTAGTGGCATTTTTAGTTCAAAAAATAGATACAAAGACACAAACGGAAAGGTTTCTTTGTCCAGACAGAGAACTCGCGGTTGTCGACTAGCCTAAGTTCACGATGACTACGGAAAACACTGGACTGAGTTGTTTCCGCCGGAAGTTCAGTCAACGAGGGACGAAAAGAGCGGAGAATGACGTTTAACAACAAAGCTGCCGTTTACTGCCCTCTGCTGGATGAGTGTGGGCACACGCCCATTGCATGCAGGCCTCTATACCAGGCTACTGCCTTCGGAAACGATGTACAATGAATTAAATCACTGTATGAATACGTGCTCTGGAGGATGTGTTTTCCGAAATTGAGTTTGACCTGTACATACTTTTAAAATAATACCTTTTTTTTTATAACATCTTGTTGGAACTGTGCCACCATTTCTTTTTTAACACCTCTGTTTAATGTGTGCATTAGATTGTAGTTCAACCACCATTAACAGCACAATCAAGTGTTTTAATTATGCACGCAAACATTTATTTATATTCTGGATTTGCCACATTTCTCAGTGTTACACTCCCAAAACACAATTTGGGATTAGAATCTGGCATAGAAATTGGACATACATAGTTTAATATGATCATTTTGAAGTGTATTCACTATTCTGTGTATCCCGTTAACATTTGCACATCCAATTCTAGAGTTGATTCTTTTTTTGACTCATCAAGTCTTAAACTCTTGGTTTGAGTAACAAAAAATTAGGAAAACATTAAACTATGTTTATAGACCAGTGTATGTTTAGTAAATGTACTAATTGCTATGTGATTTTAAAACATTCAAAAATCATATAAACAACAACCCTATAGGGGTTTATGAAGAATAGGCTTGTTATATATACACAGTACTAGTCAAAAGTTTGAACACATTTTACTTCACATTGTGTCCAAACTCCTGACTGATACTGTTCAAATGCCATTTGGTAAAACATTGCATGTGCCAAAACACTGAAATATGCCAAAGCACTGAGTTAGACATTTGAACTTAATAAATATGATAGTTAAATGACATTTCAAACTATTGAGAGGAGTTTCTCACCAAGCAAATCACCGCTGGTGTGCAACGTGACTGCCTGTTACTTTATTTCGCAGAAAAGTGACTCTGAAAAGTTAATGATAAGCAGCCTAAACCACACTTAAAAGAGGACGTTCATTTTGTACTTTAAGGACTACGGCAGTGCAGACGTGATGGAAACGTTGCTTCAACAGCTGGTAGGCTTTACCAAATTCTACGGAATCATTTATACAAACATAAATATTCACAAAAATGTAATAAGCAGTAAGAAATGTCGTTGTTGTATGTCAAGAATTCAAGACTTGCTATATATATATATATATATATATATATGTGTGTGTGTGTGTGTGTGTGTGTGTGTAGATCTAACCGTGCTTTAGCCCAACTTTTATTAATGGTGGAAACATGTTATTTTAGGTGCACAGGTTGTTTTCGAGTTTGTGTGAGCTCATTGACGGTTCCAAACCAGTTTTAGCTGAGTCATTGCTCTGTCAGTTTTTGAATTATTCTTTTTCCATCATTCATTACAAGAAAACTACAGGGTGACACAACACAACACAGAGCTAAGCAAAAAACACAGAATTACTGTTTTGGGGCGATATAATAGTTGGGTGAGAAAGATCCTAAACTTGGAACAGAGTTTCTCCCACAGGATTGACAGTTTTTCAATAAGTGTGGAAAGACAGGGGCATATTTTTTAATATGATTCGATATGTGTTTTATGGAGTTTAGTTTTTCTTCATCTGATCTATCGCTTTATCACTCTTGTAGATTAGGTTCTAATAAAGGAGGTGATAAAATAACCCCATTTAATGTTGATTTAGCGTCACACCTCACACCTCCTAATCTATAAAAGTCACAAATCTGTGGACTTTTCCCCATCGTTCATATACAGGAATCAGGAGTGAAGTGGGAAGTTGAATCTCTAAAAGACGAATATCTCAAAGTAACACGATAAGAAGTTACGTTAGTTACATCCAGGCCGCTGAAGGGACTGATCCCACCCGTCTGTGTGCTGATTCCTTCTGCTTTGCAGACCCGTGGCAACGCTCTGCTCCTCATCATTGTTTTGGGAATCGGAGGAACCTTTCAAAGTGGCTACCACAGTACCGAACTGAGTTCTCCATCACCGGTGAGATGCTTTGACTTTGACTTCATTTTGTTTTCCACCTGCAGTTACCGATGGTAAGTGTGTGTGTGTGTGTGTGTGTGTGTGTGTGTGTGTGTGTGTGTGTGTGTGTGTGTGTGTGTGTGTGTGTTTGTGTGTGAAAGGGAAAGGGAAAAGTAAACATGAGTGTTCCTTTTTTGATCGAGCTACAAAATGTACTTTTCTCTCTGCAGTACATTCACAGCTTCATCAACAGCAGCTGGTTCCACAGATACAATGAGCCTCCTCCAGCACAGACGGTCACGACCATCTGGTCCCTCATTGTTTCCATGTATGCTGTCGGGGGACTCTTTGGTGCTTTCAGTGTCAAATTGATCACCGGCACGCTGGGGAGGTGAATAAAAGAGACTCAGAGCAGCATCCAGCCCTGTTGCCTTAAACAGACCTGCAGTGATGTGTTCCTCTATCAGAAAAAGGGCGATGATCTGCACCAGCTGCATTGCCATAGTTGCAGGAGGGATCATGCTGACCAGTAAACATGCCAAATCATACGAAATGATTATCGTGGCGAGGATTCTGTATGGCTTCTCCTCAGGTGAGGCACCCGGACATAGTTCACAGAGTAGATCATGGTTTTTACTTCTGGTTTACACCCTCTCCTGACCTACAGGTTTGGGGACCAGCTCCCATGTAATGTACCTGGCGGAGATTTCCCCCATGAAGATAAGAGGGACCATGACTTTGACCTCGGCCATCTTTTTGTCACTTGGGAAACTGTTTGGGCAGTTTTTTGGACTTAGGTATGAACTTCCTTGTCAATACGTGTAGGATAAAGAGAGTTTGATTGATTTGGAGCAAAACATTAAAGACATCCTCATGAGGAGAATCCTTTGAAAAGCCATATCTCCTATTCATTTGAATGGAAAGAAGATTTGGACGAAGAGTCAGACTAAAAGATGCTTTAACAGCTTCAGTAAAACATTAGAAAAAAGAGCTTTAGTAGAAAGTGTAAATAAAGATGCAATTTTCTAATGTGATAGAAACAAACACAATCCAAGCAGGATCACAACACTTCCTTTTGCTTTTTTCAGTGAGCTCCTTGGTCGCCAGGAGCTGTGGAACGTTGTCCTCTCGGTCCCTGCACTTTTCTCATTGGTTCAGATTATAGTGTTGCCGTTTCTCCCCGAGGCTCCCAGATACTTATTCATAGAGAAAGGTTGTGAAAAAGCTTGCAAAAAAGGTCGGTATGTTCACCCATAATCCCACAGTAACGAACCAAAAATAGTCTTAAACACAAAAAAATGCTCTGCTGTAAATTCACATAGAAATGTTTGGTGATGAGCTTAATTATCCACAAAAACAATTACCTGCCAACAAGCTTTGTTTCGTTTGATTTAAATACACAAAATGTACATACATTATTAAAAATATGCTTAGTGTTGTTTTGTTTCACAACACGTTTTGGATTATAGAGCCTTTCGCCGTACTGTTAGGGTCTGAATTTACGCGCTCCTCTTTCTCAAACCCATCTCCTATTACTTGTGTTTCACCAACTTCATCTATGTCGCCCTCGCATCCCTCTTTCAGCCCCCTGTCTCCTGACCAAGTTCTTACCTTGCCCGACCACCTGCCCTCTTGACCCCATTCCATCCCATATTCTACAATCTATCGCTCGACATTCTTTCTTTCCTCACCTGTCTCAACAACAACGCTCTGTTATCTGGCTGTTTTCCCAACTCTCTGACTGAGGCTAGAGAAAGAAACCCACCCTCAACCCTTCTGAAGAAAACAACGACAGACCGCTTCCTCTTCTTCCCTTTTTGTCCCAATCTCTTGAACGTGAGATCTTTCTCCATCCTATCTCCACGTAACAAGCTCCTTGACCCCCACCAGTCAGCCTTCAAGGCGGGCCGCTCCACAGAGACTGCGCTCTCCTCGCTGTCTCAGAGCAACGCCACACTGCTAGAGCCGCCTCGCTCTCCTCCGTCCTCATCCTTATGGACCTTTCTTATGCATTTGACACAGTAAACCACCAGATCCCTTCAGGAACTTGGTGTCTCAGGCTCCATCTCCCTTCTCTCATCCTACCCACTGGCTACCAGTGGCTGCCCACATCCAGTCTCCATCCAGGACACAGACTAACCCGACATCCCAACATGCACACTCCGCTCTGCATCTGCCAAACTGCTTGTTCCTCCATCACTGAGAGCAAAACACACAACAAGATCACAACTCTTTGCTCGGAAAAAGGTGGAACGAGCTCTCTGATGACATCAGGACCTCAGAGAGCCTTTACATCTTCTGCCGTTTCTTTTGTACAAGCCAATAAAGGTAAATTTGCGTACCTGACCAGTTTCGGCTACCGTGTACAGCAGGGGGCGGCCCTGCAGGACTGTGTCCCAGGTGTGGGATAGCTGGTAGGCTCCTTCGTCCCGGTTTACAGTCTTTGGGGCCCGCTTCCTAATTTCAACCGCCTCTTCAGGTGGGATGGAAAACTCCATATAACACACTACAGATGACGTCGCACCAACATTACGTGACACCTCTGATGAAGGCTACAGAGACAAGGTAGCCGAAACTGGTCACGTACACAAATTTACCTTTATTGGCTTGTACAAAAGAAACTTAATAATACCTTAACAGTAGGCCTAATGAACCTCTTCAACATATTGCATCCTTATGGTTGAAATGCACTTATTGAAAGTCGCTTTGGATAAAAGCGTCAGCTAAATGACATGTAATGCAACACTAATCTTTTTACTACTGAGTGCATGAGACCATACAGCTCTGTGTATTTATGTGAGCTGTTTCTGTGTCCCCTCTCTGCATCCCAGCTCTCCAGAGTTTGTGGGGCGAAGGTGACTACAAACAGGAGATGGACGAGATGCTGATGGAACAGGCTGCCATTGAGGCGGTCCCTCGGAAAAGCACTCTGGAGCTCCTGAGGGCCCGCAGTGTCCGATGGCAGCTGCTCACCATGTCCGTTGTCTACTGCTGCAACCAGCTTTCAGGAATTCCTGCAGTGAGGACGGGACTTCAATTCATTCTTTCTTGCTCAAACAATGAAGGTTGCAACCTCTCGGAATCAAATCAATGCTTCTGTATTTCCCAGATCAATACCTTCTCCTTTGACGTCTTCCAGAAGGCCGGCATACCGACTGACAAGATCCGCTATGTGACTCTTGGTCTTGGAGTATCTCGAATTATCACCTCCATCTTCTGTGTGAGTGACTCCCTGCGCGTCTTCGGCCATCCTTTCTTTGCATCTTCTCCGGATTCACCACAGAGATGTTTTTTTTTTCTACTTTCCTTCCTGGGCTTGATATTCTTTGGTGAAGATGTATATTTGTTTTATATATCTGAGTCAATAGATTTGAAAATGTAACTAATTAGTGGCACATTTTGAAATTAATTAACCTGAATTAATTGATGTTCTTGTTACAGTGTTGTTTTTAATGTATGATGTATAAACTGTGGATACTAAGTTCAAACTTCAGCATCAAGCATCAAAGTTGGTGGACATTGTTTCAGCACAAGGACGTAACCTCTTTCCTGGTACCTTCCCCTCTGCCAGGGGCTGCTGATCGAGCAGAGTGGAAGGAGGCTTTTGTTCTGGGGGGGCTACGGCCTCATGTCTGCCTGCTTGCTGGTGCTCACTGTCATGCTCAATTTGAAGGTAGGTTAAAGGATTTCCAATGTACTTCACCATACCATCCTGCAGGCCCCAGTGGCTTTGTCACATCTCACAGGTACTTTATTCTATCATCGTTTCCATTCATCCAGTCAAGACCGATTTTAGGGCTTTGAGATTTCTGCCTCGATGGAAAACAGTTTTTAGTACTCAAGTCATTGATTAAATACATAGAAACTCATCAGCAAAAACTCTTGTCCCGGTGCATAATACTAATGGCAGCAGCACACCACAGCACCACAGGGTGGGCGTGGCAGAGGGTGGTCAGGTGAGTAGGAACACCTGAGGTAATTATCAGCACTGGCAACGCATGGGCTTTGTGTGCCGCTGCACTCTGATAAAAGGCCATCTGGGCCTAGGTGCTCTCTCTCTCTCTGCCACACACCTCCACAACTGAAACTACTGACTCCACACGCCACTGTAGCTGTGAGTCAAATAAAACTCCATTCTGACTTCTTGCTCGTACTATTCCCTCCTTGTTGTCATGGTCGTGTGGCCCGGATCGTGACAAGAGACATTGACGTAGTCCTTATAACGCAACAAAGGAAATCAAAGTTTACCTCTAACATTTCTCAGCGTTGAGGCAGAAATCTCAGAAAGCTTTTACTTCAAAATGTCTGCAGGTAAAACTATCTGGGAAAGTTAGGTGGGAAAAAATGTGTCTTTATTTCAAATTTAAGTAAAACTGAAAATATGGTGCAAAACAAACCAAATGAAAGATCCTCAAATCCTTAGAATATTTGCTCTGGATTGCTTGGTTAGAATAGTTCTGTTAGAATGTATTTATTTGCATGATACACATTTTTCTTCATGCAGGAATTCAGCGACTGGATTCCATATATTTCCTCTGGTTCTATCTTCCTCTTCAATATCTTCTTCTGCGGAGGACCTGGTATGTGTCTCACAGCAGTTTGGTTCACATAGAAAAGATGTTTGTGTGCACAAATAATGAGTCGTGTCTCTGGTTCCCCCAGGCGGAGCCTCAAACACTCTCCTCAGTGAGATCTTCATCCAGTCCGACCGACTGGCTGCCTTTGTACTATTGGGGACGCTGCGCTGGCTGCTCTACGCTGTCCAGGGCCTAGTGTTTCCATTCCTTATTGTGAGTACAACAAACATTGCACCTAACGGACAAACAAAAACTCATGCACCTTCGCAAAACATTCAAACGTGAGGCCCCTGACGTTGTGATTCGTCTTTCCCAGGATTCCCTGGACTCGTACTGCTTTGTGCTGTCCACCTGTGTGTGCCTGCTGGGTTGTCTTTACACCTTCTTCGTCCTGCCGGAGACTAAAGGGAAGACCATCCTGGAGATCTCTGCTGACTTCAAAGCTATCGCTGTCCGTGGGAAATCCTTCTCGGAGGAAAAGAGATTCGAGACAAAGTTTTGATCGCAGTCCAGATGCAGCCGACCGGGGTGCGATTTGTGGGGGGAATGGGGGAGATTTCCCCCCTTTGGTTTTCCGATCCCCCCCTCTGCTAAATTATTTTCATCTCCGGGGGGGGACAAGGATTTCCACCCCTTGATAGCGATGAATGCAACTTAACTGCTAGCTTACTTAAACTCTTGGAATCTAACGATCTTCTGTGTCAATTTCTGAACGTCATCCAACACAAACACATTGTAACATTTTAGTGTTCGCAGGGGTGCGCGTGCGCTCGTGACACGGATCGGTTTCCCCTCTTTGTGCGCCGCTCGGCGCTTAATTCTGCTTCCTCCTCGTAGCCAAACCGCCCGTGCGCGTGAAAGTGAGCATCAAGCCAGTTGGACTTTAGATCCCATCGGGGTAAACTTTAATTGCGCTGAGGGGGGCAAAAGGGGGGATTCCGTAGCAGAGAATAGGAACCAGCTCTTTAATAATAAGAGCAGCGCGGAGCTGCATCACTGTGAGTGATGGCCTAATACTTTTGTAATGGTTTTGCATATTAACATGCTTTTATTTGTTATTTATACTAGTAGCCTACTGTGATGGTTTTCCACGTCACAGATTTTTTGGGTGCCCCCCCAAGCATTTGGTTTCCTTCGCGCAGTGCGTGATGTTCGTGTGCGGAGCGCCGGCACAGAGCATATCGTCTGACTTTACAGGACCCAATAATAAAACAACTAAATTAACATTAAAAGTTTTGTCATGTTGTGATGGGGACTAATCCACGGACCCGAAAAAGGGCCGGTCTACCCTTTGCGTTCTTCTCCCTAGTTATGCAAGCTAAAAGTCCAATGCCCCCCTCTGCCTTTTTGGCAAATCGCACCCTGCAGCCGACTGTTAACAAAAAGATAAAATGTTTACGGTTTGTAAAGTATTTTAAATCCGGGAATAAATGAAGGGAAATCCCTCTAGCACTGGAGCTAAATGACTGAGACAAACCTGTAACGCAACACGTTTTATTCATTGCTGCCAACAGGTTACGCTTACAGGTCACTGAAGCCAATGTATTGGTATTTCTGTCATATGTCATGATATTCAGTATGACTGCTTCTTGTGCAAAGAGAAAATGCAAAAATGGGAATTTGAAATGCAATGAATGTTGATGTAACACAAAACAATAAAACAGAGATTGTCTTCCATGGAATAACTGTCGGCTACATTTACTTTGCCTCTGAAATGTCGGATTGAAATTGTGCGCTTGACAAATAAACTGTGTCCTCAGCTGCTCATTTGGATTTTAATATATGAAAGACTTTATTACATGGCAGTTTTGAATCAAGTTGCTGAAGACCATCACAGATGTTTTTTTCTTCTTTCCTGACTCTTACTTCTCCAATGAGTCATTGAGGCAATGTAAAGTCATCATACATTTTAGTATGGATGAAAAAGCCAATCACTTAACCGCAAGCTGAGTTATTATGTATTATGTATATATTATGAGCAAATTATGCTTAATCTTGATATTTCCATAATGTTTTATTTATACTTGCAAGAGCAAACCAGGTTTGAATTAGTGTAACTCTGCTGTTTTGTGGGCTACTCACACCTGATAAAAGCGTTTTTCACTAAGAGGTCAGAAGTTTCCTTCCTCCTGGTTTCCAGCAATAAATCATCCCCTGTTGCCTTTAGACTTTCTGTTCTCGGACCATAGCAGGGAACCTAAATAAATGCAAAGTGACTCACAAGTGTTTGATTTATTCTCATCCTCGTCGGGGCATTTGATTTAGCTCAAAGTGGGGGTTGTATTCGGGAGGCATTGTGTTATCCCTCATGCTCACACTGAAGTTTAACTGGTTTCTTTTACTTTTGTACCTTATTCTTAAAGGTACGACTATGAAACCTTTAATGGACTTTTTAACATTTAGCTAGTTATTGTAACAGTAGCACAAGGAGAGAACGTCATATATTCATGTATGTGAATATATTATGGTACTTCTTAACAGTCGGACAAAGAAATCTGAATAATCTGAATAATCTAATGTTTTAGCTCTTTTATATCTTTGAAGGAGACCAGGTATTATTCTACAAGTTATATTCTTGCATGCTTAAGTATGCATTGTGCTAATATAGTACAGCGTTATGCCAGCATTGCATCCTGGACAGTCTCTTCTCCAACATCAGCCTTTATTATATGAGTTCTTAAAGGTCAGCCTGCAGCTGCCAGCAGCCACGGGAGCCTCATCAGCTGCCAAACACATCCTGTCTGCTGAACATTGGGCATGGGAGCTGGAATTGGTCTTGGCTAATGACCTTGTATGATGTCCTGATCTGCCATGGTTACAATGTGAGATAAATATCTGGAGTACCAACTTGAGAAACAACCGTGAGCCGTTAACTCTCGCAGACCTGTGTTGTCCCTGTATCAATTTTATATTTGTTTTGGTCGCAAAATGCACAGATGATGAGCAAATCAAATACGGATTAATTTTCTTTGATTTTAAAGAATGCCCAAGCAATCACATGTATCTACAATCCACAATCTTGAGAAACACCAACCTCAGTTTATTGTAGCGCTAAATTAAGCCGTTGTGTCTGGTTCTCAGTGCAACTACTTTATAGCTGTAATGTCTCGGTTACACCAACAGGTAGAGATGTTGAACCACTGCAGGAATTAAGGCTGCGTCCATGAAGCGAATGGTAAGTGAAAAGCTCCATTTACTGGTAGTATCTTAAACATACGGCACATTTTCAACTAACTTTGTAGCTTAAGTTGTAGATTGTTACGGAAAACTATTATTATTATCGTTCTACACATTTAATCAGATTCTTTGTAGATGCTAAGTTTGCTAAGACGCTAAGCCTTTTTTAAAAACCATTAAAGCAAAAACATTTGTTATTGTCTTTATGTCATTTGAAATGATGTATAAGGATAAATGAAAAAGGTACCATTGACATTCTCTGTCAATCTTTAAATTCTTGGTATTTCTCAGGCCTTTTGTGTTTCACAGAGACTGCAAACGAAAGGTATGTCCTCCTCCAGTGGTGAACCCATGCACAGCAAAGAAAAGTAAAATTTGCGCCATGAATATTCTGTTTATTTGCCTGGCAACATTGAGCTCACTAGCAGCTCTGCAAATAAGAGAAGAGTGAACAGAGTCGGGTTTATTACAGAGTGAATGAGTCATTGTTTCTTAAGCCTCGGGTTTGTTCATCGATCTAATTGCATGATTTCTGGATATGCAAAAAAACGGTGATATTCTCCTGTAAATAGCCTTACACATGCTGCTCTATGTAAGCCGTGTGAATACGATTATTGAATGAATCTATGCCAGTTAGTGCACAGGTTGCACAAAAATCCACCTGATTAAATCGCACATTGTGTCTGACGATTATCTACTCTGCCTAAGTGGAAGAGGATGAGTAGCAGATGTCGAAGGAATTAGTTGGTCACAGTGATGCCATTCAGTTGCTTCAGCGAAGGACAACTTACATTTTAAATCTCTGTGGTGGCTTGATATTCAGCCCAAAGGGAAATTCAGTTATTTTAAATCAGTTAACACCAGTCTTATGACAAGGAGGGAGCCTCTCTTTACAGACTTCTCCTCCTTGGTGTCACTGTGCAGGAGTCCACACGGCACAGTTGGGTTGGTTGGTAGAATTCGGCTCACTGACAAGGGCCTCCACTATTTGTTTGGTTCTGGATTTGGATTGCGAGAAATAGTCCTGCTGTTAAAAGGTACTGTGGTAAAATGGGTGCGGCATTGGAATAATACTTTAGGAGGAAGCTAATCAATAATGTGTGCTGCTATATTATATATATAATATAGCAAATATAGCTAAAAAGCACAAGGTCTAACATAATAAAGGTCATAACTGTAAATAAAGGTAAATATAGGGATGAATAATGCAGGAATATTAAAACCTGAACCTACAACTTCCCTTAAGACACATCAAAAAAGATGCCAGTTTGCCATCATTTGAATCTTTTGAACAGCTGTAAAGTCAACATCACAGAACTTCTCTGTCTCATTTTGGCAGATTGGTCCGTCCATCATTCTGTAAAACAGAGGTATACAGACAGAGAGCGGTGAGGGAAGAAGAAGGTTAGGAAGAAAACAGTAATTAAGTGAATAGATATTTAATTGATATGATTGAAAGAAACTTAGAAACAAATTGGAATGGTGTCCTGCATTAAATGTTGCAATCGGTAGGGATTTTGTACAGGTGGCACGCAGATGGGACCCCTCCTGGATCCTGTGCTTGTTAATGAGTCGGAGAGGAGGGGTGAAGCAGGCTGATATCATGAACCAGACGGAGCCCGTTTGGCAATACAACAATGAGATACGCAGCATGCCATTCTCCACGTGTGGCGAGGTTCCCCTCAGGCCGTTGGAGCCAGGGATTAACCCAAACCTGGCAGCATCTCGCCGCGCAATGTGTCAGGCTCAACAAACACTGGAAATGATGTGTTACCATTTCTCTGAGTGTGGCTGGAAGACATCAATCAGGCCTAATGAGGCCCATTGAGCCTTATTGTAAGCTCTAATTAATGGTGCAACGTGTGCTTTCTAATTCTTATTTACAGTATTTAATTGCCTTTCAAAAAACTTCAAGTCAAGTCTATTAAAACACCATTAGTCTGAAGGGTGAAGCAGAGTCACATTTGAGGCCAAAGGTCGCGCTTAAGCGTGTGAGAATTTATTGCTAGATTAGCAGGTTTAGTCAAGGTCTACTAGTCTAATACTGCTTGACTGCCTAACTAACCTTTCTTTTTTCAGACAGGAGGTGCTTGAATATAAAAAAAACCTTTAAACTGGCTGGAGATAAGTCCCCCGGATGTGGAGAAGAGAAGAGAAAGAGAAGAGTCGTTAATCTCCAAGGCGTATTCAGTTATAGCTTCAGAATATGGGGATTTCTCACCAAAGGGAAGAGAAAAAGGCTCCCTAACAATTATAATTAATTCTAAAAAAAGATTTAATTAGTAGTACGTTGTAATATCTTTATTTTGGGACGAACTGACAATGTTCTGGAGCATTCTTGCCACAGTAATTGAACGCACATGATTAGGCAGGAGGGAAGACTGCTGCTAAGGCCTCAGTCAGTCCTGTCACGCGTCTCTTACTCACCAGCCCAATGTGTGTGTGTGTGTGTGTGTGTGTGTGTGTGTGTGCGCGTTAACACCCCATTGGCATTCTTCATTTGTAAATAATTGAATCAGTCTATTTCAGTTTGTTCAGAGCGCAGCTGGAATTTGCAGCCGATCGGCTCTTAAGGACCTGTAATGATGGCTTTTAGATTCTCCCAAAACAACTCAAACGGCTTTAACTCACGACGGCTGTGCATCTGGGCCGTAACACACACAGACATACACAGACACACACCGGCACCTAACATACGTGGCTCTAAATGAAACTGCTACACATTCTAAGTGAATTGGATTTTGATGTACAGGCAGAACTACTGGTAAGTCTGTAGATTAAAGTTTGTTTTTATACATTTTATACATTATAGCTTCATCACAAAATCTAGGGGGATAAAGAAGGTAGCTTGTGAAGCAGATATATAGATTGTCATGTAGGTGGCCATTTTAGCACCAGTGAACAAGGTTTGTCTGAACCGTAAAGAGGACCTATGTCCATTTCCTCTGCCTCACCTGATTTGCTTGTTTGTTATCCGGTGCAGACGCATACCTCGGGTTTAATGAAAGGATGGCTGTCTGTTCTGCAGACACTGCACACTCTGTCCGGCCTTAACAAACCGGATTGCTGTCAATGTTATTCAATGGACGATTAACATGGGAGGAAAAAAAATTGACTAATATAAAGTATGCTTGCTCAACTGTTTTACGTAACACAACCCCATGCAGTACAGAGTGGCTACATTAAAAAGCTTTGGCATCATATAAGTAATGACAACGAGGTAGAATTTAAAAAGCAAAGACAAACACTTATGTTTTACGTTACTGGATCCGGAATATTTCCCTCAAAAAATCTTTCGGGACTTGGGAGGAAAAATAGCTTTTAATCGTTGATAAAACCTCTTCCTTTTTCCCCTGACTCTCACCTCTTCATGAGTCGGACCGTTAGAGCTCATGGATCTAATTCACTGGTCACAGCTTGGTTGACAGTACGCGTGTCACAACTGGAGGCATCCATGCAACTCAAGAATAATCTCGCCACCACCCGCTACCTTGATTATGACACGACCCGGGAAGCATATGGCTGCAATCTGTGGCACCCCTCACGGTTGGGCCTTCATTTGCTTTTAATTAAACACATGGAAACACCACATTCTTGGGTAAAGACCTGGAAAGGGACCAATGGGGAAACCATAGAATGAACTAAGTTAATGATGATGCGAACAAAGCACAAGGACAATAATATCCACTTTAATGAAGCCCGAACTGTGTTTTATTGCATGTCTGGAGAAAGTGATTGCAGTGATACTCGGTAGCTCATGGGAGTAACAGTCTGCAGCTGTAGTTTGAAAACTTGCTAAAAGCAAAATCCATATTTATGGACGGGGCCATCGGCCATCTGATATAATGTATCTCACATGTTAGTGCAGCTGGTTGTCGTATCAAGGCGGACTAAATTAGGACTCCTTTCCTCCCCGTCTGGGAGTTATCCGAGTGTATCCGAGAGTAAACATGAAAACTGGGTCAAACGCCTTGGAAGATGAGGTTAGGTGAAGTAAACAGGTTATTGTGCCAATCACGTCAACAGCATTAGTGCTTGAACCCCTTTAATCAAGCGGATGGAGTTCACACAGATCGTTCCAAACGTGTGTGTGTTTGTGTTTGTTTGGATTATGGGGGCAACAGCGACAGTAATCCTGAGACAACATGGACATCAGTAGCAATCCTATTTACAGCATGACATTGCTTAACGCTTACAGATTCCACCTGTTATAATGTATTTGCCAAAAGTTCAACGGGACAAGTTGACTTGTCCAGTTTTGCGCTTATTTCTTACCAGAGTTTACAGCTACAACAAGGGCCAACTAATTATAATGGAGAACAACCGGGCATGCTCACAATGACAGTACTAACAGATAATTAAGATCTGTCAACCATTTTCAACATTTTAGCATGATAACAATTGCCCCTTCTCACTTTAAAATGTGAGGATAATGTCTGTCTGACATAGTTTGGATTACCCAATGGCGTAACGGTGCTACATTAGAAGGAAAAGGATGCTTGATATCTTTCAATCTGAACTGATGCGGTGGACGGGTAGCCTGGCACTGCCATCGCTATAGCTACGCCATTAGCATGTCTCACACACTTACGCAAAAGCATCACCAGATTTCAGTAAATAAATCCCAAGACCTTTGTCAGCAGTTTCCAACTTGCATATGCTGATGCAATAAACCAGAACTTCCGTGGCATCTGTTTTCCAGGACAATGGAGCTCAGTTTGTTCGAATGTGACGGCACCCATTACCATGCAAGTAGAACAAGCCAGTGAAGGGTGATGAACCTGATCAAGCTCTTCACCACACCACATTGTCATTCATGTATGCATTAAACAGATGGAGGTGGTGACTGTTACGTACTCTTGTGAACTCCAGACACGTGTGTTGGTAATTCTCTGGAGAGAAACACAAGCTGTCAATCAAATCACTCACTGAAATACTCCTTTATTCCAAATGCAGGACCAAGTCAGCCAAATAAAACATGCATACGTTGGTTTTGACATATTCTATATCTACATTATAGATATTTATTACATAAATGATTCTATCCATACAAAATATAAAAATATGTGAGGCCTCATTTACAACCATATGTACATGGACTTCCTTAACTTAAGTGAACTTATTAATTCATGTATCTATGTACATACTATGAACTGAATACAACAGCACAGTACATTCTATATCTAAACCTTGTGTGAAAAAGCTAAGATGTACTACCTCGCACACTTGTCTGCTGCATGTAAGTAAAGTTAAAAAACAATTGCAAACCGGCTTTTGATAAATGTGGTGACTTGATAGAACTGCGCATGGAACCGTTAGCCTGAACACTCGGAGATATTGCGAAACATTAAAATGAACAAACATGCAAACACTGTTGCTTTTTCACTGTTAACCAACTGTTCATCACTGACTTTCATTACTTGATAACTCAACGACACTAAATAACTAATAATGGACTGTGAGACTGACTTTTTTTTTCTGTTCCAGATGGGAGATGTTAGAGTTCACAGAGTGATTTCTTTCACCAGATGACAGGATGTTAGGAGATGATGCAGTTCTTGCTTTTTCTGCGTTTGCGGGTGTGTAATTGCCCGCTTTGGTTGGGTCCTCCAATCCCGTTATACTTATGGACGAGCTCCTGGTTGCTGAGGTAGCGCAGCTGGATGGGTCTGGGAATCGGCTCACCCAAGAAGTAACCTTCATCCTCTGATTCGGAGGATGACGAGCAAGTTGAGCACCAGCCATCATCATCGTAATCGTCCCAGGAGTACTGGTTCAAGCCAGTGTGTCGGCTGGCCCCGGGGTTCTGAAGAGTCAGGTCTGAAGTGGTTCTGGGGCACTGCCTGAAGGGTTGGGGCTGGTATCTCCCCCCTCCTCCTCCTCCAAACTGGTCCCTGACGCTCCTTGGTGGCGGGAAACGATCGTAGTCCTCACGCACACGTAACTGTGCTCTCTCTTGGGGTCTCACCCTTCGTTCCGCCACCAAGTTGAGAGCGTTTTCTGAGCGGGATCGCCGGGACCGTCGGGAGCGGTGGTGGTGCCGTCGCCTCTGTGGAGTATTTTCTAGAGCATCGGTCCGAAGACTTTCCCCCCTTCCACCTCCTCCACCAACAACACCACCCACCCGGCGCTCGCTGATGGGGGGTAGGCGGGCAGCGTTGGCGCTGCTCACCAAACTCACCCTATCCTCCTCCTGGAAAGTAAAGCCAGGTGGTAACTTGGTTATACCCATTCCGACACCCATACCAGGGCGGTCGCAGTACTGCATCTGGTACTGGGAGGACCTGGGAGGATCCATTTCCATGTAGGGTTGACTGGCAGTAAGGCTGTGAATAGACTCAGAGCTTCGAAACTGAACTGAGGAGTTCAGGGTGCCCATGTTACTTTTCTCTGACACGTTCATTCCAGAGTCTTTGCTCAGGTCTGGCATGGAAAAACGAGAAAGGTGCTCCTGCCGCGTTCCTGCTCCATCTGCCGAGTTGCCTGCAGGCAAATAGAGTCGGATTTGCTGTCAGTAGGCGGCAATGCAATCCCACACAATTTTACACTTTTGTTAAGGTTAATTTCTGATTACATTTGAGCACAAATTATGATGTACACAACCAGCAATACACGCGCTACTCACAACCTCATGTAATGCAAACACGGTACTCAAACGCAAAACAAGGGCAAACAGAGGTCTAACGGCTACTCTTGTACCCACCTGTTGCATTGGACAGGGCCAGGGACTCCATGGATCCTCTAGGGGTCTGCTCCAGAGGGGTCAGTTGCTCTGTGAAGTTGAGTGCATTGATGGGGTTCCTGCTTCTTGCCACCTGGGTTGCTGCCGGAGGCCCCGTCTCTCTTTCCCTGTCCCTCTGAAAGCCGTGCAAACTGATAGAGCGCTTGTCAGAGGAGAACCCATTGGGGTGCTGAGAACAATGGGACACCTCTGTGAAGCTCTTTTGGGTCTTCAGTTTCGGTGGGTAGTACTCCTCCCGAGCTGGCTGTTGGAACCACATCTCATTCAGAGACTGGCCCTTCATGGCGGAGATGGGTGGCCTCTTCGGACCCCCATTCTCCTTGATCCTGTGAT
Organism: Apeltes quadracus; assembly: GCA_021346845.1. NCBI lineage: Eukaryota > Metazoa > Chordata > Actinopteri > Perciformes > Gasterosteidae > Apeltes > Apeltes quadracus. The sequence goes on from CM037933.1 coordinate 5,379,961, forward strand.
CCTGCAGATGATTAGTCTGTGCCGAGCAGGTGGGGTTATAGGCAGTCCGGACGTTGCACTGGCTCAGGAGCTGGAGAGGGGTGGTGTGGGCAGTTGGGTCTGATTGGGACTCATAATTATAGCCGTCCCCTGCTCGCTCTTGGCACTGCCAGGCCGGGGGCTCACGCGTCAAACTGGGCGTTTGGCTGGAGAGACTCAGAAGATCCATTTGTAAGGACAGTGGGTCCACCTCCCCGGAGAATCTCTCAGTCTGAACCCCACCACCTCCGGCTGCACTCTTCCCTGCCTTTGAGCTGCGTTTGGACTCTTTGGTGGACCGAGCGCTTTGGAAGGCTGAGTCGGAGGAGTCCGAGCCATTGGGCTCCTCCCCCAGACTGCAGGAGCGCGAGCAGAAGATCTGCCCCTGCTTGGGCAGGAAGGGCCGACCAAGCAGAGAGCATTTACAGCGGGCGCAGCAAAAGCAGCCCTCTGTGGCGTGCCAGTGCTGCCCGTCGTAGGTCATCTGGCCTTGGTCAATGCCTAAAAGGTTTATGCAAAATAAGATTAAGGGACTCAATTATAGTATAAATGTATAATTAGTACAAAGCACAATGTTCATGTCAAAGAGCTTCACGTTTGTGATTTAAGATGTTGTTTTACGGGAAAATAGGGGCAGTTTACAAGTTACTTGTTGAGATGGAAAATAGAGCTGAAGGCAGTTACTTGACTTCCTGGGGGTGAACTTGTTATAGAGCTTTCCCAGCATTGTGTAAACACACTGCATCTTGATTATGCCTGCAGTTGTTGCAGGCAGAAAGAAAACCAGCTATTTGCTAATAGCTGCCATCTGGTTACAGCATGCTTTCTGATTTAGTTGGGATTTTAAGCCAAATACTTTTCTATATCCTGCGCAGCAAATAATTACAGAGCAAATTTGTTGAGAGGTATGTGCCAAAATCACACTTGGGCATCCTGTCTGGGGAAAGGCACATGCAGAAGTTTAACAGGAGGTGGTAGTGGGCCAAGAAGCGCTAACGTGAAGGTTTCCCTCTAAAAAATACCCAAGTTTCTCCTCTTTGTGAGTTTTCCTCTCACACTACAGGTTGTGTGATATTTTGATTTGTATTTAACGGACACTTGAATAAAAACTGGTCCTGAGTGTAGAAAGTCACTTGATACAGTCAAGCCATGGCCTCAGGGTGGGTTGACGCTGCACGGTTTATATACTGTACATATTTCTGTGCTTCCTAAGCTGGGATCTGTCCTATGTGACACTGCCTCTTATGCCTGCACATGACATCATTCAGCGTTAAACTGCTTAAACAGACAGTGTACATTGATCTCTAGCTCTTTTCTAAATCTATGTTACTCTGCGAATAGTCACAGATTAATTCTCCTTTAAAATAAACATACAACCCAATAATGTTCCACTTCATTATTCCATGTAGACCCGTATCTACATGTCATTTTTCCTGTTCGCGTTCCTTTGCGTGACACGTTGGTGATTAGCGCAGAATGTATTAACAGCGATAGATGCTGGCGACATACCAATATGCTCCCCGCAGGAGTCGCAGTACTCGGCGTAGAGGGACTCAAAGCAGGAGCAGCAGTAGGGCCGTCCCTCCTTCATGATGTAGCGCTGACCCCCCAGCACAGTCTCGCACTCGAAACAACAGAAGTGCTTCATGTGCCAGTGACGCCCCTCTGCCTCAGTGCACTCATCCGCGAGGATGATCTAAGAAAGGACAAACAACAAAGGTTGTTTATCGCAGGTCCTCGGAGGCCAAACCACAATTGGGTTAGTACTGCTCGCTGAATGACAGGACAAACGCTTGGCTCGTCCTCGCTGCCTTTCTACGGGCCCCGCTTTCCCCCTCCAGTGCTTAGTGCTCTTAAATCAACCTCGGTGTCACTTACTTGTAGAAGAGGCTAATGTGCGAGGACTTAAATCAAAGTCAAATCTACATGGTGCATTTACTTTTAATTACGCTGCAGTTAAAACACCCGGGGGCTTTTAAAGTACTAACAGCGTCCTTGTCCCCATTTGCAGAGTGAAAGACAGTGCTAATGGTTGAGAGATCAGGAAATTGAGAACTGACCCCATTAGATCAGAAAAAAATGCTCTGTTTTGGGAAGCCTGTGAGCATCATATGACAGCCGTTTGGCCTTACATAGGCCAGATTGCTGTGTAATAACATTTAATAAATAGCTGTACAGATGCTGCCCCACATTATTAGCCCAGTATGTTCAAGTAACAGATATGTGTGTCTGTTAAGACGTGTGTGTGTGTGTGCGCGTGTGATGAGCATCTACCTCATCGCAGGCGGTGCAGCGCGGCTTCAGCCTCTCTGCGTGGTGCCGGCCGCAGTAGATCTTGCCGTCCTGGTGGAAGTAGATGAGGTCCACGAGCAGCTCGTTGCACATACTGCAAACAAAGCAGGCCGGATGCCAACACACGCTGTGACCTGCCCGTGACGCAAACACGGCAATGTCGCCACCATTGATCTGGCCTCCGCACTGAAGAGAGGTGGAGTAGCAAGAAGAAAAAGAAGCTTTACGTTAATGGTTGCAGAGTTGCAGAGACTTTTTTCAAGTATCAATACTAACTCCCATAGAGTAGTGGCTTATACGGAGTTCAAATTCTATGACTGTGGCACCTTTTTTGGTTCAACTTTCAAATCCAACTGTCTGCACACCTCAGCATCCAGTCCAAAACCGAAAGATACTGTTTATAATCATATATGATAATATGGTCACAAGGCTGGAACCAGAGATTCTCTCCATAACAAACTTGGCAGTGGATATCCACTGAAGAGGCCCAGTTTTCCAAGAAGTAACATATTTCCAAGAAGTTAAAGTCCAATTTTAGAGGATCCCTTACGAGGTCATTTTTGGACGAGACGACTTTGGAAAAACGCTGGACTAACCTGAGAGCACAAGGCCGGCAATGGCCAATAGAAAAGACAGACACAGAGGAGGAAGTTGAAGGGTCGCTGAAGGACGATGGTGCGGCGGAGAGGAGAATACAAATTGAGTGATAGATGGGAGGATAAAAGAGCGCAAGATTGGCGATGAGGTGAAAAGGTAACGAAGCCGGAAGGATAAACGAGAGAGTGTGCTAAGGAGACAGGGGGGGAAAGGTCAGGTAGACAAAGTAGATTTAGAGGGGTGAGAAGACGAGGACGAAGCGAAAGTTACCACCAGGTTATCTAACTGGCACGGACAGAGCCTGCAAGGAGGCTATGGGAGAGGTGGGGGAGGGGAGGGGGGATTTAATCAATACACACTCTCCCGACAATCTGCTCCCTCGTGTGTGTGTGTCTGCTCGTACGAGTAAATGAGAAACACAAGCTGCAAAGCAGCTTTCCACCCGAGGCACCAACACAACAAAGAGTGGCTGAGATTTGCTTGAGCCTGTTGTACACACACTAACCAATGGCTAGCGCATGCTGTATTAAGATTGTTGTTAATAACACTCCATTGCAATCTTTATTCCCATTGGATCGCCAAATAAATAAATGCAGACAACATTTGATAGGACTGTGGTGATGTGTTCAGAAGCATGTCGAGCAGTTTGAACTGTAACTTTCGCTGAAGTTGTGAGTCACAACTTCGGGGTTAACAGACGGAGAAAGATAAGCCGCAACAAACGCATGCAGATGGTCACATCACAGTTATAAAAGCACACAACGGTTGCATCCCTGCCCTTTATATGTCAGCATAAAGCATTTCTCATACATCATAACAAAGACCAGAAATGCCAGCACACTTTTCAGCAAGTCCGTCACATGATTCATTGCTTCCATTCCGTCGGCCTCATGACACACCTTTGATCTAGTGCCACTTAATAATTCACTCTCGTCCCTGGACGGGCGCAGAAACAACATTTCAAAGTGAAAAAAGGCCGATCATTGATCATATCGTGTCGCTCCACTGCTGGAGAAACCACACTCACATTAATGTTTTTTAGATTTCTGCCAGCTACCTGTTCACATATTGCCCCCGTCATCGTCACAGGGAACGGGCGCACGTTGCCGCGGCCCAGGTTCTCCCGTTTCCGCTGGTTACTGAAGAGCTTCAGTTCTCGCTTCTCCTCGTTGTCCAGACCGTTACAGTAGCGTACCTACACACACACACACACACACACACACACACACACACACACACACACACACACACACACACACACACACACACACACACACACACACGTGTTAAATGTGGCACAGACAAAACATCAATATAGATTCATGAAGCTCTGGTATTGCTGCTAAAGAACTATTATTTTATGTTATTATTTTCAGTCTGGTGTTGAAGGGTCTTACAAGTTGTCAACTGCTTATGGAAACCCCACTAATATCTCAACATTATAAATGATTTGTTAATGCAAAAACAAAATGATTTCCGCCCATTCCGAGGCTGGCTCCTCCCTTCTCTTCTCTTCTGTCTGTATCGCCCCAGAGGAGGGTGGGGAGGGAGGGGTAGATGGCCACGGGTGATGAGGTAGCGGGGGAGGGGTCAGTTTGGACTCTCACCTCATTGTCGTGGGGCGGGAGCTGATGGAGCAGCTGTTTAATGCGGTATTTCTCTCCTGGGCTGTTCACATAGGGCACCTTGTCCTCCGGCAGGGAGCTGTAGTACAGATGAACCTGAGCAGGAAACAGAGGGAGGATGAGAGTGATGAGGAACAACAACATACCTGTAACATGTGAATCTGAGAAACCAAAAGAAAATACACATGGGCAGCAACCAGTTCTATTTTTCACTATCAATTAAGCGCTCTAGTACTATTCTGATTCAATTATTTCTTGTTTTATCTATGATGTTTTAACCGCTCTTCATCTTTGCACATTGACGTGGGAACATATTGCTGAGTTGACAAAAGTGCAAACACCCAATAGTTAACATGGATACATTTAGCAGTGCATGTGCACATAAATATGTGTGATAGCAGGATATATGCTAATCAGGCTATTCAAAATGGCTTTGCAAATTCTTTACATTACACCGGCAGACAATGAGTGTCGTCCGTGTTATTTACGGCAGTCTTCCTTTTATTACACTGTAACAGAGCGCTGGGGTATAACAAGAGGTCATGCAGTCACATATGAATGTGATTGGAGGAGGAGCAAATCACGAAACCCCCCCGGGATTTAAATATAGATTTGGCCTCACAGATTAAAGAAAGCGGAAAATGAGAGGTGACCTGATGGAAATACGACAAGATGTTAGATGGATGAAGAGTAGAAGAACGAACATCACATAACACAGAATCAGTCACACAAAACGGATTGATACGTTGAGACCAGAGATAAACGTGCACACACAAACAGAGCTAATGATAAATTACAAAACTACAGCCGGATATAATCTGGAGGTGAAAAGCACATTGCTCCAAGAATATCTAAGCACACGCACACACACACACACACACACACATACACACGCAGCGAAAGCCAGGAGAAGCAGCTTGTGATAATAACTGTAATCGAAAGCAGACAGAACTAAAGACAGGGAAGAATTTTCAAACCGAACTGAAAGGAGTGTTTTAAAAAGCTGAAGCAGAGGACTTTAACTGAGTGACAAGAGTGATGGCTTCACACAGCTGGTTTCTATTGCTGTTAATGGCCAGACAGCCAGAGGAAAATACCCCACCAGGAACCAGCCCCGACATTCTCTCGTCAAGCCACTTTACAGCGGTTATTGGAAGTAGATGTTGTGTTACAGCCAAATGTGATGTAAGGGATGATGTTGTTCTTATGGAGAAATGAGCCGACTCAATTCCTGTCTTTTCATTCTCTGTCCTCCTCTGTTAACGAACTCGTTGAGATGTGCAAGTTCCCACAGATGGACACTGCGGTCGGTTGTGGAACCGGATTCATTGCATCTTGGTTACTAAACGCCCAAAATAAAATCTATACTGGATATACTAAACGTCCAGGTCCATCTTCTAATGGCTCACAATAGCCATGGGGATGTTTCAGACTGGCGCTTTGTTGTTTGAAAGTTGATTCTATCCAGATCAGAGCTGTTGGTCCCTCTCAGAATCGTGCATGAATACCCCTGAGCTGAATTTCAAATCAAGTAGGCCACATGTGAGAGAAATAACCGACTCCACGTTTGAATGGAAATAAAAATCAGAACCATGTACATGCTGAGCAGAGGTTGCACATTAGACTGCAGAGCTTGCAACATGATGGTAACAAAAAAAAAATAGAGGCCAATGCGGAGTAACATTCTTGGACTTGACAAGTTGAAACTTGGCAACATCGCAGAATTGTATTTGAGAAGGATGGAGAGAAGAGGGCAAGAGGGGACAGTGGGAGAGAGAATGTTGGCAGGCCCCCCTCACCACTAGAATAACATCTCCAACACACTAAGTAATTAATGGGCTCGGTAAAAAATAGAAAAAAGTCTGCATTTCAGCAACTTCCGTGACCCACTGAAAACAGGTCCGCGACCCACCAGAACATAGCAGCATATTTTATGAAATGTCTCATTTCTTTACACCAGCACCGGCTGAGTAGCGGACTCGTACGCAGCTCAACCCAAACCCACCGTGTGGATCCTGGAGATCCAGCTTTGCGTTTACTATCTTGATCCGTCTCCGGCCGGGTGTTAAAAAGCTCCACATCAGATTTACTTCCGCTCCTCCGCAAAAGCTCAAACCACTTGTATCCACAGCGTGAATGACTTGGACGTTGCGTTGGAAAAATGGAGAATATGACAGCTGTGGACAATCTTTATCGAGGCAAAACTCTTAATTGTCTCCTTTCCTTTACTTTCAAGGTTATTCGGCATTGTGCTCCCGGGAACCTGCACTGTCCAGTTTTCATTATGACTTGACCTGAGGTCTTATCACCACTATGTGAGAACCTAATTGACTTCAGGGGAAGATATGTGACCCCGGAGGAGAATGAAAAATGGCTGCGCTCAGTCTTTGGCGGTTAGAACAGGAAGCTGTGCCAACACTGTATTGAACAGCTCATTGCTTTCAACTCGCCAACAAATGAAACCGGCTTACATAAACGCTTCTATTATCCAACAGAATTGGAAGCCTCTTACCTTCACACACCCAGTGCAATGTATTAGTTTTGTAAAAGAGGATTTTCTTCAAAATTGAAAATACTTGTGTACTGCTCAGGCATAGCGTAGTCACTGTAACATCGGTGAAACCTACCCTTAACATGTTTCGGGGCAGAATTAATTGGAGATTAATCTGACTGCTGAGGCTGCAAAATTCTTGTTATTCATTAGCCTGCAGAAGCAGCACTCAGCAAGATTGGTGAGCCAACATATGGTGCGGTACACCGTAAACCGAATACTTATATATAAGCACAGCTCACAAAACTGCAAAATGTAATACGTGTGTGACTTACACGTCAGTCTTGCCTGCCAATTGGTGATTTGACATTAAAGTGTAAACTGCTGATACCTGTTCAGGTTTGAGTCCTGGTGGTACCCAGGCGTACTCCTCCAGGGCGCAGCCGGAGTCGTCGTCTGAGGTGGAGTTCCTCTGGAAGTCGTACATCAGCTTGGTAACCGTCTTCTCCATTTCTACAGGACATGGCTGTCACAGCATGCTCCTCACGGCGACACTTACAGTGCACACAGATCTTCCTATCAGGGAAAAACAGAAAAGAGGAGCATCTGTCAAACCAATGTTGTATGTAGACTACCCCTTTGTTTTGGGAACATATTAGCAAAGGGGACTGAGTAAACTGAAGTACATTTGGGGAGGTAGAATTTAAACAGAAACAAAATGTCTTGCAGCAGTTAGTTTTGAGTCTCTGAAGACTGCCATTAATCACCAAAAATAGATGCATAGGGTAACCTCAGACTACCTGGAAAGAGGAAAATCGTTAACTCAACACACCAGCCTGTAGAGATGGCCGAGCCCCTGACATCATTCTCTACTTTTCTTCAGTAAAGGATTCTTACTCCACATTAGCAGAATATAGATAACGACAGGGATGGAAAGCAGCACTGTACAAACTATGCACAAGGTTAGCAAGAAACAATAGCAGATGGTAGATAAGAGAGGGCTCCACTCTCCTCAGTGGAGCAGACCAACGCGGTTTTCTGCAGAAACGATAGTGGGGAGTGTTTTCCTCAGACATTAGCCTTCATCTCCAGTAGTGTCCAGAGAGTAATAAAGAGTGCTGCGATATTTCTCATACTCAAACAACTATTCCGCTGTGTTGTCAAAATATTGGGATTAACAGACAGGAATTACTCGGAGAGGGACACAGGGCTTGATAGACACATCACAAAAAGCAGGGAAGGATGTGAGTTAGGCACCGGAGTGCATTGGTTAAAATTACAAATTGAGGTCACCTTCTCCAAGTCAGTACTTGGACACATTGAATACATACAGATTCCCTTGACAGCTATAAGCCTCTGCATGAAGATGGAAACTGGTGACCATAAGGTTGCATCCCACTAACCCTGGCCGCCCTTAGGCAACCAAATCTGTGAGACAATCCCATTACCTTCCCAGACAAGCGCCTGCGAGACAGCCTTTAGGGAGGAGCTTAAGGACACTGACAGGTCGATTGGTTGAGGATCTGTCAGTGTAAAGTGCTTGGAGCGGAGACAGTACAATGTGAAGAGCTGGCCAAGTCCCACCTTCTGTGTTGTTCAAAGAAGCACTTCTTGTCCCAGGGTTTAGACTTGTTTAACACAGCACATCAATCTATTTGGTTTAGCACTGATGGATTTTGATGATAGAATCAACAGTGGAAATTCATGACTCTCCAAGTAAAACATCCCACTGACAGAACTGGCCATTTTACATATAAGCCATAAAAATAAAAATAGGTATGTATATATAATATATATAGGTTGGAAGTTGGACAAGTTCCCCACCACCAGTTGAGCGTCATTGTCATCCACGAGTAGACCGACAGCCAATTACTGTCAGCACCAGTTCTCATTGTGGAAGGGCAAGCAGCAAACTTTGCATAAAGTGGCCGGATATCAATGCCATGAATATTAATGGTCATGATAACCAGAGCAGCCATGCAGCACAGGCAGACAGAGTCATCAAGCAGCTGTCAAAGAGACCGACTGGTAGAAGGTTGTTTGGCAAATCCCTGTCCCGGGGGCATGATGCCATAGCCGGGGCGACACAGCTTGCCTCCTTACAACCCAGCACCTTAACCACCATTACTAATTTAAGAGTAACTAGCTGGCTGATTCACACCCACAAGAGCAAACACTTGCATCGGGCACGATTGCGTGAAAGACACCAAAAGGTGGAGGCAAAAAGGATTAAACTCGTATGAACACCTCTTCTAGTCTTCTGACATGCTGCCAGGTGGTTGGCAGCTATTTATGCCTTTGGTTGAGGAGGGACTCTTGTTAATAAGACTATACAAATAGCCAGAGCTGAAGGAAAGCATTTCACTCTACATTCCTTCAGAGAGGACCCATTACATATCCCTGACCCGCACCCTGCCTATCGCCTCTGTGGATTTCAATTTGGAGGCGGACAAGTCTGTGACAAAGTCTGAAAATCACCTCCCCGACCCACTAGCTTAGTCCAGATGTCGGATGAAGACCTTCCTAAAGGGATTCAACTCAAAAACACTGATCCCCCCCCCCACCTCCCATCCGCGCTGGCAGAGATACTGTGGGCCTACAGGGGCCTGTTGCTCCTTCCCTCCCCTTCTACCCTCATGATTTACAACACGCTTCATGCACATGCCTGGGATTTCCCCTCCACTGAAACCTAATCCCTGAGTTTCCCCTTGTAATCTAGGTGATTTTCAATTGCAAGAGATTTGGGGACTTTTGAAATACAATTCAGGTGCATCACTATCGTCTCATAAATTACTTCATGGTAAGAAGTTAAAAGGCTTGTTCTTTATCCAAACGTTACTTTGTTGGTCAGTGGGAATGTGAGGTTTGTTCAAGACCTGGGGGGTATTGTTGTTGGATAGATCCCCGTGACCATGATGTCAGTGGACAATGATTCACCGTTGTGGGTTAATTATCATCGCCTTGCTCTTCTAGGTTAGCCTTGTAACCCAGGTAACGGTTGGTTTTAATACGTAACTGGAGTCTGATGGGCCGTTCTGACACTTGGCTCTTTAGATTGCTGCTTCAAGATCTTCAGCAAGCATGTAACAAACTCGTATCAAATTGAAATGTGCTTTAATGCCTTACAGAGCCAAAGTTGACTCAAAATTAGCTTTGAAAGGCACCCAAGTGGGGTTGGGGTTGTAACCATAACCCCAGGTTTAAGGTTGGGAGACTAGAGTCAACCTAAAATGTAGCAAACCATCTGATTTTTCAGCACTATCCAAGTGCCAGCGGACAAAGTATAGGCTTGGTGGGTTTAAAGCTGAAGTCTCATTTCACTCTCATTCCAAAACCGCTCTAGCTTTTCCATTGAATCACTCTAGATGGCCAGATTAAAATCCCATCATTACATCGCCGGTCCGCGCAAACACCAGAGGTTGGGTGACGAGAGAGGAAAGCACAGAGAAGAGAACAGCTGGGTGCAGACTGCCGACAAGTCCTATCTGCCTCTGCCTTTGTTTACTCTAGAAGAAGAGGTGGGTGAAGAGGAGGACCCACTCTTTGTTATCTTCAATGGCCTATTGTTAAATACAACATTTCCGTTCAGTGATTTAAAGCGGATGGAAAATTCTTGCCTTGAACGATTATCCTCGCTTCGACAAATTAAAAAAGGCCCAGGCAAACTAAGTCTGCGTACCTTCAGAGAGCTGGCTGCTGACTTCAGAGCCATTAGGAGCTAATCACAGTTGAACATGACTGTAGGTGTTCCCGACAAGAATCAGAACCGACAACGACATTTACCATTAGCGGCCAATTAGTGGGAACCAGATGCAGCATGTTGACGAGGACCGAAATATGGCCTTCATCCACCTGTAACAACGATTTATAGGGACATTCTAAAACGCTTAACGTGAAAAAGCTTAACGTTGCTTAAGGTAGGAAAACAACGAGGGATCATCACCAAGTCCTCAAGGACCTCAAGGACTATTGAGGACTATTAAAAGGAAAAAGCTTAACGCGGTGGCTCAATGAAGCAGAAGCGCTTAATGTCGTATAACGTCCATAATAATTGGACTTTGGTTTTGATTTTCTGATAGTTTTATGTGCTTATTAGGAGCAATATATGAGAGAAATTTGGTGATCATTGAGCGTTGTTTAGGTACATTAAACCGCGTTAAGCCTTTTTCTCGCCATAGGCGCCAATGAAGAAGAAAACGTTAATGTGAGATATCTTCTATAATCGTTGGATTTGGGTTTATTTCTTTTCACAGGCTTAAGTCTTCATGACAAGATACGGCCATGAGAAATTTGGTGATGATCCCTCGTTGTTTTCCTACCTTAAGCAACGTTAAGCTTTTTCACGTTAAGCGTTTTAGAATGTCCCCGATTTATATATTCTCTCTACCATAAAACTAATGAAGATGATTCTTTTCGAATTAAAATTGTATTTTTCAACATAAAGGCTGCAATATAAATGGGATGGTCCAATCATAGATGCCATTGAGTTGCTTTACGGAAAACACGGGAGCCTGTGTTCTTGGAGATTTAACCATAAAAAGTAAGATTATCTTAGGCTCTGCTGCTTTAATTTCCTCCACTTTAAAAAAAAGCTTTTCCCGAAGTTTATGAAAGTACGAAACTAAATCACTGGAACATCCCTCTTAAGCTGCACTCAAGTCTTGTGGGAGATGAAGTTGATAAACTATTTTTAGTTTGTAGCTAATATTTTTGTTGTCCAGCATGGTCCAAACAGCCATTTAAAATATTTTGATTTGATCTTTTTTCTATGCCAAAATCCATGAAAACCCAAAAACATTGGATCATAACTTGACTAAGCATCGGGGTGGGACTTTGAGCTGCATATTGTGCAACTTGTAAATGGAGACAACACAGGGAAGTTGAAGATTTCTGCTGCAGCCGCGCACCAAAGCCTGGGTTCCATTACTTATTCATTCAGTGTTGAGTTGTTTTATTAAATGACACCACTTTGCATGGGGAAAGGGGAGAGTTCTGACTTCCAAGACAACCTCGGTACAGACTTCAAACCATAAGCAAATGTGTTCCACGGGCGTTGGTCTACGGACTTATGAGATCATTTAGGAGAAAAAAAAACTACCAGTCCTTCAAGGAATTTAACTGGAATATAATTCATTTTCTTTCTTTTTAGTGGGAAAAAGCAGATACAAAAGCAGCACTGATTTCATTTCAGTCTCCAAAAGCAGTTGCTGAGGAGGGAAATATGTTGCGTTTTTGGCTCCTGTCAACTTGGTGTTGGGCTGAACCAAGCAGACCAATGATACTACAGCCAGCTGCTGGAGCCACATTATTCATTATCCCCCTGTCAGTCCATTCATGTGCTAATCCAGTGGCCCTTTACACTGCTAAAAACGCAGTCACCTAAATGGGTCAATTAGCCTGCATTAAGTCTCGAAACGCTCTCCTCAAAATAACAGCCATCGAGCTGCAATAATACCAATTTTGCAGTAAACGGCAGGAAAATATTAAGGAGTTTAAGAAAGTCCATACAGCACGTTAATATGGAGGAAGACATGTAATAATTTACAGCTGCTTGTTATTGTTTCCTTTTATTTACTGAACAAGCTGTAATCCATATGGCACAAAGTTTAAACAACAAAGACTTCATTGCTGGACAGAGCAGGGTAGCTTGGCCATTGCGCTGCAGGGGGTGGGTGGGGGCCGTAAACCGGTGAGACAACGCCACAGTGCGAGTCCGACAACTCCGCATTTAGAGGGCTATAAACATTCCGCTTTTACGTCATAAATAAGCAAAGTGACCAACAGGGGAAAAAAGCGCATCTTCGTTGAAAAGTCGACGGACTTTAAATGGAAACATGCCGTCTTAGACTGAAATGTAGTCCTGTGCATACTGCATTAACCGATTTAAGGGAAAGGTGAGAAAGCAACTCGATTCAATAGTCGATTGCCTACTTTTAAGATTTAATTATCATTCCCATTACGCGACGGTCCGCTGCGCTAAAAAAAACAAACGAAAACGGCTCCAAATACAAAATAAAACAGGATCAACAATCACTCGCTTACCTTCTTACAAACAGCGGCGGACACCCTGACCTCGGTGCTGGTTGTGGTGGTGGTTTTAAAATGCGTCTTCCTCATTGCAGAATGTATCAAACAACTCCAGCGCCACTGCCTTGCCACGAAAACACTCCACTCTCCCCCGCTGCGTGGTGTCTGCACCCCTCTGCTACACGTACCCCCTCCGTTTAAAAGCCTTTTGTCAACCCCGTGTGCTCCGCAAACACATTCGGGAGTTCAACGAACTCGGGGAGAGGAGAGCCAAGCGAAAGTGCGTAAAATCAGATCCCCCATTTAAAAGATCCAACCAGGTGCGCACGCTCCGCCGAAATGTTTGACAATCCAAAAGAGCAGGACACAAACCTCCCTGTGGGAGCCGAGTTGCTGCTGTTGTCCGCCGGTGGAGATCCGCGCGGACTTTCGCTGCGTAAAAGCACGGAGCTCTGGAGCTGCTCCACTCGCTGCTGCGCGTTTCATTGAGCGTGCGTATATACCACATGGTCACTTCCGGTTTGTTTCTTCCACAGTAAAAGTACAATTTGCAAACGGGTTGAGATATTATGTGACTTCAATCTACTCGATTTACCTTTTGGAAGAGTTCATTATAATTTTAGACTTTATATCACACACAATGTAAGTAAGTACATTTTATTTGTATAGCACTTTTTGCAGATAAAAATCACAAAGTACTTCACAACAAATGTGTAAGTACACATTTAAACAACACAGTAAAAAACCAAGATAAATAGAGAATGTGATGTGTTGCTAGTTTAATTAAGTTTTAATGTTTAATTCCTCTAACAAATATAAGAACATTTCAGAGGAAATAGCCCAGTTACAACAATAAAGCCCACTCTGCCGCGGTATGGTAGAAAGCATTAATCTATTTTATTTAATGAACTACTGTGTCAGAGGTAAATAATTAACTTTCAAAGCTACACCATCAATAGACAAATCCACTGGTAACACTACCTTGTTTTACGGTGATTATTTTCAATTTATTTTGAAAATCTTATAATGAAAGCCTAATGGTTATTACAGAATAAATAAAAATTGTAATCATTTGTAATCATCTCCTGAAAGCTTTTGACTCCTTAATGCATGTAGATAGTAAAAAAACAACAGCGAATTAAAACAAATTATATTCCGAAGCCTTTTTTTCAAGTCGCAGTCTTTAACTTTCTGTTTTACAGGCCAATCTGGTTGACCTTTCTCAATGCATGCTAATGACCCGGTGTGATGTCAGCAAGTCAGCGTCCCAACATTGGTATAATTAGTAGCATGAATAACTAGTGTTCTGGGGGTTATTTGCATGTGAATGAAACCACTTCCCCGAAACAACTGGCCCGGGACGAGAAGAGAGAAGAGGCTGCAGGCCGCTGACCTGCATGGGGAAATGGGGAGGTGAGTCCCAGTAAACAAAGCAGTGCTGTTTAACATAACAAGCGGACATTAGCTGGAGAAAGGACAAAGGGTTTACCAACCAATCCAAAGTCAATATAGCAGGAACATGAAACTTTTTGTAGTGCACCTATGGGCTCAGTTATTAATAAATAGCTTCTTTTTGGCAAATGTTTACAAACGGGACAGAGTAGACCAAGATCAGTCAGAATGTAGCGTTGTATGCATTTGTTATGCCATTAAAAGTAGGAAATGCTCTAGTCTACTATTTTAGGAATAAAACATAGACTTCGAACACGTATATTATCAAAATGAAATTGACATACAAGTTACCAGCTACAAGGAAATCCAAGCGGGACTGGTTTATATCATCACCACTTGGAGTCAGTTAGCTCTGCTATTAGCAACGACGTAAACAGCACAACTGTTCCATAACAGATTAATACAAAATGGCGAAATGGTGTCAATGTTTCAAACACTCACATAACCCGTCAGCTCTGTAATGCCATTACTCTTCCCTTACGCCAACAATGAGCGGTAGAGTTAAACAACATCCCACTGCTGCCAGCTATTCACCAAAACAGTAAACCAGCCGACGTTTAAATGCTGCACGGATTTGTGAAAGATTTCAAAATACAACTTGAGGATCGCTGGAGGCGGATAAGAGAGTCATTTAAGATGGATTTAAATCTATTCATTCCCCAAAGTACCCTGCTGCGCATAGTTGGCCCAACACAGATGCATAACTCAAAATAATGCCGTTTCTGGTGAAAACAGCCAGCAGGGTTAAAACAACTTCCATTTTTCCAGACAGTGCTGCAGTCTCTTCTTCTTTTAGGAACTGTTCCTTTAGCTTCTCTCAGTTAGAATAGAAGCCCAGCTTTTCTTTTCACGGAAATCTGTCCTTCTCTCCCGGAGCCTCTTCTTACATGTGGCAGGGCAACTATAAGAGCATATAATTGCGGCCCTTTTTGAAAACCAAAGAATATCAAATACAACTCAGGCTGTGCTAACGACTTATCCGAAAGAGTTTTCAAACAGCTCTCAGTGACAGCGCCCTCTGCTTGGCGCGACCTCACAGCGGGTAAACATGGTTTTTCAGGGCCAGCCATTCACCCGAATAAGACCTTCTCTTTTCCCCAGTAAACAGTTCCTCGACCCGCAGTGAGACGTTTTAAATGCCACGAGTGGACGGAATAAAAGCATAGAGGCCAGGCTCGGGGGGACATACCGCGGATAGCATTGCCTGCACAAACTCCTGGCATGCATTGAGACATGCTGCTTGGTAATTTTAGACAGTGAGCGAAATAGGTTTACTCCCTTCCGAAGCATGCGTGGAGCATATTGAGGTTTTTGTCTCCTATTAAAGTACAGGAAGAGCGTCTTTGCAAATACATGTTACCCCAGGGGTTGGAGCCCTGTTTTAATTATGCAAGAAAGTTGTAGTGCCTTGAGGGATCTTATCGAACAAGAACATTATGCGTATCTTACCAGGGAAGGAACTGAATTCTATACTGCATGATATGGTCAGGAAAACACACCTGAAAAATCAATGCCTTTATCTTGATTTGAAATGTAGCCAATATCCCAACATGGCCTCCTCATCTTTATTTCTCATCTGCTTTTTTAGGAACACCAGTCCCCTCTCCTTTCATGTGGCAAATGCTGATGACTATCACTCTAGAGTCAACACACAACGCAGCTGGGATTCACCCCAACAGCTGACAGCTCAAACATGCAGAGGGGGAGAGGGAACAAGCCTCTTCTTCCATATAGCTTTTCTATCCCAGATCGGCAGTGGGCCTCTTAAGCAAATGTGTAAATATTAAGCATTGATCCCCCAACTGGCTACTAAACTCTGCAACGATGTTGCGTTCCCTTTAAACCAACTGGGCTGAGACATGTCTTTAGCAATAAGAAGGGTGGAAAAAGAAAGACTAAATGGTAAAGACATTATCCGTGTAGAGATGATTTAGGACCAGAACAACGAAGCAGAATGTCCTTCAGGGCCTTATCCTACAGTATGTGTTACTTTCTGAAACCAACGATTCACAAAACTTCTCCATTTTTTACGCAGCAGTTGGCCGAGTGTGCAGAGCGGTAAAAGTAAGCATGATTTGCATTTATAGAGTCTCGCTCGTCCCTATAAGACACAATTTTCATCTGGCATTTGAGTGCCGTTGTTTGGAATGGCTATCAATGCTTCTCCTTCATGTGGTTTTTGTGCCATTGGGTTTGTTTTAAACTTATCACAGCCTCAAAGAAAACCTGCAGCATAATGGAGTTAATCTTTAATTGCTGGCCCAACTCGGACACCAAACAACTAATCAAGCCGCCGGAGTGTTAAACTCATTCAATGAGTATTGGAGAGGTAATGCGGAAGATGTTGCCAACCACCGCAGCTAATCCTGGTTAGTTTGTTTGCTATAGTCCTGCTGTTGGATAAAAGTCCTTCCGCCACATTAAGGGTGTAATGATTCAAGTTACCACTTTGCATCTAGTTACAAGGAAGAGGAAGCAGCTGCCAGTTGGTATAAAAGGTTCACTGGTTTTCCGACCCATTGAGCGAGAGCAGTGCCATTTTGGAGACACATTGACCTCCCCTCCAGCATGGACTTGCAGTACTTTGGCCCAAATGCTCTGACCTAGAAAGCAAGTTTAGTGTGACACAAGACAGTGGGGGTTTCACAGTGAAACCTCCGCCCAAGAGCCTCTCCGTACCCATGTTCCCAGCAGATAAGTGGCCATTATTCACCCCTTGTTGAACATTAACTGGATTAATTCTGTGCGGGTTGAAGGGTGAAATTGTATTTGTCCAAAAGGCAGGGAAATGGAAGGGAAATGAGGAGTGTTGCCAGCTTGGCTAAAATTCTAATCAGCTCAGGGGTTCGTTAGCACGCAAACTCAACTCTGGCTCTGCGAAGTGCGTAAGGCTTGGGTAAGCCATTCAGCCGCAGAGGGGAAAGTAGAGAGCGACAGCGAGAAAGAAAGAGAGAGAAAGGGGGATGAAAGACAACGCACGGACACTTAGTTTCACGCTCAAAGGCCCAGTGACCTTGCGGATTGACTCCTCAAGGGGACTGGAACTTTCTTTTCCGCCCCTCCTGGCACACTTACACAAGGGCCCCGTCAGCGCAGGAAAACACACTGTGAGCCCTCCACCTCGTCTATCCGTCCGACCATCCATCTGCACTGTAGACAGCCCTCTCCAGGGCAACACAGCTCAATTTCTACCCTTTCCACGGTTTGTCAAAGAGCTTTCCTCAGCCGTACTCTACATGTGGATTGTGATTCAGGACATAAGTAGGTCATGTGCAGGTTTGTAAATAGAAAAGGGGATTGAGGAACAGTTCTAGGAAGTAAAGAAGTAATGAGGTGGATATAAGCAAAGCAAACAAGAGTCAGTGGAAAATGTGTTTTGACGTGTTCGTGCCTTAGAAATGTTAAGACATCCGTGGGACGAGATCTAGCTCTTTGGATGCTCAACCGTTTAAAAAAATGTTGCAAAGTAACAACAAGTAAGCAAACCAAAATGTCTCATTCCTCTTGCAGCAACTCATAAAGCCACAGCTATGATGCAGTGTGATCTCGTGGCTCCATGAATGAACAACCCACCTCCGAATCTCCCACGTTCAACACCCTGCAGCACATTCATCTGACTCAACTCTCTCATTCAGCCTCCACTGATGCTCCTCTTCCTCACCGTGTCATCATGACCCAGATGAGCGGTGTGGGCGCTGATACTGATTTATTTGCCCCTCCCCCCGCGACACCCTCCCCCTATCCAAGTGTGGGTTTTTGTTTCATTCACTATACGTTTGCTCCATCCACTAAACCTTCTGACTTGTATTCTCTGTAATAAATCCCCTTGTAACCCTCGCCCGTACCTACGATCTAATGCCGACTGACCCGATGTTACATCGTAAATAATGAACATTAAGCGTAGTCATTAGCTGGAACGGAATTGCGGTTTGGGAGCCGCAGTCTTGACATGTGATCTTGCCACTTATTTTCAGAGGGCTGCATAAAGGAAGCCAACACAACAGCATCCATGTGGAGTTTGAACAGGTAATACCAAAATATCGAGTTGGGGGGGACAAAGTGCAACAAAAGAAACATGTTTAATGTCTATTTAGCTGGTACGCGTCTGGAGCATGCCTGACGCTTCAGTTAGTAGGTTTTTGGTACTTCCAGGAATTTAAAAGAGAATTTTAAGAGATAACCCATGATCAAAATAAATGAAAAATTTAAGAGATTCCGTACATGGTACATGGGATTAAACAGTGAAATAGAAGGTGAGGAATGTCGAGTGACTGTTAAAAAAGATATTCTAAAAAAGGTATTCTATGCCAAGGGGTTGGTTTGAAATTCAATCAAAGCCAATCGACCGTAAAACACCCCCCACCTCCAAGATGTATACGCAGTATATGTGTTTTTGTGTAGCTTTCGGTAAAACAATTAATAGCAACAAAACTTTTTCAACATGAGTCATGATAATGGTCTATTTATACTTTGCTTAGTGTACAAGAGGCAACTTGTTTTGTGGTGCACTTACATTGTTCAAAGCATCTTCGCCTTACCACAAAGAGCATTTAATTAGTGACTGAAACAGTACTTCACATGAATGTGCACACAAATACGGACCGATCAATGACCACATACGCAGGCATGTTCTTACAAGGCCTTTTTGAACTATTGGAAATATTAGTTGAAACACAAGTTTCTTAAAACTAGGTTTTAAAGCATGTTTCCTTGACAGTAAATATTCTGTAAAGTATTTTTATTAACAATAAAAGAGAAAAACCCTGGCACTGATATCAGTGGGAATCCAACTCAAATAAGATGTTCTGGTAGTGGATACCATTTTTTTGGAGAAACCACCACTTAAATACAAATACATACCAGATGTACTATGTGTCCGTTTTGTTACAACAGAAAGAGAACTTACTCTAGTTTAATTTGCTCCTTTGATTGTTTGAATAGACGTAAGCATCCCATCGAGCGACTGTGTTTATATACAGCAGGCCAAAGGTGAAAGGAAGTCAATTAGTTGTACGAGAGCGAAACAATGTGTGGATGAGATCATGTCAATAATGAACAGATAAATCCAAAAGAATAAATAAGAAGATTAAAATCCAATTGGATTCAAACTAAAATCAAGTCACTTAAGCCAATAGACTAATAAAACCAAGAGAAATCCTTGAGTCACCTTTCATCTCAAGGTTGGGTTTAGGTAATTCAATTTTCCCGCTATTTCATCTTGTTACACTGTTTGCCTTACTAAAGGGGGATAGGATGAGCAGATCACTCTCACACACACACATACGCTCACGCACACACACGTCCATGTCAATAAGGTCACCAAAGCCCTCTCCCTACACAATCATGAAAGCCTTTGCAGATTATGGATTGGAGGAGAAATTGCCATTTTGACAGTCGAGCAGCGTGTTTCATCACTGGCCTTAAAGAGCCGGTGAACCCGGGGCATTATTGATGGATTGCTGCCCTGAGACTGTGGGCAGAGAACACTCACGCACAAGGACAGACGAGCAGGAGTTGTGAGTCACATTGAGCAATCCACACACGCAGATAATTCAACTTCCAATAAACTGAGGTCAAACTTGCGGCGTGAGCACATCTCTGAGCAAAGACAGACACCTAGTCCACCACTTCTCCTGTCTTCTAAAACTCATGGTGTTGTTTTGAATGCTCGGACCGAGCGAGCGTCTTCACGGGGTAGTCGCGCCGCAGTCTTTACCCATCCGTAAGACTTTTTACACCCACTTCGCTCCCTACTTACTGCTGCTCCCCTCGTTCCCCATTTAAAGCATGACTGGTGAGGAAGCAGTGCGAGAGAGCAGTGGCCCGAGCAAAACTGAATCGCCCCGGCTCGCCGCTGTTTACACCAGAACCCGGCCCGCTGCCTGTGCCGCTGTTTATTTGAACTGTGAAACTCCATTTGAGGTGTGCATGAAAGGAAACGTGTGAGCGCGCGTGTGTGTGTGTGTGAGTGAGAGAGAGAGAGAAAAAGAGAGCATGTGTGCTGCAAAGGGGGAGGAAAAGGCTCCACACAAAACCTAGTGTCTCGCCCTCCGGTTCCTTTCACACCTCTCCCAACACGCTCTTCGCAGCGTATTTATTCGCCCCGCGGGCTCCTGGCACTCCTCGGGTTGTGCGGGCCACAGACGGACCTCTGTGCTGCACCACTCAGGCACAAGGATTCAGAAAACAGGCCTCCAACACCCCCCGTGGAGCTCCAGACACAATAATGTCCTTCTGCTGACCCACATATGACATCACAGCCAGGTTCTCACACATCCACATATGTTCACGCACACGATCATATCAAAAACAGACAACCCTGGTACGTTTGTATGCGCACACATGCAGGGAAGTTAGGAGAAATCTATGCAATTCCATGCTTACTTTCTTTCTCTGCATTCTAAAGAACTCTTAAGTCGATAGACACATAGAGACACACGGACACACAAATACAAACCAGGAAACAGTAAGGTTAGTGTGGGATCGGTTAAAAGTGTCGAGAGTAAAGGATCGACAGCCGGAGCATCAATGAAGCCACTGTTCAAAATGAGCTGACTAGAGAGCGACGAAGAAAATGAAGTAAGCAGCCAAGTGTGAAGAAACTAGAGCGGGGACACACACACACACCAAGGAGACACAAGCATGCACATCCAATAAGAACACATATCGTGCACGAAACCTATCAACATGTGCGCACAAAGGAGGACTGGCTGTTGCCTTTTCAGCTACACTTTTGTGCAAGTGGCTCTGGAGCAGCGGCACGGGCGTAAACACAGCATTCATTCTCATGATCAAGCTGGCAAACTGACAGGAAAAATGACGTGTCATCACTTTTTTTTTTCTTCAGATTTGAAACGTAAGGGAGGCATGAATATGGAGGACTAACGGAGAAGTAGCAACCAAAGCCCGGTTTGAGTTGAAAGACAACCTTCAACACGAGTTCCCTTTAGAACATTCACATATGCTCACCGACTTACAGCTATTTCATGGGCTATAGCTATTCTTCTTGCCTGTATTTCTGGGCTCAAGCCTGTGGCAAGCACAAGACTGATGCTGGCGTCAGAAAGAATCTATTCCCCCCCCTGCAGCCCACCAAGAGGTTAGCGAAGAGTGAAAGACAGAGGAGAGGGAGGTCATGAAAACAGATAATAAAAGGGACATCAATGGGTGATGGGCAGGTGAGGGAAGCATAACAGGCAGTGTGAAAAGCAGGAGCTCTTACAATACAAAGCTTGAGAGGGAAACACAATGGAGACAAAGACATCAGGGAGGTAGAGCGTGCGCTATCACCAAGCCCCATCCATTTGGAGCCAAGCCACATGCCAATACCTTTATGCACTCTCTAGATTTGACCTATGGATTTGTCGAATTGCTGGTTCAGTTCCCATAGTATGAATCATCCAGTGGCAAAAGTGGAGGATCCGGTTGTTTATTATGGATCAGACCCACAGGGAATCTGAGACAAGGCAGCTGTGATATCATCAGACAATAAATGGGCAGAATTTCAATACAACACAAAATGAATAGATTTATTTGCCATGTCAATGGAATTGCTGCCACCAGTGGATTCAGTGGAGATTCAGCGTTCACCTTTGAGGTAAACCGCAGAGTCCAAAACAGAATAAGCTACTACAACTATCGAGCTGTTGTGCCTCCGCTTGTATTCAACATAACATGCCAACATGAGAATGACCTTCTACACAAAAAAACAATTGGACATTTATGTGATTGAACAAAATGTTATTGCCTTACAACATCCAATCACTCAACTTAAAATACAAGACAACAAGTATAATGTAAATGGGGAGATGGTTTGGACACAGGCTGGCATGCTGGCAGGTGGCTTGCCATCCACAGTGCTACACCCTTCACCCCCCTCAGCCTGCAGTCAATACATGACTGATAGCAGCTTCCAGCCTCAAAGCATAGTCCCTTAAAACAGCTGAAACAATATATATTGATCACGAAATATTTCGCATTAACTGCGTGTCCACCTGATCCCCCAAAGGCCACATTTCTCACCATGGATCGTGAATTCTATTGATTATAAATAAAAATCCACTGAGTACTTTAACAAATCCTTTTGGAACCCCCTTTATTTTTCTCAAGCAACATCTGATCAACGCCTGGGATGAGTCGGCAGGTTTAGGCCGGAATAATCACAAGCTTCAGCCAATGTTGATTGGAAAATAAATGGTTACGTAGACATAAACAATAGGGCCTAAAAATGTCTCATGTGCTGGGAAGGGGATGTGAAAGCCACACTTCTGATGACACAGCACATATCTCAGGGTGAAAAAAACCAGAGTCTGAAGAACACGTGACCTCCTCGCATCTGGGACACATTACATATTTGTGGAAAAGAAGCCACGCTTGATTCAGTAATCTGTTGATGATGCGAGTTTATTCCCATTGGTTGGTTCTGTTGAGCCCTCAGCATTGTAAGCAATGTTTTTCTGAGAGTAATTGACACTGACTGTTTGGTCGACGGGTGAGGAGGGGGCGAGGGGTCCGGAGAGGCTGGAGAAAGGAAACAAGAGGTTTGAGTAAAGAGATCGTCAGATAAAAATGACAAAAACAATCCAAAGCAGCTCTTCCACCGCAATACTCTTCACACTTCCAGGATCCCCGGCTGCAAGTGACTCTTTTAGAGCAGAGGGGTGAAATTTGTCACCCTCGTGCTCGACAAGCTGGGTAAACTTTTAAGATCCTGTGTCTGCGTGCAAGCTCTGATCATCAACTTGAGGGGTCCCGGCTATGTTGTTATCCTGCTGACCTTCTCCTTCTCCCGAAGGAGGATGCTGAAAGATGGTTGATGACTAGTGGGGTACTTAAAGGAATATTCTGACATTTCGGGAAAGCATAGTTATTCTCGTAATAGTTTGATGAGAAGATCAATACTACTCCAACGGTCATGCGTTAACTATGAAGGTACCACTAGGAGAGGAAGAGCTTGGTGTAAATGAGGAGCAGAAGCTAGATGCTGTTTGCTCCAAAAGTTTAAAAAAAACCCTGAATAAATCAAATTTCCATTTAACCATCAACATTGTGTAGCTGGGATGATCAAAGAGACCATAGACAAATAATGTTCCGTTATTGTTGTTGAAAGAAAAAGCGAATTAGTGTGATCGCCGCCAATTACACGCTTTTTTTTCCATCCATAATAGAAACAAGATTTGAGATTTGAATCTAAAAACTATTATTGTTCATTTATTTACTATTATATCCTGCAATTTTATACTGTTAATAATAGGCAAAACAGCTACAATTTATGAAGACTTATATGGTCTACCGCTGACCCGAAGCCACATTAAATCCTAATGGGCATCACACAAACCAACACGGACGTGAAGACATGGCTTTATTAAACCCATAGTTAACATGAAGCTTAAATATGGCTTGCCCAGTCCTAAACCTCAGCGCAAACCTCAGTCGGCCTCTGTTCAGCGTTAGTACCCTCCTAGCGGCTCGCTGCCGCGTCCGCTGGCTTTCCAGGCAGCACGCTAGGCGGCCGAGTGGCGGTGAGGTTACTGGCCAAGCAGCCACTTTTCAGCGGGGTTAGAAAGCCACATCTGGTCGGCCTGCGCCCACTTAGAGCCCCACCAAGTCTGCTGTTCAGCCAAACCTCAGAGGTCAGACACACAACCTGTGAACGGGTGTGTGCACACTGCACTGTGCGCATTTTCTAGGCCTCCAGTACATCCGAGAGGAATAGGAATAGGATGTGAATATAATGCGGTTGTTCTCTTCCCTAAATAAGTAGAAGCTATTCATTCAAACTCCCACAAAGCTGTGGGGGTGAGTATCGTGTGTGGTTGTGCCTGTGTGTTCATCTGGTGCTGTGTGAAACAAGCACAGCTACGGTAAAGTGATTCCATCATGAAGATGACAGAGAACGGACGCGACACTGTCTGCATTGGACTAATGCGACACATTTTCTGAAAGTGTGGTGGATGCGAATTTCAGAACTGAGCAATGAACAGTGTTTGGCTGAAAAAAACATCAGCAACACGCTGAATATTTAGTGTTCTAAAATGTTTATAGAAAGCATCCATGGATTAAAAAAAAAGGGACTACAAATAACCCCAATAATGAATAAAGCCTTTGCTTTACTTGCTTCTGCAGAAGTATGTTTCAGTCGTATCGCTACGTGTGGTGGTGGAAGGGATATTGCAACAAAAATATTGAAGGCTGGGCAAGAATAGCACAAAAAACATTATTAGTTTAAGTCGGTTCAGTTCCCAAATGTCAGCAGCCCCCATTAATGTGGAACTGTATAGCACTTGGACTGCGCTGTCCTGTGTTTTCCCCATGTTCCCCGCAAGAACAACATGAAAACAAGCTGATCAGAGCAGTAAGCCGAAAGCCAGGATGATGTTAGCACAGAAATAAACTACACAGATTGTGAACGATTAAGCCATGGAAAGTGTTAAATTCAACTGTTATTATGAAGGTAAAAAAAGGTGGAACTGAAGAAAGCAGCAGTGAAAGACGTGTTCCTCACGGCAGATGATCGGCTGGCTAAAAGGGCGCTTCTGCTTTTTTGTTTTATGACTTTGAAGAGCAGGGTTGTCTGATCTAAAATGGAATGTGGCACATTTGGAGTAAATAGGATGGTGGAGGGGAGATAAATGCAATGTTTAGAAATGGCCTGATAATTCCACGTAGAATTAGATATTCCAGATAGAAAAGATAGGCAGGATAAATAAAGGAGATGACCGATTTACTTTACCAATGCTCCACCTCAGCATCTTTCATTAGCCAAGACCACCCAACTACCACGCAGCACACAAACGCACACACACACACACACACACACACACACACACACAGATAAGCACACGTATATACACCAATAGGAATGAGGGAGGTGAAAGGTGCTGAGAAATGGAGGAAGCGTTTGTGTGCTCCAGTGAGTGAAGCAACAGCGTGCACTTACATCACCTTGTACCCAAACATTACATCTTTGTTTATTTGAAATATATTTATTCCTGACAACATCTATTTCACTCACTCCACTCCAGTGTTCCTCCGATGCCTTGGAGACAGCTGACGGATCCAATGAGGAACAGGGGAACTCCGAGACGACTCGGTGTGCCAGATGCCAGAGCATCGAACTCCATTATATGGATCATTAATAGCCTGAACCCGTTTCCTTTTATCTCTAAATGCTTCTAGATGAGGGAATTCAGCCACATGCAGCGCTGTGTGGTGGGGAGGGACAGGGATGGGGATGGGAGTGTGGGGGAGGGGGGGGGGGGGGGGTGCAGTCTACCCCCCACGCATCAGAGCTGGGGCCACAAGGGTTTATTGAAATATATATTTTTTAAATGATGATCTAATTGCCTGCGGCAGATGAACACTACAAAAGAAAACATCATTTTTCACATCTTTTCTGGCCAGAAAAACAAAGTGTATCCAGGAAGTTTCTCCATTTGGGGTGTTTTGCGGCAGTGGGATGTAGCGGAAGTGTGTGTCTGAATATAAAGGAAGAGGGGGGGTGGGAGGGGGTGAGAAAGCAACAAGTTGGAGGTCACCGTCAAACTTCTAAAGGATCCACCCATCCCCCCAAAAGACCTCTGACTTTATGTGCTGTTTAATGATGCAGATGTCGCCAGACACAGTTGACTTTCTGCCAGTGAGTTTGTTTCATGGTTATGGTCTCAGCTTGGTCAGGAAAAGGCAATGTATTGGATGGATGGATCGACATAGAAGGAGGCGGAAAAAACGCTTTCTCCACCAACTAACATTGACCTGAAGCAAACAGTGGACACTTTCGGACTCCTGGGTGGGGGCAGGGATAAAGGGATAAACTATGAACGGACTTTGCAACCAACATAATTAAGTCATACCATATGTGAACATAAACACGCAATCAATGTATGAAGCCCAAATGCCACCATGTGGCCCACTCACACACACACAGACCAAATATTGCACTTCACATCTGGCGAATATTTCAGTTTGCTTCACCTTTGTGTCTAGGCATTCCTGTGTGCATTGTCTACCAGAGTGTGTTTAGGTGTGTGTGTGTGTGTGTGTGTGTGTGTGTGTGTCACTTTGCTTGGCCTTGCAATACAGCAGCGAGGTCTGCACTAAGCATTTATGAGCTAATTAAGGTCTGGCCAGGACTGGGAAGCTGGTGATAAGGCCTGTCTCCGGCCCGCTCATTAATGTTACACGCTCCACTGGGGTTACACACACACGCACAACCTCAGCACACACGCACACACGCACACATTGGAAAAGTCTGTCCTCCAAAACAACAGTGGCAGCACTATTCACTTATTAATAAGCAGGCTTCCAGACTGATTTCTCAGATTTTGCCATTTGTGACCCAGACTGGAATTTTCTAATGAGGGATGCAAGCTGCTTAAGGAAATGGAAAAGTGTGATAGTGTTGCGGTAGTATGCAATTTATCTAAATCACAACCCCAGATTAGTGGTCAAATTCTGCTCACAATGGTCACAAGGTAAAATCATCATATTAAAAAGGCCCTTTTTATTAGTTTCAAATGTCACAAGAACAGGCAGTGGAAATGTTAATATTTAAACATCTGCAACCGCAAGTATCCTGTATCTTTGTCTTTCAGTCTCTTCTAATCACCCCATTATTCTGCTTCACATTCTTTTGGAACTTGATCACTGCTGATGTTCATCGCTCACTCTCCCCTTCTGCTTGACAAATCAAACACATCCCAACTTGCAACATTTTCGTGGACAAAGATAGGCAAAAGAAAACCGCAACAATTTTCTGCAGAAACAGTCCTTGTGAATGTTTATGCGTGTGTGCTGCTTTGCGACATTCTTTTCTTAATAGAACTGGCAAAACATAGCGGAAGGAAATGCTGATCACAGACGGGCGGGAATCAATTTCCAGACCATTACTGGCTGAATTACAGCGTGGCAGAAAGGAAGATGCCAAGGTAGCAGGTAGAAAGAACTGAAAAGGAATCAGTGAGAGTGTATGTGGCAGGGAAAAAGAACAGCTTGCAGCATTGGAGCAGAAAGAAGTTACAGAAAAGGTTATGTAAGATGGTTTGCAGTGAGCTGCTCTATTTCCTCCTAATTCGTAGCTTCCCTCTGCAACACCATCAATGACACAAGTGCAGGAATGTTTCTGCAGCAGGTACCAAATCAGTCGTCTCAAATGTTGGCTCAAAAGAGCATCTGAATCTTTTAACAACTACGCACATACATGTGAACGTGTCGGTGCGCAGAGCTGAGACTGGATAAGAGGAAATCTAAATTGAGAAATGTTATTTGTTTCAGAAGAAAACCGCATGGCATCAACAGAAGTTTGCTTACTACAGAGAGGTGTATGGCATAATTGCATTTGTCTCCATCTACACAGGTGCTGCACAATCATGGAGGCGAGCAAAGCACATGCCGAGACACAGCATCCGCCCTTTGTTGACATAAACTAGCCTGCAGAGATGTGTGGCTGTGATACATTTCAGATTGAAAGCCAAGGGGCCGTGGATTTTACTCTAAAAAAAACGTTTTTCTTGGTTTTGTGGAATCACTACAATGCAACACATATGGGGAAGTCATAAGCACAGTTGAGTCGAGTTTGTTGCTGATTGCTTAACCTAAAAACTTTATTTCAAGAAGTTACACACACACACACACACACACACACACATTAACAATTAGAGAGGTTATATCTTGACTCTGAATACTTGTCTGCACACTGCAAGATGCCACGTTTGTGCCGCAGTGACTAACTGTCACATTGAACAACAACTTATTTTTACGAAACCAGCTCTCCTGCCGCCCCCGTTCTGGGTGGACATGAACAAACATGAACAAAGTTACGAATGTGTTAATGTGTGTGTGTATGTATATAGGATGTATTATGGGGATTGGAGTTGGTGATAGAACGAGACCAATCGCCTGTCAAAAGTTCCTGTGTGTGTGTGTGTGTCATTTTGATTGCAACAGACTCTGTTGTGTGTGCGGCTCATGCAAACATCGATGTGTGTGTTTTCTCCTTTGCATGATTGAGCAGGTCTCGCAGTCCTACCAAGGCTGCAGTTATTCTTTCAGCCACAGGCGGAGGAGCCCAGATACTTCATTATGGCCTCATTCATCACCCTGGGACAGCTAGGCACCGCCTCCCCATCTCCCTCTAACCTCGTCCGCTCCACTTACAGCTTCACGAGTCCCTCGCTCAGCATCTCCTCCCTCCTTCACCTCATGTTCCTCCCTTGGCGCACTGTTCCTCTGCACTCTGCCTTCCTTTGGTCAGATCTTTACCCTCTACCCCTTCCTCACGCTCGCTTTACTTACCTTTTTTTAAGGCTCACCCGCTTTCTCGTTTTTAATTAACTCTGTGTGATGTTCCACGCCCCTCTCTCATGAACTTCCCCACTCCCTTTTCTCTCCTCCTTCACATAAACCTGGCTCATCTTTCATTCCTGTTATTCCTCCTTCTCCTCGTCCCAGAGTGGATTTGCAGCTCAGCCTGCTGCACTCAGTGTCCTATAACATGTTCTTACCTGGCATGTTATTATCCAGAGAATTGGAGAACCGCTGATGTATGTTATGGTTCTACAGCTCCTCAAAGGCACTTTAAGACAGAAAGTTGTTTGATGGATTATTTATAAATAAATAGTTACACATCTTCCTTTGGAACCACAGATTGTCTTTAAATTTCTGTTTGTGTGATGAAAAAAAACATTGTTAATTGTTGAGCATCAACGGTGTTGTTAGGCAGATTGTTAAAAACTTTGGACAGAGCCAAAGGGACCTTTTCCCTCTGCCTTCACACTTTATGCTTAGCTAAGCTAATGTGTCTATTGACAATCCATCTGACCCAACATCTAAAACTATTCTTTTAAATGGTGGTTCAATCGGGAATGAACTCGACAGGGAGATTTGTAATCAATGACCTTGTGAAGTCCAGAAACTGGGGGTGCTGTTTGCTGACGGAATGATGAGCTCATGAATCGGATGATCTGAGGATCTGGGAGCACATGGAGGGTTTTGAAACAGCAAGCGTTAAACGCATTAAAAAGGTAGAAAATCAAATTCAGAAGAGACAGCAAAATAAATGCTTATGATGTATGATGTAGGTTTTATTGTGCTTATTGGATAGATCTGAACAGGTCTAAACACTGACGCAAAGAAAGAATGAGTGATCATGCGAGAGGAGTGATTCATGTATAAGAAGTAGGTATATTTAGGCAGAGTGAAGACTTCCTGTCTGTACACTCCAGCTCCATGTCTTTTCCTTTATACGATCATCACCCAGGGCTTCCATCTTTTCCATGGCATAAAAAGCATTAAGAGGAGGTGCATGGCCCTTTTCAGTACTTTTCCTAACCCTGCGTGAATCTGTGCTGTGTGTGTGTGTTTGGACCACATGAGTGGGGAGCCTACCTGCTGTCCCACATGGTTGGCATTCAGCCTAATTAAAGCTCTTGTTGCCCCACAAACTGGGGGTATTACCATAAGTGCTCCCTGAGGTCCTGTATTTATGGCAACTTGGCATTATAAACCAGGATAAAAAGGGAGCAGGGACGAGTCTGGATTCTCCGCACGTCGCCATAGAGACGGAAACATTTCCAGGCAGCCCATCAGCTAACCGCCAATGCCAGTCTACGTGCCCACATGCCCCCGGCATGGCCATTAGAAGCCAAACTGCTTGAGTTTTGGTCATATTCAGATATTTAAATGTGTTAAAAAAAAGGCAGACGAAGCAGCTCTCTTTGTGACAATTAACTGACGTGTGTCTCTACCTATCTCCCTCTCGCCGTCTCCGACAGAGTCCACTCCTCCACAGCCATATCCACCATTTATACTTGTGCAACATAGCGGCCGTACCTTTGGGACCAGCCCAGCCTGAACCGAGCGGAGGACACGGGACACATGACTCTGAGCTGAGGTCAGTGAGCAGAAGCCGTCCTCGCACAGCCTGAACAAAAATGTTATAACACTTTCCAGGTGACAACCACACACAGTAAATGCAAATTGAAACCTCTGTGAATTGGCCGAGGTGGAGGAAATGGAATAAACGGAATAAACTTTGCTACGAGCATGAAAAGCATTGCTCTCTCACTGTGATTCAGAATAATCCCCCACGAGGACTTCAATGAACTCTGCGAGAGCTGGCACTTCCGCCGCTCGCTGTGAAACCAAAAATAGCTCTGTTTTGTGTGGTACGTGCAGCCGACTGATCAAAATAAAAGAATTTCCACTGCCAAAAGTACCACCCTGAAACTTTTCCACAGACAGGGCTGTTGTGTCAGGGCCTCCCGTCTCTTTGACCAAACATGGACGGAGAAACACGGGACGCGTGGATCACAATCAAATTAGCTCGATGCCAAAGCCGCGGCTCAGCTGTGTGGCTAATTTTCATTATTAACGCAAGGCCAACCCACATCCCATGAAACTCCAATCCATCTCCTCGCGAGTAATGAAAACTACAGGACTGGAGGCAGCCCTCGGCTAAGTGAACGCAACTCAGGCCACTTTCACAACAATGTCAGGAGATGGTGAAAGGAGATAGGTGAGGAACAACATCTGGGGCCTCTTTGATCACTGACGGCTCGACGTGGGAGAGAAAAGGGGAAGGGAAAAAGACGGGGGCGAGTCTGAACAGATTAATCTCTTTGTGTATGCGTTATCGAGGACACTTTGTTCCATCCGCTGTTGAACAACGCGGCAAAGGCAGAAAAATCAGTAGGAGTGTTCAGACAGTAGAAGTTCAACTAGAAGATACAGAGGTCCCAACGCTTCACCCATTCACCTCCAGAACAGACACATTCCTTAAAAACTGCTGATATAAAAGAACTTATTTGGAAACATTTTTTTTTTTAATTTGAGGATATTTTACAAAAAGTGGTTCTGTTTGTGAACCTTGAACAAAGCTCTATTGTCGCATGCAGGTCTCAGCATGACCGCGGGCTGATTTCCATTTGATGTTTATGGTAATCAACTAAAACCCTGTAACCTAATGTTCATTTTAGGCAGTAAACAAGCAAGAAGCAAAAAGGACATAGTGTGAAGATGCGGTTGAGATGGAATCCAATGGTGAAATTTTTTTCTGGCTCACATTACGCGTTTGAGGTGCTGCTACAGAAAGGATCGTTATTAAGGATCGTTTGCCGTTACCTCCCCCATTACAGTTTTTTTTACCTTCGACCCCATTTTACAAATCTTTTACGGTGTCATGGATTTCGTCCCGGTCCATTTACTTCTCTCTGACCCTCCTCCATTCCTGTCCTCTCTATTAATTTGCCTCAATCCTCTTATTCCCAAGCCACTCTATACCCGTCTCCCTGCCTCTCCATCTTCCTCTCTCACACTCCTCCCCCCTAATCACTCCCATCACTCTCTTGTGAAGAGGGGAGGGAAGCAGGCTCTTGTGCTTGACGGACAGGGCCCGAGCGCAGACGTCCCCCCCGTGGTCGACCTTATCAGTTGCCAAGCTTGGCCGAGCTGAGTGGCAGGCTGCTTTTACTGACTGCACGTATCTCAGCCAAGGAAAGCAAGTGTGATCAAAATGGCTAAGTACACAAGAGACTATGCACTC
Source organism: Apeltes quadracus (assembly GCA_021346845.1). Taxonomy (NCBI): domain Eukaryota; kingdom Metazoa; phylum Chordata; class Actinopteri; order Perciformes; family Gasterosteidae; genus Apeltes; species Apeltes quadracus. Next base: position 5,412,002 of record CM037933.1, read on the forward strand.
TGTTGTATAATTAAAATGAGGCCACTGCTGATATATTCCTTTTAATTTGCAAAGACCTTCAGATGTCATTCAAGAGCTTTTGTTTCAGTAACCCCACTTCTGTCATAACGGTGACACAATCCAATTCACTCACTTAATCTGCTATTTAACTCAAGTTTTCTCCTGTTGTGTCAGAGTTTGGCTTTCTGTGCCACAAGTCATGACTGGAAAGCAGTGAGAGTGATTAAGATTAAGGGATAGAAGCTGAAAAACGACGTAAGGGGACTAACGTTTTCTGTCACTTCTCTCCAAAACCATGTGCCATTATTTCTGTGTAACGTCGCAACACGTACCAACTCGTGGGAACAAACAAATGCTCTTGGGACTAAAGACGGCGAGTGCCGTGTCTGAGGATTGTTGGGCCATAGCACTTTGGTCCAGATGGAAATATCTATTAGATGAATTTCTAACGCTTGACGAGACGAACGCCCACAGAATCTGCGAGGCGTGAGGGTGCAGGCAGATCATCCCACCGTTTAGGAGCTACTGCTAAAGATGGATCACCTGTTCGAGGGACAGACAGGGGGACACGGGGCATCAGACCTGAGAGTGCGAGCGGGCGAGAAGGGGTGAAGTAGATCAGTTACATATGCAGGAGCCCTGGAGTGCTCTCTAAGTGAGGGGGAGAATTTGGTGCGTATCCTAGTGCATCCTAAGAGCTACAGGGAGCCGGTGGAGGGATCAAAGTACGGGGGCGATGTGAGGCCAACGGTTAGTCCTGGTGAGTCATCTGGCTGCAGCGTTTTGAATGACCGGCAAACGGTTGAGAGCAGCTATACGCTAAATGATTAGAGAAGTGAATTACAGTTAGCGACGAGGTGAACGCTTGAACGATCATTTCAGGTTCAGCGGTTGACAGCACAGCTCTAGACAGCTGCTTAACCAGCATATTTATTTATTTGGGTTTATCAGACTAAGGACAGCCTTTGAGTTTTAAAAATATCCTTGTATCCAGGCAGAAATGACGCGGCATTGCTAGAAGATGATGTCTTCTACTGGATATGTGAAGAATATGGTGGGAGGTGAAAATCACAGCTCAGACATGAACATGGAAATGGGAAGACACAAATCCACACAACAGATCCGAGGCTAATTTTGTATATTTTATACTAATCAAAAACAGAAGAGGGATGAATAAATTACCGCACAGAAAAGGTAATGTTTTTCAAATGGTAATAGTGAAAAAGTAAAGAGTCGACACGATTACAGCCTGTTTTTGGAGATTTAGATAATGAAACACAAGTAGTGATTCAAATCAATGACGCTGATTCAATGCAGCTCAGAGTTAATGCACCACTGCGTGCCAGCGCCACGCCATCGATTGGTTGACGTAACACACAGATGCAGGCGGCGGGTCCGGCAGCAGGAGGGAGGATGGGGGTTGGTGAGGCGACCACCGGCTTACCAAACCAAATTTCTACACTCGCCGCCTGTAGAACAACTAAAGATCCTCTTGCAGAAGCTAATTCATTCATCCCTCTGTATTCCAACACCGCCCCTTCCCCATGACCATGAAGCGTTCCTCGTCCCGCTGCTTCGGTGAGCTCAGCAGATTTGCTTTCTCTACTCCGGAGAGACTTTGAAGTGATGGATGTTTGTCTTGAAGGCCGTCAGGAAGTGGTCAGAGGACAACAATTAACAAATCCATTTCATCTTGTAATTCCACTCACGAGCGTGATAAATCACTGCGGAGGCTGGTTTTTTTGTAGGCGGCTGCTCAGAGCCCAGGTAGAGAACAGCTGCAGGCCTCTCTGTGCTCCAAATCAAAACCTCTTCTGGTGTTTTTTTTTTTTTTTCTCCCCTTGTTAGTCTTCTACCGGCAGCTCACACAAGGGTGCCATCAACAGAGCTGGCAGCACGTCTGTGTGGAATGCACTCTGGCAATTTACGGACACACTCACACGGTCAACAAAGCCTGTTGAGCCCATGTAAACTGTTCTTAAACTCGACACATATCAGCATGATTGGAGGCAGGGCGGACATATATATATAGACATGCACTGATGCAGTGACACCATGACACATGCAAACACACACACACAGTTTTGGAGACAATAGTCTGCACACTTCCCGATATAAGTGTCCGGGTTAAAAATAAAAAGGGGAATGCATGTCGCACAGCTGTGATTTGCTGTGATTTTTTTTTTGTGCTGTCAGTCTGCCGAAATCACAACAGCTGAGCTGACAGGGCGCCGCCTCTCAGCGGCCTTCTGCTGTTCACTTGCTTTTATATTCCCTTCCTGCTTTAACAATCCATCACCACACCTTTAGCCATTTCTCTTCCCTTCCTTTCTCCCTCGAAACTCATCTTCTCACCTCCATCTCCTCCCCCCCTTGTCGGAGGCCAACGCCATCTACACGTCTCCTGGCAACTGTGTTGCAACAAAGCAGCACCTTGGGGAACAAAAATCAAGTGGCCCTTTTTACGCAGTTCGCTGTAACTTTAACTTTATTAAATTAAACTCTTTAACACTTGTGATGGGATAGACTAAGAAAGGACATAACACACAAACAAACAAACCCACGCACACCCACACACCCACACACACACCCATCGTAGATTGCCCAAAGAGTCACGGCATGCATGACTCCCAAAATAAAAACATTCCTAAATAGTCAAGATAAGTCAACAGTGTCCCTAAGAAAACCAACCAGTCACTGAGGAGCTCAGCTATCCTGAATGAAAGTGTCAAAATGCAGAATTTACACAACTCGGGGGAAAAGTCTTGACTCGCTGCCAAAGACAACTCTTGTCCAATCAGCGCCCCCAGAAGCGAACAAATCAGCCACTGGATAAAGGAGATATGTTCAAAAATGTTTAAAAGTTACTCACCGCTTCCCGCTTGCCCCCCCCCTCCCCCTCTCCGTCTCATTCCCAGCACAGCTGGGAGGGGGGGCAAACGCACTGACAACTTACAGGAGGATCTCAGCGGGGGCAGAGGGAAAGGACTGGAGCTGAGGTGATGAAATGGAGACGAGAGGTTCTTGCTTGCAGATCACGTCAGCGGGTTGAAAGCGGCGACTGTAATTAAAAGGACCAGGAGCGAGGGAGCTTTTTTTCAAAAAGACGAACCTAATCAGGGGGTGGGGGTGTGGGGGGGGGGGGGGGGGGACACCAAGCCGGTCGCCGAGGGGACAAACAGTCCACAGCATGCACCCCTCCCACTGCCTGTCAACAGCAGTCCGCATTTGCTCCTAAGCTCTTTTCCCAACGTGCACCCAACCCTTTATTGGTCTGACAGTTTTTTGCGCCCCGACATCATGTAGCAGAGACAATTTAAGATAGTTCACGGAAAAGGGAGGAATCAGGACCCGGCGAACTGCGGTGCAAACATTGCTCGGGTAAAACCTTGGTCCCGTGTTTCCATTCATTACAATGTAATGCAAATAAAGGCGTCTTCAGCTGTACAGCAGCTGACCTTTACCCTCACAGCCAGCGCTAGTGCACATCGCTAGTGCACTGATGGGGATGCTAGTGCATCCCCATCAGCGGGATCTGGGTGACAAATCATACACTAACCTTAGCCAAAAATGTCCGACTCTGAGGGGAGGAGAGATGGCTCACCGCCACCTCTGCCTCGCAGTCATGTGTCAAATAATGACATGCAGAGAAACGGCGAGGGAGAGCGTGAACACAGGAAATGGGGATCCATCTCCGCCCAGTCTGAGGTTTCTGGCACCTCCGGCAAAAACGATGTGGGCAGAACGTCATCACGTCTTCTGTGGCGCTCACACTGTGCCCCTACTGTTCTGAGGAGTGTGCGGTAGCCAGACCCACAGCTGTAGATCTAGAGGGCTTTCTGGAGAACAAGCAGCGCTGCAGACAAGAGAGGCGGCTCCTGTCTGCACCTCACAACAAAGGCCCGTGTTGTTGCTGCTGCTGCTGCTGCTGCTGCTGAAGATTCGCAGGTATTCACATAACATTTGCATTCGACAAGCACAGACACACAAGTAAAGACAATGACACATGGGAGGACAGAAAGACGTTATTAAGTATGCCAACACTACCCCATTCACCAGCCTGAAAGACACAGCGATACAGAAGATTTATGAAGATTACAGCAATTACAGGCCAAAAGCCTCATGTTATGTTGCTGCTTCTATGGAAACTGAACTGCTGTGGTCCACGTCAATCAAAACCGGTACAAAAGCTTACCATCATGCCCAAAATATGCTAAGAATCCCCCTTCTGTGCCAGGCAAAATTGGTGCCATTTGCACCGAGGAAAATCGCAGAAATAACCACGCAATGCCAGCGAGCTGCCAAATGCTTCTCAAAAAATGAGATCCTTTATCACAGCTGAAAACAAAACGTGCGTAAAGAAGGTTTGAGGTGCGTCCAGAAAAAAAGGGATGGAAAGAAAAGGAGAAAAAAAAAAAAAAGAAACGCCCCCTCGCCCCTTTATCCAGACACAGAGGATAAGTCATGTACTTATCCTCCTCTTCCCTTCAGGAACAAATGAAGGTATCAATCAATCCTACGGTCCCACAGAGGGAGGGAAGAGAGGGGCCACAGGCTTGCAGAGAGAAACCACTGCAAGAATACAAGATGATTTTTAGGAGAAAGAGGTCTAAAGCCAAATAGCAGCTCATTATTATACTACGAGTGAATACTGGATGTTTTCCATGCCTATGCACAGAAGAATATAGCTGAACGGCCAGATGCTTCTCATGATCCCGAATATAATGGTTTAAGCAAATCTAAAGAAAAGTATAAAAGAGGTACTAAAATAATCATTGATGAAGATGTGTTCTTCCAAGAATAAAAGACAATAGAACATCTGTCTGAAATCGGTGCTTCATGACATCAGAGATGTCTTGGAGCGCGCCATCGAGCCGCTCCTCAAGGCCACTCTTATCACATGCAGCCACAAAAAAGGGGGTGGAATTGGTCTGGCGACCCGTCATGTCCAGCAGTGAACACATGGATCCTTCAGTTTCCTCGGCTGCCTGGCTCGGCTTTGCGCAGCGAGTCCGGAGACCACGAGCTGAGCTTCAGCCAAAGAGAAAGACGGAGGGAAGGAATACAAAGGGAAGAGAAAGAAGAGAGGCAGACTGAACTTATTGTGTGCGTATTTAAAGAGAATTAAAAAAATGAGGAAGGAGGAAGCAGAATAAATGGACTCTGTGGCCGGGAGCAAAGTCAAGAGACTAAAATAGAGAGGGATGAAGAGAGAGCTGCACCCGCTCTTCTCTTCTCGCTGGCCTGGCACTCATCCTTTTGGCAGACACTGTGATATCCATTGCATATTGGTAACCATGCAGAGAGCGCACACACACACACACACACACACACACACACACACACAAACGGGACAAGGGTTAAAAGAAACATTGCTAGCTTTGAGGGGATTTTTGAGCCAATGTGCTTTTCTTTGTGAAAAACTCAGTCTGAGGCATCACACCGCAACTAACTGAGGAGCCAAGATGGGCCCTTGTTAGACAGGATAATTTTCACAGCTGTTTCCGATCTGTTGGAGCTCCTCGTGGGCCGAGAAGAGGACGGTAGGGGGGAGGAAAGGAAAAGCGAGGAAACAAAAAGGAAGGAGAGGAGTTTGGGCAAAAAATTAGAAGAGACGCTGTCTGTCACTTTGACAATAACTCAATAGCCCACAACGTCCTCATGAGCTCCTGAGAGAAAACACTTCTACTTAAAGGAAAGCTTAGATTTCACAACAGCGCAGCTGTTTCAGTTGCACGACAAAAGCCCATGTGTATAGTGAAGAGCCACCACACACACACACACACACACACACACACACACACACACACACACACACACACACACACAAACAGACAACTCCAAAATAAGGGGAATGAGCTCAACACAATGGAAAATCTAGTCATTAAGTTCATAAGTGTTTTTGTTTCCTCTGCATCTTTTGTAAAACCTTCTCCTTTCTCATCTTTTAATGTGCTCGTCCTTCACTCCCATAATACATCTTAAAGCTTTGGGTAAGAGTGGACACACACACACACACACACACACACAAACACAAAATTGCTCCCAGCACATTCAAACACACTCCCACACTTACTTTCATAGTCTCGGCCGTTAGTCACTGTGTCATCATTAACCGTCCGGTCCAGCTGCTGCAGAGTACACACTGGCTAATATACCCTGCAGAGTGGATATCAGAGATGTTGGTCAAACCAAACAGGAAGACAGCACATAGGAAATATACACAAAAAAAAACTAACTGTAGAATCTTTTCTTGTTAATGAGAATGAATGATGAGACACGGGCTGAGCTGTGATAGCAGACTGGGTGTTTTCATGTTGGGAACCAAACACGCCATCTCCACACTGACAAATAAGGCAGATGAAATCACACTCACGCTGCCGTGTCTGATTAGGCCATGACCGGAGAGAACCCCGACCTTTTTTTGATTATCCGTGTGTGGGGTCATAATTGTGTGTGTGCGCACGGATAGTCACCGCCTTCTGTAACATACCTCAGTGACTCAAGCATCTCAAAGCTGCAATTCATGGACAAACCGCACATTTTTTTCTCTTTTCTATATAAATCAGGTTGTATTTGTGTCTACAGCTGTGGGTCTGCGTGGGGGAGATGTTAATCATTACCACCACAGTGATGAACTGTGGCTGAAAGGGTTTGCATGGCGAGAGGCTAACGACGAGTCCTCGCAGAGGGGGGAAAACTGGAGGAGACCTCCCTCAATAGCAGTTTCCAAGCGTAACAACCCTAAACTTCCCAGAAAAAAAGGCTCAACCTTCGAGGCTTCACGATATGGGATTTCTGGCGTGTTCCCAAAACAAGCTCATGATCCCCTGATAACAGCTGAGGCCCCGAGCCCCCGCTGGCGCACACACACACACACACACACACACACACACACACACACACACACACACACACACACACACACACACACACACACACACACACACGCGCGGTCTCCATGGATCAGCTCCGTGTGACACAATCAATCAGTGGATATTGCTTTTATTGACAGTCCCACAAGAGTCTCCTTCTGTTTCATGATCTGTGGCCTTTTGTTTTCCCACTGCCCCTCGTACTGCGCTTCCTTCCCCCCGTTTTTCAATCGTATACCAGCATTTGAGTCTGAAACCATTTTCTGTCCACTCTTTCATCCTGGACTTGTTTCTGTTACCACCATCAGCTCCTCCATTTCAGCTGCCAATAGATACAAATATTATTACACACAAACACCTGGACGGTCACACACAGACACACACACACACACACACAGCATTGATTGTAGCCCCCAAGACGATCAGACAACACAAAAGTATCTCCTCTCCTTTGGGGGTAAAGAATGAGGAGTTGGGGAGGAGAGCCAAAGCACGAGGACTCATGCATATTTCATATCTGGTGTGATACCCTTTCTGGGCCATGCATAATGCAGACACTGTTTAAGGATGAGCATTGGGGGGGGGGCAGGGAGGGAATTAAGTTGGGGGTATTAAACGGAAAATGAGTTAACAGCCACTAACCATCAGTCCATAATTTCCACATATCGGGAGTGCACGCATGTCTTCATCAGAACACTAGATGCAGGACACGTTTAAATTAAGCTTACAAGATGTGTTCGCAATTCACACACAGACCCTTTTCGCCCTTGACGACGGTCCCTATTCATCATTTTTTATAATCGTTTCTATAGCTAGAACATTATTGGAGCAATCTGGAAATGTGGCAATAACAAGACGTCAGAATGGCAAGAAACGACATCTTATCAACAGCTTGCTCGGCCGTCTGACTGAGCATTTTTACTGTTGTTCTTGTCTTGTTTGTTTCAATGTCCCTGTGTTGTCAGATCTCCACAACCATTTAAGTGCTCAGCTGACAGAACATACTGCAAACATAAAGCTCCCTTTCCCTCAGAATGTAAAAGGTGAAGCACATTATTACACAGTAAAAACTGAGAAAATGTCTCTTGGCAGCAGCCGAAGTTCGTCTCCCTTGAATTCCCCTTATGTGCAAAGTCCTATTCCAGTTAACCAGATGTTATATATCAGCATTGCTGTGGGGAAGCCAGGCCGCCCGTCCCATCAATAAGTCTTTCAAGCCATACGGTCAGATCATCCTCTGTATTTTGACTTAGCGTTCAACAGAAGCCAAGTAAAAGGGGTCAATAACTCCACCGTGACAAAGGAAATCCTTTCTCTTTAGTGGCTTTAACAGAAAGCTGCCAAAGTGCCCAATTCCTCTACTATCAGTGGGTGTAACCTACATTTTGACAGGAAACAGTCAAAGTGGATATTAAAAGGGAGACAACAGTTTAAGACAGCCTATCACATAGATGGAAACAAGGCAATAAGCTTTCTGGCAGCAACCCGTCAGTTCAAAAAGGCTTGATGTTGGCCTTCCTCTGGCTTTATAGCCTCACTTTCCCTCCATTTCTCATTAGGTGGTTTTGCTCACAGTCTCTTTCCACATTTCTCTGTTCCTCCTTCTCTCTATAATTGCCGATAGCTCAGGGAGCCATTTCAGCTGTAAACAAGTGAGTTTTCCTTTTGCGATTTTTAAGTGATCTATTTTCTAATCCAAACCTCATCTTTCCTCCCTTTCTGCAGCCCCACGCCCTCAATCCGGATGAACTACGCTTGGTGAAAATACCAGAGATGCGTTTCCCTGGGCCACTGGGGATGTCCACCATCCAATTCCAGTCAAACAGATGTCATATATCAACCTCTCCCTCTCTGAGGAGGACACGCTGCGAGAGAGTAACAGAAGAGTGGAGGAAAAGGGAAAGAACAAAAGGAATGATCCGGGAGGCTTTTGTAAGGAAGCGGGCTAAAAGTCAGACCCCCCATGCTGCACTGCGAGCGCACACATAAACACAGTAGGATAGCAACAATGGCGAGGATGGGGTTACCCCTCCACCGTTCTGCAATCCCTCTGTTACCTGTACATCATTTTCACCCCCCTCCTCCCTCCATCCCTCCCACTGTGTCCAGATTTTCTCTCGCAAACTATAAAAAAAGTAATTTACGGTGAATTTACCCACTTTTCCATGAAGTCTTCCCATTGTGCTTTTGCTTTTGGGCAAATAGCCGTCATAAAAAAGGTTGTTGATGGGCTCATTATGATTTGTTGGCGCTGGGAAGCAGTCATCAGTCACAATGGCGGGAGGGGGCCGTCTGGCCGTATGGCTACATGGTGGTTAGATAGATGGATATGGAGCAATGTAAACAAATAAATGACCCCCATACATCTGGTGGTAACATGCATTCTGGGTAATTGTAGGGTTACAATTGCATGAATGATTCTGTAAACGCAATCAGACGCAGAAATATTAGCGGTCGAATGTGTATTTATGCAATATGGTAAAATAAAGATTGCAGGTATTTCAGTTATGACCTAAGTAGCACAACCTGAAGATAACTTCATCACAAAAGTCATTACGATACACTTCCTGGGGGAGCTGAATGTGTGAAAAAATGAGCACTGGCCAATGAGTCACGATCCATCAAAATAGTATTGTTGATTAAAGGCTTCCGTCTCTGCCATGTTGATCGCCCACTCCATTAATCGGACTCCTCATATCATACAATCCCTCTTGAGACACAAGATGTGGCTTGTTCCTGAACTTGAATTTGGACAGAACACCTTTATTGTTTGTCAATGTCGAGATCAGCCGAGGTAAAGTCACACTATGTGTCCAGTAATTTTTAATGATTACTGAACTGTTAACGTCTCAGAAAGACAAGCAAGTTCAGTAAATGGCATCTTATTTTGTCCATAAGTGTAAATGTGTTGGTCTGTTGATGTTTACCTAAAGCCTGCGGTGATTGGCTGATAATATGGGATGAATAGAGCGAGATGATTGAAATCTAATTAATTCAGATACGTTTTGAACCAGGGCCACCGACAGGGTGGAAATGTACCGTTCCATCTCCCCATCTCCCCCATCCCTCCATTAGCCTGCCCCTTCCTCCCTCCGCCCTGACTGTCCTATCTGTGTCCTGGCTTTTTTTCTTTGTGGTTCAGGGGTTCTAACTGCCTTAAAAAGATTCCCTTGTGACGCCGTGAAGCGAGACCGAGAGGGGGAGAGAGGGAAAATCTCATTAGAGAAAGCTGTCAACTGTACGGGCCGAGCTCGGACACAGAGAAAATACAAATGGCCTGAAAGAGCCAACAGTAATTTGGAGCGCTGCCATGCAGCACATTGCTTTGTGTCAGCTGCATATTGGACAGTGCATTTTATTAAATCAGGAAGACTGGGAAACCTCAAAACAATGGAATAGATGAAAATCTGCTGATGGAAATGACATTTGTCATTTGTTTTTGTTAGACTGTATGCAATAAAATACATTGGCGACAGATAAAAAAAAAATGAAGCGAGAGCTGCATCTAGCCACACGAGCAGAGGAATTGACTCTGAAATGCTACAAACACAAAGAAGTAGTATATTTTTCTGGGAAAAGTGTGTGAACTCAAAATGAATTGCGTGATTTAAAGGCGGATAATGAACTGGCAAAAATGAGAGGCTTGGTTAAATCTCAGGAGAAGCTGCATATTAGAACAGAAAAGATGTAAGTGTGGTAATTGTACCAGGCATGCAAATTAGCTTGTTATCCATGTATCTATTCCTTATGTATCTTGTGACGTCATGAAATAAAAAAAGGAAGCAGACGGATATTCTTTTTGAGAAGCTGAAACCAACACATATTGGTCACAAGCCGTTTTCATGGCATTTTTATGCGTTATTGCAGAAAAGGCGCATGTGGATCTGATAACATTAACAATGTTTTGCATTCTGCAGAATCCTCGTCAGTTAAGACGACATGCAAAGATTTTGACTGAACAATTTGACTTCATGTAACCGGGCAGCAATCCAGCAAACTGATTCAGAAAGTAAAGTAAACCCTTCCCTTACTTCTCTCCCTTTCATTAAAAGTTGTTCTCAGCAGCTTTGTTAGGAGTAATGGAGCAATAGAAACACTGCGGTCAGCTATTTTCCTTTTTCCAAATGTTATCCATACCACTTGCGTTGCAAATTCATCACCCTAACCCCAACATGAAAGCACTCATTAGCTGAAATTAAACCAAGGTTGTCTTTTGCACTTCAAAAGGTAGGAAGATGTAAATCAATGTGAAATCTTTGTACAGCCCCTGGAAACCGAGCAGACACACACACACACACACACACACACACACACACACACACATGCCGCACGCACACAAGCACCCTTTTCCCCATCCTCTCATTCCCATCTTCCTCTCTTTCTGTCCTTTTGGAAAAGACAAAGGGCAAAAAACACCGCCTCTGCAACTTCTCAAAGTCGGTGATGATGTGACCTCTCCACCCTGGTCGCTTTCAGTCAAGCATAGTTTCCTCTACATCAAAGCCCCACCCCTGTGGGGTGCGCTCATCAGACGAACCAAGCGTTCCTCTGGGATGGTAATCAGAGGTGACGCCTTAATGAAGCCAAAACACTGCTTGGCAGAGAGCAGGCCTCCACATTAAGCCGGACTTGTTTTGTTTTGGGAACTGTGAGTCACCTGCAGTGTCCAGGGAGCTGCACACTACACAGAGCGACCGACCAAACGGCAAATCAATTCTACGGTACAGTTTATATCTGCAGTTTGGAAGAATGGGGAGTGAATACAAGTGTACGTGAAGGTGTGAGTCGTTGTGCATGGAGCATAAACCAATATTTATGAGTGTGTGTACTGCATGGACAACAAATTACACACAATCTGAATCAGACGGCATTTATTGCCACATAGGTTACACATATACTTGACGAATTGGTGCAAATACGAGAATGAAATTAGATAAAGTAAAATAATACAAATCAAGGACAAGTCTGGTACGCTGCCTTGGATGCAGAGAGGGACTGTCCATACATTTGGGTTTTACCTCTCTGTTTGAAACCGAGCCTGAAAAGGTTGTAAGTTTATCTTCTTCTAAAAGTAATTTAGAGGTTGACACCATGCCGTGTCCTCTTATTCACAAAAGATATATATTATTCATTGGATGTGAAGAAACCTTTCAAGAGAAGGTATCAACAGTAAACGGTTCCCATCCCACACACAGGACCTTGTTTTACATCAGCCTCCACACAGCCACAGTCCTGCTTCGAACTTTCTCCATTCAGGAGCCAAGAACCCAAAGTAATAAATTCCTGCTGTCGCATTATGACTCACCCACAAAGACTGTCAGAAATATCACAGAGAATAGTCGACAAGGCTGCCATGACGCAAGAGAGGAAAACAAGAAAACAACAGCATCTGAGTGGGTGTGAAAATTGCTCCGGCTTGAACTGAAGAAAAGACGTTCATCGCTATGACGAAGAGCATCTCCTTTAGAGTGTTTACCTCAATCCTTTCAAAAGCAGAGCACCAAAAAAAAAAAGAAGGTTTTAGCCAAGGGACTGATAAGTAAACAGGACCCCAAGACTATATAAAAGTGTAACCAGCTCAGGACTGATACAGCTTGCCCACTCATAGCCCTGTGCTTGCAGGAGCAGGGCACTGCTTGAATTCAAGATCGTATTGAAACACAGACATCACTCCGAAAGGTTTGTGATTCGGTGTCTGTTATTGGCCAAAGGACCAATGCCATTGAGGCTCAAAATATATAATAAGCTGCTGGAAAAGATTTTTAAAAACGTGTTTCCTGTAACCTAAATAATGTCTATTTTGATATAGTGATACCTTTTAGCGCTTTAATTTAAAATAGAGATCAAATCAAAGAACAGCTTCAACACTTCTTGGCAGCAATGAACACAATTCCTAGATGTTTGAGAGTGTATCTTATTATGCTGCAAAGTCTACTGTTTAAATGTCTTAAAAACCTGTTTTAACTCTACTGGTCAGCAGAAGGTGAGTCCTCTGAATGGAAAAAGAAGTCAGATTGCATGGAACGCCACAAGAAAAACACCCTTCTTCTCCCTTGATTCATTGGACAACTTAAACAGGAGTAAATGGTCAGTAGTAGTATCGTGTCTTGTTCAATACAGCACAATGTTCACTAATGCTTTAGGGCAGGGTCAGTGAAACTTACAGATCGCTTCTGCCAAAAGAGCCGTATACGGCGTCTCTACATCTCCACCGCAAATTCTGTTTATTGATTGCAAAGTCAAGATGCCTGTAGGAATAAAACTCCAAATACACTAAATGTACTCAAGCTTCAACTACAAAGAGCAATGAGACAATACACCCTACACAGAGATGTGGATTCTCTCTTTTTTAGGCTCATTGAACAGCAAATGAATGTGAAACTCTGAAAAAAGTTTACTACTTTCTCATTCAATAAACTTGAGTGAGACCATGAGGAGCACGTTATCTCTCAGCGCCAATTGTTCATCATACCGTTTTTCCCAGATTCATGGGACAAAATTTCAATCGGCTCCCTAAATTGGAATGACTCCAATGCTAAACCTGAATCGAGGAACGAAAGCACTCTGAAATATGATCATGACGGATGCCCACTTAGCCGGCGAACCCCAGAACCAGCAGCCCCCTCTGCCAGGATAACCTCTGGACTAAAATAAGTCCCACATGTGCACATTTGGCAGGAGCGTGACCCTATTAACCCTAAACGAGGCCATGCGCTCGGCCTTTGCTAATGACACCGCAGCCCTCCCTCTTCTGGTCCGGGAGGGCTGACTGACAGTCACGGCCCGCAGACACAAACAAACACAGCAGATCATTGGGCATGGACGCACAAACACACACACACACACACGCACACACGCAGGACCTGTGGAGGCCGATTGTGTGTCGATGAGGAGGTGGTCAAACAACAGATGGCTTCCAGGGAATCGGTGTGACTCGACTTCTAGTTAAACAAACACACACACACTCTCAGCACACACATTAAGAAAGAAGATAATATTGCTTTTTTCTAATGTCTCTGGTGCATTTTTTTTGTCAAATTCTCAAACAGTCCATATGAAACTAGATAAATATTTACGTGTGACAATGTGTCTAGAAGTGGACTTTTTTTAAAGGGTGACAAGCGAGAAGGTGTTTGGAACAAGTGCAATCTCCATTTCTACAAAGAAAATAAAGAAATAGAATAATATCAATGACTGTAATAAAAGTAACGCTGAGGCCGACGACAATGTCAATCAACCAAATTGATGGTTGAAAGAAAGATGGTTGTTAAATGTGACTTGTTAAATGTGGTTCTGCTTCTTCTTCTTCTTATTTCAAATTATAATCACATACCTAAACCAGTAAGCTCAACAAAACAAACATTTGAATGACAACCGCACAGTGGAAACAAATCCCCAAACGTTATATTGAGCTGGAAGAAAAGTCCACGAGGTATCTAGAGTCAGAATAATGACCTGTAACCGGTTGATTGCACACGTACGTGACCGACTGAATGATGAAATTATCTGTCAAAGCCTCATGAGTAAGGGAGCTGCTCTGACGGAATTTCTCATGAAAAAGCTATTGTGAAATATAAAGCTGATTACATGTATTGTCAAAATAAGCAGTTACAATAAAAACACCATTTCTGAAAGGGACCTTTCCAAACAGCACCAGGGTGAGAATCTGCTTACAACACAAGTTATGCTCGAGGCGAGCGTGTCGAGGCGTTGATGTTCCTTCTGTTGGCCAACCGCGACTGTACACTTTTTGGGCCAAGCACGCTCACACTGCTGCGGGAGCCATGCCAAACGCAGAGTGCAGTTATCATCGGCGTCACTTACACAGAGACTCGGGAAGCTCAATGTCGACCGACGTTACGATTCTGTCCCCTCTGGGGGGAATTTGGGGCGGGAGAATACAGGCAGACCTCTGGGAATAAGATACCTTCATGTTCAGCCACATTATGGATGAGACGCCAGCTGTCCAAAATATAGATTCTCTCTCACACACACACACACACACACACACACACACACACACACACTACGTTTGTTATCACCTTCCCTACATTACAACCTGCTCGAGCATTTGCTGGATCACCAAATTACCAAAATCAGATTGCATAAAGAGGACAGATACTCAGGCAAGAAGAAAGAACTTGTTTTATGTGTGTAAGTGTGTGTGTCTCAGCACCAGTCCAGTGTAGGTCTTTTGTGTTTGGGAAGGAGACCCTTTTACTCTCCCTTCCGTTGTCCTGCATCATCATTTAGACCAGACAGAATAAAGTCTCTGTGCCAAGAACATGGAGTAGCGCTCAGAAGCTTGACTCAGTCAAAGTCAAAGCTGGAGCAAAACGAACTAACACATGTGTTGGCAATATGCATTTAATATACGAATGAACGCAGTAGGCTGAAATTGTAGCATCTTTATTTGAATATTCTTGACATTCATTTCCAACGGAATGTATCTTGAATAGAATGGAAATGACTGCAGTCATTAGATGCATCATTTTCTGCTCATCCACTCCCTTTCATAGGAACGACCTGTCACGCACTCAGAGTTTAGACAGCAACGTCAGCAGTGAGCATCTTCTGCCACATCTAAAACATAACAAACTCAACAGTATATTAATCCATGCTGGCATCACAGACACACACACACACACACACAAGTGGAAATCAACAAACAACAGACATAGACACAAACACGTCCAGCATAAGCCGCTCTGCCTGTGCTCAGGTTTACTGTTTCAGCTGGAGAATATGTAAATAAACAAGCCACAGGCGGAGCTTGGACGGAGTTAGACCCACACACACACACACACACACACACACACACACACACACACACACACTGAGGCAGCTAACATAGCGAGAAAGTTGAATAAGTATGTTATTTGACCTCAGTGCGTGTCCTCTGAATGAATCTGCAGGCCTGTCTGCAGGTTCACACACATAACAATCAACACACAAAAACACAAAGAGAAGGGGAGGAGCCTCGAGGAGACATGATTGAGATGCGTTTTTCAGACTCGATAATCAGGAGGTCACTACGTGGAGAACAGGAAGGTCAGTGTGTCACGTCAGGACCAACAAAAGACCGTTTAAACATCGACTGCATGCTCAAAGTCCCTCCTTCCCATCTTGCATTGACATCAAATTGGAACATGAGATGTGTTATTACAGCAGGACGCCGTCTGAAAGTGAAGAAAAAAAAACGGAGGCACGCTTTCTGGCTCAGGTGTCAAGCTCCTAAATATTACAGGTTTAAACTTCCCCCAAAGAGTCTCCAGCATTTAACACCTGCTGTCACACACGTTTCCCCGAAACCCGCCACCTCCCACACACGCCACCTGTGTGAGGACGCCAATATCAATTTAGAAAAGAAGAATAGTGAGGGAAGACACTTTTTGTCTCACACACACATACACACACACAAACACACACACTGTCAACCATCCCCACTCGCTTGCCATTACCAAAATGTTCTCTCACGTGTCAATCAATCACGAGAGGCTCCGTTTTACGGGCTTGAAGCCACATCAGGGGCGTCATTACGCGCGGCTCTGACAGATGTGGATCAAAACCCCGGCTCATAATAGAGCTTTGAAGATGAAAATGCCATTAAAATACATTAGAAGAAAAACAAACAAACAAATCCTAGATTCTCATGAGCGGGCCAGATGGTAAAATGTGCCGTAAAAGATATTGAGGCCACGAGCCGAGGTGGTGTGATCTCTGAGTTCCCACATGACAGGAGACAGGACTTTCCATCCGCTGCGGCTTCTGCAATCTGCCTTCCTCCCGTTTCATCCACAGAGCTGCGGGCAAACAATTTACATCTCACTCCGACTGCGCTCGCACGGCGATCGTTATACGTCTATTAAAATTCCCGCTCGGCGAGAACATTAAAGTGGCACTAATGAGGAAGAAGGTTTAAAGGAGATACATAAATAAACACATAGATAAATAAAAGGGCAGACGGGGAATGGTCTCGTCAGAATCAAACGAGGAAACAAATTGCACCCCGAGAGCTCCTATAAATATTCAAGTCTTTGATCTCCCCACCAAATGAGCGATTTGGTCTGTGGGGTAAATGATGAGTGTGTGTGTGTAATGTGGACTGTGTACGCCCGAGGCCACATCGTTTTACAGAGGGGGGTTGAATCGAGGCAAAGCTAAGCTCACTGTTAAAGAATGCAAAGACGGTCCAGATCACAAGCCTCCCTGACTAAGCATGTCCAGTCAGCTCCAGCGGCCTAAAGTGCCGACTCAATGTCGGAGCCAACGTGGACGGATGAAACCATCGGTAGAGGGAAGAGGCGTAAGAGCCTCTGCACAAGAACACAGAACAATAGGAACAGTATAATGCAGGTCTTATGGTTCAAATTTCTGTACTCGTGTGCGATCACAAATGTTTTGAATTCATAGCATTCCATAGAGCTCCACTTAGATGAATTCAGTTGCTTGGGTTAATATTCAGATGTGAATACCATTAATAATTCATGATGAATGCATAATAATAAATTGTCAGAATTCCCTCTCTCAAAATGTAGAAATCTAGCTAACATGAAGCAATGTTATTTTCTGCTAGTGATCTGACCGTCCACATGTTGCAGTAGCCGAGACACAAGTGATAGAAACCAGGTAGCATTTCCCTCAAAACTGAGAAATTCTTATTCTCATTGACCTCATGTTGCTTAGTGACAAGTCATTTTAAATACCTTCAGAATAAGTAAGTTTGCTCAGTTAATTAACATTTCCCTTTGTGTGATATTTTATAAATCCACAGCCCACAAATTATAAAACCAGTTAACCAAGTCAAATTGCTGTTTTTTGTACAAAGATAGAATTATAAAGAGATAACAGTTCCCAAAATGTGCTGTATTATGTTATGATGGACCAAAATGAATGTGTTGCTTGTGTTCACTACTGTATGAACAGATGTTTGTAATTGAAGAGCTGGTTCCGCGTCACTTGCAGGCCAAGCAATCTCTTTGGGAAATATGACTACTTGTACATCTTGGTGCTTGTATAGGCTACGGGAAACCGTCACGCCTGTCTGTCTGCGTTCTGGATGACCCGAGATGAGCACTGTTCTGTGGGAAAACCCCAAAGGATTAGATGGGAGAAAAGGGGATTTGCTTGTTAAAAGCCGACCTCTGACATGCAAACAACAGACTTTTGCTTCAGCAGATCAGCTCGGTCTTCTTTCTGCCTTTGGACTTCACAGGGAAGGCAGCACTTAACCAAAGTCATATTCACCGTCATGGCTGTTCAGGGAAACCGCTTGATACCCAGGCAGTCACGTGACGACTAGATGGCTGACGCAAAAGCTTTCGAAGCAGAGGAAGTATCATCGCACGTTACCGACATCAGCAACGGATATTAATGTGTGACGCAGTGACAATGTTCACGTGAATCATCGTCTAATAAATTGGACCGAGTCAAAAGTGAAACTGCATCGTGCCAATTTGATTATATTTCCAGGCGCACATTTAGTTTTTCCAAACTCATCCATATTTCCAGTGTTGGGTATCGTAACCATAGTCAAAGCTCATTTGAGGTCCTTATTACATTTTGTCTGTTAGCCATAACTACAAGAGTATCAGGTTGAGAAATAAATCGAGAGAGGGGCTTAAAGTGAAAGGATACCTTGCTGGTGAGTTAACCAGCTCTCTGGTTTCACAAGGTTGGCAGACTTTACAAATGGAAGCCACACCTCCACAGCTCCACAGCTCAAGCACTTAAAAAATGAATCAGGGAAAATTCTTTATAATATATATATATATATATATATATATATATATATATATATATATATATATATATGATTATAATAATATAAATCAACCATGCTGTTAAGCTATTTTATTGAGGGGAAAAAAAATACAAAATGTAACTGAAATTACAAATTAACTGAAACAAATTTACTGACAAATGTATTAAATAACATAGGACCAAAAATATGGACTAAAGCACTTGAATGGGGATCCTTCGAATCTTTAAATTTTACACTTTTTAAAAGGAAAATTGAGAAAAATAATTGTCTTCTTAATGGGTGAAAAACCTTTTGAACCAAGTCTTGGAACACAAACCAATTTAATTGAACTGCAGCCAATAACTATTTTTAAAACAATTTTAATGTTTGGATATCACTGCCTACAGAGCCCTTGCTACTCTATTACCCACCATAAGGCGAGAAAAAGTCTGACGTCAAGTGAGTGACAGCAGCCTCTTTCTGCTTCTATGCGTCTGTCCTCATTTGTTCTGCTCCTTTTGTCACACTGATAATGCAGTACTTGTCTGCTCTGTTGTCAAGGTAGCAGCAAACTTACAGCACACTCATCGCCTTGACAACCTGCACAAATAAACTTGGCCAGATGAACGATACAGAAAGACACAGAGGAGAGAGAGAATAGCAGAGCACTAAGTGGTTTTAAAGCTGAAGCAACATAGACATGATTTTGTGCAATAAGGGTTACGATGACTTCTTTCTGAGAGAACCTTGTCAGGTGTCTGCATTACTGTGTCACATTTCCATCCATCTTAATCCAAAATGACTCAATGTCTGTGCCTACGCCAAACCACAGGCCTTAAACGTAGATGTCATGGTTCTCTAAACCTTCCTGTCTGAACTAGCTACAGCATGCGCCATGACAATGGCATTTGTGTGTTTGAGTTCAACTCTGGCACATAAGTCATCCATCCTTCTATCCGAACCATTTGTAAATACTAAAAAAACTAAACTAAATAAAATAAAACAGTGGAGCTTGACCTATAAATTGTCCTAACTGTGTTGGAGATAAATGCTAATGATAACCTGCTAGCACCAAAAATAAAGTACAGCTGACTTATGCGGATGTTTTAGTTATTTTTGAAACTTGAGATGAATAGTCAAGGTTGTGTCTTGGCAGACTTGTTGCCTGACAACCTATCCAGACCTTAACCGTTCGAGGTTAATGGCAAACCTTAAGCATCTCACGACACCATAACTCTTACAGTTCATCCTTTGGGTAACATGCATGCATGTTTCATGGCCTTCGGTGTGAAAGATATTTCAAAAGGAAACCGTGGCCCAGGATTTGACATTTTATACTTTTATGTGGAAACATTTAAACTAAGAATGCCGTTAGCAAAACCCATAAATGAGCCAAACTGGAACCTGTTGTTATTAATATTTAAAGTATTTCCAATGAACGCTTGTCGCCAAAACACAACCAGAGCCCTCCCAATGGTCTCCCTATTCTCTTTCTGGTTTGTGTGTGCGCGCTGCCCTAATGTCTAGGTGAGGAAGCCGGTTACTTCAGGCCTCTCAGAGGAAGCTTGCCATGCATCACAGCCTTTCCTGCACTCTCTCTGCACCGACGATCAGTTCATAGATTCCTGTACAGCTTGGCAATGGGAGCCAGCATCCTCTCTCATCCAAAGACTACAGCCTTCACTTAAGAGCCTCTCAGCTACCAATACTCTCTCACACACACACACACACACACACACACACACACACACACACGCGCACGCACGCACGCAGGGGCTAGAGAAAAACACCAACTAAGAAAAAAGTGTCAGTGAAGCAAATGAACAGAAGCAAGGACAGCGTCATAGCTCATCCAGCCTATTTGACGCATGCATAGCTGTGAAAAGAACTAAGGTGACACCTCGCCCACTCCTCAGATGACAATAAATCAGAGAGACAGGACAGAGCGACAGGCGGAGGGAGGAAGAGAAAGACGTGGTGGATAATCGGAACGAATACGCCATAAAGCAAGAATAGATTATTTCTAGTCAAGAAAGTGCATTACAGTGTATTGTGTATTGTTAACATTCAACACACACACACATACAATTAGTTTCCTGGCTGACACATTTGACCTTTGATCAATGCAGCAAATAAGCCGTGTGGTTTCTCCTCAGTGCCGTTTGATGGACTGGTTGTTTGGGCCCTTTCTTCAATATTAGACCGCAACACTCAGTTCTCTTAGGTCAATATGCCACTTAGCCCAACCAATATTCAGTAGGCCTGCACAATCAATAAACCAATCAAATAATTTAACACTGCAGAGTCATCAAGCCCCTCTTGCAGTTTGGACAAATGAGGCTTTGGGTTCCACTGGGAGTTTATGTCTGTAAGAAGTAATTAAAGTAATGGGGAAGTCAAACAGAAACTGTCAGCATGTCTAACTTATGTCCAACGTTGACTTTATGAACAAAGTAATGATCTCTGAACATCGTCACCCTGTAGCTCCGAGCAGTTGTTGTTGATTTCTGGACTTATGACCATTGCATACTCCAGCGCATGCATGAACCACATAATACAAGGGCGACAACGGGGACGATGCACCACTAGGCTGTTGTGCAATACTGACCTCTAATGGCTGCAACAATTTTAAACATAAAACAGGGCCACGCTTTCCAAAAAACACCACCACTGAAGAGGTTCCTCCAAACCCATGAAATCCATCCAGGGCTGCATGATCAAACCACTCTGCGGGTACAGCTCTGATCAAGGACTTTCCCCGGCACGCACCCCCCTCAGATGGGAACAGGTGGCTGGGCAGAGAGAACCGGGGGGGATGAAGCAGAAGCAGGAGAGAATCAAAGAAGTCTTTGAAGTGCTACACTGCTTATAACCTCGCTGCACCGCGTTGGGAGTCTTTTTAACTGGGTAGATGAGAAGGCAAATGGTTGGATGGATGCAGGGAGGAGGAGAGACGGGTCCGCACGGATGAAGGGTCAGTGGGCTGAGGTGGATGCCGTCATAGTGACGGTTTGTCAGATTCCAAATGAATGAACACAGACAATGAACACAGACAAAGGGAAATTAAAGAGAAACTGTAGATGTTCTAAAGTTGCACCAGATTTAAAAAAAAAGGAAACTGTAAGAAGAAAGAATGGAAGTATTTAGTTTAGACCATGGATGGAGCGCACACAACATGGTACAGTCATCCGGTGAGCCACACTGGACGAGTTTGACATATGTGGTGTAGAGTGATAGTGTGCGTTACTATTGCTCGCCCCAACTGTTTGAAGTAACATGGAGCAAATGAATGCTTGAGCAACGGAAGAATGTCTTTTGTTCAAAAGCACAAAGAGAAACTTTAGAGAGGAATAATACTAATTTGCTGGAGTCAGAAGCTGAACGTTTCACCAGCTACAGTACATGGAGTAATAAACGATCAGCATGACATGGGTGAACTCTTTACTGGGGTGGGCGGGTCGATCTTGCAGGCCTGGGCACAGTGAATGCTAACTTGCTTTGCACTTTGACGGCAGTTAATCCGCCTCCCTTTATTTCCGGAGACAGTTCAAAAGGCAGCTCAGCACGCTAAGCCTTCATTAATGCATGGATCAGCACCAGGGCAGAAATTGGAGTGAATTAGCTACGGTAGCGCACAGATAAGGAAGGAAAAACAGGGGTTTGCTAAAATGAAAAGAATGATAACTAGCTGCAAGCGGTACAAAGTCACAGCCAAGTTGTATTCACTTACTGCAGAGCGTAACACACTCATGCAAATAATGTTGCAATTAAGTGCATGGTACACTTTATTTATATGGCTAAAGCCTAATGCGTACGTTTATACATCTTTTCTCTTATGTGTATATGTCAATTCTTTCAATAAATATCTTTACATTTGAAAATTGTGTTTCAATCCAGACAAAGATGAGTTTAGTTATACATTCCTCTGACAGGCAGTTTACCAGAACAGTGTTTCACTGTGGTTTTCAACATCCCTAATCATGGATACCAACTTGCGTACGTGCGTTCAGATGCACAAGTTCAGTTTAGAATAGCAGTTTGAAGGATTTAAATAGATGAGAACAGATATATCATATATAATAATATATGATATATAATAGCCACACACACACACACACCATCTTGCGAGGGAGCAAAAAGGCTTTTCTGATGCCTATCAGTCTTAATCCAAATGCATGGGCACCTGTTTCAGATGACCTTGATAAGAGAATCAGGAAAGATACTGCAGCTGTAGGATCAGAGAAAAGCTACTCGCTTTATTGCAGAATTATCCAGCAAACAATGTCCAGACTTAGACAGCTGTCCCATTCAATAAAGCTCTATTAATGGCATATGAAAGTGCCTTTTTGGTTTGATTGGATGCAGAAGTACAGCAACGCTCTCTCTACGAATTAAGGAGTCATTGCGTATCTGATTGTGTATTGTATTATTCTAGTATTTGGGATACTGAAATAGCTACTTAGATAGCTGAACAGTAGTCATATATTATATACAACCCATCAAAATCCAGTTTAATTGAATTTCTGGTCCTTTCATTTCCAAGCGACTATTGGAGTTGGACATGTTTGCCTCCTCCTGGTCATTTTAGTGCGCTTCACTACCAGAGAAGAAGTTCAATTAACTAAATCAACAGAGCTGGTCCTCCCTTTTTGTTGATTTCCTATGAATATGACAGCTCCTCTCTTTAACCTAGTTTTTTTATCCAGGATCTTCAAATATGATACTGGAGAGAACACAGGCAAATAGGAACACAATCCAGCAAGACAGTGAGAATTATTGAGCTGACACACTGACCTTTGACGAAATCAGCCTTAATATAATAAGGAGGAGTCACAGGGGTGAGTGTGCTATTCTGAGATGCCATGGTGAAAAACACATCAGCATCTCCTTAAGTGTAGCGCTGCTGTTCAGGCTACAGTTTCTTCCTCATACTAACAAGACAAATATAAAGAATAATAATGGGATCATACTCCATGCCTGCAGAACAGCATTGTACTGTTATTCTTACTTTCACCACAGCTTAAAAAATAAATCAAAATACACGTGGTTTAAGTCAAATGCTAACAATACAGGAGGCACAGAAGGTTACTAAAGCAATTGCCACAAGCACAGAGCAACCCAGCACCTCGCCCATCTCCTGTTACACGTCAGGAGCCCACCTGGTGGATGGGATGACACGACGCGCTTCTATGCCTTACAGCTCGCTGCTGACACGTCTTCACCCTCAGCTCCACCATCAGCTCTGGAGTCGTCATAATAACAAGCTCTATCTAAATCAGATGGGAGGGGCCATTTACACTCTCCTGATAGGGTCTGCAAACAAAACAGTCAACAACAATGCCACTCGGCCGCACCAAAACGCACAGAGAGAGGCTACTACCACTGAAAAGACAATAAACATGATCAATTATCAATCGTTATCAAAGCTTGCGAATCCAATAACATCATTATCAAGGAATCAGTGGACTCTCTCTTACTGGTGCTAGTAAAACTGTCAAAATCACCAATCAGACGATATCTTCAGATTGAATTACCTCTGATCGTCACTGATGCCGCCATTACATCTCAGCTGGGGAGAGGGGAACGGAGGAATGCCATTGGAAGTCAGCTTTGGTATCCTCTCTAGCGTTGACCTTTGCGCATGTTTTTGTGTCGCATCAGCCCAGCTGTTGAATTTCGATGGTGGTACTTTACTGGAATTCATCAGCTGATCGGAGGCCCCTCGAGATGTCCGCCAGCTGGACACGGTCTCCGAGTCTGTTCCATTAAGGTTTACTCACATGCTGTGTTTTGTGTAGGTACAAAGGGATGAAATAAGAAGGTGAAAAGGCAAACAGGAAGCTGGAGGGTGGGGGGGAAGAGAGGGAAAACAGCAGCAGAAAGAAGACGGGAGAGAAGGAGAAGACGGATGGAAACGGACAAGTTCAGCGCAATCTGAGAACCCAAAGGTCAAACTGTGATTTATATCAGGGCTTCACAGCTCTCTGCGTTTGGATTATCTCTGAACATCAGCTATACATCACATGACCCCGCAGACCCGTCAAAATATAACCCCTTCAGAATAAATTTCCTCCCAACGACAGAGACAAAACAGACCATTCATACAAGATAAAGCCAAGTCATTCGCCTCATGACCCAAACGAGTGCCATCGCAGGTGTTCTTGCTGCTTTCTTCTCCAAAACCAGAAAATAAGACTGCAGGGTCAAAACCAGAATCAGCAGAGCGTCTCTAACCACCAATGTTTCCCCCCACTCTCACCTCAAACTGAGTCTTCTTCTTCTTCGCCAGAATAGCAAGAGCGCTTTCATATTACTGTGTGACTTGACGGGTTTATTTGCATGGCAGTCTTGTTAACACAGCGAATAGCGGGGCCGGCTTGTGTCATGCAGATCGGACCAGGTTACCGAGGGGACAGACATCAGCAAGCCATTCAGGGCCGGGTTAAAATTCAACCTCAGACCCTCTTTCCTCCTCCCTCACCGCTGCTTTTAGGCCCTGTTGGATACAAGCAGAGGCTTTGTCCAGCGCCAGTCAGCTCTGGCAACCTGACCGAAACCCGCTCCTTTAAATAAAGTTTTATGTTGGAGGAAATGAAGGAATTGCATTGCAAGATCGCATTGGAATGAATCCTTCTTTGTAGTCTGATGTCAAGCCTGGACTGACCTCACCCCACCAACGGGTCAAGTGTAACTGTTTAAGCGCAGCTCTAAAACACACCGGGCTCATGCAAAAGGAGGGTCACATGATCGTTCCGATCAGGTAGCACATTCACACTCAGAGCACGTGGTAATACGCCTGGTAATGAGCTTTATTAGTAAAAGGAAAATCCATCAGGCCAAAGGCAGGCGTTAATAATTCAAGGAGGAGCCCACTCAGCTTACTGAGCTACACAGGGACACAGACACACAAAGCAGCCCGGTAACACAAGCTCCTCTTTCATTTAGATGTTTGTTTTCACTCACAGCAGGTTGGGCCGAGCGGCCTGGGTGTCCTTCAACTCCGCAACTTCCACAACCTCATCCAGAGAGATTTCAGGGGATGCTGAGAGTCTTCGACCAGGACTTTAAGAGCCATCAACTGTACATTTTCTTCAGTCTATTCTTAAAAAACCGGCTTGAACTACACAGAAAACTCACATCACACATGCGTGCCACTTGTTGCTGAAATCCTGTTCCTTGGAAAGTACTTTTTGTACCACTAAGTTGGCAGTTACAGGGCCGGTGTGTTTACCATTTACTTCAGTCAAAAGGACACCTAGAGTGAATTCTTGGCGGCAGTGTCTTGGTCGGCCTGGGAGATTTTAGAACACCAAACAGTAGACTGGCTCCTCTCTTTACAACGAATGGGAAACGCCTCAACACCCTCAGTCAACCTTCTATAAAAGACCAGGCTGAATCCCCGCCAGGCGGCTGGCTCAGTGGGAACATCTTATACAGTAGGACAGAGGAGAGGAAGAAGAAGAAAAGAGAGGAAAAACAGTGCTTGCACTAAATGCTTTTTCAATTAAACTTTCAATATTTCAGTGACTTTGAACAATGACACTTGTTAAAAGTATGGACAACGTTAGAACAGTTCAACTTTATTTTAAATTCATAGGTTTGATGTGTCTGGGCATTAAGAACAGCTTCTAAGAGCTACTAGCGTGTCAGTGGGCTTATAACGAGGAAGACTATACGGACGAGGCTGAGACACATCAAACAAAAAATTGTTGTGGCCATGAGGACCGACTTTTACGTCGCAAAACTTGAACTTGAACAGATGGCAAAGATTAGGCTTCAACAAAGGGCCAACTAGCACGTGTTGTGTATCGTGAGAGTACCGTCAGGTTGTGATAGTTAGGCCATCGTCAGTCAAAAATTGAGTCTAGAAGACGTAGGAATGCAAATATACACCACATTTGCGTCAAACAGAATTGAATCAAAGGAGCATTTGAGGATGACAGAAAGAGCCTTCTTGACTTCTTTTCCCAGCCCAAAACATATTGCTACAGCACCACGTTTGCATGAAAACACATTTGTTTTTTTCTTCGTAGAGAAGCCAGGGAGATTCTTTCAGCCTTCTTCTGTGCAGAAACAAAGCTTTGTTTGCGTCTATAAAACTCTTTCGGGCTCATTTAGTCGGTGTCCACTGACAACGTTTTATTCCGGTCTGTCGGAGGGGGAAACACTTTACTTGTTCTTGTCGGAGTGCAAAGTCAAGCAATTAAAGGCTGCATTCCTGGGCCAGCTGTTGCCCTGTAACAGTTGACTTTAAAGCAGGATGGTCTTTATGATTCAGACCCTCCTATTCTATTCTGGATTACCAGTAAGAGAGAGAACGCCTGAGGAATTCATGGCTTTCATATAAACTTTGAGGAAGCTGGCTTCAACCTGGTTGCCCTTTCTTTCACCAAAAAATGCGGCACATTTTGCTGCGATTCATTTAATGTTTATGAGGAAAACTGCTAATAGGAATTAATCCAGGTGTGCTACAAATCAAGCAAGTGAAAATCCAATTACAACTGAATATAAAAAATATTAGACTTCTCCTCCGTAAGTAATCCTTACTTGACCAAGTGGCTTACAGTGTCCCACGATAGGATTTCGTAACGCGCCGTTTTCTGCAAACTGATTCGTCACTGGCCGCTGAAGCTCCCAGAGACAGCGAGCTCAGAACATCTCGATGAATGCAGTACTTTGTGACCGAGTGATTGGCGTTCATCAGAATCAGCTGATACCGATGAACTAACAATGCCCAGTGCTCTCCTTGTAAGCGTGTGTGACGCCGTTTGCGCTGCATTCCTAGGACGGAGTTGCACACATTGACATACTAACCCAAACCACCTGCCCTTCATTGCTCGATGGAAAACTCCCTGCTGCGTTGAAGTAAAATGTATGGTCTTAGACCACGGAGTGAAAGAAGAAAGATTTCCTCACAATGGTACGGTTGGCTGATTCTATTTAGAGCACCAGAGACCTGACAGGATCCTCTTGAATTCTAGAATGCTTTGCCAAATTGTTGGGGGCTCAAAGCTGCTTCCGGGTCACTGTTTCAGGGAGGAACATCATCCTGATCTACTCATCTCCGCTAAAGAGCGGTTTTGATATCAAATGCATCCATGTCTTTGGTACAGGGGGATACGGGCCGGCCGCGTGGCCATCGTGATGATTAACCGTTACCTCCATTGGTGCAGTGCAAAGCCAGGACACTGCTCTGCACAGGCGATGCATGGCTGCCCTCTCGGTGGCTCATCTGCAGGGTGCAGCTTTGGGAGAAACAGGAGCAGGAGGTGACGGGTCGCTTTTTCCCCATTTAGACGACAAACACTGCACGTGGCTCAAAATGACAATCTGTTATCTGCTATGTTCAAGAAGTTGCATCACCCGCAGTATCCTTAAAAGAAACGAAATCGTTTTCAAAGCACCACAAGAACAGGTATTATATGATAACTTATGTTATACATGGAGTTCTTATTAACTACAGTTAAATCCGCAACAACACAGCTAATGACAGACCCTATAGTTAACAAGAGCCTGTGTTGTTGTTTAACAGGTGAACTAAAGCGCGTAGCAACAGCACAGAGCAACAAACAGGGAAACCCAACAACAGATCAAATATGCCGCATCCGTTTTTTCTTTTCAATGAATGGAGGCAAATGGATGCAAACTTTGTGGTTCGCCTACGTACCGATCTGCTGGGACTTCTCGTTTTAAAGCTGCGCTTGAACATGACAGGATGATTGGTCACAGGTCAGTGGCGGCGCGGCAGAGCAAACGGCGCACCGAGAAGACCAGCGGTCCGCGCGCAAAGTCCACGTCCACGCGCACTTACGCACGCACGCACGCACGCACGGAGCCCAGTCTGCGCTGCGAGGTGCTTCGCTATTAAGCCCCACTTCTGTTCCGGATCGCAGCTCCGCCTGTTTCCCCCTGAGCCAATAGAAAACTAGAAAACAAAGCGGCACGCTGTTAATAAACTGTGAAACAGTGGAAGTGGTGAATGCAAGTGTGGGAGCGCAACGACGTCCAGCCCGAGAAGATCTCTAGGAAAATAACCAACAATGGCATTCGTCATTCAGGAGATTTATGATTTACGAGTTCAAACACCCTATTTTCCCTTTAACCATTTTCTTATTATGCATTATGGGTGCCAAGGCCACGAGGAAAATGTCATTGTGGCAAAAGATTCAGCTAGAAAGGATGAGAAAATACTGCAGAGCCACATTGTTCTATACTTCAACCCATAATCATCTATTCACTGTGTCTTTTCTAATAAATACTGTTAGTTTGTGCGATGGCTTCCATGATAGTTCAGTTCATAGTGTGCTATACTAAAGATAGACTAATGGCAATACGACGCCTTCAGTGGCCAAACAAAATTGCAGCACATATTTTCTACGCGGTTTCATGCCGTCTGAGTGTCACTTCATGTATAAAGAAAAAAGCAAATAGGTTGTGTGTCCATTAGAAATCGGTTCATGACATGCACCCACAGTGTTGGGCCTACCTAAACTCTAAAGAGGATGACAGAGCTGCACAACTGAGCAGAATCCGTGATTTGAAATTATAATATGGATAATATAAGCACATCTTGGTTGCACCAGTGAGTCACGGCACTTTCACACTGAGGCTGTGCTGCTGAAAAGCCTTTTTTTCTGGTGATGAATAGTGTGCACTTACTGAAGATGCAGATGCTTTCTTGTGAGATGAATAGAGGTTTTTATTTATTCTTTATTGTCTAAACAACTGTGTGCTAAGAGATGCTCACAGTGTAGATAAAAGCAAGTATAGGCAAGTGTCAACAACATGCAGAAAGGATATTCTGATGTCATAGACATAAAAGTGTTTTTTAATACCTTTCATTCATCCTGCAAATACAGAAAAGGGTTTTAGCCAGTAACCACGAAAACTCAAAGCTTGAAGTAAGAAGGCTCGATTTGAATGACAATAAACCCTGGACCAGAGGAAGTTGAGAGGCACTGAGGCAGCAGAAACAAATATAAACACAACTTTGACACATTATTGCCTTATATATTGGCAAACAGTAAATAGTTGCCCATTTACACATGCAGAGCAAAGCATTCACTGCTTCACATGGAAGTACTAATGTGTTGCATAGTTTACGTGAAAATAAAGATTATAGCTGATTTGAAACTTAACACCATTGTCATCCCATGTATGTGCTTCTTTAATAAGAATACTTTGGAATGAAATGTTTATCTTTCTCATCATATGAGAGAGGATGTTTTGGTATGAGAAGTGAATACAGTATTACCAGCTTCAATCCGTCAAACCGTCACAAACACAAGGACAATGCTTCCCTCCTTCCTGCTCTTTCATCTTCCCTCCAACTTCATTGGAGCAAGTAAAAAAAACAGAAAAACAACGGCAGGTGCTGCGGTGTTAAAATGATTCTGTCCGAAATTGAATTGAAACGGAGAAGAAGCAGGTTGTCATTGATGGACCAGTAACCCTGAGACAGATAAAGTACGAAAATATGTCTGTCAGACATCAGCAGTGCAGAGTGCAAATATGACAGTGAGATAAAAAAGAGAGTACTGAACAGAAGATGAATGCAGCCATTCAACATTCAGATAAACACATATTGAAGCTGGGTATCCACGTTTGTTGCGTGTTCTTCCGGGCCTTAAGCTAACAGTGCAACTCCATCCTAGATTACCTTGAGGAATGATGATGATAATGATGGTAGAGGGAGCCAACCGGGGGGACTCATGTCTTTAAAACTTCCCCATTTACGTCTTAAGTTAAGAGCCTTAACACTGTTAGCAGATTCAGAAACAGATTGCACGCCATCAGGAGAAAAATCTCCTTTTTTGGTTGTGCAGCCCTCAGGATATCGTTTTTTTTTTCCTTCCGGCATCGAGGAAAACAGCATTCTTCTTAATCTCGATTTTCTGATGCCATGCATTCTACCTCGCATTAACTCAAATATCTTGCCTGTGAACTTTAGACCTGCAGAAGTCTGTCAGGGCTGATTTGGCTTCAATGAGCGGCTGCTTGCAAGGTGGCAGACATAACGTTTAGAAGTGTTGGGAACAGCCTGAAGCCTCCAGCTGCTCAGGTCACAGCTCTAATCCTTGTGGGAAGGACTGGGAGACTCTTTTCACAGATATTCACCACTCAGCCCGCTTCCTCAAATTGAACAAAATTTGGATTTTTTCACTCTGTGCTGGTCCCTCCATAGAGTGGATGTGCAAGGCAAGGGTTGGTGACATTCAGCTGCTCTCTGTTGGAGGAGCAGAGGAACAGCTAAAGGCTGTAAAAGATCAACAACAAGAACAATAAGGTGAGGCCCATAAAAACAAGGGCTTGGAATCCACTGTATTTATTTCTTGGTGAGCTATGTACTTTTTTTGTGAAATATTTTGAAGTAGTTCAAGTGTCTGTGTACAAAAGTTAATAAAGGCTATAAAGGTTTGAATCTCATTTGCTTAAGGAACGCATTAAATAACTAGAATCAAGAAAATCAATCAATCAGAATCAATCAATCATTTCATAACTAAGCTTTACTATCTGGTAATTCGTAGAAATTATCTTCCAATTGGGAGGAAACTCACTTGTAAAGTCTGAATAACAGTTGAAGAACCCAGCAGATGTGATCATATTTCACCATAATGTTTCAAATGGCAATTATTTTATATATAAATAAATGAATGAGATATATAAATAAGGATACGATTATCATTTTAAAATCTTTGGGAAGTAGGAAGTAGTTGTTATTTTTCTGCTTTGGACCACCTGCCCAGCTGGCCTGCATGTAAGCTGGTGTCAAACTGAATACGCCCTCTCTGAGGTCACCATGGAGAAGGAAACCAAAAAATTAACATAAACACACATGAGGATGTCAAATACACACTAAAGGTGCTTCTAAATCTGTTTGTCCTTAACCCTTTGACTCTCACCGATCATCAGGCACTGATGATTCCAATCATAGTAGACCAAGTGCACTCACTCTCCCTCTGAGGCATCGTCAGAATCTGCACAAATTATCAGCTGTGTCAGATTCTTTTCAAACCATTATACCCATTATACCTCGCAATGGAAAACATGAATCCATCCTACAAGCTACGGTACATTTGAGTAACTACAGGTACCACTTTTTGTTTTGATCAGATATGCAGCGGAAAACCTGGAGCGACGCAGCCTCTAAAGCTGCAAGTCATTTATCTTTGTAATGTCAGGCCTGCGTTCCGCATCAATCGAGGAAGTCATCATAACTTTCTATAGCGATGCAGCTATTCATGAGGGGAGCGAGGCAGAGAAGTATCTTCTTTCTTTATAAGGTATATCTGTTTTATTATAAACCCGCTGACACGTTGCAATCATCAGGCTTCTCTATGTAGAGGATTTCAAACCTTTCATATTGGAGCAGGAAAGAGTGAGACAAGCACAGAGAGTCCTTCTACAAACTAACTCTTTTTTACAAATAACTGCTATTCTGCTGATCTGAGCATACCTAAAGGTCCTTCACTTGACATAAGGACATGTCAGCGTGTGTAAATTAGACTACCAGAGCACCTTCAATGCGTATTCACTGTGCTGTGGAGTCAATTGTAGGATTGTACTCCCAACCTAAAACAATTATGAAGTCACCTTCAGTGGAACCAATATTTCATAGATAAAACAGAATAAAGCCCACAAAGACAAGAAGGCCAGAGAAAGAGAACTGACTCCCAAACAGCTGTTTATCATCAACATCTGCCTAAAGTTTCCTAACATTAGACACCATAAGCTGCTGGTCACACAAGACCATCCTGGATAAAATGGCTGCATTCACGGAGTTGAGGTTTTGTTTTGCTGTGCAATTATTTAGAATGATTTGAAAAGACCAGTGTTGACATCAGGTAGGTGGCCTGATAATTCACTGCTAAGCATATAGACAGAGTGTAAATTAGATCCATTAAACACACCTGTCAGGTCGCAGGCCTGACTGTTATGATGTTAGACGGTGTGTAAACATATAATATAGCAGCAGCGCGATGGAGCGAGAATTTTTTTTATTCACTGTCATTGGCAGCACTGAACTTGGGTAACACAATTTATCCAGATACGACATAAATAAATACAAAAATAAAATAACAAAACACAAAATGTGTTGCCGGACGTTTCAGTTTATGGCAATATGGAAAGGTCATTCATAGTCATTCGTGGTCAAAGTGTACACACATACATATAAAGAAAAGGTCAAATAAATATTTGCATTTAAAATACAGCTAATGAAACGTTACCGTCAAAGTTAAATGATACATTTTCATTCACTTGATAAACACGATGAAAAAAAGAACAGTTATACACATACAGTAACCATCAAAATAATCCCTTCATTTATGACCCCTGAGAACTATGGACTGAACTCAATTCTGACATTCAAAAAATATCACAAAATGTCTTTCCTGTGTAAGTATTTGTTACAGAGATCGATTAACACTGAGATTCCCTTTGGCTGAAGTGTGCACATTATCATGTACATGTATCATGTCTATGGCTTTTTAATCAGTTGTATCAAGTATACACCTGCACCACCTGCATCTACCATACACATAGTTGAGGTTTGAAGAAAGCATATTTTTTTATGTATTTTCCTGATGGTCTGAATGTATCCTGTCATTCAATGTTCACAGGAAGAAAATGCTTACAAAACTGAGTAAACCTGGCTAAAGAACACAAAAAGTACCCTGATATTGACACAAAAACAGCACGTCGGAATGTTTTCAACAACTGCATATCGGTGGGAACCGTTCGGATGGACTCTTAGAAAACAAAGGCGTAGAGAGAAATGTGAGGTACCGAGAGGCAGCGGTTTACAGGCGGCAGTTGGGCCTGTGGGCTCAGCAGTTTGAGAGGCGTCTCCGGGGCCGAAGCAGCAGTGCATTACCTCTCTGGAGAATCCACTGGAATTATACTGGCCCGAGGAAGTCTTTCTTTCAAGTTCCTCCAGATAAGATAACCTGTCTGCCTGTGAAAGCTCGAGGCTAATGGCTCTCCCTGGTCGCTGCACGCTACCTGAGAGATACGCACCGACAAAGAGGAATTTACTTTTCTCTGATGTCTAGCAATGTAATCTCCACGTCTCCTGTAACACTTAAGTGTGTTGAACTGTGTTTGTGTTGCAGGCTACTGGTGTGTTTGGTGGAACGTCTCACCTCTTTCTGAGCTCTGAATTGACTTTGCCCCCCATCCCGATTGGCTTTTCAAATCCGGTAAAACCACTTCAAATGACAGCAACACAGGTGCAGGTGCGCTGTCCAGCCACTGCCACAGAGTGCAGCAACCCAGTGAGTGGACGGATGTCCCACTCCTTTGAAATGGAAGGATGGCTGGACCTACTGGTAACATCTGAAAATGAACTAAAGGAGCTGCTCAAAGGTACATGCATATCCATATGCGCCATATTATGTTGCCTGAAGGGATAAAGGTGTGGAGACACTGCACTGAAAAATGACATTGACATCATTGGAATACAGTACATCAACTTAATGGATGGATCTAAACAAAAAAACCAATGGCTGTAACACAGGCAGTGTGGAGCGCCAGTCCTCCATATTCCAAATGGCAAATGTCCAAATTGGAAGTTACATTCTAGCAAATAATTGGTTGAATGGCAACTGCGTGGTGTTTGACTCAAAAGAAAAAAAAAAGAACACGTTACAATACATAAATGAACGGAGAGAGTACAATAAATACGCGATTCCTAACCTGTTATATACAATACTTACACTGATTGATTTACACTATTATACACACGCGTGAGTAAAAGACGCCATGGTTGGTTTGACTGGTGGCACCAAAGAGGAGCGGCGCCTCGACACAATGAGATGAAGACGAATGCCGAGCACCAACGGAAACAGTTGCTGAGAAAAAACACATGCAAACAACATCAAAACACAGTTAACCTAGAAACACATGGTAAGACTACAGTTCCGTAATATGAAAAACCTGATATTCAGCTTGGTGGAGTTAAACACTATCAGTCCTTTTTAAGCATAAAAGAGTTATACATGTATAAGATTAAAGTGTTGGTTCTTTTAACGTATACGCCTGGTTGATTTCTTTATTTACAAATATTACTGGTAGAAATGACCACTTAGGAGTATTCAAAATGTTACCAACACAAATATGTTATGTCAGCAGAGGAGTAATGTACATCTAATAAGGCCTCTTCTGTTTGGAAGTTAGGTTGCAGAAAGTTCCTTTTTATAATTGAATTGAATAGCATGCTTGTTATAATGCATCACACACCTGTTTGCTGGTGTCAGATCTACTCCACTGTCACAGGCAGACGGGAGCCAGAGGCCGGCGCACATTTAGCGCAGTAGCCTCCACACATTCCTGACACCCTGCTGCCATCCTGTGAACACGAGAGGAACAACATCAGCTCTTTGTCATATAATCACGCCAATGAACAATGTGAGAAAAACTCAAAATACATACATACAGTACATATTATATGTCTTTGACGATCGCAGCTTGCTTGCATTTATCTTTCCTGTGTTGTGGAAGCCTTTCCTCATATGAACTGTCAGTGTAAAACATAAAAAACGTTTTTTTTTTTGTGCCAGGGTTGTTTAGGTGCCTCTAAAATTAGCTTTCCTTTGTCAAAAGGCCCACAAAGACTCGGGCCCACCAGTTCGGCTGTCCGCATGATTACATTTGGTAATCATAATGGACAGTTTGTCCAAACATCTAGAAACAAAAAGGAAATTGCAGCAGACGAGGACGACGAAAGCCCAATCCCACGACATGAAAGCCACAGCGAGCAGAGAGCGTTTGAGCTCTCTCCAAGTCCCGCTCTTACAACCTGGCTTTATTTACACAGCCTCTGGTGCACACGGCACACTTTTTTCAATGTGACTTATTGCCAATACCTGTGATTTCCGTATATCAGCCACAGCATGGTTGCCCTGCGAAATCCACGAAGAGTCCTCGGCCACTTTAAAACCTGTTCCCGAGAGGTTGATCCTGAACCGCCCCTGAAAGACGAGAGAAAGATGAAATATAGTTATGCTCCAACCGAGCCCATCACTTGTGTCGTGGGTAACACTACCTACTATGACGAAGTCTGCAGTCTGCGGGGACAATGGTTTAATTTTCACCCCCGTCATTTAATGAACTGTTGTTCTCACCTGTGGACACCGTGCGGCGCTGTAGCAGTCTCCGGCGGTGGCAAACGGAACTCTCTTTCCCTCAGCGGTGACGGCAAACCGCCAATCTGCAGCTAAGTTAGAAGATAAACCAATTAAGCACGATGTGACAACTATCAAACTTTTATAATGAGAACGTCAGTCAGCCGTCATCATGACTCGTGTAAATCAAGCCTCAGTTTGGGGCTCAGCCTAATGGCGATATCAGTATAATTTCATCCACTTAGAGTGGCCCCATTTAATTCCTTCAAGCCTTGTAATTGTGACATCTTGAGCCCATTAACCCATGTCAGCATGAGCATAATTAAACGGTAAAGGAAGTTCTTATTTGAGAGTAATGTAGAGCTACCGGTGGCACAGGATGCTGCTGCATCGTTTTGTTTACGTGTGTGTGTGTGTGTGTGTGAGTGTGCGAGAGAGCCACTCACTGATGATGTCCATCTTGCTGAGGTCCAGGCGGACTTTGGAGAAGGTGGAGAAGCCAGCGGCGGTGTAGTCTCGCCGACAGTCACAGTCCTCTCTTCTTGAGTCGTTGGCTGGACACTGGGTGGGGTCATTGAGTCTAGGACACACACACAACAACACACACACAAAATACCTCAGCTCAACTTGACACTACTGAGGAATTTCTTCATATTACAGACCAAAAGAAACACTGCCAGAAGTCAGCTGGATGTTAATAACGAAACAGGCTTTTCCCGTTGTTATCCTGGAGGCTGTTTACCTGAAGCCAAAGATCTCTGAAAAGTTCTCCCCTTCTCCCGTTGTCAAGGTGATGTACTCCTGTGGAGTCTGTGTCTGCATTCCTGCACAGTAGACCTGAGGGGAAAGAGTGCGCAGAAGGTGGAGGACAGGGAGAGGATAGATAAGAAACCAAGGGTGAGGGAAAGGGGTGGAGGTGGTGGGATGTTAACGAAACAACAGAAAGGAGGAGAAGAAGTGCAGATTGAGGAGCGGAGGAAAAGGAGTAGAATAAAAGACATAAAACCAGGTGCATGTCTTTGTGCCTTTATCAGTCAGTGAGGTCAATTTGATCTTACCTTCAGTACCTTTCCTTGAATATTGACAAAGTGTTCGTTGTCTGGGAGCCGGCCACTCATGCTCTGGACTTCTTGACAGCTAGAAGGTAAATGGCCTTGGAGACACAAAAGAGGTACAAAGAGGTAGAAGAAGTGAAACAGTTTATTAGGCTATCAAGTTGGGCTTTATGCACACGTGTGCCGCCATACAAAGTCAAGTCAGCATGAAATCCAATCAAGCGAAAAAACAAAATGAACTCACTCGATGATCTCAACCAAAGTGAAGTAAACACACTGATCGCTTCGGACAATGAAGATTTCACTGAAGGCCATATCTCTGAGATGATCAGGACGAGCCATTCAGAACCCTGGGTGCAGTCAGATAGATTCGCAGTACTCACAGTTTGGGTTTCTGCAGACTTGTCTGGTCTCTGGCATTGTGTCTGGAGAACACCTGTTGCTTGGCTGAGCATCTGCTGACCAACACTGCACCGTCCTCTCCATCACTCCGTCCCCACAGCTCACTGAACACTGAAGGGGAGGAGGATAACCGCATCACACATGTGGAGGAGAGTCGCTTTTCAGCAGTTTTCATCCTCCAAGTTTTTATCCAAGTTTGTATTTATCTACATATTTGTCACGTTCACACCAATAATCAAACATTTGGTTATGACAACAAAGCTCCAGCTCCAGTTTAAATGTTCTTAATGTGAGGCAGAAAGTTATGCATAAGAAGGAAAGCTATGAAATCTGCTGTGAACATTTTTTAATGCATAATTGCCCGCTTGATGAAGTTTAGATTGAAGTTTCTGTTTGAACTTGAATTTTAGATTTGAAAATGAAAGAAGATATTGTCATTTTGATAAATATTATTCTATATAACTACATGAACTTTGTAACTGCAAATGCAATTAGTTAGAATTAGTCACAAATACACTGAGAAGACCTGTCTGACTTTCATTTATTATAGTGACAATCAGACCACAGATACATGACTGGACATCATTAACATTAACAATGGACTTGCTCACCGCTCCCCAGATTCCAACCTTCCACACCTGCGGCGCCGGGCACGGGTCTAGATTACAAGGCACGTAGCTCTCGGGGGGGGTCCCTTGGCAGTTGGACAAATACTGATGGCCATACTCGTAGTGGTCATCCTCCACGGACACCTCGCTGCAGGAGATCAGACGCCGGCGGTAGCCCTGTCCACAGCTGGCTGAGCACTGTAGGAGAGGAGAAAACACCGGCGTGAAACAATAACCGCACTTCGCACAAACACGGGTGATTTCTGTCATTTCCGCACCGCTGGATTAACAGATGGCTATTCACGTGTTTACTGTGCATAGGAAACAGTGAAGATCTCAAAAGGCTGTGGTGGGACTACGTCATTGCTTCTTTGGTTCTTACCTCCGTCCATTCGCCAGTGATCCAGGTCAATTCACAGGGCTGGATGTTACAGCTCTCAAGGTCTGGAGGTCTGATCTGGTTCACGCAGTACATCTGATGGACCTCCTGCCGGTTGTGGTCCACACACTGCAAGGCCCGTCGCCGGTGACCCGATCCACACGACTTGCTGCACTGTAACGGACACGAGAAAACAGAAATGGCTAAATCCTGCTCAATGGTGTTAGACGAAGCATCAGGACATTCCACAATTGAATGAGTGCTTATCTTTAAAAAGAGTCCAGCAGCAAACGCAGCAACGGATGAAGAGTTTTATATCTGTGTCTTTGAGTGAAGCAGTGCATTCACCACATGGGACCGCAGTGAAAAGATGTCAGAACAGTTCAACAGCTTGGAGTAAAACACAGTTTGGACAAGAATGGTCCGGTGCCAAGAAGAAATTTGACAACTTCTAACTCACAAAACAGTTTAAATATAAAGTATAAATAGGTCTCAATTGTTAGTTTCAAGTATTCTTCCATCCAGCAAGCATACGCTCTTTTACATTGAGATTTAATTTCATGAAAGTTAACTATATAACTTATTCAGCATTCAGTGGGACTAATTTCAACCCCGAAGTGTGAACCAGATGCTTAACTCAAGGCTTCAAAAATCTGCAGTCCACAAACAATCAAAAGGATTGACTCCACAGTATGACACGTGTTTCCAACGTTAGAGGCGTGTCAACCC
The DNA here is from genome assembly GCA_021346845.1 of Apeltes quadracus. NCBI lineage: Eukaryota > Metazoa > Chordata > Actinopteri > Perciformes > Gasterosteidae > Apeltes > Apeltes quadracus. The sequence continues at coordinate 5,450,916 of CM037933.1, forward strand.
ACGTGAACTGTTGATGAATCAGGGTCTGCTTCTCCAGGAAACTATTCATGCAGCTCAGTGACCCAGATTCAACATCACTTGAACACAAGAAAAAACTGCCACTGCAGCTGACTGTACTAATATTCCCAACTAGGATCTACTATTGAAAATAGCTCAATGTTGATCAGCAGTATCCATGATAAAGACTCAAACTTTGAGTTAAGTGAAGATAATAAATAGATTATAATATTATACACTTTTTCAAAACAAATCGGGTATTAAGAAAATTGAAATAAATAAATAGTCCTACACATTACGTATTTTCAACAGCCCACTTCACACAAGTGTAAAGTCAGATTGTTCTATCAAAAAAATGCATTCAACACAAATACAAAAATCAAATGCACATTATTTCGCGTGAGAGATTGATTTCTTGCAAGTGGTGCAAAGTTGTGTGTGTTTGCAAAGGAATGAACCCTTTTAAACAAGAGCCTTAGGCTGCCTAAAAAATAACAACAAATCATCGGATTTTTATAAAGGCCAAGGCAGCAGCAGCCACTCTCCTCTCCTCTCCTCACCCCCCCCGTCCCCTCCTCTCCCCTCCTCCCGTGTGGCCTCCCGACCGAAGCCGCGTTATTCATGACCGAGCAGATTCATCCCCGCCCGGCGGAGACGGAGGGACTACTTTCTTCCGCGGCACGCAGGTCGCCGTTGCTTACCGTCTGCCAGGCTCCTTCTCTCCACTGGGCACGAGAGGGACATTCCCCGACCCGGCAGCTCCGGCTCGACACCGGCCGGGAGCGCTGTGAACAGCCGGTCTCCGGCGGGCTGCGTCGGCCTCCGACCGGGCAGAGCACCTCCCGTCGCTGCAGGCCGCCGCCACACGACGCCGAACACTGCGCGCAGAGCACAGAGAAGTACTTTGAAATCGTGAATATGACTTTTTACGGCTCCGGATGAGTTTATTGTTTCCCTGAATATCAGATAATCGATTTGTCCTGTAAGAAAAGCCTCGTGAGCTCCACCAGTGTTCTCTTTTGGTGGATAGCAATGGGATAATATGTTTCTTTAAGATTGACAATAGTATTTGTCAGGAAATAAATTAGAATGTATTGTTCCTTAATCCTTGTTTAGGTCTAAATGTGACTGATATGGAATTGAATGTTTTAAAGATGTAAATGTGTCTTTAATTTTCTCAGAATTGGACGTTGGCATTCCAACTCATATTTGAGTGACATAATTCATTGCAGGGAAATAATGTTTTGACTAAATCAATCAATCAAAATGTATTTATATAGCATTTTACAAAAACCAGCAGGTATCCAAAGTGCTTAACATCAGAAGCACATGTCATACAATAGAAAGAATGAACATAGAAAACAGTCAAATCAGAAAAGGTTACACAGAAACAAAAGAGTGAAATTGTCACACCTACGTATTAAAGGCCAGATGAAACCGATACGTTTTGAGTTTGGACCTAAAAAGAGCTACATCTGTGGTAGTACGGATATCAGGGGGTAACTTGTTCCAGAGTCTCGGGGCAGCAACTGCAAAAGCCTGATCACCCCACCGGATGTACCTTGACCGTGGCATTTCTAAAGCCAGTTGGTTAGAAGACCGCAGAGACCGGCTGCGCTCACGCAGGGTTCACATCTAAAACGCACAGGGAGCCAATGTGGAGTGTAAAGAACTGGAGTAATATGTGCACGTCTAGATGTATTTGTTAAAAAGCGCGCAGCAGCATTTTGCACAAGTTGAAGACGTGAGATGGAACAAAAAGAGCATTACAGTAGTCCAACCTTGAACTGATAAGAGCATAGATCGCCTTTTCTAGATCATGCGCGTTCAGGACAGGATTAACTTTAGCCAGGAGACGAAGCTGGAAAAAGCTCATTTTAACAACATTACTGATCTGCTTGTCAAATTTCATGCTGCAATCAAAAGTAACCCCTGTGTTTTTGACAGACGACCTAGTGTAGGATGCCAGAGCTGCCAGAATAAATAGCTGCAGCAACGCCTGCATGTTCCTATTTAAGGTTGTTTGTAACTGATGTTCTTCCTTTTTTTTTTTTTTTTACAGAAATGCAAGTATTCAAGAGTTAACCTGGAATGTGGATGGTTATAGGATATATAGAATTATATATTTCTACAAAAAAACACAAAGAAGATAATCTGTTTGGTTTTCTATTCCATTGAGCCACTTAACACTTTGTTTTCATGCATTTGGAGACAACATTTAACTGTAACTATTTTGTGTCTCCTTTCATGGGATGATTCTGAGCGCTGATAAATGGCATGGTACACACTGATACAGAGCATTGACTATAACTGATACCTTGTTTAGGACTACCTACCTTTACCTTGTGCAATATCACATCAGTACGACTGACACAATGTTTGAGCTTCTAGTGCCGAGAGCAGCATCAAATGTGGTCATATTTTTGCTGCTTTTTGGGCGGAACAAGTGATGAACATATGCTCAAAGATCCAGCTGAGGTTCCTGAGTTTATACCCCTACAGCACCCTGCACATCCTCTTTGACGTGTGTCAAAGATGTGGTTCTGTGCTTGCATTCTTTGGCCAAAAAAACAGAGCGCAAGAGAGGGAAAGAAAAAGCAGACAGCCTCCAGACGGTCAATCCAGCACTCCAGCTGCACATTGTGAGTGCGTCTGGCATGTTTAGTAGGGCTTTCAAGCAAAATACTAACACGTGGTTCCCATTGGGGAGGCACAAGATTGAGGGTAAAGTAAAAGAGAAAAAGGAGCCATCTGAAGGGTGATCAGGAGTGGGAAATGCAACAGTTAGAGGGAGGTAAAGGGTTGGCAAGAAGAGAAAACGTAGAGATGAGATGGGTGGGTTGCTTGACTTAAGGTGGAGGAGAGGAGTGCACATCCATCCCGCTTTCAAATTTCAAAACTGTGAAGTTCCCGAAATGCACCACCTAAAGACAGCTGCCCCGTGTCTGTGCCGAAAACCACCATGTGGTGTGTTAAAGCACGCCGCCTGAGTTAGTGGCCTGGCATGCTGCATAAAAACAGCATGCCAGGCGCGCTGCAGATGTTTCACACATCTACAGCAAGCTGGTAAACGTTAAAGTGGAAGAAGAGAGCTTACATGTGTGGTGGCGTGAGAACCTCAGTGGTGGAGGACTTTTTTTTGCATTGCAGAGTCAAAGAGTCCTAACCTCTCCCCAGTTGCCTGTCTTCCACTTGGGACATCGGCCCCCTTTGCAGCGCCTCTGCTTGCGGGGTTTAGGAGACAGATGCTGGCAGTTTTCCTCCGGGACAAGGCGGCCTGAGGCGGTCGCACAGCCCACCTTACGCCACCTGAACCCTCTTCCACAGGAGGCGGAGCACTGCAAGGTGTGAAAGGAAGGAAAAGAAAGGGAAATTTAAATCAAAAGGTATGTTTTGTGTTAAAAGAGCAACTGCAAAAAAGGTGCACACATCAAAGTAGGGACATTTTTTTTGGATGTATAAGACAAATGACTGGGTGGAAGTCATAATCATAATCTACTTGGTGAAAACAAGTAGATGACTGCAAAGCTGTAAATAAAAAAACGTCCCAAAAGTTTTTTCTCCATTTAATAAACACTTTTTGGACAAAAACCAGCCCCAACCACCAAAAAATGATATGAACTGGAGTTCCACGTGGTTAACTAGTCCAATGGCAAAGCGTGCCCATCATCCCGGCAGAAGTTTGTTTAACTTCCGGGTTTAGAGAATTACTGTTTAACCCAGTGTGACAAGCAGCCCCGCATGTACAGACACACACACACACACACACACACACACACACACACACACACACACACACACACACACACACACACACATGCTGGGCTGTGCTCGGATGGTCCCAGAGGGCGTTGCGTGTGCGGATGGATGGGAAGCGACAGGCTCAGAGTTGAATGATTAAGCAGCGCAGCGTGTGCTGCTGTCCTGACCAGCGAGGGACTGTAGGAGACGGGAACATGCTGCGACCCCTCACCTCATTCGGTGGGGCGGGGGGGGGGAGGCTCACGAGAGGAGGACCTGTTAAAGATCTCATTCCCCATTGTTAAATATGGGCAACCCTAACATGCCAATTTCATTTGGAATGTGAAGAAAGTCCAATAAATTGTGTCTGTTATGTGTGGATAATGACGTCTGTGTCACGTCTCTGGAAGAGTAGAAGACTTCATGATTGACGTAACAAGTTACTGACAGCTCTCCTGTACCTGATCGTATTTTTAATGTTATCTCCCGAAATTAACCTAATATAAGGTCACACATTCGTAGAACGAACTGGGAAGAGTAAGTGGGTCATCAGAGGGGAAGATTCAAGTCATCAGAGGACGACATTTGCAATCGGTCTTCCAGACTGTGCTTTCCCGCTGTTGTATTGTGCTGACTCAGAATTCCTTTAGAATCAGAACAAAGTTCAAATTAAAATCTGTACACGATCCCCATATGCAGTACACTCAACTTTGGCCACAAATATACTCTGGGTTCCTGTAACTATCAGGAACAATTACCTACAAATGTCACAGCTCACACATCCATGAGCATTTCCTGCTTCATCATCAAACAAAACACAATTTTAACATTTTTATTGGCATCAGTTTTGTTTTGCAGGGGGTAGAGCTGGTGATCCATTGATCACAGGGTTTCTAGTTTGATCCCAGACTCCTCCAGTCCTCGTAAGTAATGAATCGCATAAAGCAAGTTAAAGGTCTCTGTCTGTGATAGATAACCGTATCACCCATAAAACTCTAAAGTTTCAACCACTAGTTCCAACTGCCTTTCAAAGTTTGATTTGGTTGATTTTCCAAATCACACATAAAAAAACGTGGAATGAAACGCCCCTTAAATACACCACTTATCAATGTCGGCATAGTGGTTCGGAATCCTATTCAACTCCTTTTTTTTTCGCTCCCCTGAGATCAAAGCAGTTTCTAAGAAGTCCGTGCTGAGGGGACGAACCGGGATTGGGGCCCCTCCCGAGATCAAACGCGACACATGACCCAACAGTTCACCGCTGCATTGTCTCGCTGACGGGTCCCCTCATTCGGGTCACTGTCGCCCCCCCACCCCTCCCCCCTTTCCTAACCCACCCCCCCACCTATGTTGGTACACTGTCATCAACTTGCATTGGGGCCAGAGCAGAGGGGCCCGACAGAGGGGGGCGAAAGAGGGCTGCAACTTCACAGCGAAGCACGCGTCACCGTGCGTCCGGGAAAAAGCCCGGGGGTAGGCATTAAGAGTGAATGAGCACAGTAAATGAAGGGGGAGGTCAACTATGGCACTGTCACACGTTGGAAGAAGATTTACATTGATGGGGCAGGGCTTTGAACTTCTGACACTGACAATAAAAGAGGTCAGCAGAGGCCCTGACCGCTTGAAATAACACAGATACTGCTCAGTGATTTGTGCGTTTTCATTGAGGAAAAACACCCAGTTGAATGGGGGTGGGGGGGCTACTTGGCCTGTCTTTTTTGATATTTTTTCGATGAAGTCAACGGTGAAAAACGGAATAACTTCGGACACCTTCTTGTCCCCAAACACTAATCACCACAAAGCAGGAGATTGGGAGATAATCTTGAAGTACATACTTCAGTATAGGGCTTGGCAGCAGGATTACGATGCTGCAAGCAGTAATGCTATTGGCGTAATGAATGCTGTTCGAGGTTGGTACTTTTTCTGTTTTTGTGCGCTCATCCCTTCCCTTCCCTTCCCTTTGTTTGCAGTGAGCTCACTGCATGGGAAAGAACATGTTGATAATGCTTTTGATTAGAGCCAAAAACATAATCGTCCACATTTACAGCATAAATTGTGCACCAGTACATTATAGTTACAAAAGTGAACGAGAAAAGTAAGTCAAGGCAAACAAGAGATCCCAATTTGAGAACCAAGTAGAAAACGTATTTGCGTGAGGTATTAGTATTAAGGCAGGTCAGTTTTATGTTGGAAGTTAGTTTATTGTTAGAAAAGACCTGTTGACCCACATATGTAGTTTGTGCTATAAGGTCATTTTTAAACAAGTCCCAGCAGATTAACAGACTAAACTCAGCACTCGGTCTTCAGAGTGGAATAGCTGTCCGGAACTTGTTTCCTATTGTCATCCCATTTCCTCCCTTCAACCCACTGTAACGGTACAGGGTTTTTAGAAACGATTACACTGTAAATTGTAAACATTTACACTGTATGTTGCAGTTGCTGTGCTCTAAAATGTGACCAAAATAGATACACCTATAATAAGAACGAAAAAAGCCTTTGATAGTACCTCTCTTTCACTTTAATCGTAACCTTTTCTGGAAATTAACAGAAATTCAACAAATCCATAAAAAAAAATTAAATATTGACATAACATCATATAAAGTAACAATAAATACATGTAATTACATAAATATACATAAATCTTCTTGAAACACAAACTAATACTGCTATTTGTGAATAAGAGACATACAATATGCTTATTTCAAGAGCCTGTTTGGTGTTTGATCTGCACTGCTGTCTGCACCAAGACGTTGACCACATGGAGTCAAACTAAGGCAGAACAAATAAGACTAGAGAGCAGTAACAGGATGTGCTGTGTTCTACTTTCACTCATGCTGCCTTACAATCACACACATGGGAGTAATTATAAGCGATAGTTCTCATTAGTACAATAGGTGTAGTAAAGGAAATAAAAGGTACTCACTGCTATGTTAACAGGCCCTTAAAATAAGGTGTAATGCCAGTACGGACATTTACGACCAGTAGGAGTCAACTGGGTGGGCTGCAGGCAAAAGTTTCCCCTGAGCACAGATTCTGGATCAGTCAGTTAAGTGTTACAAGGTGGGAGATGACAGACGCGCACGCAGCATCTGTGTATGGGTACACGATCCACCACACTGGCTAACGGCTCATGCTTAACCTTAGCCAGCCACAATCCCTCCAGTGCAAGAGAGAGAACGATACGGCGGGGGGGGTGGGGGGGGGGGGGGGGGGGGGGCGATCAGAACAGAGACTGAGGTAGACACATTAGGTCGGCTCCAAGCAAGAGCGCCGGATACAAAAACACTATCAACTTCCCCTGTGGTCACAGATACGACGTGTTCAAAGCACAACATTTTAACAACTCATTCCCTTAAAAGGTTGAGCGGGTTGACATTTGAACAATTCAACATTAATTCATCAACTCCGTGATACACTTTAATGAATCCAATAATTGCTCATGGAAAGAAATAAAAAGTACAGAAAAAGGCAGCAGCATCCAAAAGTAATGTGCTGAGATAAACACCGAACCGTCCAAAAATATGATGCTTCACTTGTGATGATCCTAAATCTCCCTTGTTTGGCCGAAGCAGCGCTGTGGTGTAGGTTAGTTTAATGGCTAGTGGAGTCATGTTCTGTTCCAAATGAGGTATTGTCGAGCATAGTATATTTAGCAACCTTAAGTACTTACTGTACAAAGAAAACATGAACTAACATAATATAAATACACTCATATCAAGCACCTTTGAAGCAGAGAGCTTTGAACCTATTGTTTTGGCCACACTAAGGAAATCTGGGTCAAAACCCTCTGCCAAACTGGAATACAATGACTATTAGTACTAATTACCACAAACCCACGGAGACATTTTATTTTACAGTGCTTGTGCAGCTGCTGCTGTTAGCTGTTGATATCAGATGTTTCAGGAAATTTTGAGTTACAATAGTCATGCGTTTATACCGTTTTGGTGCAACATAACTGTTTGTTTCATAGCGTTGGGTAAAGACATAAACTGTAAAATAAAGTGTCTCTATACGATTAGCAACACGTGTGCCTTGAGACAAATTGAATTATTGATACAACAGCCATTTCAAAGTTGTATAGTACAAATATGTATATATAGTACACAGCCCAAATACAGTCCTATGTAAGGTGGTGCTTTTACAGTTCATAACACAGACTACATTGTGTAGCACCACATATTTGGATATCATGGGCCGTTCTTTGGATAATAAAAGAACAAGGCAACGTACTGTATATTCCTGATATACAAAAACATTCATCAGTATTTGCATATGAACAAATATTGGCTAAATGTGTGAATACAAAGAGCTTAGACACAAAATAAATCACCTTTAAAAGTTAATGCTATGTACAAAAGATAAAAAGGAAAAAATATCTCAATAAATTATCTTTAAAAACAATATTTTACAAAACTATCTTGATTGTGAAACAAAGTGAACCTGAATTTTTCTATATACTATTACAAGGCTCAATAACAAATGATTATAACTAGGACTGATGAAAATGTCCATATGGTCACAGCTGTCATTGTGTTAAGTGTTTTGACAGTACTTTTTTGGCATATTGCAGGTAAGCGAATCTTTAAGCGCAAAAGAAATTAAATTTCCGAATGTCTTGAAGAAACGTTTGCCCAGTCGCCAGCACCAGAGAGGGAGCGGTAAGTGGAGGAGGTTAAAGGTAAAAGTGAAGAAGCAGGAGTGTAATTCTTCCAGGGCAGAAGCACCAAAGTCTGTTCGAGACTTCTTTTTTTTAGAGTGTAAAAGAATACAGGCAAAAAACAATGAGAGGATGAAAAACAAGGTAAAAAGTATTTTTTTACGAGCGTACCGAGCTCCAGGGGTCCGTGCGCCAGTTGGGGCTAGACGGGCACGGCTGAGTATTGCACTGCTCGCGATCCGGTGGCCTGTCGTGAATCTCGCAGCTCAGATCGTTGAAGCGCTCGCCGTTGGGACGCTGGCACACCACCAGCCTCGTCTTAGTCCCACCTCCGCATGGCTTGGTGCACTGATAGAAGGCAGGGGGAGACGTTGTGTTTTACAGCTAGGTATGGGGATACGGTTTTTCGAATATGAAGGAAAAGAGCCATCTAAAAAAAAAAAAACCTCTTCAATGCGATGCAATGAAAGGAATCGAACACAGATGAACATCTGGGGGCCCCGTCCCTGGTCATGACCGACACCAGACCAGATTCTGTAAGACTTTAACTTTAACCTGATGTAAAAAAAAAACAGTCATGTAGTTTGTCTCTCACCTCTCCCCAGTTGCCATAGATCCACTGCGGACACGGCCCTGACTCACAGGAGCGCTGCTCATTGGGCCGGCTGCGATCCTCACAGCTGTTGGCAGGGTAGCCGTTCTCATCCTGGCACACGACTACGCGCCGCTGGAAACCTCCTGCACATGTGCTGGAACACTGTGGAGAGTGGAGAGAGCACCCTGTCATATCGATGGTTCTACGTCCGATGACTAGGTAACAGACACTCACACGATCAATATGTCTGTATGTATGAGTTTGTAACTGCAAATATGAGGCGTATGTTATGGGTCCACAAAGACAAAGCTACATGTCGTGTAAAATGAATCAACGCGGCACCAGCTTTATCCTCAGGACAGAGGAAGGAAGACGCACCAGAAATAGCTTCAATGTCTTCCCAGAATTATCGAAAGGTCAAAGGTATTTTTAGATAGAGATTATCACCAAAAGTGATAACAACAATACAAAGAAGTAGATCCATTGTGGGCAGCATGTGGCTCTCGGGTGACTCCCATGTCATGAGCTCCTGTTTGTTTGGTTGCAAAATGTGGCAGGGAGTAATTCATTAGTCTACAAACTGTTAGAATTTGGCAATGGCAAACGGGAAACACACACATGGCACATGCTACTACTCAATGTGTCCATGGTCACTAAGCAATGACACACCTTCATGCATCAGAGGAACAGCTTCTGGAGCAATTCGGGGTTCATCCGGGATTGGAAATAGTTTACGTTGGTATTATGTTGAGATTTAGAAAAGAAGGTCCCATGTATTTTAAGTATGTACGTTTTTGTTACTGTTTGGCATCAGAGATGCATACAGAAAGTGTGATAATGATGTGTCAATGTTGTGACACCTCTGGCCACTGGGCCCCTTTGTATGATGCTGATTGATGTACAATAAACATCGGTGATTCATCCATTCCCATACATGGGAACAGTACATGGTATTAAGTGGACAACATTATTACACCTTACATCAACTACACTCCATCCCACTCTCGTGTCTGCATGGAAGCAGCTTATTACAACAGGAAACAGCTCGCAGTTCCAAAGTGACAAAATCTACTGATCTGCAAAGCCTATAAATTAATCGGATTGTCTCATTTATTTAATCTGTTATTTGTAGCGTCATATCAACTGTACAGAGATGACAGCTGCATCTAGCTTCTCATCCAACTCTTGGCAACAGAAAGAGGGAATTAGCACATTTTCCAAAATATCGAACTATTTTTTTTTTCTGGATTGAGACTCGATTTTTAACATGTCTCATTTCCTCACGCGCTAAGATCTTCTCTGGACTTCGATTGTTATGGTTCAGGGCTTGCCTGAACAACTCTAAGTACGGCATTTTGGATGTCAGACTCCAAGTGATTGGTTCGTTGACCTCTTTGATGCGATGTTGCTGTGTGTCAGATGCCTCACCGCGCCCCAGGGTCCGGTCCGCCACTGGTGGGATTGGCTGCGGGGCAGGTTGTTCCTTGTGCTGCCATTTGGTGAGGACGGGTAAGGTCGAGATTCGCTGGAGCGGGACAGGCATTGAGACATAGCACAGTCCTGCTCCATGGAAGGACGATCGTCTGGGTCACACTCACTGGTGTTCACTTCTTGGTCACTGAAGTTGATACACACTACCTGCCGTGTGGTCTTTCCTTGGCCACAGGTAACTGAGCACTAAAAACACACACAAACACAGGACAATAAAGAGATCAGTCGAGAGCTTAAACACACACCCTTTAAGTAACATTCTTAAATGGTGTGAAGCGGCGATCCAGGACTTTGCCCAGAAAAACATTACAGACGGATTGAAGACTGTGCTAATGCAAATGCTGTCTACTTTAAAACCTCGGCTTACACTTCTCTGTCACAATGTTATGGATTTCACTTAATTTAAGGTAATATACTGTAGGCCTTACATGGCCAAAGAACATTAACAAAATGTCATATTGGAGTGTTCTATCACTGCAGGTCAAAGAAGGCTATTTTGCTTTGGGTTACTAAATCTAGCACAATTGTGGCTGGGAAAGGCCTGTGAAAAAAGGGGCAAGGGGGTGAAGTATTTCCTTTTCAGGGGGTCAATGAGTGTCTTTGGCCTGGTGTTTAATGTGTGTGTGTGTGCGTATGGTGACCAGACTTGCAGTCTGGCTCCACTGCATCTCTCTCTGACTGATGAGAAACATCTGTAAACAAGACACGATCCCCTCATTGCAGCCCCTCGGTTGACCCAGCTCCAGAAACCTCAATGAAATTATCTCACTCTCATTCACTCACTCTCTCTCTCACACACACACACACACACACACACACTTGCCATCCAGTTCCAGCACCGTATCCCCAGCTTTGCTCTTTCCCCATCCTTATCATCTACATAACGTGCGTAGACACTATGTGTGTGGTAGAATAAAATGTGGAGTGTATTGAAATAGGAAGAAAAAACATCAGAGAGCAATGACGGCACACAATTTGCTGTCTGTCAGCATAACAATATTCAGACCAGATTGAAAAACATCCTTCCAGATGTCTACGTATCCGGGTCCAATACAACGTTTGGGGAGCTTATGTAAATTTAGCTGCAGCAAATTGAACTGTAATGTTGAGATACTGCGATGAATGTGAGAGTTACAACTTACAACATTATCACAAGTGGGTTTCTTTCTTTCTTTCTTACCGCTGTCCATTCCAGCACTTTCCACTGTCCACAGGCCACTACTGAGCACACCTCTCTGGCAGGGGGTTTAGGCAGGTGGGCGCACGCCGACTCCTCCGCTACACCACCCTGGTTGTCACGGCAACTGACGTAGCGCATTCGTGTCCCTTTGCCACAGCTGGCACTGCACTGTTGTGGACGGGAGAAATGTTTAAAAAGTTGGAAACCAACAAAAAGAACAATAGCGAAGAGGGCGACAAAATCACCCACCTGTGTCCAAGAGCCAAACCTCCACTGGGTTTTGAGGGCCTGGTGGGGAGGGACGGCGTGGTCGCTGGGACACTGGGCCAGTTCACAGTCCTGTGGAAGGAGGGACACATACACCCATTCATGCGGTGATTAACAAAATGAATATACTGTAACAACATCTGTCCCCGGCCACAAAATACCATGAATATCAGAGCTATCTCATCTGGCATGCGATAAAACAGTCAGCAATGGAGAAAAAAGCCTTCGGCCTTCAGCCCTACGTTTAAGAGTAGCTGTGTTTCCCATCAACCCTTTCCTCCCACCTTACCAAAACAACATTATCAGGGTCCGCACCGTCAGTTAAAACTATGGATTGTGGCAGTAAGCCACTCAGCATAAAGCCCTGATCCCTGTCATAACAGGTCATAGTGGAGTGGTATTCAGGGCTCCAATGCCCACGCTGGCGTGGTTGGAAACTCCACCCCTAATCCACCCCCTTGTCCCGCACCTCCGGCCCCTTCCTCTTTTCCCCCCCCCATGCCCTCCGGTGCCCTCTGACCCCAAATCTCTAGGAATGACGGCCTCAGCCAGGTCGCATAGGCTCTGAGCAGGCTCCACATTCCACAAGGCACCTCCTGACGTAGGCAAACAACGCTCATACTGAGCCTGCGTGCTCAGTCCACTGAAATTGGTTTACGCTTCAGGCCCACCAAACAAAATTCGGATTCAGCTTAAAGTAGGTTTCTTTGGGTTGCTCGATGACTATAAACCTGAGCACTTTCCCCTGATACTGGAAATAGGAGCAACATATTTAAAATCAAAGAGGCATCATTTTTTCTTAAGTCTGCTTGAAATATTAGTAATTTGAGGAGCTATTAAATTACTTACAAACTATTTTCGAGGTCTATAGAAAGTCAAGTGAAAGCATTGGCAAGATTCACAATCGTATTCAAATTAATGAAATGGATAAAAATGTACATGTTAGATGTCATTTAAATAATGAAGTATTCTTATCCCGAAACAATTTGGCTTTCCTTTGGGGATTATATCTAAGAGTTTGCGTGTCTCTATTTAAGGGAGAGTGAGTCCTGAGGAACCTCCCCCTCTTTTTTTGCCTCTAGACTAGATCAGAAAACATAGCTTTATTGAGACCAGGTGGAAATTAAATGTGTGCGTGTGTGTGTGTATGTCTGTGTGTATTTTAACAGGGCAGAACCGAGGATACCCCCCTTTTCTCCTCACAGTATGAATAAATCCACAGTGAGGAACAGATGAAGAGATTGTGTGCATTTAAGAGAAGTAAAAGAAAGATGTAAGAGAACATTGCACGGAGAGAAGGAAGCGAATGGCCTCTTTACCTGGGTGTCAGTGGGTCGGGTGGCGGCATTACATTCAGTGTCAGTGACGGCACCATAAGAGGCAACTACACACTTCACCGCTCGCATCTGGTAGCCTGGCCCACAAGAGGTAGTGCACTGGGTTCAGAGAGGGGGGGAGAAAAATGAGTGGTTGGGGAAAATTAGCAACAGCGAGCCAAAGAGAAAACAGAGAAAAAGGCCAGGAAAGCAAACAAAGATCTGACAGTTTAACTGATGCCAAACACTCGCACACACTGACAAATAAAAACTGTCAACCGGGCTAAGCTAACCAAAATCTTCTACCCCTCCACTTTTCAACCAGATACAAGTTTCAAAGATCCAATAGAAAAGTAACCTTTGCTAATATACATTGCACTGGTCTCTTTCCCACTGTAAGCAGTCAGATGGAGAACCACCCCGCTCTCTCTTCTGCCTCGCTGCCTCCAATGAAACAAGGTCAAACTTGTGTGGCGGCACCTTCAACTACTATTGGACAACGCTCCATTAAACAACTTCAAATATACCTTAGCGTGCGCACATCCTCTGATGGGGGGCACAAGAATATCTCACATTTTTGGGTGTTCAGCTCAATGTGCACACACACAAATGAGAGCGAGCCTGCAAACACAGACATTATATACTGTGTGCATAACACTACATAATGCTTTGTAGAAGTACGCGCCTGCCCACATCAACCGTAGCTTTTGCATATTTACATTGGCAGGATTCGCTCGGTGTGTAAACAGGCGAGAGAAAGGGGACAGTGCTGTATGATGAGCTTAATATATCCATGTCTTACCCTAGTTTACACAGGGGAGAATTCACCAGTGAAGTAACAGCAACAGTGAACTTCGGACTCTGTGCTGCTGCCCATCAACTGATTAGACTTCTATATTTTCTAAATAAGAAATGTGGATCAGGATATTTGGTAGTGGTCTCTTCAATGCCTTGGAAAAAACACATTGAGCACAGATGTACCGCATTCACATTGTTGTATTTGATAAGGGCGATGGGCCAACATCTGAAAAGAAAACCTGATTTCACTTAAAGACTTAAAGACCGGTTCAAGTTCCAGTCGTATGGACCATACAGAGCGATCTTCTGTTTCGCTTCCTCTGGAATATAAATCGATAATCTAATCCCACGCATTAGGTACGTAAATCCCTGGATATCTGGATAATATCCTTACATTTGCATATACCTCAAAACATATCTTTGGATCACAAACATTTTTTGACAACCTCGAAGAAACTATAGTAACAGCACAGTTAACACTCACCTGTCTCCACGGGCCGACCTGCCAGGAGGCACACTCCTGCTGCTGGCACGCCGTCGCCGACTCCGGCTTCGACGAGCCACAAAAGCGGTCATCTAAGCGGTCCTCGCCAAACTGACACCACGTCTGACGGTGCTTATAGCCTTTCCCGCATGTCACAAGGCACTGAAAGTAAAACATTGCAGGTGGTAAAGACAGATATTTATGCGCTTCGTAACGTGGACCGTGGTTGTTACCAGTCGCTGAGCACGCTGCAACTCACAGCAGAGGAAGATCAGATGGCGGTGTTGAACGCAGGATATGCGGATTACGAAGCTATTTGCAGTTGGAAGGGACCAGAAGACACTGCCGGAGTGTCTATTTATGTCTGAGTACAGTGCATATGTAAACATTGCATGTAGGGTTTTTGTATTTACTAGCACCACAGAGGAGATCTAAAATACTCCTGGAATGCAGCCCAAAGCTTTGCAAGCTCCTTTCTCTACAATGTGTAAACTGTACAGCAGTTAAATACAATCTTGCCCTGCAATCAGTTATTTCCCAACACTCACCATGGTGGAAGGAGGGAAGTAACTCCCCAAAGCTGAGACAGGCACAACCAACACTGGGAATTTACAGTTGACCCAGATCCCTGCTGGCTGAAAACTACAGTGTTCACTTTGTTTCTCTTTACATTGACTAAACCCCTTACACGATACGTGTATTGTGTGGTGTTAAGTTATCCTCTCTAAATGTTTTTTTCCCACTTAAATGTTTAATTAAAGCAACATTGCTATTGACGAGTGCATTGGCATGATAAGTCAGCCAGGCGGACAGGTGGACAGGTAAAAAGACAGGTAGGTAGCTCGTCCAATGATTGATTATTTCATTAGAGTATTATATACATTGGATTATTTTATC
The DNA here is from genome assembly GCA_021346845.1 of Apeltes quadracus. Taxonomy (NCBI): domain Eukaryota; kingdom Metazoa; phylum Chordata; class Actinopteri; order Perciformes; family Gasterosteidae; genus Apeltes; species Apeltes quadracus. Next base: position 5,466,339 of record CM037933.1, read on the forward strand.
TTATCTATTAATTGCAGGTCAGCATGCAATAAAAATTGTAAAATTTGTACTAAATTTGACCATTAAATATTGGACTGGTCTTCCTCTAGGGGCAAAGAGAATACAACAGGAGTGGAACTGACCTCAGACCAGTCACCAGTCTTCCATTGTGGACAGAGGAACTCATTGCAGGGTTGGACGGTCGTCTTGTCCCTTTGACTGCATTTGCTCTCATCGCCTCCAGCCCCGGCTGCCTTTCGACACCCTGCCCCTCGGCGGCGAGTGCCCCCACCGCAGCTCTTGGAACACTGCGGCGCAAACGTTTGAACTTTTCTCAACACACGACCCAGGGAGAAGAAAAAAATGTGGACAAACGTGTGGATTATGCTCACACACAACGACAGACTTACCTCTGACCAAGGTGAGTACTCCCAGCCACCTGTGTTACAGTCTCCATGGCAACCTTCCTTGTCGTCGGGTTTGTGCTGATTGCTACAGTAGCGGTCATCCACCTTCTGGGCTTTACCATCAGCGCGGCTGATTTTGGCACAGTAGATTTCCAGGGTGCGATACCCCAGGCCACACTGAGCTGTGCACTCGCTCTTACGAGCCACATCCCACCTTCATCGCCGGTAATGGAGAAAATCTTTGTCAGTATTTGTAATTGACCATGCAACAAGAAAGTGATATAATGGTTCAAAAGGGCCACTGAAGGCTGGTTGGTAATACAAACCGTAGTTCACACTCAGTGTTACAGGGCTCAGTGATGACAGCAGGCCTAGCGGTTCCGTAACATCTCTGGTCTGACACCACCACCCTGTCGGACTCTCTGCTACAGAGAATCTTCCGTTTGCGCTCTCCTAGGAAGAAATAATCACGCATGTTTGCGTAAATTCAAAATCTATAACCTAGATTGACCAACATAGTCAATCTAGGCGGTTCTTGCAGCTGGAGGCAAGAAAGGACTACAAACTATTTCAGCTTGAATCTAAATGGGATCTTACGAATGAAGAGGACTCAGCAGCCTGACATGCATGACAGTATTTGTTGTTTAGGAACAGGGTTTTGTTTTGTATATTTATCCTTTTGAATCAACTTGTCATTGTCATTGATCCTCCTTCGTATGTTCTTCTTTCATGAGAAAGCCACTAAAGACGGTGCAGAAATTGGACTGGAAATGCAATCTAGGGTGTCATGACATCTTCCTCAAGTGAAACTCCACTTCCTTCCACTGCCTGACCTCAGCTTCTGTAGGATCCTGCATGTTTGCAGTTGTTTAAGTCTACGCACCACCTTGCTAACGTGCAATATAGTTCATCGCAGGATCGCAATGGCGACCAGCAGCAATGGGCTTCGCCGTGCCTCTTGTGCTGACATCGCTGCACTGAATCAAAAAGCACCCACTCTGCAAGGGCGAGAGACTTAAACCTCATATGGCTGCAGGAAAACAGATTCTCTATCAGTACCTCATGTTACCACGTTTTGCTATGAAAGCTTTGTGTGCGCAGAATGCCAGGAAAGTTATATAAATCAGAAAGATGCTGAGGGCATTACATGTCAGCCGTTCATCCGCCAGTGTGACCCACCTGATGGGGTTTTTCTTTGGGATTTACCGTTGGTTGCTCAAGCAAGGCAGTGTCAAAAAGTGGAGAGCAAAATTCTCAGACAAAGTGCTTGAGTCATAACACATAACAGGATTTCGAGTTTACCCGCGATCCGCCTCTGCACGCCTACACACTATCCAGGATCATGTCAAAAAAGGCAATCTGACACAGTATACTATGAGGTCAAACATTAATAACTTGCTCTAAACCTATATGTTTAGCATAAAGCTGTCAAGTTTAGCCAGACGATCGCTCCTATGCCTCTGGCTCTGTGGTTCCCACGACTCCCCCCTATTTGTTGCATCTCATCTTCACACCCAACACACCATTTATCCTTGACCACTCCCATCATCTCCCTGTGCCAAAGCCTTGTGCCTCCCCCTCACCTTGGCACAGGCGGCTGCACTCCTGCCAGGGCCCGTACACATCCCAGATGAACTGCTGAGGTTTGTCTTCTATTGGGATGTTAAAGGAGTACCTGACATCTGGGTTGTAAAGGTTCCCCACCGACAGCACCTGAGGGAAATGCAGGATCGTCTTTATGTACTGTATATCATCCCAAGTGTTCCTCATCTTTCAAAGTACAATAAATACTTTCGGAGGATAGGTCTGTAGAAGTATTAAAGTTCCTGCACACGTTTTACACATGATACTGCTTCTGAATCAATGACTCGCTCTGCATCCCGTGCCTGGTGTGCAAAGCCAACAGGGTAAGGACAATTTACCTGGACAATGATCTCCTCTTCGATGCGGTCAGTGCAGTTGATCCTCTCAATGACATGGTCAGAGCCACTGTATTCAATGACGACATTCCCTACTTTGATTTCCCTTTTGAACATACTGACCACAAACTCTCCATTAAGCAGGAACTCTTCACGGCTATTTGATATGGCTGCAGAGAGAGGGAAAACACTTTAAGTCATTTTAGTGCTAAATCAAAATGTATAAATAGGAAATATTTTCGTGAAAATGATCGTTCTCGTGACATTAACGACGTAAACATAAAGAAAATAATAGCAGGTTTTTTTACAGGACGCAGCAGCTTAGCAACAATGCGGCTAGTATTTGTCTTTACAGTAAGGGACAGCAGTTCAGTCCCATTGGGGTAATATCATCCTGAAGATGTCCAATGCAGGGGCATCCAGTTCTGTTCCAAAGCCACTCTGCTGCACTCATTCACACTAATGCGATCATGGAGCCAATTTCCTGCCTTTCCTCACCATTTCACACATCACACTGACATAACTGTGAATAGCTACGCTCATTCCATCAAAAAGGACTGTGCCATACACGAGTATCAACGTACCGAGGTAGTTGTCGTCCTCTGGTTTCCCCGAGTAGCTGTGTTGACGCACATCTATGTTTGTAGCACCACTGGGTATTCTTACCACTTCATTATAGCCTGCAAATAGCATAAGTGTTATGTTTAGATCACTACAGCACTCCAGGTCTGCGTCTATTCCAAGTGACACCTGCTCTCATGGCTATTTATACCGACATCCAAGCATACGTGAAGATGTGTTAAAGCCATAAAACAAGGGGTTTTATACTCGTTCTTTAAAACTTGCTGCAGATGAAATGTTGGTGGAATACAAGAAGCTATAGCTCACCATAGTGGACGATGTTGAAGGTGCCTGCCACAGTTTTGCAGGAAGAATTGTCCCCTCCGCAGACGCCACACTTGTCCCTCCTGGCTTTAGAGTTCAGTACATGGTCACAGCCCGCTTGCTGCTCAGTGGAAAAGAAGAAAGCAGGGATATGTTAAATAAGAAATGAGTAAAAAAATGTTACCCATTGGAAAGGGAAAAAGAAGTAAAGTGGAAGAGAAGCAAGAGAGAAGATCAGAAGGTAGATAAAACAGCACAACGTGACACATTTGTCTTTATGTGTTAGTTGGCAAAACTAAAACACTGAAATATTGACAGATTAATATCCTTCTACTTGGCCGTAGTTGGTTTGAACTTTGAATGAGTTATCAAAATATTGCTGACTGTAATACATCTCCCTTTAAACACAACACTAGAAAGGGCCTGAGCTCATTGGTTTTTGCTAAATCAATTTTGGATTTTGTATCAAGGATAAAGAGCTTAGCTTAAGTTCCAAAGCATCCAAATCCACTTGCAAAGGCCAGGAAGCCAACTTACTGAACCCCAATCTAACCAATCACTGCGTGTGGCTCAGAGTGACATGTAACAACCCACCGCTTCTTTCCAAAAGCATATTGATGCGTGTGGTTTGTTAGTAATCAAGTTTCAGAGTCAACCCTATCCATCTGGGCTGGCATTAAACACAGTAGTTTGGCTTGACACGCGTTTGAAAATATTTACTGTAAATATACAGTAAAATAGGGAAAGAATGGTGAGCGTTAGCTGTGTTAGCTGTTCACATGTGTGTGAACCACACCGCTGAGCGTGGTTGAGTTCCTATGAATAAGCGGCCTCACCCTGCACAGGCCCTGCACACAGATGTCGTTGGTGTCGGGTCCGCACGGCGTGCCATCAGTGACCCTGTCCCTGAGCTGATAGTAAGCCGTGCTGCCTGCCACCCTGCAGAACAACTTGCACCGATCCTTCATCAGAACTGACGAGGGAAGCGAGACAGAGAGGAACAGGTGATGCACGTCAACGTCAAACGCTACATCACGTTCACAATGCGCAAGTGACTGAGAAAAACATGTGCTCTCACTTCCGCTGTACTTGGGCACCCAGCGAACATTAGGAGGTAGACCATTGATGTTGAAGTGCCTGCCGTCGAAAGCTGCACATTGCTCCTCCCTGAAGTCCTTTTTCTGCTTGGAGCACGGCTCAGAATTACAGGAACGAAACTTCATTCGCCGACCCACACAATACATTCCTCCATTTCTGGGCCTGGGAGGGCAATTGAGAAAGGGAATGAATTAAATGAACGGACATTTATATTTTAAATTCGTGCTGTAGAAAGTATTTTTCCCCCACTGACTCATAAATGTTTTTCCTTTTCAGCGCGTTTCTCCCCATCGCATACTTGAGAGCATGCCTTTTGCATTGTTTTTAGGTTCAAACTCATTCTCATCACGCCCCGAACCCCAAAAAAGCCCTGTGAGATCTGCCATCGCAGGGCCTTTCTGGATGAACGCAAGCTATGGAAAGAATTCCCATGAGGAGGTTTGATCCATGGAACACTGGGTTTGGCAGCTAAGATGGAGACAAGGTCCACTAGGCAATGCGTGACTACAAAGAGAAGGACTGCTCACAAAGGTCGGTTGCATTCGCGCACGGCCATCTTGATGCCCCCGCCGCATGTCCGGGAACAGGTGCCGAAAGGGCTCCAAACTCCCCAAGCGCCCTCCACGGGTGTGGCATCGTGCTCTTTCACGGTACACATGCCGTGTTTGCAATGCTGCGATGACAGAAAAGGGGGCGGGGGGAGAGAGGTCGGATCAATGAGGCGAGCAAGAATAGAAGCGGTAAGATAAGACAGTAAGGGGGGGCGGGGGCGGAAGGGCAAACAAAAGAAAGAGAGAAAGAGCAAGCGTAAAAATAAGAGGGTTGGACAGAGGGAGCACATGAAAAGTCATCCATGGAACTGGCAACACATCTATCTTCTCTCTGGTGCTTTGATGCTAATCTGGGAGAAATTACACAGCGAAGCAAATGGAAAGAATGGGAACTGGATTAGACAGGATCTGGCTGGACAGAAGACAAGAAAATGTCACACACATAGAATACATCTCAGCTCATAAGAGGACGATAATTAAGACTCCAGCTAAAGTGTTTAGTCTGGTTTACGGCATGGGATGAGAGGCTGGCGTAAACCTGAAAAGGTTAGAACATGTGTGTGTGTGTGTGTGTGTGTGTGTGCGCGTGCGTGCGTGCGTGCATCTGAGCATCTTTGGACTTTATGTTGCTTTCATGTTTTCTTCAGGCTTAGTGGCAGGAAGCAAGGGGTTACCGAGAATGTCCTAATTAAAAGCTGCACTAAGACAGTCCTCCATCATTTACTATTTCATGCCACCTACTTACATGCCAGCCATTTCCAATTACTTGCATTGGCATATGTGTTTGGAAACTGGTTTTCTTTTCTAAAAAACACCATATGTGTGTTCAACCATAATGCAAAAATGTAAAAAACGTACCTTCCCAGGAGAGCAGTCAGTGCCGTCTGCCCAGGGCATGTGCTGGGTTCTGCAGCCCCGCTGGGCTCCCTCTGGACTGGTGCACCACAACCTGCGACACTGGGTCTGAGAAACACGCACACACAGCATTATCACGGAGATTCCCCATGAAAAAAGACAATCCGAAAAATACAGCGCTCATGAATTCCATGTTAACAACCCTGCTGCAACTAATAATACATAGACGACATACAATCGACCTGCACATTACAAAATGTTCGCTGCATCGTCCATTTCATTTACCAGGTGTTTCTCAGCCAATGGTTTACAAGACTTCACTGTCGAACCAGAAAACATGAGCCAAGTATAGAATTCAAGCCGGAATCCACCTTTCCTCAAAAACGGGGTCGTATACAATTTGTTTTTGTTTTGCTTATATCTCCATCGTTCTGCTGTTAAATACAACTTTAAATGATCTAAGTTCAGCTGAGGATCAATTCAGCAGAACATGAGCATAACACCGAGGCTTCCCTCAGAGACACCACAGGCGCAGCATGACTGCGAGCCGGCTCCACTCACCATATAAGGACACACCTGCGTTCCTTGCCCAAATATCAATTCACACTGTTTATTGACGTCGTAAATCTGCCCAGGCAGCGGCTGCGAGAGACTGTGCGGCGGAGAAACGGGCTCGTCGAGTAGACACTCACCATATCCTGTGCTATTAAGAAATAAAAATAAAATGACTTAAAAGAAAAAAGGGAAAAACAAGAGACACAGACAGAGAACACACTCAGTACAGCCAGTCAAGTTGTACATTTGCACAGAACCCACACTGCACACCGCTCGCTACCAAGACACGCTCATATTCAATCAGCCGTGCGTCGAAAGTGGTTGCTTTCTCAAGATCCAGGGACGCAAAGAGAACTTTAAATAGCTGAGCGTCATGGTTAAGGTTAGTTGCCAGATTCAATCCCTTTTACTGGTTCATCCAGTAGGAGTACCCTTATCTGTCTCAGCGTTTAGAAGAGAAGAGACTAGCGGCTGCAACAGCACGGAAATATTATGAAACTTTATTTGCAGTATAGAAATGTGGCTGTTGCTGCCAGTAGTGGAAATAACTCCATACAGTATGCGCACACTGTGCTCTGTTTGTGCGTGGGTGTTTTTCTCTTGAAATGGATGTGATTCCTTTAATAAATACAGTATCTTCAAAAGGGTATTTGGTCATTTGAGTTGTTTCTTCTAAATGAATAAACATTTGCAAAATATACAATGATTTCTTTGCATATCTTATTTGATTTCACAGTCATTGAGTATTGCGACTAAAACAACATAATGGAATCGGCATGAAGAAAAGGGTGTGACATACTCAAGGAACTCTGTGATGTACTTCCTGCTACACTTGGACCACATCCAAGGGTTTGTGTTGTAGTTGAGTGTGGGAGCCATCACGTGCTGCTGAATCTTGACACCGTCCTCCTTACACTTGTTACTGTCGTCGTGAGGCATGTTGAAGCTAGCAGCGAGAGAACAGAAACACATGTGCAGGTGTCACGGGATACAGTTCACATCCCGCAGTTTAATGGTGATGACGCTCTCTCTATCGCTAGCGGCTCGGACTTTTAAAATGCCCCAAATGCAAGTGCTTGTGGGGAATTTGGAATGAAACCAGCCCGATTCTGAAACCCATGAACACCGGGCAATGGGCAGGAGAGGCAATCAGGCCCCTGCAGGGAGAACAAACAGGATCCCCGTTGGTGGTGGACAGGTACCGCACCACGCTGCCCACACCCCCCCCCGCCCCCCTCCAAGCTGCTCAGCTCCCCACCTGACAAGTACCAAACACCACTGAGCTCCGAGGCTAAGCAGTCGACAAGCCTGTTGTCACCGCTTGATGCGGATAAACGTGGGATTGAACAATCACACCTTTTGTTTAGTGGCCAGAAGGAGCATTTGTTAGAGACGATGAGGGTTGTTAAGGTCCGTAACAGTCTCCGCTCCAGAAGGCCAACACACCCTTACCTCCCCGACCCACAGATCCGGCCGGCCCCGGACGTTGGACACTGGACTTGGCCGAAGGAAGGTTTTGATTTAAAATTGGGGAATTCGAAATTGGCAGACTCTTTTCTATTTGCTTTCTGAACGAAAGGCCCGGCTGAAATTAGAATATATGATCAGAAACACACCAAAGCCCCAGAAAACTAAAGAGAATGTGCAGATGGTGTGTTGTCCATTTTTCCGTACGCAAGATTCCTTGATCCCCCATCTGCTGGCAAGGTATGCATGTGAATTCCTAGAAATACTTTTGAAGTTTTCCCAATGTCTTACTGAAACCAAAGCTTTTACTAACTAGGAGGAATCACAGTGCTTGAGGTAAACAATCAAGGAAAGCACGCTGTGCTTACACATGGCCAAGTTCATGGGCGATGGTGAAGGCAGTGCTGAGTCCGTTGTCCTCACTGATACTGCAACTCCTGTATGGATCACACACCGTCCCCAACTCTGCAAGTCCTTAAGAAGGACACAGAACACGCCACTGTCAACACCGTGAATTAGTTAACGATTCAGAGCCTATGAGCAAGTTAAATAAACCCACCAAAACGTCATTGACATACCTAAGGTGTCACACTTGTCCCTTGCTCTGCAGATGTCCTCCCTGCCGAGACAACGGAGTTAGATGTCAGGGGCACGGCACAAAAGAAGAACAATTGATCGGGTCCTCCTTATCTAGGCTGATTTTAAAACAGCAGTGCAATTAGTCGGCCATCTGGGACCCATTTGATTTATGGTTTTGATGCAGCTGGTTCGTACTGGATACACTGCTTTTTTATTCATGGGGTATTTCGTTGTGAGAAGAACAACTGGATAACTTGGCGTTGTCCTTTCACCTGGTGATCAGGATAGCGGTGTCGTGATGGGACTGGTGGTTGTCGTCCAGGATGTTCTGGCTCTGCTGCCAAATGCAGAAGTTCTTTAAAGTGGTCTGTGCATTAAATGAAATGGCTGGGCCCTCCTGAGAACATACAAGACAAATGGTCAGCGGTCTCATTTCATTGAGAAGTAGAACACCATATACTTAAAATGCACTTATACATAAGTGTACGAGAATTGAGTAGTTGACTAATGTAGCGGTCTCACCGGCTCGTGGTTTATTATGACTAACTTTACAATCACAATGTTAATCAGATTGCCAACGCTTGGATCCTTGTAGATGGAAGATACCTGAATAAAGAAAACAATACATGAGCGTGGTAATTTAAACATCCTTCAAGACACAATCTGTTTTGAATTGTAGGATTAATACGGTGCCAATAGCTTCAACAACTTGACCCAGGTGAAGTGAGACACGGTTCATTTACTGTTACCCCTATCATGGGCTGCCCTCCTGTAGATTCAAGAAAGTACTTGGTTGATTGGAAAATCATGTTGATAATGGCCTACGCCCCTGTGGGGAAGGTGAGCTTTGCCAAGAACAAAATAAAGGTCGACTCAGCCTCCCCCCGAAGACCATCGGCCCGCAGACGCCTGCGGAAACTAGTATTTGAAGGGGCCGAGAGTATGCGGCCTATGTGACATACCTGTACTTATTTTTAACATTCATCAAAGCTGTCAGGTAGGCTCTACCTCAAGCTGCCCTCTTCCCCCTGAGCATTTGAAAGGGGTGTTTACCCCTGCCCTAGGCTGCCCTTTTCCTCCAAGGGCCGACGGACTGACTTTAGGTGGAGCAGAACAGGTACGTACATTTAGTGCCCAAATATGCACATATGTAGCTACTTTTTAGCCTGCGTGTGCACAGTATACCGACGCATAAACAGCTTCCGAATCCCAGCAAAGCACCTCCAGCAGGCAAACATTCTCCACATGCAGCCACAGAACTTACTATGGACATTAATGTGAGTACGTAGTGCTGCAGGTTGCTGCCGTGATGCTCCACCATTTTGCTGTCGGCCACCAGCATGACTTCAACGAAGCGCGGGTAGGAGAGGAAGCGCTTTGATCTCCTGTGAGGTCCTGAGTCGCCGCTGCTGTCATTCGACGGTCTGAGCAGAGCATTGCTGGCCAGTCCGGCGCTCAGTGACTCCACGTCGTTGAACACACCAGCGCCGACCACAGCTCTTTTCCTAAGCTTCTGTCGCTTGTATTTGTGTTTGTGTCCTATGGAGGGAGGTCAGGAGATATGGGGCACGTGTAAATATACAAAGATGAAAATAGGAAATACATTCAGTCAGAAAAACAAACACGGTATGAATCCATGTGTTCATGGTTAAGATAACGTATGTCTTTAAAGGTGGAGATGAATGAGGTAAGTGGGCTGTCTGGAAGTGGGTATTGTTCAAATTTGCTCTTTTGTTTATTGTTGCTCAAAGAGTGGGTTGACAAATGAACACTGCCTGGAATGCCTTTTATTCCTCTCTTCCTCCGCTTTCAGGAGAGAGGAGGGCAAAGAGTTCAGACTAGGTAAACCTGTCACCCAGCCATAAAGAAATGGAGCACATACTGCGGTGAGTGCAAACACCAAAAGAAGGCAGTTCTACAACTAGCAGCAAATTCTCTCAATAATTCAACTCTTGTAATGATGTCATGGCAACTACACTGCCAAGTGCCAGCCTTTTTTTGTTTTCACATGCAGATTACCTTTTCTGGACCACTGGACCACAACTCTAGTCATCAAGTTGACTAGAATTATTTCTGGAGAAGAATGAACCATTCTTCTCCACAAATAGCTCTTAGTCAACTTGATGTTCCTTCAGGATGTGATGTCACATAATAGTAAAAATAAATAGTAAAACCAAACATCTGCAGAAAGATGTCGAGCACAGAGAGTAAGTCTCTCCAGATTTATATGATTTTTTTGTCAATTTCAAGGGCACAACTTTACAATATACACGGCAATTTCAAGGCAGTGGGTCGATCCAACTTTGTTATCAAAGAGGAAGAGGAAGTACAAGAGTCAACAGGAAGTGCAGCCAGTAAACCAAGATGAATGATACAAGAGTGAACTTCCAAATGATTTTTTTCTGTGTGAAGGCTGGAAAGCTACACAGGCTAAGACACACTACCAACTCAGATCCACACCACTTTCCATCATACGCTTCTATTGGTGGCCCACTCACATGATATGTCTTTGTCATATCACAACAGATTATTATTATTGTTTTTAGATAACTTTTGATTTTGGGGCATTTCAGAATTATGTATTTCCTCTTTTTTACCTGTCAAAATGAACCTCAAAAACCAGACACACTCAGTTTTCACTCGCTTCAAACAGATCAGCAAAAAGTAATATTGAAGATACCAATGTGCCATCTACTATGCTAACAACTGTAATGGCTCGATAATCTCTGTTACTGTTGCACAGTTTCTGTTACGGACTCAATGATTGTGTCTGTTTACCTCCATGTGAACCAATTTAAAAGGTCACATAATGAATAGGAAACTCTGCAATCAAAATGCATCCTGGGAAAAGCACAAGAACCAACCTCGCACACGCGGTGTCGCGTACAGCCCTTGGAAGGACCATGCCAAGAAGCAGTTGTGTGGCGTTAAACTAAAGAGGGGACACTGCTCACCTCCGTGGTGAGGTCCGAATCGAAAGAAGTGGCACATTCAGCAGCTGCGCATGACCCTTTTTGGTGTTTAAATGTCAATGCTTAGAGGCATTAGAGTATGTGTGGTCTAGAATGTGCACATTTGTGAGGTCCTATTTGTCTGTGTGAATTGCATGCATCAATACGCACCATGTGAAACACCATACCTGAAGTGTCGCAAGCGGAGTTCTCCTCAGCCGTCTGTTTCTTGGATGCGCGCTTCCTGTATACAATATGAGGCTTGGTGTGTTCCTCTTCGTAGTGTTCTCCTTGAAAGCTGTGAAGGGGCTCCACAAAATACTCCCCTTCTGGAGACCTGAAAGTGCCAAGCTGCACGGCCGAAAAGGATGCGTCCCGTTAGTGGAAGTGCTTATTCCTTCACAGCAACAACGTATGCAAACACGGGGAGAACTTGCTGGATCTACAAAGAGGACCATGGGCGATATACAGTTCAAAGTTATTTTTGGAAGTGAGCTGCCACTCAAATTTCATGCAATGGGGCTGATTTACTATTCGTTAGAGAAAGTAAGCAATGTCGAGACCCGAGGTGAGGTGAATTAAGTGCATTTGCATGCATGTAATAATGGTCCCAAAACAAGAGAGAGCGCATATGAGTGAGACATGTGATGCCTATCAGGTAGTGAGATTGTATGCACTTGGCAAGCTTGCTGAAAGCTTTGTTATAGCCTACGTAGTTTTCATTTCCAATTAGTGTGACTGCCCAACTTGGAGGTCTGCGATGCTTCCGATAAAGTGCACGCCAACCCAAACACATTTAGCTCTTTGTTCATTAGCCGAGGAGAATCAGCAAGCTTTTCACGATTACATTTCACATTTGTCATCTGAGAAATGTATGACAACGTTTTGTGCAAAAACATGCAGCAAGTTGGATTGTTCTCGAGCAATGGGGCACAAGAGGAAGCTTCCTGATGTCCCCTTGAGCAAGACACTATTCCCATGACTATAGTAGGACCTGCACTTTGAGTGACCCGGGCAGTTGGCAAAGAAAGGAAGAATCTCCCTACTAGTTCCCAGAAAGAAAACAGCTAACACAATAGTTTATGGTGTACTGACATATCAGTTCTATTATTATTATCACAGATGTCCCCTGCGGCATCTTAAATAAACTTTAAAATACGCAACGTAAGCATTCAGAGCGTTGCAATATTGGATTTGTCCTTCGGAAGAGGGAATAGACCGCTTCTTCAGTCAGACCTCTTACTTCACTGTGGATTGCATGCCTAAATTCACGTGCACTTTTGCTCCAGTCCAGAACGTGCGCCTGGGAGCGGAACCAATGTGTGATGACGTCAGTACCACCCGTACCCGCTCTACTAGCGTGCGTAAAGACGTCACCGGCAACCGGGAGACCGGAACCAGGCGAGGAGGAGTGCAGTGTTCGTGAAACTGGACTGAAGGCGATTTATTTCATAAAATAAACATATTAGTTGCGACTGGGATATGAACAATTTTGATAAATACAGACATATGCTCATAATCGCAACTTGGCACCTAAGTATTGGCACGATCAGTGTGTTTAGTTTATTGGGGGGTTACAAGTCTTGTGTATAGGCAATAACTGCCTCTGAGTAGCCATGGTGGAAAAGTAGAGCACCCGCGGTCGTAAAGTCGTCCGACGTGCACGACGTGTCTAACCGTGCGTAAAAACTCACCAGTCCGGAGCACAAACTGATGACTGCTGCGTGTTCTGCTTGTGCATTTACAAGTCCTTTATAGAAGCAGTGCCTTAACTCCGTGTCCTCCTCTTCCTCCCCTTCCTCCTCCTCCTCTTCCCCATCTGTCGCAATATCCGTTACGTTATCTCCTCGGGCCACTCCAAGTACTGTCACAGTGTAGAGAGGTGCGATAAATCCCGAATCCAGCGTGAGGTTGAGGTGATAATGCGCCCCGAAGGCAGATATCCTGTAGTGGACAGCTGGAGAGGCCCAGTGCTCCGCAGTATTCCCGGTGCTCTCGTCCAAACTCCGTCTTTTCCTCATAAAGTGCACATTGGTTGGAAACGTGTCCCCGGCTTCATTCACTCGCACCGGTGTTACAATCTCGTAAGCGCCAATGTCCTGTTTTACTACAGAAGGGAGGGGGGGGGGGGGGGAGAATAGCAATTAATGCACTTAAGGAGACGCATCAGGATAAATTGGACAGCACAGATGTGTTATAATATCATTTCTGTTTTGACATCATTGCAGGCAAATGACCGGTGAACTTCAGTTATGTAGAAAAGCGCTGCAAGTCATGTGGCCGCCTGCGGAGTTTCGAAACTCATTCATTCTCTGCACTCGGCGTTAGAAAACAACCCGTCGGAGCGGCATACTCTACCTGAGCTCGTGTTCAAACGCAACTTGCCCGTAGATGCGACTACATTCAATAAATCGGGGATCAGCAGGAACCCCCAGCCCCAGAAGAGCACATGCATGGTTGTCCGCGTTCGGAGGAGAGCGGCCGCCTGCGCTCCTGTAGTAACGCTGTGTTCCGCCTCCGGTCCGCCTGCCACATCCAATTGGACTATCGCCGACTCTCCGGTAGATGGTCTCCGGCCGGGGAAGCACTCTGCTGGGTCCTGGGTCCCTGGCGCGCGTGCATACTGGAGGGTGGTGGTGGGCTGCTCCAACAGTCAACTGCTGTTGACGGGCTCCTCCGCTGCAAGCAAGCCTGCGTGCGTGCAGCTCTCTCTCCAGCTAGGGGCGGGATCAGCCAGGCAAGGTACACCACTGCCCCCCCCCCCCCCCCCCCTCTCCCCCTCCCCACACCACCACCACCACCACCACCACCCCGCTGTATGCTGTGCTGACCAGAGGGGTCATGCAGATGCTGTGATATGTGACTGGCTTATTCAGTCGTTTGGGGCGGTTGTGTGCTAAGTTAACACCGGTTCATAGAGGGGCCTTGCTCGGGGGGCCCACAGTGACCAAAGAGAGCCCCAATTAACCGGCTTGATGAAGTACATGACTATACTCAAGTCTTTCCAGTGGCTTTTAGACGTGTGTGCAAAGCCGACTGGTGACCGTGACAGTGGGGTGCAGCCCCATGGCTGCACTGGGGCAACAAGTGAGATGACCGGGGCATGGTTGTGTGCTTAGAAGTACATGGGATCACCGAGCGACTGGAAAGGGTATAGTGTAGGGTTACTGTCAATGGTTTTATGAGCTATGGTCTCCTGAACAATGCTACATGATCACCCCCCACACCCCATATGCATACATGCAGAGCTGTCTGACCGAACACACAACTGGTTCTGATCACTTTTTATCATCTCATGGACTCATTACATATATATTGCTATTACTCCTTAAGTCACCCAATAACAGTAGTATATTGGAGTTAGCTGAGAAATAGTGTCTCCGTTACATAGTTTGTTTAGTTTGTCCATCAGAGACCACTGAAAAGTATATAATAAATGAGATTACATTTAATAATGAAGGGCTTTAAATGATACGTGATATATTATTATGTATACACACAGGTAACGTTTCTGTGACGAAAAGCCCTGCAAAAGTTCTGCATTTAAAGTTCAACAAAAATACACTGGATGGTTTTCATCCATAACATTTTCTTGTATAAAAGTTTAAACATTTTAAAGTCATGTCCTTTCAATTTAAACAGAAATAATGTATCTGGCATCTTTCGGGGTTTTGTCACTTATTGATCGACAGTCAGCAGCATTGCAGCCAGTAGTGCCACCAGTGGCCGGAAGCTATATCGCAATAGTTTTATGGTCCTTCTGAGTCTGAGCCTTTGCAGTCAAGTAGTTAAGCCTTTCAAACAATTGGCTACTCACCACCAAGACAAAGGAAGAGAGTGGTGAGTGGATTAAATCGTTTCAGATGGGTTTTGTGGGCTTCTACCTGGATGACTGACACAAGGCAGAAGGTTGCTAATGGTAACCACACAGCAGTACGCAGGTTCAAATCTGTTGAATTTCACTGATGATGAAGATCATCAAAAACAGGGTTTAAAAACTATCATTTTAATATTTGCCTCAAAACATGTCTCGGTCATTTCTAAAGGAAAGACTCAAACTTGGTAGTGCATGGAAGTCATTAACATCTCTGTCCTGACGTGCACTGTGTGGGCCTCCATGCCATTACTTCTTCAGAGCCACATCACTGCAGAGGATGTTTCCCCACAAGACCTTCTGTGGTGATAAATGCTAACAGATGGCACTTTACAGCTCACCTGTTGCGTACGATCAACAAACACCGCCTCTTGGCAGGCTGACTTGGACTTGAAGGCGCATGCAGCAAACAAAAACATAATTTAAATTGCCTTCGATCTAAAAATATACATTGGGAGGATTTCTTTTGCCCTCTTGATCCTTTGCAAGAAACGTCCAAAAAAGCTTTGTTGCCTCTGTCATTATAGTCATTAAATGGGCAGGGCTGCGGTGTTGTAAAGAATCGTAATAACCTTTTCAGAGAGGCCATTATTTCTATACATTTCACACCAATAATCATGACATCTGCTGTTCAAAAAACCACCATCAAAACAGCCATGGCCCACCCTGCAATTTGCAGTATGACTGAACTAATTATGTATTACCTTAAGGTTAT
Source organism: Apeltes quadracus (assembly GCA_021346845.1). Lineage (NCBI taxonomy): Eukaryota > Metazoa > Chordata > Actinopteri > Perciformes > Gasterosteidae > Apeltes > Apeltes quadracus. The sequence continues at coordinate 5,482,174 of CM037933.1, forward strand.
TAAAAATATCCAGATTTGAGGTCAGCTGTTACAACCAGTGACACACTCATCAGAATGACCTCATCACATGTAAGAAACTCCCACACATACTGACATCACATGTCATTTAGCTTAACCCATGGCTTATACATTTTGCCCAGGGAGCAATTAGGGGGTAATTAGATATCTTGCTCAAGGACACATCAACATGGCACACCCAGGATTCGAACCACCAACCTTGCGGTTCTCACAGAACGCCCTTTCTAATCCATGCGCCACCATTGCCACTTACCTTTGTACAGGAACTGGGTTTCCCTTCATTTGGAAATTCTTTCTCTGGGGTTCATCAGAAAACATCAACATGGGCGGCTGTAGGTCACGAATCCCTTTAAACACAACCTTTCAATCACAATTAGTTCCGTTTCCCAGAACTCTCCATAAACCATTTTTACAGCACAGGCGTCATAGATAAGTAAAAACAGTCGGGAGAAATTGTCCTTTGGCACTGTTTTGATGTGCAGCGACTACAACATGGACATTGTATGGTTGCTGTAGTCACTGTGTACTGTAGGTCCTAGTAGTGAGACCCTTGATTTAACAAGAATAACTATTACAAGTATCTCAATTGCACAAGGCCAGCCCCGACATGTGGCACGGATGTGTGTTACTAAAAGGGCCTCCTCCACGCCGCCTCTAACCGCGGCGTGTGGCCACCATCTTCAGCCAACTGACCCTTTGCCATGTCTCTCAATGGAGCGGTCATTGGGGTCATCAGAGACACCCTTCCTGAGTTGTGCGCAGGCACTATCATTCAGAGCAGCTATCAGCAGAGTAAACTTCACTTCCTCTCTGGATCAGATAGTAGGCCGTCAGGGAGCGGAAAGCTTGAATGGAGTAGCAAAGCCTCGCCTGGGATTTCAAAGAGATGCAGCTTTAAAAATCTCCTTTTACTTTGCTTATCTCCCTCAGTCCCCATTCAAACAGGCAAATTGTCTTGGTCCGGTGAACTTGTCCTCATGGTGAGGCAGCAATATGTGCAGACATTTGGAAAGTGCACAAGGAGTCTATAAAAGGAGCGACTTGAAGCCAGATGTGTTGCTGTACAACAAAGAATGGAGACTATACAGTGCAGACTACCCTAAGCAGATTTTACATATTGAGGTGGTAAACCTGTCATACGTAGCTGAAACAAGAAGTGGCATTTTAAGCACAGACAAATGACAAGAAAGGGCATTTTCCTAACCATTCATCGACGGCCACGCTAGCAGCTCTGTGAGCAGCTCAGAGTACAGCACATCTGTACTTTGATATAAATCAGCATACTGTCATTCTCACGATGATAATCGTAACGTACAGAAGTTTAGCAGGTGTTCAACATAGTTCAAAATGTTAGAATGCTAATATTTAACCAAAGGAAAACCATGTATCACCCGTTCCTATGGAGCATGTGGCGAATTTCTGCTGAAAAACGCATTAGAATCCATTAAGAAGTTGTCAAGCGGTTGACAAAGCCGCACAAACACACATGCAGATGTGCACACAGGTTCAGAAACCAAGCGAAGTCCCGTGGCCTCACTCTTCGAATGGCCGAACAACAGACGGCAGGTGATGAGAGCGTCGACGGGGTGGGCAGTCCTGCTGTGAACGGGCTCTCAGGATGGTCAGGGTCAAGTCAACGCCGAGGTCAGCGCGGAGCGAAAACATCGCTCAACATCTGAGGCGCAGTTTGGGCCATCGGAGGAGCTTTCACAGACCACAAGATAGGGCTCTGGACTCTGCCCAAGTCGAGCAGCAGCTGTCAGCGGGGCCCTCCGAAATCAGAACGCTTCCCAGATTCTTTGGCTCTCCGTGGAATGGCAACAATAGACTCCATGCCAGAGACCAAATTAATCAGGGACCAGGTTAAAGAGAGCGGGGATGGAAGAGGTCGTAGGAGGTTTAGTGTAGCGTAGCCTGGATACCAGTGAGACATGATAAAGGAGAAATTCACACACGCACACACTAAAAAGGATTAGCTCCAAAAAGCTGTGAGTGATTCCACAAACTCTTTTTTTGTTTACAGAAGAGTTTGCTAAGTGATTCCAACTCTCCATTAAAGCTTTGACAAAAGCCTCGTATTCTTTCATAACACGTCGAGTGCACTTGGAACAGGGGAGGGGCCGCCACGGACGGGGTTGAAGTGCGTAGGGCACTGTCGGGGTGTAGCTGTAGTGTGAGGTGGGCAATCCTTCTCTCCCAGTCGGGCTCGCCTCAATGACGATGATGATGATGATGATGATGATGATGATTTCTGGGTAGTGGCGATGGTGTTTCTGGGCATCTTGATGTCATCGCTCTGCACTCTGGGCCCAGCACCTCCACTCGTCCCCTCACTTAGAGCCCTGCGCTCAACGATAGGACAGTGCGATGACCTAATCATGCTCAGCTGCAAGAGAGAGTGGGGGGGGAAGGGTTGTTGTGTCCCCCCCTTTAACCACCTGAGGTTGTGGCGGGAGAGGGAAGGAGTGTCTGCTGAGATCTAAAGATTCACTCCAGTGCTTTCAAGCAGTATCAAAGAGACATGTTTAATGAGGGTTAGGTTAATATAGGCTTATTCACATATGCAAACGCACATGTAACACAATGCACAGGGACTTTTCTCACCACAACTTGGTTTTCATGCGTGTATATGTGGAATTTCTCATGGAAAGGGACACTGGCTCTTTGTATGTCAATAGAATGTTAAAATAATATATACCAATTCAATATAAATATACATGTATTTGTATATACTGTAAATATTTTGAGGAACCATTAAGCCTGTTTCCCTGTTGGGATCTATTGATTGAAACTTGATCCGACAACTGTGTTCCCTTCTAGTGATAGAGCTGGGATCCTTACATACTCAGTCCACACATCCATGTTTCTCCTGTGCTCCACCCACCCCTTTGTCCTATTAGATATAGTCCAGTGTTCTGGGTCAAGGACTCTATTTAATGGCTGTCAAGGCTTGTAGAATAGGCTGGCCCCAGGTCCCGTTGGCAGGGCCACTGTTGGGTCGCCTGAGGCGGAGAGGAGCCAGCGAGCTCACTGTGGCTGACAGGCGCCCAGCGGTTTTTGCGCCAGGAGATAAGCAATAAAAGTACAATAAGACCATTACTGTGTCTTCGGCTGCAGTCTTGAATCATCAAATGGGCTTTGATATATTTGGGATTTGAAACATAGCATTCAAATGAATGATGCAATCCTAACAATTGAAAACAATGTACGTCAAAAAAACATATCATCAAAAGTGTCATCTGGAATATTTCAATTTTTACCCTGGTTAGAGTTCCCTTTCTGTCCACTGGCGATTTGCACTTGACAATGAAATGGTTTTTCCCAGAATCCGGTTTAGTTAATTAATAAACGTATCATGGTTTTAACTAAACAATGTCAATGGCGGTTGACAGACAGCAGAAATATGTCTCCCTATAAGTCTACAACACACCATGAAAAGGTAAAACAGAAACCAAATCTGGAGCCTAACTGTTGTTTTAACAAAGATTCATTTTAAATCCAGTACGTCGATTGTCTTTTTTTTCACAGAAAAAAATAGTTAATGAAAGATGTTTTTTGTTTTTGAGCAAACAGGACGATTGTCTTAAAATATGCATTTGAATGTTTATTCTAGCCAACAGAGCTGAAAACAGATTAGCCATTCAACCAAAGGAACTGTGCGGTACGGTGAGTAGATGTTCTTTTGTGCAGCCGGTGTATCTTTGACTCATCAGTCATGTGGCGGCACCAACTAAACCAACCCATCGCAGCAAATGGTGTTCAAAGGTAACCGCCACAGCACCTGCATGGAATTGATTGGAGCCATGTAGATGCTGCAAATGTGACTTAATATGACTAAGCTATCATTTTAGTCTCACGGTGGGTAACTAACAATTTCTGTGGTTGCACAGTTTGATGAGTCGGACTCTGAGTGGGGAAATTATTTTGATGAGAACTTTTAACTTATAACACGTTCATTTCCATTATAGACATTTAACTCTAGCGGGCTGGTCATCCACGTCATGTCCAAAAATATTGGAAGCAGCTTACTTTTTCAGCGTTGTGTCTTTTTGTCTGTTCAGCAATGGTGTCTGAGAGAGTAACAGGTTTGACTCAAGGTTCTCTGCTTTCATGCGCTTGTCCTAAAATTTAGCAGTGTTATCTTATTATTCTGCTGTGACTTTGGACTCTCGTCTCTGTCTATGAATGCGAAACGCACTGATGGGCATTTGGCCTTTCTGTGCCTCTTCTTCTGTGTACGTTTGCGTTTAGGAGCGGACGGCTTCAGAGGTACAGGAAATTTCCCTGTCAGGTGCCTGGGATTCCTTTAGATTACATCTCCAGGAAACAGTCATTCCTCAGTCAGATGCTGACATGAGGGCACGAGTCTATGAAGGAAATTGGTTACCGTGGAAAGGATTGTGTTGAGAAATATTCTAAGTACTATAAGACGTTTTGAATGTTATAACACTGGAACGTTACTGAGCATAAAGAACATGAACCTTTTTCTTTTTCACGCGAGGCGGTGCGCACACACATAGTGGAATGCAAGCTCACATTCGATCTCCTCTGCTCCGGCTGTCCTGTTTTTCACATTAACTCCCACTCGGGTCTCCCTGAAGTTGTGGTTCGATCACGTTCAAGCACTGGGGTCCCGCGACTGAGGTCACGGCGTCACACCGGGATTTTGAGTCTGTTCTCACCTCATTTGAGATCGTCATGGGACAGAATTCTCTGCCGCGCCTCTGGTCAGATGTTTGGATGGTAACTCAACTAGTCAGAGTTCCGCTTCTGTAGTTGAGTAAGAGCGGTCGACGATCTACTCGAGTGAATACCAATCCAGATATTTTAACTCATGAATAGTATATATGATACCTGCACGTAATAATAGCTTGTTGATTGATCTGAATGTGTCATGAAAGCAAGATAAATGTGTCAATAAATATAGTGAACAAGCTGTGCACCTGGTATTTTGGAGGAATTAGTGTTAAGTGAAACAAAATGGTGGAAAAATATGTCTATTGCGAGTCAGAAAGCTACACTGTTGTTTGTGTAGTAGGAGCCGGATCCTGTTTTTGACATTAGCCAGTGAAAGAGTTTTCATAAGGTACACACCTCATCTGAAAATATCACTACAGTAATAATCAAAGTTTTGACCCCTCCAAGAGAGACAGCCAAACACGGGCTGGCTTCTAATCAGTGACGAATGGCAAGATACATTTCTGCACAGCTGGACTTCTGCTTTTTGCTTCGACGGTAACAACTGGACCGACTGGTTGGCCAAACACCAGGAATGACTTTGAGCCCACGCAGAGAAATAAAGATCTCACGAGCGGCGTTTCTGACACAAACCAATTTACACATCAGTTAATGGGAAACCCTCTGAGAGTCGAGACCTTTTGGACCATTCACCAGTAATATCAGACACATTTTCCAAAGGTGAAATAGGGTTTTTAGCCTGACTCCAAAATGAGCAAAGAAGCGGACCTGATGGACATCCTGCTGACACTATTTTAGCCCCTTTCACAGGGGTGTGCTGACCGCAGCCTCCCTTTGTAGTTTGTATACTAAATGCACAGCAGAGAGGAATCCCTTTTGGGCCCGTGGTTTCCTTAAATCAAGCCATCTGCAGCTGCTCGGCTCTCCGTGGCCTGAGGAAAGAGGACACAAATAAAGTGGATTCAACAAAGAGTTCATTTTGTCCTCATGGTGTGTACAGAATGACTCTGACCCATAAAACCTTTTTGTGGGTTCCACTCATGGCAATTAGCTTTTCTTTTGGTTATTTGAGAAAGTCTATTCTTTATTGGGTTTTTTTTTTCTCTAAAAGCTAAGGCACATGCACGTTCAATGTCAACACTCGTCTTTCCGTCTACGTTACCTAAAGACACTTTGAGATGATCAAATGTTTCAGTTTCTCTCTGCCTGGATTCTATGAGCTGCAGGACAATAGCACACATCAGAGCTCCTAATCTTCACTTGAGATAGTCAGTGTGCTCTGGGAAGTTTCAGATTGCAGATGAAAGGAGAAGAAGAAAGACAGAAAACACAGAAATCGTTTTAACAGGATTCCTTATTTCCTTTGCTCCACCATTTCTCTCTGAGCTGCCTGTGGAAATACTTCATATTCTTTTTCCTGTAATGGTGAAACACAGATATTGTACTATTGCACACAGCACATCCAGCTGTGCGACTGGCGACAGCATGTTCATCACTTGTGCTTCACCAGTCCTCTTACTGCCACTACCCTTAAAGTAGGACCATAAACTTAAAAAAAACTATTTGAGCTCAAGATGAATCGTGTTGAATCAAAAGAAAAAAGAAAAAGTGAAAATACAGCATGTTCAAGGGTGGATATCATGTTCATTGTTTCAAACAAGAGCACCAAAATGATATATATAATTGTCACATTAAAATGACAAGATACACTCTTGTTTTGGCTCAACTTTAAGCCTCTTTGGTAAATGAAAAGATTTCACAAAACCTCAACCCATAAAAGCTCTATGAATTATTGCTTGGCGGTCTGAAAGAGGCTGGTGCTGCTGGAGGACAGACGGCTGCTCCGCATTAGTGTCAGAATAGACTCCAATTGACTGAACAATGTCAATAAAGACCTTATGAAGTACAGTGTGGGTTTATCATCGATGGATAATGCTGCTACGATGTTTCGCATTCAAGCTAAATGGACAAACATGGATTTTTACAAAGCATGAGCTCCCATATTGCAGCTTTTTTTTTAACATACTTCCTCCCACGTGGCCACAAGTTGACTTGGCCATCAAATGAGCAGCAGATGAATCTGATAACATTATTTCCATCTTTGTAGCTTTTAACCCAACGATTCCTTCTGTTTCCATTAAACGGGCAGGTAAAAGCCCGTTTCGCCTCCTCACTGAGATTCCACAGCTTGCTGTGCTTCTCTCCAACATACAACATCAGTGAATCAGCTCTGATGGATTTATCCAGAGGTTTTCAGTTTTCGTCGTCACTCCTTCGGAACTTTTGCTCAAGTTTGGAAAGGAGAGTGCAGAGCAACATTTGTGTGGCGTGATGCTGCCATTGCCACAGATGATGCTTTAATTACAGTTTCCAAATGTTCATTAAAGGGCCCTTTCAAATGAATATTTTTCTCCCAAACTTGGAATGGAATTTTTCTGGAAAACTCTTTGGAAAAAAACAAAAGCATGGATTCATCGATCAGCCAAATAAGTCTGCCTCTAATTTGACTGTTACAGAAGAAATGCACAATTTATTGAAAAATACATAGTTAATGCATTTACATCTTTACATTCAGCATCCTGTAATCATTCCTTTGTCATCGTGTATATCTGTTTTGGGGGGTTTTGTTTTGTAACGAGATCTAACGTTGCAAATTTGAAAGTCAATCATTATAAATAACACAATGTGTGTTATTGTGTGTTGTAATTTGATCAGGGAGTATTTTCCACGCAGGCTGCAGATACTGACATCCGTCTCTTTTTATCTGGTTATTATAAAATGCTGAAATCGACTCGGCAGCGGCCTCTCAACCTGCGGCATCTGTTTTAAACGCTGAGATAAGCACACTGCTGCACCACATGCTTTGATGATGTTAACGATGTATGACACGTCAATCTCTTTTGCCGTTTTAAAGACCATTAGATATCACATGACAGCGGTAAAGAGGAAGGGAATCATTATTTTATCTCAGATTAACCTGCGAGCTGGACCAAGGTTCAAATTGTGACGGATGCATAGTCTTCCTGAGAGTCCCTCCATGCTGCAGGTTCTTGTCAGCTTGAGCTTGTAGCCGGGGCAACCATTTCCATTTTTTTTTTAAATCAGTGTTTATAAGAGAGGCGGCCTGACCCTGATATGGGCTGGATGTGGCAGCCCAGGGGAGCAGGGACCCGGCACCCTCCCATCCTGCCCACCGACTGAGAACCAAACTGGAGATTACATCTTCAAACAGAACCATGTGCCATGCTAGTACTCCACTGAAATCTTGGGACCAGAGTGACTCTGTACGGTCCCCGTATCCTCTCCATAGAATCGTCAGCCCCTGAAGCCCCTCAAACCCACCCCCGCCGCCCTAAAACCCCCTCTTGCCTCTCGGCAGGACTGACGACACAGCCGGTGAGCAAATCGTTTCCAGCTCAGGTCACATTTGGGATGTTTAATCGGAGGGAAGTCCAGATGTGCTTCAGAAAACTCTTGTTCGTGAGTGTCAAGAGTTTCTACAGAAAATCTCAGAGATTTCAAGGGTTTGCAAAATTACAAAAGGAAACAATAAGGCTATTAAGCTTGCGGAGACCCCTTTGTTTTTTTCCACTCTGCATAAACATACAGGACAAGTTGGACAACTCAACAAAAGCAACACTGGTAACGCGCCGTTGCCTCACTCAATATTTTGGTGTTAACCAGCAAGACCCTTAAATTATATTTGTTAAATGTCTGTTTGAAATGATGCTAAACGTCTTCCACATAATAAGATGCGACCACATTCCATAAAACAGTTAGCGGTGACCATCTAAACCACCGTGAGTCGATAATACATTTAAGATTTCAGTTTAAATCCTCAATGAGCATGAACACTAATCTCTTAACTATATCATTTGCAGGTTTGCGAGTCAGGGAGATGATCTGCCAGGGAGGGGCGTGCCAGCCTGTGTGCGTCTGTATGAGGGAGAGAGAGAGAGAGAGAGAGAGAGAGAGAGACGCCACATGTAAATGTTCCTATAGCAGTTTATCTAAGAAAGCTGGGAATGGGCCTGAAATGAGCTCATCAAGTGTAAAAGAGCTGAAACATATGGTGGGTCACACTTAAACAAGACGCTATGGAAACACGGAGCAGCCATGGGAGTAAAGGTGGCCGTCTCAGGGGAAAGTCCTTGAAGGACGAGAGACTTCGGTCAACGTTGGTGGCCACGTCTCGACGCTGTCACTACATGTTTGACCGTCTGATTTCTGCCCCGTAGGTGCTCACGTGTCCTCTCTGTAAATCTCCATTTCCTCTGCTTTGACTCCTCTGACATGCAGGGGAAGCCCGACAGGAAACACAATCTGCAATTAAACCGTGAGTTTGACCGACGCACACCACATAAATTCACTGTCCAAATAGACTGGACGTGACTTATTTACTGCAGATTTTGAGACGCGTTTCAAGAGTGAAGATTTACGACGGCATTGCTTGTTTGTCCAAAACTGTTTGTTTGCAACTGCCTTCTTGTTTTTCCTCTGTTTGGGCTCTCTGTATAGTTAATGTGACATACATGTTGGGTTGCTGTTCATATGTAAATAAAACAAAACAGTTTACAAGAAAGGAAGGAAGTAAGAATGGTGAGCAGGTAGGAGGAAAGGGCAAATCAAGAAAACCTCAAGGAGTTTAAAGATCAGTCATTTTAAGACAGCACCAAGATACTTGCCGCCCATGTCAACAGTCCTGTGTCGGAGTATTCCCGTGGTCGGTAAGATTATTACGAGGCAGTCTGCGGCTCTACGTCAAGCCGAAATACGTGTTGTGACAGAGAAAGCGGAATAACACAGGTTTTGTTTTCGTGGACGTCATCGCTTAAACCCCACGAGGGGCACGGACAGCACAACGATATAGTCTGCCAGCCATTTTCAGAAAACAGCTTAAAGTTAGAGAAACAACACACAACGTCCCAGAGTTGCACGTGCAATCTGCTTATACTAACTTATATATTTTTAACATTAACATAGAGAAAAAATACATTAAAACAAACCGGCATTCACTGCGCAGAAAGCACACAAAAGACCAGAAGTAAGTCCTTGAGCAGCTCTAGCTCTGTTCCACATTCACTGGTTCTCCTTTTTACAGTTTCTCTCCATTTGATATGTCCGGTCAACGGACTTGTGGTCTGATAAATTGGATTATCAGACCATTTTCTAACATCAACTGTCAATCTTCACCAATTCATCAGCTCTTAACTCACCCGAACTATCTTCAAGGGGTCCTACACACGTTTACAATTGGCTACCAGACTCTTTTCTGAGTTTACATTCTGACATTGAACACAGGAACAGAAGGCCAGGAATTGCAAAACAAGGGGCTTGGTGGAAACTCCACCAATCACAGTGACAGGAAGATGAAAGGCAAGTGTTGAAGGGAGCACGGAGGAATCCTGACAGTCCTGTTTGTTATCGCCTGGTACCAATCAAACTGATTCAGGCTCAATCCCAAAAGTCATTTTTGCAAAACCCCAAGATGGTCTGTGTGTGATACGCATGTCATTCCGTAGAGCTTCATGGGTTTATAACCTTGAAATGAGTATGAGCTACTATTCTGTCATCATCAAACTTCCCTCCATCGATACGTATGCAGTTCAGGGACTAAGCAGCCTGCGTGCTGACATGCGTTTATTAGTTTCACCACAATCTGTTAAAAGAGAATTTAATATTGAAGCTTTGACTGTTTCACAAATAACTGGAAGCAGAGAAATGTTTCCTTACATCTAGCAGGCATTGAAATCCAACCTGTTTTACTCTGAGGAGGATTATTGATGCCAACAGCTGTCCTAAGTGAACGGGTGAAGTAGTCTGTGCGGATCTCCAGTATTTCCCCACACATCAAGACAACGCTATCTAGTTTTATAATCAAGACGTTTTAATCAGGCTCATTCTTTCATGTCGGAGGAGGCGAAGAAGTTCTGCCTTCTCTCTGTGAGAGCGAAGAGGGGACGCTGGGATTTAAACTGTGCCAGACGAGCTGCGGTCCAGCGACCACAAACCAGCACTTCATTTCGTCTGTCTGCAGCACTCAGCGAGAACGTCGAAGACGAGGCCAATAGATCACGCTGAAGCGCCGACACATCCTGAGTCCTTCCATGCATTCAGGAATCAGTTGTTAGCGGGCCATGCGAACAAAACGCCTAAATATGAGCCAACCGGAGAGTGTGGAAAAGCACGAGAGGCTCTGTGACTGCCGGTGATAAATTCCCCAGGCGTGATTGAACAAACAGATGTGTTACGTGCAACGATGTGACGAGATGGGCCGGCGCTTTGGGTCTGCAGGATGTGTTACTAATTCTTCCTTCCTGGCCTTGCCCGGCAGTGCTGCGTTATGTTCGAGGCCTTTTCACCAGCAGAATCTGGCTTTCACAGCCGTGTAGGTGGATGGCTGAAAGGTCAGGCAATAGGAGGGGGGGCTTTGGCCACTGTGAGGGTGGGAAAACATTTCGAACTGTTTTCGACCTTTGTACAAACAGCATGTAATCCTCAACGACTCACTCTGACATACACGTAACACAACCGGGCTCCGTGTGTGCGCTTATAGTCAAAGATTTACGGTTTCCTTCCCCCAGGTTGCACAGCAAGATGATAAGGATTTGACATTTGACCACGGGGACCATACACCACACATCCTTGAACATCATGAATACGGATGTGGCCACAGAAATGCACATGTCTGGAGTTTGCTTGAACGTGACGAGCCAGAAGCTCCTCATTGGAGTTTCATTACTGGTCGACTCCTCAATCTGTTGGCAAAGACAACAGTTTAACTCACCCGCCTCTTTAAAAACTCTTGTAAGTTGTTATATTGTTATAACTTGTATTGGCGATGACACTCCTAGTTTCAACCTAGGTAGCTTGTTGCATCAATAATCTGAAGCCCAATTCATGTCCCTACCTGGGTTCGTCTCAGTGATATCAACTTCTAAAGTGTGTGAAACTTCACAGCGTCCGTTGACAACTTGTCAAAGAAATCAGCAACAAGCGGGGAAACACATGTTCTTTCAGGAAGATAAGGGGAGGAAAAGGAGAGAGATCTTGGAAGTGTGAGGGAGCGTAAAGAGTGGTAGTTTTTTTTTCCCGCTCTGCTTGAGGAGGGATGAGCTAACAGGACAGCTGCATCTTGTGGGGAGTGTTAGAACAGGAGGAACAGGGAGGAAGGAGGAGAAACAGAGAGGAGAAAGATCAGAGATCATCTCTCATTCCGCGGACTCAGCTTCAAAGTCTTGCAAACGCAGCAGGGAGGTAAAGCCACAAACGTGGCCCCCCGAACCCAACCAGAGACAGAGACGCCAACGTCTATTCTATGTGCTTCTGCAGCGAGCAAGAGAGAGAGAGAGAGGGAGAGAGAGGGCACAAACATGCAGAAGCAAGCCCTGAGAACACAGCTTGGGGTCAGAAACAGAAACAAACTGGAACTGTTCTGCTGAATCTGTGAGATGGACAGGCCGAGAGGAGAGGAGAGGATGGGGTTTGTGAAATGAAGTCATAGACAATCGCACGAAACAGAAATGTCCCGATGACGAGCGCTGACTGAGGGGAGAAGTGACAACGAGGGTTTTGCAGTGTATTACAATTCAGACCCCGAGCTGACGACAGGAGGGTGCGGACATAGGAAGGCTGCATTGCTAATGCAGTCTCCCTCTTTTCTTCTCTCCCCTGTGTAATATTCCCACAGTGCATCATAGTGATTTCGCATTCCACAAAGGTATTGTTTTTGTGCCAAGGTATACACCAAAGGTTACCCAGTAAGTGGTATAATGAGCAGGGGTTGACAGAGGAGAATTGGTGTCCGCAGTGTCCCCCAGCTGGGGGTAGATGAGGGCCTAAGTCAAGCCTTTGTTTCCCTCAGCAGGTCCCAGTCACCAGAGAGAGAGAGAGAGAGCTTCTGAGTCCAAAGCATCGCCCCACTGGGCTGCAGCGCCGGGAAAATACACATTTTATTTCATGTTTTCATTTCAAAACCTCAGAGCCGAGCTTCAACAAGTGGATCTCACCACTAAGCACTCCCTTGTTAAACCCAGTTTGGAGGGGGAGAAAGAAACAAAACCTCAACACACTGGGCTGGCCCAGAAAGATGTGACAGTTCGGTCAAATTATTTGAAATCTGCTAATCCTACAAAATGACTGATAGAAAACAAGTTTTCAAACTTCCCTCATTCGGACATTCCAAAATAAACTCACGTGAACATCTAACCTCCACTCTGAGACATCGTTTCCTCCCAGATTAAAACGTCCACCCACAAGGATGAAAGATAATTCCTCCAAACCGCTTCGCTCCGAGGGGTGGGAGGCTAAACGAGAACCTGGTGGTGTGGCAGAGGACCAGAGGTGCAGATGAAAAGCTCCGTAGGCTGATAAGGAAGTCAGGCAGACCGGAGGATGAGAAACAAGAAACACGGCCTGTAATGGGGCTACTGGTGATTTACTGCGTCAGCCGGCTACTGGTTGTTGGTCGGCTTCACTGACAAGAGAAGACCACCAAGGGGGAGAGGGAGAGAGAGAGAGAGGAGAAGTGGATGTCTACGGAGAAGTACCAGGCCCAAAAAAGAACCAATACTCACCCGCCGTAACACCTCAACCTGCCGGCTTTTGCACGATAATTAACTTGGGCCTGGTACGCTAACCTTTAGCTTCCCCCTACTTCAAGTCTTGCTAAGCTAACGTCCTAATTCCTAAAGAGAGTGGTAGCAATTTCTTTTCATCAAGTCAACACTTCCTTTAGCCGCTTAAACCCGAGATGCGAGTAAAACGCGTTGAGCCGCACGGATGCAGACGAGGAGCAACAAGAGAGAAAGAATGTATCAGAGGAAAAAATTTAAATGTTGAATCTTTACAGAAAAATGAATCCCATCACTCTGCTCAGGCCCCCCCCCCCCTCACTTTTTCGCCGTGTCTCTGTTTTGAGATCCCCCTGCATGTACACACACCATCGGAGACACACACTCGGCGTGAGCTCCTGGCCCCATTGCAGCCGACTGATAGCATGAACATCCAGGGAATGTGCCTTCATCAAAACACTCTTCCATCTAATTAACAGGCCGGCAGAGAGATGAAAGGGAAAAGAGGAGATGGGTGTCTGTTTAGGCCTCCTTTTCCTCTTCTCTCTGTCCTTCCTTTCCTGCCAAGTGTGTGAAAGAAACCTGGACTTGGACTTGGTTTGATCGTGTGGAGATGGAAATGGAGTGAAAGTGGAGATAGTATCTTGCAATACTGAATGTTGTCTCTCCAGTAAATGGGTTTCAAGCTGTGGTAACCATTCAGGACATGTCATATTTATGATAATGTGGGGAGATTGTCATTCAGATGGGTTTTAATTATCACGTTTTTTGCATTAAAAAAGTCTACTTGTATATTTTATCACACATTTGGATAAAGCAAAAAAAAAATGATCTGAGGGAATTTGGTGATCAAAACTAAAATTGTGCAATGAATTGGATGTCTCTAATTTGAGCCCAATTTGTTTTTATCATTATTATTAAGTATTCATTTGATTGTCGCTTTTTCTTTTCACAAAAACATATTGATTACTGAATGCCTGCATACATGCATACGTTTCTCACTTTTAGTCCCACTCTATATGGACATAGCCCTTTAATGCAAAACAAAATTGAGTGGTAACCCAATAAAAATTAAACTCAATCACCTAATGATGAAAACCCAAGACCATCTAAACCATTAGAGAGCACGCTTTTGCTCTGTGCAGCTGGTTAGCTTCAGACTCTCGTTTGTAGAAATAACCTGCTGCTACTCCCTCAGGCTGGCAACAATTCTTCCCCACATGAAACAATGCATTAAAGCGGGGAAAAAGAATAACTCTTCAAAGGGAGGGGCTTCAAAGTGAATGACCCGATGACCCCGAGAAGCCTCAACTATCCTAAACCACCCTGCACTCATCCTGGCAATCGCTCAGCAGGTTCACCACAACATCACAGGGCTGCTGGCTAACATCATTAACTCTACGGAGAACTCACTTACATGTTGCAGTTAGAGATCATTAAGGTCAAAGGTCAAATAAGAAAAAGCCACGTAGATGTGGGGTTCTTTCAAAAATCTGGAGCTCTGTTAGTGCTCACGAGCGACTTCATCCCATCCTGTGCTTGTGTGTGCGTGTGTGTGCGTGTGTGTGTGCGTGTGTGTGTGTGTGTGTGTGTGTGTGTGTGTGTGTGTGTGTGTGTGTGTGTGTGTGAGAGAGAGAGAAGGGGGATGCTGACTTAGCATGGAGTGGCTTATTGGAACACTGTCAGTCTGGTGGGAGCGTCCAAACACTCAAGGCCCAAACTACTCTGAGAGCTAGTTGTGATAACCTCCGGTGACCTCTGCGTCTGACATCATCACTAACCAGACAGAGGTCGGTGGGTCAGCCAGGGAAGGGCTCAGGAGTCATTTACCGGAATACACAAAGAACAGATGAGTGTGAGTATGTGTGTTGGTAGGAAACGATGAAGCATGTCACAGAGTTGTTACATAGATTTATGTTTCCTTAACTGCCGCCTTTATTTGTATTTCTTAAGAGTGGATATTTTGTCCAGAAGTTACCGACATTTCAATATAAAGCTTGAGTCTGTTGTCATACGAAATTTCTCTCAATAACTAAAGAAATACTTCTAACTCAATGTCTTACTCGACCCGGTTATTGAAATGAACTCTGTAAAACAGTAGCATCATCACGTAGTGTGACATCACCAAGGTACCGTAAATATCACCGATGCTGTTTGTGTGTAAACCCCCTCTGTACTAGTCACAATAACCTGAATTCAGCAGAAGTCACAGCACTCGAGAGCCAAAGAGAGCATTCGCAGGTCTGATACGCCAGAAGGGTGCAGGACGGGCGGGAAAAAAAAAAGGTCCCGGCGCACACACACAGTTGTCTCTGAGTTGTGTCCATGCAAGTTTCTCTCCCCTCAGTACAGAACAGTTTGTACATTCAGACCCGAAGGGTTCGACAAACAGACCAAAAGGTGGTCAAAACACATGATTCAAGCACAACCGTCATCCCGCACTCAGGGATGCCGTCTTCACATGGAAACAGTGTGTGAGAAAAAACGCAAAAGAAAGACTGTGATTTTCCTCTATTTTTTGGCGAAGCAACCAGTGGAGCTTCTTCTCGGGTCCCTCCCAGGAGAAATCCCCAGCAGACTGTGGCGAAGGCTGGTCAGCGGGGGTCACGGAGCATGCTCAGAGTCCTTTTCCCACAGAACTGGTGTGCTTTAGGGCCTTGGCCCTGCTGTGTCATGCTACCCAGGGAGCACAGTCCCACAGTCTCGCCAGCCAGCCAATTCTCCAAAAGAGTTGTGAGAAAAGGTGAGACGCAGAAGTTGAAGCTCTCCATTTTTGGACCCATGACATGTAAACCACCCCATTACTTCAACTGGGACCCTCCCACTCCCGGTGTTACGGTTTCACAGTCAGACCTCATGGGGAAGACCACGTCCAAGCTCGCAGGCGTTTCACACAACCCATCCGGCTAATAGGTGCGACACCGTGTTCCGTCATGTTGGCTACCAGGGCAACGCCCCCCCCCCCCCCCCACCCCCTGCATTGTCCGGGACAGGGTGGTGTGCGGTGGATTAGCTCCCACACCCTTTCCAAAATCTTCATTCATCCCTTCGCTGCAGGACATCCGATCGTGGACACAAAGGTGCTTACTCACACTCAGGCCCAGAGGATGCAACGTGCAGCAGAGAAGAATTTGTGGAAGGAACACACACACACACACACACACACGCACAGTTCCATCGACTTGGCTCAACACTTCAGACCCTATGATTCAAATCCTTTTGGCCCAAGATGAATATTAGTAAACAGAGGCAGGAAACTCTACTGTTGGTTCTTCACGTCTTTGTACATCACGCTCTTACGTGTTTCCATAATGAAAGAGTCACGATTTACGGTCTTAACTATGTCCACCCTCCTTTTCCAATTAACATCCACCCCTCTGGCACGTCAGAAAATTCATAAGGGCTTCTGTACATCCCTAGAATATTAAATTAGGGGCCTGTAATATTAAATTAACTTCACACATCTCCACCATTGTCTCCGTCTCTCTAAAAAACAACACCCACAGGGCATCCTGTGTACGAACAGCAATAGGTTGACTCGCTG
The DNA here is from genome assembly GCA_021346845.1 of Apeltes quadracus. Classification (NCBI taxonomy): domain Eukaryota; kingdom Metazoa; phylum Chordata; class Actinopteri; order Perciformes; family Gasterosteidae; genus Apeltes; species Apeltes quadracus. Next base: position 5,499,007 of record CM037933.1, read on the forward strand.
TCTCTCTAATACTGATGGTAATTCCACATTTTCCCCTAATTACAGAAAAGAAAAAAAGAGTTCAAGAGGCTTTTGGTTGTCTTCGCTGTCTTCTTCCTGCTTCAAAATGCCTTGAGTTATCAAAACACACACAATGAAATAGCACACATCGTGTATTCAAGGACATTCGTCATCCAGATCGGACCTCATGGACTGTGTCGATCGGAGAGGTTCTCACGTGGCGGAGGGACGGGAGAGGAAGGTGAGATTAATGAGGAATGTCAGGTCGCTGCCCTCTCGTCCCTCTGAACCTTCTAGGCTGTTCCCGCTGGAGGAAACAAATCGGCTTCTTTTGTGGAAATGAAAAGAGAGGAGCATATTCATTTACGCGTCACACGAACGGTTTCATGGGTACCGGTAATGCACGCACCTGATTCCAAACCACAAATGAAGTCATCGCTGCATTGATCGTTTCGGACCACTAGAGGACAGAACTCCACAACAATCTAAACACCACACACACTGCACACACACACTGGTGCTGGGTTGGTAGTGTAGAGTGAGTTCATTAGAGCGTGGTCGTTGGTTGGGGGGAGGGGGGAGTTGCCCGCATGATGGTGGTGGCGATAAAGAGAGACGTCACTTCTTTCACAAGACCTTATTTTCACACATCAGCCTTGAATGCCATGATGTAGGCCGCCGCCTTAGAAGAGCTTCTTTTCTTTTCAAAAGAAGAAGAAACGTATTTAACAGGCTCACATGTCGCAGGCTGAAGCCACAGCCTTAAAATACAAAATGACTCCAGCATCACGCGACCTCTAAGCAGGGATGGAGCCAGGGCTTCTATGATAACTACCTTTGCATGCCTACTGCAGAGTTTCCTCTGGTCAGGCGCTCCACATCATTTCACGAGTTTACAGCCACCGCAGTCGACCCGAAGCGGGCCGATCGGGCCTTTGTACTACTGCAGCAAAGAAGAAGGGCCTGCAACACAGAGCAAGGAGGCAGTCTCAAGACTGCCTGGTGCCACTATACGTCAGAAACGGGAAATGGGGGCACAAAACAAAAGTCTTACAAGCTAGCTCTCCACACAGCAATACACTGCTGACCATGCAAACCACAAGTAAGCAGCCGTTTGTGGAAATCCACAACAACAAGTGTACTTTTCATTGTCTCTACTTTGTTTTGTGCCACAGGCCAGTGCGGAGGTCAAAACCCAGATGTGCGTCTGATTAGTGTATTTCTCAGCTGACTCCAGGCTTATCGGCGTGCTGCGTAGCGCTCCTTGCAGTTCCCCCAGATCGACGGCGTGTGCGCGCCTTGCCTTGCTAAAGCAATCCAGTTGTCGTACATAATGCTCTACGTGCCAAAGAATTACTTGACTGACTGTTTATTTCACCAATGGCCTTGTGGACTATTTCTGGAGTCATTGCGTTGTAGCCTCTGCAGGCCGTCTTTGACGCCATCATGCTCTATAGATGAATTGGTATCGATGTTTTCGTGCATAAAGCACATCATGCAGGACCTGAACTTGAAAGGCCTCCGTGTGCTGAGGTGTGAGGCTGTTTGTTGGACCGGCTTGTAGTGTACATGGAGACGTGTGAGTCATAGCAAACACCGGCCCACACAAGGCCTCCCGTCTTTTCTGTGTCCTTCCTGAAAGACTTTTGATTTCACACATTAAATCATCTTTAAGGCCGATAGTAGCACGGGAATGTGTTTGTGTGTTGGAGGTGCAATGAGCTTCGAAAAAAAAGGGAAAATTGTGCTGAACTCGAGTGTTCAGGGTCATCCACTCATCTTCAGAGCAACGAGATAAATCCCTTGAAGGTTTGGTGGTTCGTCGGTATATATTTCAAAGTATTCTAGGCGAACTTCTTTCATTTTTTAAAGTAGCTGGCAGGAATGCGTTATGATGGCGCACGGTGGCAGAAAAGCTGCCGATTGCTCTGCATTTTCAGAGGCTCGGTCGCTCTCGAGGCTCGGACGGCTCGGATGGAGGTGACGACGTGTTCTGACACAGGAAGTGGTCTGTTGACTCTCAAAGCTTCAGTAAACAGCGTCACGGTGCTGGTGAGGAAAAGGTCTCGAACTGGCCACAAGGTGACAGTGTGGGACAAAACACATTTCCGTTAAATAGACAATATATATTTATACACACAGACACACATAAATACCATGTACGTTTAGGAAGATGCCTACACACACAGACTCATTTCTTGTGTGTGACAGGTACAATTAATTGGTTTTTCTCTCACGGTGTAGTAATTGTAGCCCATTAAATTATGCAGACTCAGATGAGTGAACGGAAATGATTAAGTGTGGAGGATATTACTATTTATTTTTCTTGAGTCAGATAATATTACTGTCAGATAATCTGTGACAACATTTCCCTTTTTATGAGTTGTCGGTAATTTCGACGAAAACATATGACTAACCCAACTCCAAGTCCATAAGGGCAACTAAAGATAAAAGTGACTAATATTTTTAAATAGCCGATTATGACAACTAATCAGTCGAGTTCTGATGGACAGAATAAAGTGCCTCCTTGTAACGACTTACAATACACAATACATCTAACACCTAAAGCAGTTTGGTTTCTGTATCCCATTTATAACACCACAGTAATTGCAATGCTTTTCATTTTAAATACATTTATTTTACCTGCGTGAGTTTACCTTAATTGTTCCCAGTCATTCCCGTGTCAGGCTCCAATTTTAAGTTCATTTAGTATCAAAATAACCTCATTTAGTATCAGGTTTTATATGCACTCACCCAGGTCAATTTATGATACACATCATTTGAATTCAACAAACTTATCTTAAACAATATTATGTATTGACCTAGCTCGCCGTACAGGAACATGCTCACCATGTTTGTCCTTCATTCATGTTTAGTAACATTGTTTTACCTGCACAGATAATTGGTTGCCACATAACGTCAGCTGTAGTAGCTCTTATGCTTTCTGCCTCATCCTGGCGAGTGACGTTAGATAGATCAACATCATCATCATCATCATCATCATCATCATCATCATCATCATCATCATCAGCGGTGGTTGCTTAAAAATAATGAACGGCATGAATCACCAATAATGAGACTGTATTGAGGTATTTACTTCTTTCCCTATTGGGTCCACTGTGCATTCGAGGAGGTGAACTGATGGAGCTTCCTGCGCAGCAGCCGGGTCAAAGCGGAGAGCTTCGCCTCTCTTTACTTCTTCGGACGATCTGAGTTGCTTTTTAAGTCAGCGGACCAATTGCAGAGGCACCGGCCCACTCAGCAAGACCTGAACATCAAGGAGAGGGCTCCTTTAAAACCCCGACAGCACATCACTCAATGGCCGACCAGGTGACACGGCGACACAGAGCCCAGCGTTTCATTAGTCCCTTTACATCTGTGAGCAGCAGGCGTCTGCGCCGGCGCTCACCCACATCTACACACACCGTCACATCGACTTCTGCAGTTGTGTAGCAACTTGGCTGCATTGGTTACAGTTGAAACATCAGCATTTTGGAGGCAGATTGCATTCGGGTTGTGCATTCAGAAATGTATATATGTGGATGCATATTTTCTATACATTTGGACCTGTGTGTAAGTGTACACTTATGACAACTATGGAACAGCACGACGTTTAAAATGAAACATTCAGGCAAAGCCGACTTTGAGGCAAACATTTCTCATGACATTATCATTATTTCATTGAGTCCGTCTGAGGCAGCTTTTCGAGAGCCACTTGTTTTCAAAGAGCGGATGAAACACAAAACGTAGTCTTACGCAGAGGTGTGCTGTAGCTTCCCTTTGATCAGGAGCCCGGTATGCCTGAAACGCTTTAAGGGATTTAGTTAAGAGGCTGGCTGGGAACACTTGAATCTTCTCATCACACAAAGCACAGGTGTGGATTTGTTTAATTAGTGGTCAGACACGCGCGCAGCGTCTGCAGTGGACTCGGTGGGGACGTACAGCCTCACCCTGCGGTGACCCAAACCGCCACGGAGGGGCCCCCTCTCGGGCGCGGCTTGCCTCTGAACGGATTAGGCGCTGTTGCTGCATATTGGACTGAGCAGCTGAGGTGATGGCGGCAGGTTCAACACGCTTGCTTTCTGACTGACTGAAAGTGCACACCGTGAACAATAAGTGATATGGCACCTGATTAATAAAAAGGCACTACCCGGTTGGCAAAGTCAAGGAATTGTCATGAGGTTTATGAAGGTTTATGAATTTTAATGATCCCCTAGATCCTGAAACATTTACGCAGCCTTCATAAGCAGTACATAGTTGAGATATTTCAGCCTGAACAAAGGTGATGGGCCACGCAGCTTGCATAACTGAAAGCATTATTTTTTTTAAAGAAAGTTTCTTATTATTATAGCTTATATAATTCTTATGTGTGAATACAAATTAACAAATAAATGTTTTTAAATAGGTTTAATTAATAGATACGATTATTTAATCTAAGGTCGTTTGAATCAATTCCAAATCCACAGCTTTTAAAACATCAACTAACAATACAGTTATGTTGTTAAAATATATTTCTATCATATTGATAATGGACAACATATTACATGCCATTTAGCTGACGCTTTCATTCAAATCGACCATGGTCATTTTAGCCAGGGAAGCCATTAAGGGTCGGGTGTCCTGGACATGGAGCAGACGGGGTTTGAACCACTAACCTTGCGGTTCCCAGCACACCCTCTACTCTCAACCCCGTATGGACCCTGGATACCTGCAATGGATCAAAATATAAACACAATTTAATAAAAAAAGGACCAACTCTGACTTTATGAGCCAGTGTCTCTAGATACCAGCTGCTGATTGATTAGTGACAACTGTAAGGTAATGCAGCCATTCCTCTACGTGCTGGAACCACCCACCGAGCTGTTCTGAAGCGTTACATGCACACTCACCATATCCTACTGTGTGCTAGGGCTCCACCCATGACCAAGACAAATCACACGAAGGTTGATTTCTGTTAGCAGCTAAGCATGAGACAGATACACCATCAGGACCAAGAACAGCTACTTCATCTCAGCGGCGTGGATGTTCATTCATTGAGAGCAGTGGGAACCGCACTGTGCTTTTTTACACAGGATGCTGAGCTTCATGAGAGAGAAAAGTAATTGAAATGCAGAAACATCCTCCTTCTCTTGAGTAAAAGAATCTCAAAATCCTGAGCACACAGTCAAAAATAACCCCGCACTCTTGTTTTCTTTTCATTTACTTTTCTCCCTCAGCCTTGTCTACGCATCCACAACTCTTCAACTCTACAACTCTGCTTCAGCCGGCTGGAGGCGAGCTCGCATCGGTGTTTCCATGGCAACAGCGGGAGCAGAGGGTCTCCAAGGTCACAGCGAGAGCACCTGGAGCCGAGCTGATGGGAGAACGGGGGGCTTTTTCGCCGCCTCGGGCTGCAGGCATGTTGTTATTGGACTTTTCATTAGCGCCTCCTCCTCCTCCTCCTCTTCCTCCTCCTCCTCCTCCTGCCACGGACGTGATGAATTGTCACCAGATGTGTGCCGTTAATCATCTCCGGGGTCGAGCAAGCGGCAAAACGCCGAGCTCTGTTCGTGCATTTGATGATGATGAGGAGAGCGGTATCTCCTGATAAAGATGAAGTGAGAGATTTAAAGGGAGGCGCGGAGAGAGTGGCGCTGCTGGAAAGTGGATTACATCCATTATTTAAGAGCTGCGTCCTCTCCACTGTGAGAGGAGAGAAAAAAAACAGGATAGGTGTTTGCTTGGTACTGACATCTCTTTTTAGCCCCCCCATTGTTACACGAGTAAATCATTGACCTATTTGTAGCAATTGTAGCAGATATGTTTAGGTCTTCAATTAAAATAAATAAAAAAAATGGATGTTATCAATTATGAAATGAGCATATACACAAGCATATGCAATAAACGGGTCCTGCTTGAATGCAGGGAGCCTGAAGCCTGCAGTTGTGTAACGACCCTTTGAGCTCATTGCATCTAAAGGAGTGAAGTGCATTGAGGCCCTGTTCAATTGCAGAGAAACTGGGCCAAAAAAAAAAAAAAAAAAAAAAAAAAGAAGCTCTGCTATGTTACTGTTTGATCGTGATGCTTCATCTCTGCCGCTCATTTCCTCTTACGAGCTGCACAGATTGTGTCCATGGGGTAATCCTCTATGCATCCTTTTGAACATGTGGTCTTAAATGCCTTGGCGGGTCTTGTAGAAACTTCATATGAAAGCTCAGAATTTGTTGACAGTTCTTTTCATGTTAAGGCAGAAATGCGCATGGATTGAGGAAAAATGACCCTTAAAAGACATCTTACATGTCAGTTTGACGTCTCTGACATTTAAAAGGCAGTATCTCCAAACCAAATCTATCCGAGATTTAAGGCAGCAGCTGCAAACACGCGCTGTGCCTCCCCCGTCTCTCCGTCTCAGCGTCAAACGCGTCCAGACGACACATTCCGTTTCTCGGCAGCAGTGAAGCCATGCTGGCGTTCACGGGTCACCACGAGTGACCTCTCTGTTCTGCGCCGTTCCTCTCATCTCCCCATTGTTGCATCCGGAAGGAAAAGAGGAAAAAAAAAAAAAAAAAACATAATCAAGACCGTCCTTTGAGGGACAACGCTGGCTGTCCTCCATCAAATGAAGAATCTTTGAGCAATAGAGGAGCGGATGCAGGAGGAGGAGGAAGAGGAAGAGGTGTCGAGGACAACGTCAAATCGAGGGCACAGAAACATTTTTCAAGACTGGTCTATCAGGCTTTGATGTGGTGGAAAGGAGGCTGGCTCCTTGCTTTACTTTTCTTCAAAGACTTAATTTCCACACACTTTTGGGAGCCTCGCGACAACAATGTCAGTCTCTTATTGGCCCAAATGAGAGCTCAGTACTCTAGAGATCATTAGGGTTCTTATGGGAATGGTTTACATGGCAGTGAGGCAACAAAAAAGCAAAACACATGTTCATTTGTTGAATATATTATTTTATTTTAACATCATCATTGTAGTTTAACTTTTGATTTTCCTGTCTTTCATTTAAAATGATCACCTCTGAATGTACACATACTGGAAACTGTCCAAAATATACAAACAAATGCAGGCTTGTGCTATAGTCTGGTCAAATGTCTAAAAAACAGTGGCACTGGGGGAGAGAGAGGGAGGGGGAGAGAGAGAGAGGGAGAGAGAGACATTGAAACCGGTAAAGACATGCACAGCATCATTGTGAGCACCGATCACATGATCCAGGTGCGTGGTACTTTCATGGGATCCTTGTGGAAAAGTACATATCATCTGACGGTGCGGCACAAAACGCCCGTCACATATCAAATCCCAAAACAAAATGTTGCTTGTTAATGGAACTGTTAGGCACATCATTGTTTTTTATGGTTTTACATTTTCTGAAAAAGTCCGATTTACTGTAAATGTAGAATGCTTGACCAAAAACCAGAAAAAAGGGGTAAAACATACAATTAAAAAAAAAAAAAAAATTCTTTTCAAAAGTTATTTTGGATTCAGTGTCTTGTTAGTAGCTCAACCTTTTTACATAGTGTGTAGTAGTAGTAGCAGTGTGTGCGCATTGTGTGTATATATGCATGAGTGCATTTCCGTAGTGGTGATGTGAATGAGTACTGGAGGTGTTTGTGGACGTTGGCTGTGATTGGCTTACAGCCGTCCCTTTCAGATACTCAGGTCTTTGGGGTTGTCCTTGTAGGTCTTCTTGGGCTCCGGCAGGCCGGATGGACGGCTGCTGTTGGTCTTCACCGTGCTGTAGTACTCCCTCACCTTGGCCGCTACAAAATTGTCGTCGTCCTCTTCGTCCTCCGAGTCCTCCCGTCTGGAGCCCCTGATCGGGGAGATGTCTCGTACCAGGCTGTGGGCTCGGTACGGCGGCGCCGGAGAGTCGTCTCGGCTCGCGTAGCGCCCCTCCCTCTCCGTCCTCTCGGGCGAGCGCCCCCTCAGCAGCATGCTGTACCTCTCGAAGGCCGAATCGGTTTCGGGGGTGCGCACCCTGGGCAGGAGGGTGTCTCTGAAGGCGTCTCTCTGGCCGCGGGAGGCCACGTCCCTCAGCAGGCTGTCCCCCCCGTAGGCTCTCTGCATGGACGCCGCTGTCGTCAGCAGACTGTCCTCCCCGTACAGGTGCTCGTCCCTGCGCAGCGGCAGCAGCGTGGCCTCCCTGTTCAGGCGGTCCAAGGTCGGCGGCTCGCGGAGGACGGCGTCCTCCAGACTGAAGCTCGGTTCGGGATACCTGGGTGACTCCTTCAGGACGGCCCTGCCCCCGGTGGGCTTCTCGTTGCTGCGAGCCTGTCTCTCTGGGGAGGCGCGGCGGCGGTAGGGGTCTGAGGAGTGGGCGTGGCGTCTGGTGGGGGAGTGTTGCCGCGAGCGGTGGGGCGACCTGTGGCGACGCGGCGAGCGGCGGCGTTGAGGAGAAGAGTGCTGACCGCGGCGTCTGTCCGGGGAGCGGCCCTGTCTTCGTCCGCCGTCACGGCTGTCCAGGGCGTTCTCGGCGCTGCGCGACCGGCCGTGCCCCTTGCCGGGTGAGCGGCGGCGGCCACGGTGGTTCCCGCTGGAATGTTGGCGGTGGCCTTCACCTCCCTCCTTGTCCTTCTCCGTGGACTTCCTCCCCTTAGTTTTTCCCTTGCTGGTTTTCTTGTTGGGGGACCGGTGGTTGGAATGGTGGTGCTTGTCTGCGCCGGAGCTGGTCGGCGCCTTCTTGCTCCGGGATGATTTTTGGGGTTCTGGTGGGTAGCTCGACTCCAATGGCGCCCTGGTTGGGTGCCGGGCGCTCACTTCCGCAGCGTTTTGTAGCCTTGCGGTTGGGTCTGCTGCGCTGCTGTCTGTGGGGCTGCCGTCTGTAACACAGAGCGACATACAGACGAGGGCACGGGGATCAAACGTGCATCTAGACTCTTAGAACCCATCCGCTCTCACACCGACCATGCCGAATCACTCAAGAACATTTCCAATGGCAGCCACTCGGATGTTAATGGCAGCAAAGATGGCTACTTATTAGACGGCAGCCGATGGTGAAAACAATGCTTTACACGTGAGGATAAAAAGCAGAGACAGCCAGTGCTTGAAGAGACTCGTTACCCACAACAAACCTGTTCCCCGGTCAAACCGGGGTCCCCTCTCTGGTCGGGCGGCTTGAACGGAGGCCGGTTACAGTCACAATGTGCTGCATGTTGATGATGCTGCTTGATTGTACTGGTTAGCCATGCTCTTTCATGCGCTGCAATGATGCCTTAGACACTTTGCAAATGTTTAGAGCAAATGAAATGCTCAAGATCAGATCCAGCAACGATTGCCGTGTTACGGTAACAGCGTGTGAACTTACAACGTGTGATTTTATGAAGACAAGAAGATGGGAATGTTACTTTACATGTAAGTAATGTCCTCGGTTGTACATACGAGTACAGGTATAAATCGAAATAAGAAGCAATAACAAACGGATGGGCTTTGATGCTCTAAAGAAGGGTAAAATGAACATGCTGCACTTCACCCTTGGACGTGTCGGCCAGAGTTTGAATGCAACTAGTGCTGACATTTGCATGAAATATCCATAACAGCAGCTGCAGGAGCGGCGGTGCTGGCAATGTACTTAGTGCGGATGGATTCGAATGGAGCGGCGCGTGGGTGTATGTGAGTTGAGGCCAAACCCCACAGATATCAGGACGGCGAGGGAGCGAGACCGAGAAATAGAAAGACACGGGGGTGGGAGGGAGAGCCGGACAACATGGGAGGACAGTTACAAACCGTGGTCTGATTTTGGAGGACAGAGGCCTCCCCCATCTTGTCATTTCTCATACATGCAGTGAGATGGGGAGCGACCATCCCTGAAGGAAGACAAGAGTCCAGTGCAAAACGAGAGGAAGAAAAGAGAAGAGCACAGGGTTTAGATTGCTTGGAACCAACTTGAAGGAAGAAAAGGAGAATTATTGTGTTGATTTTCAATGAAAAAAAAAGTGTTTATTTGATCATTGAGTCATTCAGAATAAAGAGACAGTCCAGGAAATTGCCCAAACCCTTCAGTGGAACCCATCAGTTACAGAGAAAAGTCCTGGATCCAAGCGTGCACACACCCTAACCCACACACATACATAGACATGTGGACAAAGAAGCAGCAGAAACCCCAAACAATAAAGACAGTGAGACTCACAACAACAACAACAGCAGCAGCAAATGAAGCAGTTTCACATTGCTGGCAGAAATGAAAGAGAAATACTGGCAAGACTGTGCCAACTGAAAAGTACAATGATCCAAAGTATAAAAGTTCACATGATGTCATGTAAGTGCAGGTTAAGACAGCACATTCTTGGCGCAAATAAAATGACATTGAGGAATTTTTCAAGACTCCACTGAAAATCAAAAGTAAAAAAAACATAAAAGATGACTCGTGACTATCAATCAAAACGGGTCAATACGATAAAAAAATGGCTCCATAAATATTATGGAAAATAGACAATAGAAGGAAAAAGAAAAGAAGATTTACATTTTTGACAAGTTCATGCAGCAATAAACTTTGATCCATTAATACGTGGCTTTGATCATGGCTCTGTACACGAAACAAAAATACTTGTAAAAATGCCTCTATTCTCTTCGTCACTGTACAAAACGTCCACAACCGGAGCGACTCTTTTTCGTTTTTGAATGGAGATAAGGTGGCGTTCCTATCATCACAGCTTTTTAATGACATCCACAGTGTGGTTGCAAATAAAATTCATAGATTAGTGAGTAATATCAACCACAGTATTGTGAGATTTTCCTCTTAGCAAGAACAAAAAGGATCCGAACGCCATTTCATTTCAATACAGTTCTCCCTTAAAACCTTTGACAGTTCAGTAGCTTACATTCACCTTAAATAAATATCATAAATACGTCTGTGTCACGTCATAACCAAAGCTATAAGATGTCCCATAACGGATCAAGTTTTCCTTTTCCACACTAAATACTTGTTTGATATAACATCTTACTCACAACAAACACAGATGTTTCACTCAAACCCTGTAAACGGTGTCTGTCTTTCACCAGACGCACCACCTCTCTGTAAAGTCCCGCCACAGTGCTTTTGCTCAGTGGCCAGAAGGTGAAAAGTGACAGCAGGGATGACATGGAAACTGAGAGCAGGTGACAGCAGGACGGGCGACGGCTCCCCCCACCACAATAAAAAAAAAAAAAAAAAAAAAAAAGCCCAGTCGTGACCTCCACCAGAAAGAGACCCGGGAAGGGAGGGCAACACAGTCCTTTCCCCTGGGACCCCCCAGCGTGCCCACGGCGTCCCCGGGCTCAGGGCGTGAAGATGGGGGAGAATGGAATGTTTTCGTAGATTGACCCACCATATTCCGGCACAGAGCCATCACCCCTCTTGAGCACCAGGTGGGCGTGGCGGCCTCCACTCTTGATGAGCTCGATAGCCCGCGCGTGCTTCATGCCCTTCGTGCTCTCGCCGTTGATCTCCAGGATTTCGTCGCCGACCTACGGAAAAGCAAGAGGAGCAGGAAGGGGAGCAGGGGGAGAGGGAGGAAGAAAAGGGTGAGAGGCAGAGTGACGGGAGAAAATGGCAGGTGAAGATGGAGGAGAGAGGAAGGTTCAAAGGGACACGGTGGAGGCAGAAGGGAAGGGAGGGCAGAATGAGGAGAAGTTACACATTGAATCTTCTGAACACACATTTCTCTCTCCAAATCAACAGTTTCTAGAGAGGGCAAATTGCATCGAAATACAGAAACTATGACACTGAGGAGGAAAACGAGGGAGGGAGGGAGAGAGAGAGAGAGAGCAGATGGGGGGGTCGGAGGGGGCGACAGGAGCCAGAAGAAAGACTTTCTGCCTCCCGGTTCTTTGCCTCCACGCCTCAGGAGCATCAATATGAATCCCTCACTGACACCTCTCTCCCCCCTTCACAGCACTGCTAACTATTAATATCTCTGCTATTAAAAAGGTACACAATGTAGATACTGTGCTACACACGCATATTAACATAAACCAAAAGCTCCCCTTGCAGCTGACATGCAGACAGTAACTGCCGACAGACTGTCATGTGCATCATACATCACATACAAACACATCACATTAACCCCCCCCCGCCCTGTTGTATATTCAAATCGAGCATTCCAGGGGAAGTGCAGGAGTTCAGAAGTTAATCAAAGCGAAGGTTAACTATAACATTTTCATGACTGCTTCTGTAGCGGGCGTGAATGCCACTCCATGAGCTAATCGAGAAACATGAATCAATTCTAATGAAGGTATTTGTTTGCGGGTTTGCTCCCCCGCTCTGCAAACACTTGCCTTGTGTTTTTGAAAACGCAGTAAACTCAATGAAGCTCTTGCGTGCTGCGGCCTGGAGGCGGTCTTGTTTGTATTCAGCGAAGCGTAGCTTGCAGTAATTGGGGGGTACATTATGCAAATTGAAACACATGTATATCGATAGATGACGGCTGCAAAAACTACAAAGCGCTATCATCAGCCGCCTTTGTTAATCAACGCAATCTTAGACGGCACCTGAAAGTTAAGAATTATAGCACCAGAAAACTGTAATAATTCTTATGCTCTTGTGTAACTGTAATAATTGGCAGTACTGTTCAAAGCCCATAACTCCAGCTTTGCTGTTTTTTCTGACAAGCCGAAGGATTAAGTGTTCCTTTACATGCTGGGAAAAATCTCTTTTTAAAAACCCACTGGATTATCTTTAATGCATGTTAGAAAGCTGGAAACCAGGGTGCTTTTTGGAGACACATGTGAATGTCTCTAAGATAGTGAACGCCATCAATAAATCTCACAATGTTTGTCAAGGAAAGTGAGAATAACAAAAAAAAATGTTCCCTCTAACATTGTCCATTGCAATATAGTTAATAGAGTAATAGCAACCAAAACCGTTGCCATAATAAGCCAACAAAACCCAAATGGACCGCGGTGGACCTTTTTGGCTCGATCCAAAGAATTACGTTTTATTGCTTGCAACTTAAAGTATGATATGAATTCGATTACATTCAAACCTTTAAAGGTCTGATTTTAAGGGAACACAAGAAAAGGGCAAGCAATTTGAAATGTTTTAGAATTCAATACAATATGTGAGCAGCCAATTTGTATTGCACTCGCGAGAGACGCATAAAAAAACGAAATGCAATGCGGCAGAGGCCGAGATGAGTTCAATCCTGTACAACTCAACTCAAAAGTGTGAACATTAGACTTACGGAAAAATACACATTCTCAAATATTAGAAAACTGTCTGTGCATCTTCTCTATGACGGAGCACGGCCTTGTATCCGGGAAACTGATGTTTTTGTGTGTGAATGCTGTGAGGACACATTGTCCGTACCCTCATCTTTCCGTTGCGGACGGCCGCTCCTTCCTCAGCCAGCCTCAGCACGTACAGGTCCATGTTGTATTCTCTGCCTCCCCGCAGGCTGAAGCCAAAGCCTTTGCTGTCTCGCTCCAAGTCCACTGAGTAGAACTCAGCATCCTGATGGGAGACCGCGCACACACGCACGCACGCACACACAGAGACAGACGGACAGACAGAAAGAGAGGGAGATGTTTCGTGATTCAGATTGAAGTATCTGCGTGTGTGTCCTGCAAAGCATGGTCCTATTTCAAAAGCATAGGACAAATGCCACCTTCAGGAAAGTCACACCATCTAAAAGCTGTGCAAGGCTGTGTGTGTGTGTGTGTGTGTGTGTGTGGCGTAGGGATGCTGAATTATTGATGCTTTGGGTTCTGCCTGGACCAAGTGATAGAGAGGGAGGTAGAGAGGAGGACCGGGCACCACAAGGACAGGCACGCCGCAGCATCTCCCGTCTCCTAAACCTCTCTGCTCCGGGATCAATGCTATCTGAGCGAGCCATCTCCACACCGCCAGATTAATTCAGCGGCGAACACAGCAGGCTGAGGGGCTACTTTGAAAGCAAACAGGCTTTCCCTAACGCAGAAAGTCCGATAACGCCAGCAGTTAGGCGAAAAAGAAATAATAAACAAATAACAACGCACTTTGCCTGTCCTTGGGAAGGTGGGTGGCTGCAGTATATCGTACGAAGGGTGTGAAGGGACAAATGAGCGCTAGAACAGGTAGCTGGATGTGTGAAAAGACACATGTGGGTGGGGAGTTGTGGAGCGCACATTGCCGTTTGTTTGATGGGGGAAAGGAAAAATGGATGCATGAGTGAATGAAGGACGACTGCAGTAGTCCTTCCTTACCTGAGCTGAGACTTGTTGCGGCGGTTGAGGAGGAGGAACCGGGGGCGCTTTGAATTCAAACGATTCCTGTTTTGGTTTGGTGTTGTTCCTGAGGCAGAAAGATGAAGCCATCAGTGTCAAATACAATCAGGGATCGAACATTGAATGTTCCAGGTCTGCATCTTCAGACACTTTCTACCGGCAGGTCTTTACTCGTTTGCTCTTAACACTCAATTTCCCAGCATGCCCATTACCTGGGCTCAGGTGCAGCCTGTTGCTGAGATGTGTGGGTGGTGGTTATAGTGGCGATCTTCTCCGCATTGGTCAACAAAGATGCATTTGATGACTCTGGGGAGGGCGAGAGAAGGACAGTTATTGCTTTTATTTCATACACTTATTTCACACCCGTCTTCCTCGTGCATATGAACCAAAAGGCTTCCTGCTCCACTGAGGACATTTTCCTGACATCTGCTCCCCCCCCATACAGCATCTTACTTGATGCAACATCCATTCAATATAAAGTTCATTTGCTGCCCCACAGGGACCAGCCTTGTTAGACTCCTCCCGTGTCTGCCTCGTGAGCGTTGAAAGAGGAAACATGCAGACTTGCAGCCTCTAGGAAGATGAAAAGCTCCTCGTTTCTTAACACTGGCCCAATCATTTTGCGGCATCACTGAATAACGCTGAACCCTAATGACCAAAGCCCACGGCCGTTACATCCCTCCACTCACAACATCTTTCGTATCTGCGGGTGTCTTTTGTTTGATTACAGCTCTCCACTCGCTTCAAAGTCCCTGAATTGTTATTATTCTCACGGTCATCTGCCCTCTAATCTATTCATCTCCTCCACCTTCACGAGTCCCCTCAGAGCCTCGTGGCTTAACCGTTCGATCGCCTGTTACCCGAAAGGTTCCAAGTCAACCAATCAAGCGGCAGCGTGGGTGAGGCTGCGTCTTTTTGGACCGGTGGGAGCTGAGGGGGATCTCCGGTGGAGTCGAGGCAGGCTACCAGCGGACGCCCACCTGTTACTCATTCGGACTATAAAAGACTATAAGAATCCACCACTAATGCAGTCGTCATTAGCTGCAGAGACCCAGGCCGTTTTTTTGTACCCGACTGTAATCATGTTTATTTCTATCACCATGTTATCATGGCGGTGATACATCTGAGGTGATTTCTGTCATTGTGTTGCTCATTTTTCACTTCCACCGCCTGAAATATGTCCCTGTAAACACCCCCCCCCCCCCCACCCCCTCCATCTGGCACTCCTCACATGCACTCCTCTCATTTCTGCTGCATCTCCATGCATCTCGCCCCCAACTGTCGTCTGTCTGGAAATTAATCGAATTATCTGCAAATTCTCCTCCGCCTGTCCCATTGCCTCTCGCTTAGAAACACACGCAGCGCAAACAAACAGGACCTCATAAGGTCCTGTAATGCGTCTGCGCCCGTGAACGGACAGAGTCAGAAAGAGGAGGAGATACAATAGCAACGAGAAATTTGGGAGAGGGAAAGGAGACACAGAAACAGAAGGGGGAAGAAAACAAAAACTGGCACATCACATCACCTCGGGCTGCCTGTCTCCCTTGTCGAACACAATTGGAAGCATCGAGGTGTGCTGGCTCGGCGCCGCGGCTCTACGCTGCAGAGACTTCAGCTTTGATGAAAGCATTAGCGGTGTGTGCACGCACAACAGCAGGAAGTGTTCCTGTTTTCCTTGTGATTGCAGTACCGAGCATCAGCCGCAAACAAAACTCAGTCTGTGCCTCCACACGGGGGCAGGGGGAGGAGGTCGGGGGAGAAGGGGAGGAGAGGGGGGGCGCACTGGAAAAAGGAGCTGAGCGCGAAGTTTGGAAGAACGTCTCACAGTGATATTCGGTTATATCGGAGCTCAGACAGGATTGATCCACGGCGGAATAGACGCACTCATGTGTGAACAGAGCGACGCCGCTTGGATACGGAAGCCACGATCTTCCCCCGTCTCTCTCCCCGTTTCCGTGTCAGACGGCGCCTGTTTGTTCGACACATCCACGTAAACCCAAAGCAGAACTTTCCGATAGAGCACATCAAGTCATTTCTCGCTGACGCCTTCTCGCTTGCCCTCTGCGTCTTCTTGGCAGAGCAATTTTGGCTCACTGTTCTCATCAAGCGCTCCACGGACAAAAGAAAGAGAAAGAAAAAAAAACACCTCTTCATCCACGAGAAGTGAGGCGGAGAGCAACGAGCGGCGGACAAATAGCTCCAATTTCTTCCAGCGAGCACGTTGACAGCGAGTATTGCCTTACTCGCGCGCGCGTGCACACACACACACACACACACACACACACCTAATTAAACAGCATTTGTGAAGAACGCTACAGTGATCTGTCAGCACAAAGTAAAGTGAGCTCTCAGCTGCACAGTACGACATAAAATACGCACAAACCTTCCCTTTAAATCACTTAGAGACACACAAATACAGACCAAGGAAATTCTGTAGCCGTCGCGCAAACACACGCCCCATCTTTCATTTAAAGTAGCGATTCTGTCAACACACCGTTTGTGTTGGGCTTTGAAAGCCAGCGACGAAGGTGCAAGCTTTGTATAAAACTCTTCAGGTATCGATCACAGTCCTGCCCATCGGACCCACTCAGACTACGTAATAAGCTAACAATTATTGACGCATTATTTGACTGCTATAAATGTGCCCTTCATAGCAAAGCATAACATGCACAAAATTGCACTTCTACTTGGACAAGCTTAAAGATCTTGTAAATTACAACACCTGCTACAGTCCTCGTCTCCACAACCACGTTTGGCCATGATGACACACACACACACACACACACTCACAAGGTGTCTATTAACACGCCCTGTCTTGTACATCCTAAAGTGTAACTGTCTTACTCACCGTCTCCAGGAATGATGCGTAGTGTGACGGTGTTCCCGGCCTCCTTGATGAGGTTGACGATGTCAGAGTGGGACTTGTTGGTGATGGAGCAGCCGTTCACCGCCAGGATGCGGTCGCCGACCTTCAGCCTCCCGCAGCGGTCTGCTGGGCTTCCCTCGATGATGCGCCCTATTTTGTGGGGCATGGCCACACATGCATTGCCAGCTATGGTCACCATTGACACGTTGTGAAGTGCGATTCAGCACATGTGCGCGCGTGTGTGTGTGTGTGTGTGTTTGGAGAGAGAAGGGAAAGGAAAGGGGAAAGGGAGTAGAAAAAGAGGACCAGAAGGTTAAGGGTTAGTTCATAGACTGCCGACAGCCAGCTAAGCCCCCAGTACCAGAAAAGCTGATCAGAGAAACAACAACTCCCGAAGAAGGATGAATGTGTCCTCCTCCAACCTCTGTGTCTCATAATACGCCACCAACATTTCTAAAATGGGTGTCATTACATTTGAACGAGTCTCTCAGGCAGCAGAGAGCTAATAATGAAAGAACCGTGTTCCATCGTCTGCATCTCAAACACCTGCACCCGCATGAAAGTCGGCGACGACAAACATACATCAGAGCTGACATCTCAGCAGCTACCCGGAGGACTCTCTGATTCTCTTCCTCACCCTTCCTCCGTCGGTCTGTCTGCAGTCTGACAGTCACTGCAGAGGAAAGGAGCGTGCAACCACCCCTGCCTTGAACCAATCTGCTTTTTCATTGTGTTCCTTCCCTCCCTTTCGACCGCTTTCCTCCCTTTTATTCATCTGTAAACCTGTCCAGCCCTGACCTCTCTCCTGTCTTTTTCATTTTATCTGGCTGCAAAATATTGAAAGGAAAGTAGATGGAGAGAGAGGGAGGAAAAAAACGGTACTGTAGCGATTCTCAACTAAATTCTATGGAGTACTACTCCAAATACCACCAGTATGCACGGACTAGTTTCATGTAGCCAATTGGTTTCCTTTCGATTTAACATGTCAGGTCATGTTAAATGGCGCTTATCTGCGAGCCCATACTCTCCACTCTGGCCTGCGAAAACGGAGCTTTGCCATTTTCTAAGCCAACCTGGAAAGTTGAGCATTTTCGTGCTTTTTTCGGTCATCCCACGCTGACGGAGATAAGAGCACTGAGAGAAGTGGGATGCCATAGTGGTGTAGGAAGGAAGCCACAGCAGCAGGGGAAAGCGAGCACCTCACGGAAAAGGAGACTGCTAGTTTGTGAGTGGCAAAGAAGAGTCAATTTGAAGAGCTTTCTGCGTGAGATCACACAGTAACGGCGGAGTCCGTCAACAATGCATTGAGACCTCCATTAGCTAAATGCTGCAAAACAACCTCAAAAGTGTAATGTGGCTTTGAGTTCCTAATCTGAGTCGTGGTAAATAGTTATTACCTCCCTTTCATATCCTGCTTCCACTACTCCTTCTCGTTACGTTGTCATTAGGCTTTTAGTGTGTACCTGCTTGGCGGAAGCCATTTAAGTTCAGCTGAATAATACAAAGGCCTTACGTAAGGCCCACTTCGCTTGTGATCAATTATAAAAGCCTTGCGCGCGCGTGTGTGTGTGTGAGTGTGGCAGCAGCTGCAGGCAGAGAAGGGGTTTCAATGTCTTCGCTTGGAAGCTAGGATAAAAATGAGAAAGAAGAACAACTTCTTTGAAGAGGGTTGGTATTGATCTGGTGGGACTGTAAATAGCCAGAATCTGTGCTGGTTGTCAGGCTTTTCAGTGTGTTTTTTTTATGGAAGATACAACGGCAGCCCATAAAGAAGACAGGAAGATAAAAGGTCCCAGTGATGAGCAGTGTGTTTCATGTTTTTACTGAGTGGAACTGGCTTCTGCAGTATTTGCATGTGCAACGTCCCACCGGCGAAAAGTGCGACGTCTCTTACCGAAGGTGGTGCCAGTTTCGGGCCGCGACACTGAAGAGACGATGACGAAACCGAATCCCTCGTTTTCGCCGCGGTGGATCTCCACGTCGTAGGGCTGAAGGGCGGAGGGGGCGTTGGGCGGCTGAGAGGAGGAGGTGGCGACTGCCGAGGCGACCGCGGCGTTCCCGCCGCCGCCCCCCGCCCCGCTGCCTATGCCGGAGGTGGAGCCGCTGCCGGAGCTCACGGTATTGAGGGAGTTCTGGCTGCCCTGCGGGGTGCGCTTCCCCATCTCCTCGGTCAGGCTGGGCGCCTGGTTGCTGCTGTGGTGGGAGGACGCCGGCGACGGGGGCACATCTCCCTCTGCTTTGACTAGACGGGGAGAGAAAGATGAAGATCACGCAGTGAAGGTCAAGGGTGGAAACGGTGTGAAGAACGAGAGAATGAAAACAATATGAGTGGAACAAAGGGGGAGGTAAGACACAAAAAGCCTGACAGCGTTACATAAGGAGCTCATGGGAAAATAGGACGAATAAAAGCAGAGGACACACCTGTGCATATATTTAATTTATCAATATCAACATTGCAAACTGTACCACCAGCGGTACAACTCGAAACAGAGACAGATTTTAAATAAACACGGACCGCTAGTTTGTGCTCATAAGATAAGGGACATCTCAGGGGGGGAAAAGCCAACACTCAGTCAATGCTTTGAACAAAAGAGGGACTAAAGGCAAGGCCCGACTGTGGTATCTGGACATTTCATTTCCTGCACAGCTGCTCGCGGAAGGCGCCTCATATTCGCAGCGCTCCGAGGCAGACGGGGAGCAGCCAGGCACTAATGTCTGTCCGCTGTCATTGGGCCGAAGGTTGACCACCCTCTGCCATCATATTTATGGGCCTTTCTTTATCTCCTGCTGAGGAGCTGGGTGGAGCTGAATGACAGTAATGGGCTGAGGGTTGGTGCGGCGACGGGGAGGGGAGGGTGTAGCGTTTCCTAAAGTTAGCGACCGAGTGCTTCCAAGTGTTTTTGCACCCAGGCTATTAGAGCGGGAGGCAATACCTACACATAGCAATGGCCCACGGGCCCCCTGGTGGATTTGGGATGAAATTAAATGGGGCCCTTGGCAGTGAAAGCCCAAATAACAGGGTGTTAACAGGGACTGCGAGGAAACCCGGTGAGTGTGTATCTGTCGGATCTACGGACCTATATTCTCATGCATAGATAACCGAGAGGCACATTGAGGTCTCTACCGGACGAGGCTCCCTTCTCACCGGCGTAGTTGGTTTTGCGCCTCACGGTGAGGTTGACGTGGCCCTGCTTGGCCGCCTGCTGCATCAGCTGCACCACCAGTTGGTGCGACTTCCCCACCACCGGCGTGCCGTCCACGCATATCAGCTCATCGCCGGAACGCAGGCGCCCGTCCTCATCCGCCGCGCCGTACTTCACTATGTGGCCAATGTAGATCTGAAGGGCACACAAAGTTGATGGGTGAGACGTGTGAGACTGCAAACATCCAGATTGCTTCGGTGTGAATGTGTGTGCGTGCAACACACTGCTGGGGAGGGGGGGGGGGGGATCCTACAGATTCTGTTCAGACTCAAGTGCTGTGAAAGTCCATTCCATCATTCAGGTGGCTGAATCTTGCCGGCTGTAGTTTACAAATCAAGAGAAACTCACCGGCTCCCCTGCCTCGTTGCCTCCGAGGATCCTGAAGCCGAAGCCGGTGTCCTTCCTCCACAGGAAAATGTCCTGCTCTTGGAAGTCTGGAACTGTAAAATGAACAAATTGCGTTAAAATATCTGCATGCATGCAAGACCCAGAGCTGTACGAGACGAGTTCAGTCCCAGCATGCACTTAGCCATTTAGCATACCTGCCGCCAACAGTAAAGCCACAACGGATGCACCCAATGCTTTTAGGCAATCGAACCACCCCGTCTGCTTGCATCAACATGCAAATGTTTATCCTTCCAACGGTCTCCCAGCTTTGTCACCGAAAAAAGCGCTTCGCACAAGCAGTCTGTCTGGAGGCTTTGGGAAAAGAACAGACAACTAATCCGTCAAAGGATGAAAGAGGATCTATTTTGGGTAAGGACCATAGGTATCAGGCTTAAATAAACTGCCAGACAGACTGCCAGAACAATTCAGATCACCTTCATTTCACTGGTCCCATAATTAGAAATGATCAGGCTGAAGTTTCACTCTGAAGTCAGAAATAGCATCGTTTTTTTTCGATGGAGCTTTTGACAGCATTCTCAGTGACGGTCCCACAGACTGGACATTACTATTCCACTGGACTACACGGTTTCTTTCATGAAGTGATGTGTGACATGCAAGTCCATTTCTACTGCTGAAAGGGCTGGGGAGCGCTAACACAGAGGTCCTAACATATGCTGGACTACGGTATATATTATTGAGCAGAGTATGGCTTGTTCACAGTCCATTCCCAGCAACAAGGGAAGGATTCTGTGTGTGTTGGTTGGTGCCGGCCGCTGGAAAGGTGCTGTGCTGTAAAAGAACCATTTCACGGCCGCGGCTGACAGCTCATGGTTCATGTAGCAGCAGAGTGGGTGTGCCTCAACCTGGTGTACACATGAGCTTCTTGGAGCTTCTTTGCTGCAATGGGGGTGCAAACGTATTCATGTATGTGCATTTTGTGCGATCGCAGCTGTGTTTACTGGCTGACAAACACCTCCGAGGAAGCCACTATGGCATGGCAGGGTGGCAGGAGGCACAGACAGGCTGCTACCAATCTGTTCCTTCAGTCAATAGTTTAAATCCTCCCAAAACGCCCGCCATTTCTTCAAATTCATATCACGACGTGAGGGCAGAGGACCCGGGATCTGCACGCGGTCGAGTCAACTGCACACTTGCACCTTGCTCCTCTCAATTGATGGATCATTAAGGGAGGCAACTGGGCGGGAACCCATCAATGTTTGATAAAACGAAGGAAGGGCCTGTGCCGAGTTATACGCGAGGACTGCAAACGACGCGCACGGCCGGATCAAACAGCGAGGAAATTAAACTGGGAACATGTTTAAGCCAGAAAATATTGTTTTAAATTCTAGCACCGTTGTCCTCTCATCTTACCAACAAGCTTCAGCACCAGCGACCCACGCTGGGCCCTTCACTACACATTACTCTCCATCATCTAAATAATGAAAATCCCGTTTTTCCCCCTGTAGTGCCTGAGAAAGGGATGAAATGTCCGCGGCCCTTACAGACTCTCATTCTTTTCTCTTCCCCGCCTATTTTATTTAGTTTATCCATTTTCAATGGATTCGAGGGTTGTTTTAATTTGGAACTCTCTGCTCTTTGGCGAGGCTAGACAAAGAGGAGCAGGGTATCCAATCCAACGACATTCACTCCGCTATTGCTGCTAATTATACGGGAAGTCTAGGGTATAAGTGTCCACTGTTAGAACACAATAGCGCCTACAATAGTGACCTTAAAACGACTACACAAATGACGACACCTTCTGATTCAGCTCCAAAATCAATACTCAAACGTTTTTGGCTTTGAAGAGGATCAACTCAAATGTTTTGAGGCACTTTAACTTTCTCCCTGCTATGAATTAGATGAAAAGATTGATAGCACTTCCATGACTACATTTTAAAGCAAAACATCTGACACATTTCACACAGATGTCTCGTCAGTGTTGATGGTGATTGCAGTAGACCGAAGCATCATATCCCTCAGCCCGTGCGATATGTACTGAGACGGATCAGTCCACATCTGCAAAGTCGCTTGTGTTTCCGGCACCCAGCAACGCTATTCGACATGAGTCTTTTGGCTGACTCTGATATTCATTCATTTTGGAGAGTATACAGTCAGATAAAAGCAGCTGAGGGAGGCTGCAGTAGCAAGAGGACATCATTGGCTGTCTCGGTCAACGTAGCAGGCACGTTATTCCCTTAATGGACTGCATTTACTATCAACAGTGACACTGGACATCCACGTAAAAAAGTTTTGCTGATTATTCTGCTTATTCATGTATGAGCTAGGCTGAGTTGTTTGCTTGCAGACTCAAGCTTTACATTTAGCACACCGATATGTGACTAAGCATACGCACATTTACACTACTGTTTTTAGCTTTGAAGATATTTTATTATATTTTAAAATGAAATATGAATTGCATATTCTACCTTGCAATTTTTATTCACATTTATATGCGAGTTTAGGTGGATATGTGTAAGTTACTTACATGCACAAGACTGATCTCTCATCCCAAATCCTGCTCAGTACCATTTAAAGACACCAGGGTTCTCCACCGAGTCGACAGCCCCATGCAGCCCTTATCCATCCGCCACCAAAAATATATACTTACGCCTACTTTCATACATGCTCCTGGACTGGGCCCAGATCTTAAAGGGGTCCGGTTTTCTTTGGATGGTGCCGTCTGCCGGCGGGTCCTGGGGAGGGAGGCCTGGCAGGGGCTGAGACGGCGGCGGGGGAGCGACGCTCTCACTGAGCGGCGGCGCCAGGGACGAGTGCAAGGGCGAGTCCGCGTGGACGCTGCGGTGACTGGACACGCTGTGCTGAGAGCTGTTCTGACTGTCCTTTCGCGACAATTGCTGTTGGAGAAGCAGACCGATGTCATTTGAAAGTTGAAATTCAGCTGTGAGCATAAGAGGCTGAGCTCTTGCGAAAGACTGGTGGAGACAAACATAAATCATAAAGTTATTGCATTATCAGCAGTGGAGGGGCAAGAAGTTATGGTTGGCTGAAGAAGGATCAATAGGAAACAGATTAGAATACTGAAGGGAATCATCAACCATGAGGCTGCTGAGAGATGCAACGGATTGCATCAAGTCACGTTTGAAATAACTTCAAAAATGGTTTCTCATGATTAATTCATTCGGCTGAAACAAAGAAACAAATGTAGCACAACTTACAAGGGGTGCATCACCCATTCCTTTTGTTTAACAGTGCAGTGGAATGTATTAACGGAACTGCATCCCCTGCTGCACAGGGAGGGATATTCATAGGGAATAAAGCACTGCTGGGGGGTTTGAAACGGAGGGAGGATTTTACTAGTTAAGCCAGAAACTGTAAAACTCCTCATAAATTGCCGGTGGCCCCCTCAATAACACAGGCACTTAAGCACCTGCTTGAGGATTTGAAGGGAGCGGTGCTTGAGCTCGGCAAAGTGCATACAATCCTGAGCTCAGGCACGACTATGCTGCGAGTACAAGTAAAATCCTTTTCCATGCCACTTGTCACAGCGTCTTTCTTTACGGTCCCGTCCTCAACACTAAGCCGATATTCAGAAGAAAGAAACCAGAGAAGGCAAAGGGTTACATACAACGGCTGAGATGGAAAGGAAGATATTTAAAGACAATGAGAGAAAAGGGCCGCAGTTCAGTCTCTTCACATCATGTGACCTCTCAGTTCTTTGGATGCGGTGGACCAAAATACACCAGGAAGAGGCGGGGGCAAACGCCTCATCTGCTTGCAAATATCAAAGCGTTTGGCCTTCAAAGTGCAGCCATGTTTTCAATAAATTCAGACTCATTACTCCCTGAATCAGCCGCCTACACCTCTGCAATTCATGTTTATATTCATCACGCCTGTTAGTCATAAAAGAAGCTTGACGCTTTGGCAAATATTAAGTCAGCCGTGAATCCAGCTGGAACGCTCACCACGCTAGTGTTGTGAGCGTAACCCCACTGGGTCGTGTTGTGAAGTCAAATTTAGTGCTGAAGTTAGACCTTCGCCCTCAGAGGTCGCATTCATTGCATCAAACAAAATAGTACCTCCCTTAGCCATAGCAGCATATATCCATTCAAATTGTCTGTTGACTGGTTCTGTAATTCTCTCTCTCAGTTGGATGAACACAAAGTCCAAATGCCACTGTTCTCCTTTGCTCTGGGACTGGTCTACTACGCTGGTTTATGCTGCTCCAATAACTTATTAAGGAGACAAAGGGTGGGAGGGAGGCCGGGCTGGGGCTGCTGGGCCAATGACAACAAACCCCACACTCTGGTTCAGTGCCTCGATGCACCATCATCTTCATCACTTTTACCTCATCACCTCTTTAATCCTCTGCTTTAAAAAGCCTATGCCGTCACCATTATCTCCCACAGACACATTATATACCCAGCACCAACACAAATAACCAATAACTTTCACCCCGGCTGAACGACATCACATACCCTCCTAAAGTAATCTCTGTAGGGCGGAGCCTGCTGAAAATCATCCTGCAAAAAAAACACAATATGGACAAGGACATGTTTGGTCAGACACAGTCAACAGGGTCCCTCCATTAGATCAGCAGATATCACAGGATGAGACCCACTCTCAGCTGGCATCCCACATTCAACCGCCCCCCCCCCCCCCCCCCCCCCCCCGCTCTATGCGATCATCACCAGCATGTTAGCAACCCTGCTCACGCTGTGCACTTAAGCCCCTTGTTGCAACCCCCACCAGGGTGGAGAGGAGGGGTGGGGAGGCGGGGGGAGATGCTAAACTACAGGGGTCCAACCCCCGCTAAGCGCAGATATACCAGATATATCATCAGAACAAGTTACACCTTACAGGGAGGGAAGGGGGGGTTGGAGGCGAGGTGGGAGAGGAGAGGCGGTGAAAGTCAACCCTGAAACTGTCTTGAAAAACACACCGTGTAGATCGAGGACAGAAGAGGTTGGAGGAAGGATGTGAAAGGATGAAACATATGGGGGGGGGGACAAAAACAAACTACTTACCAGTTTTGGGCTCTTCTTTGCTGGTGCCACCCCTGTGAAGCCAGACAGAAATGGGGGAAAAAGAAAGAAAAAAGGGAGAAGGTTACCGATCGAGTTTTAGTATACCGTCCATGCTCACAAAAAGAACTGCAAAAAAAAAAAAAAAAACAAGAACAAAGGACAAAAACAAACAGGTCAAGCAGACTCCAAAACAATGCTCATTTAGCCCTTGTCTCCTCCTCCCCCCCACCCCCCTTTCCTTTCTCCCCCCTTTCCCCTCTCTCTCTATGTCTGTCTGTCTCCCTGCACGGAGCCTTTGCTCGCTGTTCGGCGGCTTGGCGTTTGAGGACGAAAGGAGGGGAGGTGTGTGCGAGGAGATGGGAGGGGGCAGCGCGACCTATCTGCATTACTGCCGTGGCCAGCGCTCCGCTCGGGTGGTGCAGCGGAAGAGTGGGGCCAGCCCTCGGGGGTTAAAAGCCTGGGAGAGCCTTGCGACCCGACGGCGGCGGCGCATGACAGTGAGCGAGTGAGTGGGTGAGTGGGTGGGCGAGCGAGAGAGTGGGTGAGTGGGCGAGCGAGTAAGCAAGGAAAGTGAGAGTCAAGAAAAAAAAGGGGCAGAATCCTGGAGAGCAACTAAGGCAGAGAAAGAAAGAAAAAAATAAAAATAAAATAAAAAAGAAGAGGAGGCAGCTGTGCTCTGGAGTTTCCCGGCCGTAGCATTACCCATGGAGAAGGAGTCCAAGATACTGAACATTAAATTATAGGCAACCGTCAGTTCCCCTCTTACTGAGACCATCTTCCTGGGTCCACTGAGCGCCGCGCTCCGCTGTCAAAGGCTCCAGCATCTATAGGCAGTAGCAGCTTCTTCCCCGCTTCTCCCTCTCCTGATGCCTTTTCCTCTCCCCCCCCCTCACCCCACCCCCCTCCTCCCTCCTTCTCTTTTTCTCTCTCTCACCTCGCTGCACACTATCGTCCCTCCCTTTTCTTTTCTCAGCATCATCACCCACCCTCCTCTCCCTCCGCTACATCTCCCTCCGCTACATCTCCCTCCCACCCCTAGATGCTGGTAAACCTCCACACACACACACACACACACACACACACACACACGGATCAGGCAGCTGCACGCTGCACAAATCTATGTGTGCTTAAGGTATGAGTGACGGGTTTCAGCTTGAGTGAGCAGTGACCAGAAATATCATCATTGCAGAGAAGGAGCGCACAAAGGCGATCTGAGGGACGCCTGAAGTGACGGCACCGCCAGGATCTAGCCGGGGAAATTAGCTCCGTAAGCACATCACTGCCCCCTCTCCCCCCACTCCCTCCCTCCCTCGACTCTGCATGAAATAAACAGTTGTGTGAAGTTATGGAAATGAGAACAGAAGAAGGTATGCATCAAACGAAGAGATGCACTGTGTATTTACCTATAAAATATTCAAAAATCCACAATGAGGGGAGTAAGAAAGACCCACACCTCGATAGGGGTACGTAACACATGTACAGCATGAGTGTGTGTCTGATCTCAGAAAATGGGCCATATTTGTGTGTCAAACCATCAGGGAAAAAGACGCACACACACACACACACACACACACACAGTCTCGCTTTATCTCTCAGGCATCTGGGTTCATTCACAACCGACGGCTCCAACTGTGTTCTTTCCTGCTTGCCTTCCTCTCCCATCTTTCTTACTCTAATCTCCGCCCCCCTCCCTCCTTTCCTTCGATCAATACGAATCATTCGTTCAGGAGCTCAAATCACTCCCCTAAATAGGACGCGCACGCAGACGCACGTCGTCATTCCCGCGGTGTTATCCGTCAGTCAAAGTGTACGGCGCCCGTTTGATCGTCCTTCATCTGTCCACCGCAGCTGAGTCTTCCAGCTCTTCGATCGGATACACAAAGCGGACACACCCGTGAAAGTCAGAAACGGACGCAGACACAAGGTCGATGCAGGTCTTTCGCAGTGCACTTCCCTCTTTGAAATTGAATCCATATGTTTTACCGTAAACGCTAATCACTGAATTAAATATTAATTGAGGGATAGAGTTCAACTGAACTGTGAGGTCTTTGATACGTGTGTGACCGGTACTGTATCAAGAGGTGGGGCGGTTGTTTGGGCCAACCTCCAGGACTCCAGGATCTCTTTGACTGGTTTTCCCACATGTGTTGGATTTAGTCATTATAACTACGGGGAACATGAGACCATTTCTTACCCTACAGAAGTTGCAGATTGTCCAACTCCTCCATTATGCCACATCCACGCGTGCCGTAGCAGTGGAGCTCGGTTTAGGATTACGGATTACGAGCCTAAATGAGTTCAGGGACTGAATGTACCTGTAGTCAAACAGAGATGAGCCGTTGCTAAAACCTGGCAACAGGGCAGTCACTAAACGGAAACTAATTAGGGAGATTATGTTGTCCGTCTTTAGTGTGTGTGCGTGTGTGTGTGAGAGAGAGTGCATGTTGGTATATCTGAGCTACGAGTGATGGCTCCCAGCAGACAGGTCCATCTGTCTCCGTGGCGACAGTGCATGGTGACAGTGGGGGAACTGGCAGACTGTATCCGAGAAGTGAAAGGCTCCCATCAGCGGTGTACCTCAGGAGCCCGAAAGCGACAGCCAGGCAGAGAACAGCTGTATGGTCTGTGTGTGTGTGTGTGTGTGTGTGTGTAAACAGTGAAATGAAAGGTGAAAGAGGAGCATATCAATGTGACTAAATAGATGGCAAAGATGACATGGGAGATTTTCAATGCAAAAAGTAATAATAAAACATTAAAACATATGGAATATAATGTTCTAGCAAAGAAGGCCACGATGCTTTATCCTAAAAAAAAAAGATGGAAAGGAAAGGAATGCTCCGCTCTCTGCAGAGTACCCTCCCACAAACGCACACATCCGTCCGGAGGAAACCCCCAGCGCAGATTATCTGCAGAGCATTGTCATAGTAACACAGAGCGGTGCGGTCGGGGGGGGATTTACAACTCGCCCAATAGCTACGGAGGCTTGAGGCCACAGGAGATGGGTGAGGATAGAGGGAGAGATTGTACCACATCATCTCCGCCCACGCAACAAGCAGTGATCCACAGGCACGAGCCTGCGGCCTGGCAAAAAATGAGCGGAGGGGAATTGTGGGCACCTGACGGGCAGACCACCTCCCCCCTTACCCTCCCCCCATCATTGCTTTTGACGACTGCAACGCTGTACGTCATGGTGCCACTGGCGGAGGCAGTCAGCAGAATTTTTAATGCAAAGTGGGCAAAAAATACAACGCTTCCTGCCCATATAGGGAATTGATTCCCTCCTCGGGTCTGCGCAGGGACCCATCATTAACGTTTCTCTCTTCCTAATGGGTGTGTACAAGAATGTCCACATTATACCGTTCCCATGCCGGTAACCGAGTTGATGAGGGTTATGCAAGTTCACAAAATGTCTGCTGACCGGCGTGTGTCCTCAAAGACCTCTCGTCCGCTTTTGATGTGTTCAACTTGCTCTAGTGCCCAATAATACTGCAGGCACGTCAGAGCTATGTAACGCAGCAACGATCCACTCTGTGTGGTTACCCTCTTTAAACGGCACTTGCATGGAAAGGAAGGAGAAGATGCAGAGTTTTCCGAGTAGCGAACAGTCGTCTCTGACATTCGTGTGGGTTTTTAAATGATTTATTTATTCAGAGGAGATAAAGAAAGTGCCTCTGCAGTGGAGAGGTTCATCAAGCACACCGACATTTGGGAAATGGTTCAACACCTCTTGCCTGTGTTAGTTCCTCAACCTGCTGTTTAAAGTGCGCTGGACACGTGGGAGGGCAGAAAAGGTCCATCTCTCATTCGGAGAGGAGAGTGCGAGGCCTGCGTGCCCAGGCAACGTGTCACCATTGACTGATGAGTCAGGAGCTGTTTGTGTTTGTGTGTTCGTGAGCGAGAGGGAATCACTGGGGTTTGGTTTTCGGCGCTCTTTCATCATCTCTCTGATCCTCTGACACCCTCCAACCCCCCCTTCTTTTCCTCTTCAGTCTGCAGCTGCCTCTACTTCCATTTTCTCTACTGGCCGCGCCTTACAAGCAGGTGGAGAAACAATGCAAAGGCAGCAGAACAAGTCTGCGTCCGGGCTGAAAAAAATGGCCAGTACCTTTTTACCGCTGCCTGTTGACGTGAGCTGTTGGAATGTCGGGGGGCTCTCAGTGAAAAAAGGCTGCACAGCAGGTGTATGTGTCCCTAGAGGCCCTGTTAACATTTTCACCGGTTTAAAGGAAATCATCATTTGTGCTACGGCAGGACATCTGGGGCCAAAATGAAATGAAGTCAGCTCATCAGCGAGACTGGCCGGGTAAAATGAGCACATCAGGGCGGTGTAATTAGACAAATGGAAGAACACTGCATCCCAAAACTCTGGCCCGATATAGTAATAAATCACGAGACTTCTGTGCCTCGTGTGCATAACCTGTGGGATCCCGTCTCATATTAACGTAAAAGTCCGATCAGCGGGTGCTTCTTCCTCTGTATCCATCAATATGTGTAACTGCAGCCACTGTGTGGTGAGAGAGGAGTGGAAGGGGGGCACGCTGTCGCCCATAGGCCGCCTTAACAAGTGTGTGTCCTTGGTGCGCTGGTCTTCAGGGATTGGCTCCCATCTTCATGTGGGCGAGAGGGTGTGAACCGACATGAAGACAAGCGGGGGAATGGAAACTGAAAATGGGGATGGAGGAGGAGAAGTGGACCTCAACCAATTAACACTCCACCAGGGTTGTTTCTTTCCTCCTAATTGGATGCGCGGCTTTTCACGTTTGAGACCGCCTCCGACTGGCACATACACGTGCATGGATGTAGGTTAGGGAAGAAGACATCCTTTATGGATGATAGATAAGATGGAGAAAGGGAGTGAGAGCAAAGAGAGAAGCGTATGAAAAGCAAAGCCGACATCAAGGCCCCAATTAGGGGCCGGAGCGTCTTGCTGCCGCTGGTGGAGCGAGATGCACTGAGGAGTATTTAAGGCACCATATCTGGAACCTTGGTTTCTGCTCTCACGATCGCAGCAGAGTCTGTGTGTGTGTGTGTGTGTGTGTGTGTGTGTGTGTACCTTATGTCGGATATGTATGATGGGAACGATGCAGATCAATCTCTTGTCCCAACTCTCCCCACTAAATTTCTGTTTTCTACAATTGGAAACTGATTATCTTCTGACTTTTCCTGACATCATATTGAAGTGAATGAATGAATAGATCGCTACATTAATTAAATCAAAATGTGGTTTTGCTTGTTCAGATATACCACAAATTAAATTCTCACTGAGGCCCAAATTTCACATTGAGCCATCTCAATAATTTCTGGCTGCACTGTGATGTTGGAGTAGGATTTCAGTAGCCACTGTTTGGCTACTGTAGGAAACGTGCAAACGGGAGGAGTGTAACGAGCAGATTGCTGTTCTATTATTAATCTGCATGAAGTAGTAGGAGAGCAGGTCCTGTCAGAAAACGCTGTATATTCAATCGGCAATTTGTTTCCTGTGTTTGTTTGTGTGCTTGTACCTAAACCCTAAGTAGGATAAAAACACTAATAAAATGCGTTTGATAAATTTAGTCCAATTAAAATGCCCTTCAAGCATTATTGTCCATACCTTTGTATTTTTAGCTCAGTGCCATGCCTTCCGTGGCAGTCAATCTGTCTGTCCGTGGCTATCAAAGCTAGTCACGGTGTTTACACAAGCTCTGCTAAACTGCCCTTTTTATTATTGAAAGGCTATTAAGCCCCTGCCCATGATGAGGCTGCATCACATTACGGGCCTGTGTACACTAATGCGATGAAGAAATACCAACCATTAGCAAAGGCCAGTAGGGAGGAGTGCAGTTTGCAGTTTGTGTGTAAGCATGGAGAAAGAGACTCAAATTGAGACCGCCGCGTATGGAGAGATAAAGACAGAGGAAGAGACACGGGGACTCCATGCAAGACAACCATGCGGCATGGCCGATGCGGAGGCACGCGCGACCGCTATGGCCGACGGTGGAGGGGGGGGGGGTGACGCTGCGGCCGACGTGGGGGGCGGGGGGGAGACAATTGCCAAAGTGCTGCTGCGTTTGATATCGCAAAGACTGCCGTGATCCTCCGGTTAAAATAGTTCTTAAAACTCCAGAGGCTTGCTGCGAAGCGTTTACTGTCTCATCTCCGTCCCTGATCGCGAGCTGAACGTGACAGTTTCTCAGCCAATCACAGCGCGATGTTCTGACATCCGCTTCCACTAAACTGCTTCCGTTTCCAGTATACTTTCTCCCACACGCACACGTTTCTTCTCTCATACACATATACTTTCACGCACACACATTCAAAATATGTATATGTGAAAGGAGAATATATGTATGCGTGAGTGAAAATATATGTACGTGAAAGGAGAATGTATCTATGTATGTGAGAGTACCAGAATGAATACTGTCTTAAACGGCCCCTCATAGTTCATCCGACCAATTCCCGTCCACAGTTCAGAGCATCCAGCCTGAACCATGGGGATAAACTGCATGTGTGCGCACAGACACACGTAAACAAACCTTTTAGTTACTTGAATTAATACGCTCCAAAGCAAGCTATGGTCAGTCTGACAGATAAAATGTTCCAATTACCTGAATCACACAGTGCGTTTAGAGCTCTGCAGGACTGAAAGTCTGATGGGAATTGGAAAGGGAAATACCAAAGATTCAATCAATTCAACATATGAGCACCTGATCCCTCCATCTTCGTCCTCTCCGTCTGCTCTCATCCATTACAATGAGTAATTCCCTGAGACAGTAAGCATGCATGCGGAGGGGTCGCTCTCCTCTCACCTCTTTGCACCAGCATGGTGACCTCGCTGCCTTTGGGACATTTGCTGAGCATGTCCACCACCTGGTTGTGCGACATGCTCTGCACATTTCTCTTGTTCACCTCCACGATGATGTCCCCCTCCTTGAGGCCGCGGCAGCGCGGGTAGTCCACGATCTGCTTCACCCGCTGCCCTCCGCCCCCGGGGCTGTCGGCGATGGTGAAGCCGAAGCCCTTGTCCCCTTTCTCCATGTGCACGGTGATGAGCTCGGGCTGCGTCGCGATGGACGAGGCCAGGGTGACCACGTCGCTGGGGTAGCCGCGCTGGGAGGAGGTATCGGAGCCCATGTCCGCAGAGGGGCTGTGTGGCCGGGGGAGGCCGTTGTGAGGGGCCCCGCCGTTGGTGGAGCCGATGTTGTTGTTGTGACTGCCGTGGCTGGGCGGCAGGTCGTAGCTGTGGGAACCCTCCTGGCCGTTGACAATGATTGGGTCTTTGTTGTCGATGATGGCCACCGAGGTGACCAGGCTGGTGTTGGGGTCATCGGGGTCAAAGGGCAGCGGGTAGCCGCGGCACAGCTCCAAGTTCACCATGGAGCCAATGGGGATGGACTGGAAGATCTTCACAACTTGGGCGTGGGTGTAGCCCAGCACACATATGTCGTTGACGCTGACGATCACGTCGCCTAAAAAAAGGTGGAGGAGTTTGATTTTCTATGTCTGGAATTTATTTGTCAAAGAGTTTTTCTTACTTATAACCATATTTGCTACACCAACCGGTCTCCATTTTGCCATCGAGGGCGGCCGGTCCATCCAGGACCAGGCTCTTGATCTGCAGGAACTCGTCTGGCTCGTCGCCTCCCACAACAGTGAAGCCAAACCCCCGCCGACTCTTTTTCAGCTTGGTATTGATGAATGTCCCTTTCAGCTCGGAGCGGTTCCGGGTGAAGAAAGGCTTCCCTCCTGAACACACAAACGCAGACAATTTTATTTACATCTTTGTGATACACTGGTGTAACAACCCAAACTGAATCAGGAATCCGGATCAGGAAATGGACAACAAGACAACGTAGAGCAAGAGGAAGCAGAAGAATGAAGCAGCTTTCAAACCTGTTGATATCTGGTGAAAAGACTCACTGGCATGAAAAGTGTGCAAACAGCTATCGTGTTAAATATCTTAAAAACAAATGTTATTCCAAACGCATATACAGCACAGAATAAGGTCACATGATACAAGAGAGGTTTTTGACTTTTATCATGTAACAGTGGTTTGTGCATTAATGAACAATCAGATATCCACTATACACATTTCACAGTGGTCTTTTTTTCATGAGAACAATCAAAACCCAATTACTCATTATTTGTTCTTCTGCCTCATTATCTGGGATTCAGGAACCAATGAAGAGATGGGATCAGTCTGCTCAGTATTTATCCACCGGCTTTGCAGTTGGGAACGTGAAGAGCTGGTTACAGCAGCTGAATACAAGGCCCCTCTGAGATCTAACTGTTTATTAGACAGGTAAAGCACATGCCACAGAGGAATACGCACCTTTCACAAAAATGTATAGGGAGCTGATGGCAAGGGTGAAGGAAAGAATGAAACCGTTTCAAAGAAAAGCGATCACAGAGGAATTTGTGCTTTGTGACCAGAGGCACAACGTTTGGTCATTGTAGAACAACAGTTAATGCATTCAATGAAAAATGCATTAGCCTTGGAGACAGTAAATGTCCCTGTGTTTGTGTTTTTGCAGGTTGTGCAATGCTTAGTATCAAACATATCAATGCCAATTTGTGCATTCAATTGACAGCATAGAAGTGAGGGTGGAGGGATGCAACAAAGGGTGCAAGGATGTCTTTAGTTACAGGTTATGCGCTGTAAGCACTCAGTTACAAAGGCGCACCACGAGAAGCATTTTTCAGAACAAAACAGTGAACATAGATGGCGGCTTTATCCACACGCGGTCCAGAGATATAAGAGCAAAACGAGGAAGCAGGAGAAATATGAGCAGCGGGGAGATGGAAACGGAGATTTCAAATGACGCCTTTCTCCGAGGAATGCCAAGGCCAGGCACAGCACTGTGCAGGGGGAGAGACTGAGGGGGGGGCGACGAAACCGACAATTGAACCGAAGCAGAAAATGAGAGAGCGGATGGGATGCGAGCTAGAACATAAAGAGATCAATGAGGGAAAGGCAAAGACTTCCCGCGGAGCACAATGGGGGAGAAAGACGGAGAGACGGGTGGAGGCAGTTTAATTCTCTGCCCCGGCTGTGCTAATTAGACGCGCCGCTCGTGGGAGGCTGGATTAAAGGGAAGCTGGCAGTAATGGCTAGACACTGGGTCGGTAGGTGTTTGGCTCGCTAAATAGTGGGTGAAATGGGGCCAGCACTTAACGCAGAAGACCAAGCATCATAGCAGACGCTGTGCAGATCAACACGGGGGGGCGGGGGGGCGTAGTGAAAACGAGTTTGTCCGTTAAGAAATGCAAACACCGCTCTCTCGGAAAAATATCGTCTGATTTACATACCAGATGAGTAGAATCATTAAGACTATATGATCGAATGGATGCAGAGAGTCAACAAATGACACAGGCTGGCAGCTCAATCCGATAGGAACAATCCGTCGTAGTTTGAGGAAGTCTGACGGTGTAGATTTATACGGATGGGAACTTACGTTTCTGTCCCATGGCGTTGGGCATTGGAGGTCCTTTCTGAGGGTCCCGGTAGGTCTCCTGGTGGTTGGCAGCATAGCTGGCCAGGGGGGCCCCTGCCAACGCAGAGTCCTCCATCCATTCTGTAAGAGCAAGAGGCACATGTTCTCTAGACGGGGTCCGGACAGGTGCACAGTTTCCCTACTTGTAAGAGAAACTGGGGCTTAGGGCCCCGGGACAGCACAGCCTACGGTGCTGTGCGTGTTTAGGGGACACTACAGGAACTGTCAGATCGAAACGTTTGCTGAGAAGTGGTTAAACTGTGACAACGATGGTATCGCAATGACCTGTACACATCGTGTAACCCGAACCTCTATATTGAATGAAAAATGGAGGCGCGTGGAAAATTGAGCGACCCATTTCCCCATAGTGGCCCCAGTCTTTGATTAACCGCTTTGTTATACCAATCAGAATAAAACCTTCATTAATATTCCCAACAGTGCGATGGAATCAATGCAGAGTTGCAAAGAATTGAGAAAAAACCCTTCTTGATAGCTTTTCTGAAGAGAGATTGAGCTTTCAGACGAGGAGAAAAATCTACAGGTAATCAAGTAGAATCGAATGATGTCTGCTGACTGAGGAGAAGGTGGAGGGAGATAGGAGACGTCCCGTGTCGGCCGGCCTGCATTTACAATTAATCTCCACCTGCGTGGCGTCCTGTGAATGCATAAGGCTCTGGACGGGAAGCACCAGCAACCCAAGGTGATCAATTAGCCGTGTTTTGGCAGGTTTGCGATCTAAATCATGACTGTAGTACTGGTAGCACTTAGAGCCAATCAGGAAGGAGGCTCTCTTCAGCAAGCAGATCATTTTAAGCAGAAGAAAAACTTACCTTTTCTTTCAACAAGGGAACAAGCTTTCAAGTTATTATCGCAAGTGTCCGAAAGTGAAAGCACAAATCAACTTAACAAAGGCTGCGAGTTACAGTCACAAATAATAGTTATGCCTTTATGGAATGGCACTTAGCAAATCATATGGCAGCAGCAGGCGACATCAAGAAATACAGTAGCAGTAGCTGTTAAAAGGACACAATCTCCCACACGCACACACACACAAACAGACACATGCAACCAACTCAGTCAAACACATGAATAGAAAGAAAGGAAATGACGCCCTTGGTGGGGGCTGGTGAACAAACCTCGGATGTAGCGCTCACCTTCGGGTGGCTCCTGGCTTTGGGGCTGAGGCTGCTGAGGCTGCTGCTGTTCCAGCTGCCTGCGCCTTTTAGCCTCCAACATTGGATTCTCATACTGGGTCTTCCTGTTGATGTGACTGTCGGGACGGCGGGAGGAGGGGCGAGCGGATGGGAGGTCGAGCAATAAAAGAAATGCAGGACGGGAGGAATAATAGGAAATAAGGAAAAATAAGGATAGGAAACAGGGTGTTGGAGGAGAAGTAAATATCAGTAAGGAAAGTGCAGCAGGGAGGGGAAAAAGGCACAGTGAGAGGAAAAGGGTGGAGAGAGGGATGGACACAGCGATAAGCCTTGATTAATACACAGTGGAGCACTACACACACACAAACCCCTCCCTTTCAGAGTGCGTGACACAATCCCATCAAATAGATACATTTTCATCTTCCAAATCTTCCACACCACAGACTGTGGGAGGTTGACCACTAACCTCCACGGAGGAGACGAACAGGAGGAGGACATTTCAGACACAAAGAGGGGGGAAACAGTGAAATGCCACGGTCTCCAGCCCCCAGGGGCTGCTTTGAACAAAACCGCTTGAAACATTTTCATATTAATGCGCAAACAAGCACGCACACGCCAGAGTTGCATGTTTTCCCAAATGATAGCGACACAAACAAAATGGCCTACATTTTGCAACACGCAAAAGACCAAAATAGCTACAGCTCTGGGACAGTACGTACATTGGATCTGCTCTTATTTATAGTAAGGTCAAGGTGAGCAAGAGGGGAATTATCCATTTCTTCTTCCTCCTATGTGTACATTTATAGAGGAGTGTTGGATGCCTTTACATACTGAACATTACTTACTCAACATAGTAGACCCCATACACTGGATCATCTATTTTCTCCCATCCTGGTGGAAGTTCTGAAAAGAAAATAGAAATTGTGAGCGAAAACTCAAGGGTGTGGAGCTGCCGCGGGCCATTAGGAGCGAAGCCGGCAGAGACCTTTCGCCTCCACGTTGTGACTGCCGTGAGTCAGTCTCCGGGGTACCAGCGACGCCGCAGCTCCCACAACCCCCCCCCACGCCTCTCCCTCCCACCCTTTGGCTCCCCCACACGCTGCTGACATTTCTACACATCTGACGAGATCGGAGCAAGACCCCCTTTGGGCGGAGATGAATGGAAGGATTCAGAGGTGGAGAGACGGTGAGAGAAAGGAGTGGCGATGAGAGTCAGAGAGGATGGGAAGCATAAAGCAAGGAGAGAAAGACAGGTTAAGTAAGAAGAAGGGCGAAGTCGTACACACAATGGCAGTGTGGTGGCCTCACATGGAAACCTGCTTCATATGAGGATGCGGCATTGGAAGTGGCTGCTCTCTCACAGTGCCACACTTTTACGGACTTTTAGAGAAAGTAAAGGAAAAGTCGGAACATTGCCAAATTTGCATTGGATCGTGTTTGCATCGGAAAGGGATGTGACAGCAGCGTTGCTTATTGGCCGCCCTCCACATGGATAATAGGCTTCTTATTGGCTACAAACACAGATTGTCCAACAATCCTCTGCTCTGATGCCTGAGTTTTACATATCATTAACACCGCCAATTAAGCCTCGCCCCGTGTGCAAGTAGACGGTAATTACAATCATAAAACTTGAAGAGGCTCCCTCTTCTAACTAACGAGGAGGGCCCTCGGTTGGAGTGGAGTAAGCAGTAGATAAAGGAGTTTTAAAAAGCCAGCTGGTTATGTTTAAATTGTGTGCGCGTGACACGTACCACTACGGATCCGTTACACCGGCTGGTAATCTAAAAGGTGTTTTAGAGCAACGACAGATAAATCTGCATTTAGAGTCGTCACTTTGACGCCAGCAAGCGGGTCGTGCTGCTGCAACTGCAAATCTTCGGCACCGTAACACAGAAAAAAGCACATGCGGCAAAAAATGGCGCGAAGGTCACAGCGTCGGTGCTGCTGAGCGGGGTGAAGGCACGGAGCGGGCACGGTGAATTATCATTCAGATTTCTGAAGTGGTAATTTTAAATGGAATGCCTTCCTGCATGGCCTGCGGCAAAATTGTAATCACCCACTTGATTTCACACGCGCTGGTTCCGCTCCTGGAGGAACACCTGTGACCGTGTGTGTGTGTGTGTGTGTGTGTGGGGGAGACAGAGACAGGACATTTTGTGCTACAGCCTTCTGCACAGTAGAAGAATACCTTTCTGTGAGTGTAAACACTAACGAGAGAGCTAAAGGGAAAGGATGGAAGACGCTGCTTAACGAGAGACGGCCTGTCCCTCGTAAAGCAGCGTCTTCCATCATCCCAACTTCAGGAGTATATCGCCAATTTGAGGGGGAGTCGAGCATGTTTAATGACATTTAACTATTAGCATCTCATTCTTTTGATACGGTGGTGCAATTGATTTCTCCTGAGTGTGCTACAAGTACTACAAAGGCACTTTGAGTGTGTGTGTGTGTGTGTGTGCGCGCGCATTCATAAAATGCTTGGGTCGGCTCCTCCTCACTGCACTGGAGTTAATTGCATTCCTTCGGCCACTTGGCATTGAAATCATTCGGATCAATGATTATTGAATGTATTCATCCAGTGGAGAG
The DNA here is from genome assembly GCA_021346845.1 of Apeltes quadracus. Classification (NCBI taxonomy): domain Eukaryota; kingdom Metazoa; phylum Chordata; class Actinopteri; order Perciformes; family Gasterosteidae; genus Apeltes; species Apeltes quadracus. The sequence goes on from CM037933.1 coordinate 5,537,815, forward strand.
CCGCTCTTGTGGACTTGTCTAATCTGACGCCTATACGTGGCAGCTGCTTAACACAATAACCTATAAGTAAATGCTTTGTGCGTGATGTTCCGTCTATGCGATGTTTGTGTTGCTGTTCACCAAACAGCCTTATGCTGCTGCAGGAAAGCAGAGCTAAAGAAGCTGCAAAATTGTGTGATGTTTCTCTGTGGCTTACCCCCTTTCACATGGCATTCATCATCTGACTAAATATTAATTCAAAAAATATTGATCTATGTAGCTGGGGCAGTAAAGAATTGATTCCAGGGCTCCCATCCCCCAGGTCCCTGGGGCTGACGGAAACCTTTCCAATCCCATTTTACAAAACTGCAGGTGTTAACAAATCAAGCTAAAAAGAGGAGGTTTCATACTCTCACTTGTCTATAGCAATGTTAGCAATTATTCCAAATAAAAAACAGCATCAGGACGTGAATCTATCATCTTTTTGTCCCTTCTGAAATGGAATGACGTCATTCGTTATCTGTATATAACGATGCAGGCCACGGTCTCCAGACACCGTTTATCCCGCACAAGTGGCCACGCTGCTGTGTCTGATGGACTCGTTAGTTTGCTGATGGAGGCCCGTCTTCGTCTGGCTCACACAGACACCCATTAGGAAATCACCGCTGTCGGGATTCTTCCTCGGATCGGCCCTCGTCTCGTATGAATGAAATGACATGTGAAAGTGTCTGGTTCGCTGGTGGCTTGTGGGCACGTCGGTAGTTGCGTCCGAGGACGGCTTCACCCGCGACGTGCGTTTGAGAAAACCCCGAGCCACACACTGGGAGTGGACCAGGAAAAGGTCAGAGCTCTGCCAGCCAGACAAAATGGGCAATTTCTAGACAATTAGAGCCCTTGTCATGGTCATCTCTCACCAACTGCAAATGACTCCGTATGAGCCACTAGTGGAGGCGTTTTCACTACGCACATTATTAACTGTTGTTGTGACTCCCAAATGTATGAATTGGGCTGGAAGGTTGAATGAGATGTCATAAAGCCACGGTGACACTGACATTGAGTGTAAAAGAAGAGAATATCCTACCTAGGTCGTTATCCAGCTCCTCTGTGTGTACCCCTTCTGCTCAGCGGGATGGAAAGCACAGCAGCACAGGATCGTTGTGAAAGAGAAAGTGGACAGGAGTCAGTCAACAACATCCGAGAAGCAAAGCCTCATGGGACCAAAATCCCAGAGTATGGTTTGATCCCGAAGAGCTGGTGTACAACTATAACCCCCAGAAACCCCAACGTAAGTGACATATAAAACACCACCCCCAATAAATCACACAAATTGAGGAGTTGAGGAACAATATTAAAAGCATCTCTCTGCGTTTTGGATGAACACTTTATTAAACGCGTGACAGCGAGCGCATCGCCTCGGGGACGGGCGTTGCTCGTCTGAGCTGCATGGCGCCGCGGATGCCGATATTCCACGGTGCCGTGGGGCATCTTGCTCTGACAAACAGCTGAGGGAGAAAATATAGGAGAGCATTGCCGCGCGACGACTTCTTGCCATTTTCCATGACTCAACACTGACACCCAAAGGTGGCTCGGGGAACCACTGTGACAGGCTTAAAACTTTAAACCTTAAAACCCCTTTGAATATGGGGCTGGTTAATTGGGGGCATGAACAGGATCTAAAAATGTACTTAGTGAACAGGTATTTCTGATAGTGAGGCAGAATGTGATAAACGTGTATTTCTGCACTCAACAAACAAGAATCTGTCTGTGCCATATTTAAAAAGGAGTGTAACACACAAGTAGAAGATTTTACATTAACACACAATATCTCAAAAGGTAGTCGCGCTCCTGAACGTACCATCGTCCTCACATTCTTCCAAGGGTTTCTGAGGCTTGTCCATACACCGAGGGTCTATCCAGGAGGTGGTCTTTGTATTGTGGCTAAACAGAAAACACACACATATCAAAACTTCAGACTTCTTTGTACTCTCCATCGTGCAGACTCCATTTCCAGCTTTCTTATTGAAATGTGCCCATGGGCCTTAGAGTTCGGTGGCTACATGTAAATGACATGCGGATAAAATTAACAGTGGTCTAGATGTATTCCCCAGTATATTGTCTGCGATGTGTAACAAGTTAATGTCCCTTAAAAGTCCACTCTTTCTAAAGCTTTCAATTAACGCCCACAACAACATGCATGCAATTAGGAAGAAACATGGAGCGTAGGAAAGTTAAAAAAGTCTCTTTCTCCTGCGCGTGAAGTCAGAACACAAAGTGGAACTTGGGTACTTCACTGCAGTGAACTCACTCTATGAAGTAGACCTCTCCGTTCTCGGTGTAGGCCATCTCCCAGTTGTCGGGCAGAGTTCCCAGAGGATCCTCCAGGGGAGGATGGCTCAGGTGAGAGTTTGACTGCTGAGTGCTCTCCGTGGTGGCCGATGGCGAGGGGGTTCTCACAACGTAGGGCGGGTCACTCTTGCGGGCGGCGTAGGGGCGCACCGAGTGAGGAGTCTCGTCGAATTCACTGGAATCTCCTAGAGAATTCAAGGCAAACGTCAGGTTTCTGTTGGATGTGGACATTTTTTTGGGGGACACCGGAGCAGCCTCCAAACCCACAACAATCGCTTCCACTGTCTGGGAGGAGTTTATTTTCTCAAGAAACGGCGGATAGAGTCAAATTGTTTACATGACCGACTACAACGTAAGGGGAGACAAATGTTTTAGAGAATCGTGAAAACGTCAAACGGAAAAGGGGTAAATAACTACACCTTTGATGCCATTGCATCTCTAAATTGTTTCCAATGAAAAAAAAAAAAAAATCGCATTACATGTCCATTCCTCCATGATGGAAGCAGTTCTAGAGTCTTTAGAAAGCTTCATCTTGCCACCAGCTACCTTCGGCTGTCCAAGGACTTTCGGAAAACATTCGCATAGTTTTAAACTGAAATCTCTGAGTCACGCTCACAGCTATTGAGACATTTAATTCAGTTAAAGAGCGCCGAGTGGGCAGTTCACACCTACAACTGTGACGTCTGAAGTGCTAGCACCTCACTTCCTGCTATCTTCACACTCGCACCCAACTGGCACCCTCACAGCTTGCACAATCACAGGTGGCAAATTAACAACTCTTGGTGCCACCTTCTTGAAACACATGGCAGAAACTGCTTTAGAGTCAACCTCGAGACAACGCCTGCTGACCTACTAGCACATAAGAGGAGATATCAGAAAATGGAGGAATGGTATGGCTCAAAACAATCCGAGCCCTGCTGTCTGTATTACTACAATGGAGGTTGCTCAGTCATCCACTCTCTGCCGCTTGCAGCCAGATGGCACTATTTTACATTTTTTGACGCATAGATACAGGCAGATGTAGTCAAACCCAGAGACCACTTACTCACCAATGAAAGACGCTCTTGTGTTCTGCTTCCCTCGCCACACCAAAGTGCTGTCCCGACCTCCTTTCTGCTCGTTCCCCTACTTCTTTATTTTTATGAGCTTATCCTCCTTCACAAGATGCAATCCCTCCTTGCCTCTCCTTTTTTTCTCCGACCAATCCCTTTCAGACTTTCCCACTTCCCTCTTTTCCGGCCACTCCCTCTTTTCTATTTAATTTCCTGCTACCTCTCCTCCACTTGCATCCCCTCCCACTTCATCAATCACGGATAAATATTCGGTTTTCTCTCCTTCCAAACAGAGCTGCACAGAGCAGGATCACATTCCACTGTTATCCAGCAGGATAAACAGAACACGGCATGCTCTCAGGCTGCGGTTGAAGACGGATGCACTCACAGACTTCAGGTCTGCTTGTTTTAAAGGTGTGCACTCCGGCTGAAGAAGCATGCCAGTTCTAGTAGTAAAAGATGATGACAATAAACCTACATTAAGTGGCGTGCAGCCAGTCACTTGACAGTTAGTTGGAGGCAAAATTGAGAAGAGGTGGAAAAATCGGTGTGAAAAACAGACGAATGAAACTAACTAACCTGTGCTCAGTGTGCGGAGATGATAAATGGGGCACATTAGTGGCTGCTGCCTGTGCGAAGCTGGCAAATGTTAATGCAGACTATAGTACCAGAGAATTGTGCTTAAATCCATTGGAAAAGGCTGTTGTTTGCACCTGGCTTCAGCATCAGTTTGATATGAGTGACACGACGGAGTGACTGGTTATTGGATTTCACCTCCGAACTCTCAGAGTGGAGCTGCTCAACAGGAAAAGAAATGCACATCTGTGCCCAACTAAACAGCCAGAAAAAAAAGGGACTGCGCAGGCTGTTCAGGGGCCCAGTTGAATTACAGACATCGACTGTACTTGTGAGGTTCTGCATTCCACCGTTGGTGGTCGGTCGTAATAGTTTTGGCTTTGGTGGGTCGCTTTATTATCAAGTCACTTACCACATATTGTCTGATTGAATCATGTGCTTAGTCAATCTTAAACGTATTGAGTGATGGCTTCAAAGTCCTTATTTCGCCCTCCCAAATATACAATGGTGCTTACGAAAAGGGTATTTAGGGTTTCTCTGTATAGATTGGGGGAGGCAGAGCAAGGAGAGAGCTATCCCGACATGAGGCTGTGTTATTGATCAAAACCCCAATACACTGGATCCTACATTTTCCATTATGCAACTGCTCAATACATACTTTATTACCCCCTACCTGACCGGTTAACTTTCCACTCCCACTTAGGTTGTAAATACAAAACGTTTTGTTTGAGATGTAAAGTGCTCACATCCAGGCAGAAACAAATGAAATCCCGATGACATCACCGGGGTTTCGTTCATGTTCTCACACGTGACAAAGCTCTTCATCGAGAGAAGCTCCACCTACCCGTGAAGCTACTGTTCATGTCAGGGAGGTCCTCGTCGTCCTCCTGCTGCTCTCCAGGCCCTATTCCAGCATTGTGCATGTCATTGTAGGACTTGGAGCGTCGTCGGGGAGTGGAGTGCTGCGAGCCCGGCAGGCTACCGCTGAGCCCGTCTGCCAGAGGGGCATCACCGCCGATACCGCCGCTGTTAATTACTTTCCCACTGGGGGGCTGCACCGGTGGCTTGGGCGTCCCATAATAGTTTCCTAGGCAACGGAAGAAGGAGGCAGAAATGGGAGGGGGGGGAATTAAATGAAAAAAAGACAGAGAAAAGGAGGGTATTTCAGTAGGATGGGTCCGAGGTTTAGTTAAAGCCTTGTTATGCAAATGGAGGAATGTGACTCTCTGAAGCAAAGCGAGATTTCTTTATTGTTCGACCCAAATAAAGTGTAGACCACTTTGTTTCAACGTAAACTAAATTGGCTCAAGAGGTATTTTTGAAAACACGACATTGATTGTTTATCTATAATATTTTTTTTAATATTCTTTTGAGTCATAGTTGATAGAAAGAAATATTTTGCCGTTGGATACACAAGTAGTGCGGCAGTTTTCTTCCAAATAGCTCAAACAAATGTCTGAAGACATTAAGTGGAGCAATTTGCAGCCAAATTGTCTTCCAGGGCCATCACAACATTTCAGCTGAACAGATGAGAGGATCAAACATCCAGAGAAGAATTTTCTTCTTTTCCTAAGAAAAACAGATTCATTTTTATCCAAGTTAGACCTGAATATAAAGCCACCATATCCTAATATCGAATGTAAAGCCCATTGGAAAATAAATCTTCTCATCCAAGTGGCAAAGTCCAAGAGCCTGGCAACTCATGAGATAAATTAAATTACAAGTAAAATAAACTTAAAGCAGACATTTTGGCAGGTCATAGCAGGAAACGCAAACAGGTGATGAACAACAATATTATCACCAACTGCCGTCTCTGCAATCAGTTCTTTTTAGTGCTTTTTAGTGACAATGAGAACCTGTCCAAAGATGATATTATTGTGTTCCTGAGCCAAAACACAAGATTGTACATTTTAAGACCAGTAAATAGGGCATACATTAGCAAAACCCATTGTGAGGCGATGTGTTGGAGTTACTCATAAACGGGGGTGCAAACGCACAACACCACGGTTTTCACTGTACAGGCTTAAACCCAAAGCTGGAAGAAAACAGCTAGTTTGATTCAATCATTTTAGTCGGAAGCTCATTTTGTTTTCAGCAATCGAAGTGTCGTCTCATGAAGAGCGTTACAATGAATGCAACCCATGTTCTTTATTGCCCATTAAAAGCTGGTTAAGCTCACAGTCGCAAGCCAACGCTGCTTTTGAATGCCGCAGAAAATCAGCTCTGAGTTTTTCTAGTTTAAAACATGTCTCAGCCTTCAAGGTGACAGGCAGATATCTCACAGTCTGTGGTTTCCTCCATTTTCTCCTTTTCTGAGATTCAGAGATTGTTAACAGAGAAATCAGGAACAAAGTAGGAATTCTGCTTATTCACTGTATATAAAGTGATCATTGCACTTTGCACACTGGATGACTACTTCCATCACCATGTTTTAAAGGTTTGTCGGCACTATCTTTACAGTTGATACTAGGTAGGATGTGATTATAATAATGTCGTTAATGTTATTGCAGCTGAAAGAGCCCAGGACTCACTTAAAAGGCTTCCGTGTGTCTGTGTCAGTGCTTCTATCAAATCAACCCAACAGCCGGGCCCAATCAGTCACTTCTATATAATCCAGCACATCAATTTTTCATGGATGTTGCTTATATGAAAGGCAAAGCATATCAAGATTTTGGCAGCAATCTTTCTCGTCAACTTTATCTAGACTGCTTTCACAATCACCAGAGCTTTCCAGTGTCTCAGAGAGCTGCTTTCAAAGACGCCCAAAAGGGGGGGAACATGTTGCTGAGGGCCGTAGAGGCTACATTCCTGTTAAGCAGAGATAATCGATAGGGATGCGTACCAAACAAGCAAGTGTATTGGAAAAAATACACTAGGTCTTCCCACTGTGACGCACCGAGAAGACCGCGCATCCGTGTTAGTGGATTGACTGATGATTGTGAATGCAGGTAGAAACGAGAGTGAAAATGGTCTTTTCTCAAAGATGACACCAAAACAAGCCTATTTTGGGGTCACATGTTTTAGGAAGCAGTCTGATTGGCCCGGAAGGGGACAAAACACGCCCGCTTGCTTGCTTGCTTGTGGTGTATCATGGGTGGATGCTTGCTGGTGTAGAGGCACGTGCTTATTTTAAAAATAACACTTTAGAAAGGTTGATAGGGTGTGTGAATAGATCTGTGTGCTTTTTAAAGGCCAGTTATGTTTACCACCTATGTTGTGGATGTCTGAAACCTACGCAATACAGTACATCCAAGCAAATGTGTGAGTCTCTGATTTACCGTCAAATGTTCCGATCTCCAACAGGGTCCCGCTCTTCTCCAACTCCAGGAAGTCCTCCACTGAGAGGAAGTTGTAGTCCACGCCAGAAACTTCTCCGTCACGTGGGCCACGCGTTGTACCTGGACAGCAAATCAACGAGAGAGAGAGAGAGAGGGGGAGGGTTACAAGGAGTATGGACGAAGATAGAAGCATTGTTTCTTTTATCTTGCCATTAACGCTTTTCTTTAAGACAGTCATCCTACAGTCATTCCAAATGTCCTGGATTTATGGTAAATGGGAGAGTTTCAATGCAATATAACACGATAGAAATTCACGGCAGCAGTCTCCATTGTTTGTTGTGCTCTTCCTTCAAACTGGGGTAGAGTGTGAGGCATCGTAGTAGCACCTCAGTGGGAGCCTGCCATATGTGGGGAGATGGGGGTGGGGGGGGGGTATGTGAATACGTTTGCGCGTGATTCTAGCACCCCTCTCTATTTGCTGTTGACAGTTGGCCAGCGTGGCGTCGATGGTAAACAGCTTCACAGCTGAGATAACAGTGAGGTGACGTCACTGTGAATTTAAATGACCATAAAAGTCGAGCGGCCTTTCTTTTGTTTCAAACGCTCACTATTCTTTGCTCCATTTAATCACGCTCCCCTCTGCCTCACTCGTGCACGCGCTCGGTGTCCCACTCTACTGCATTTATCGTTTCTGACTACAAGTGGAGAGGAATCTGAAAATGGAGTAAACGGTAGCATGCGGAGGGCAAACAATCTTTCTGCCTTTGTTCTGGCAGACATACGTTTAAGGGGCGTTCCGCGCTTTGCTACCTTCCCTTCCCTCTTTGCTTTCCCCCTCTTGATCCATCGAGTCCCGTCTCCCAATCACTCGGTCTCAAGCGGGCTGGTAAAAATAGATGTGAGGGGATTAAAGGCGAGAGGTTCCCACTGCTTCCATGTTCAGTGACACTGGTGATAAATCAGGGCTGTGCAGATCCGTACTCAAACAAGCTCACATGTACATTACATGTAAAGGCATGCCTGTTATCTAGAACCAGAACATCGCTCACACAAAAATGGACATGGCAAGATCCGGTTTATCACAGCTATAACAATAGCTCCACTCTACTCTTATGTCGTCTCAGTAATAAGCCGATTCTGCTCATCGTTAGCAAAAGTACTTCTGCTGCCCACAAACCAGACTCTTGTGAGGGGAGAGGAAATGTAGTCAAACAAATCCCATTTCGAGACAAATAAGTCTGTCCGCTCACTCAGTCTTTTAAAGAAGGTCGACCTCTCGAGAGCCTTCGGCCGACTGGCAGTTCACTTCCAACACAACGGTGGCCATTAATGGGACTCCATTTACACACTGCAGCGCTCAGGAAACGGAATTGTGACCAGTGTCTCAAAAGGGATAGAAAAGCAGAGCCTTGGCTGAGAGGCCTGATGATATAACGTCTTCACCAGCTGAGAGATGCATGGGTGGGCGTTGAAAATGAAAAGCTCATCATTAGCAATTTATAAAGAAAACAACTGTAGAGATACAGTCAGTCGTATTGAAGCACAGGGAGCTAACACAAACAAACATAATCCCCCCCCGCCGCAAAAAAAGACATTGAGTCGACTGCAACTCTATAATGCACGTCAATAAAATGGTTGTTTTTCTTTCATTTTCCTGTTTAAAAAAAAAAAAAAAAAGAAAAAAAAGGAAAATGAAAGAAATGTCAGTGTCTTCCTGCATCAGGCGACTGGATCTCTGCTGTTGCTAGGGACAACCTGGAGAGGATGGGAGAGAAAGAGAGAGAGATGTGGGGAAGCTGCGAGGGCAAGTTTGTCCTCCAGTGATGAGGCAGTCCTCTGTACTGTCTCCTCTCTTTCCAATTGCATTACAGAACTATGAAGTAGCACAGCGGTACGACCCAAAGGCCTGGTTCGTATGAGAGAGCATAAATTATGCATACGCAAATACATTGAGAGTTGGAAAAAGCTGGAAAGAGTGGAGTGACTGACCATCTTGTTAAAGCCAGGCCAACAAAACAGCACCCAAACTAAAGCCTATCTTATACACAGTGTTTCCAGTACATCCATGAAACCAATATGGACTAAACTAACTACAGCAAAACCTCAACAAGGGCACGTCCCCATTGTGACCAGTTATTCTCCATAAAGGGACGACTGTTGTTTGGGAGCCAGAGGGCACAACTCCACCGCTGAACAAAGGTGAGCAGTTCGTGAAGCTGTCATGTATGTGGAATACGAGTTTGGAAGATTTATAAAACCGCAGTGAAGCAGCAGCCTAAAACTTTGTGACATGCTGTCGAGTTCAAAACACCCGTTAAGCCGTTTGCATTTGAACACGAGTGCTTTTTGTCAAATCTATATTCATGGGGGACGAGGGTCGACCACGGTGCGATTTTTGCAATTCATGTTTAAACACGTGGAGCTCTACTTAATTATCCAGACGTCATAACTGCTCTGCCGCCTTCTCCCCCTCTGTCGATCCTCCGGCCTGTCCCTTCGCGGCGTCGTCCCGCAGGCCGGCCAGCGCAGGGTCGGCTCACATACCAGCAGTCACACAGGAGGGTTGTGGTGCGGGTATGTGAATGGCTGGTACAAAAAGGGGACACACACACACACAGAACCCCCTATGGAGACTCGAATGGACACCATCTAGTGTTACTGATTGCTAAATAAACATGTTGTACAGGTGCTTCTGTCTTTTACTTTATTGTAACATAAGTGAATGAACTTTGCTTTATTCTTCTTGTATACAAACAAAGTCTTTCTTGAGCATCAACAGAAGAAATTCAGAGTTTGTACAACTCTTCCACAGAGAAACCATAAACTCCGGACCTTATTGGTGATTTACGTTTTGAACTGACTTTAACATCCCTGTTTCAGACTGACCACAGCACTAATGCAAAATACCAGCAGCATTGTTGTGTGGTTGTGGGTGTTGCAACGGGGAGCTTAGAAAGGTTGTCATGGAAATATCTCCTCCCCTGTGTCAACGCTTGAGAGGAAAATGTAGCAAAATGCTACATGGCTACAAATCTGGTCTCACCCAGATTTCCCTTCCTGAATGTGCCAGAGCCGCTGCTCTAATTCCTCTGATGAAGAAGCCAACAGGATTAGACCGGGGCTCTTACAATAGTCATGAAACGGTTTGGAGCGGTTACAGAAAACATCAGATTCAGTCCGTCCGTCTGAGGGGATCCAGCTGCCTTACGGCCGCGGCTTCCTGCGTGGTGCGACGGGGCTCCACTCGCATCATTTTTTGGTACCACTATGTCCTCTTCTTCATCTCTTCTCAACTGAAGATAGCACCCGTATAGTGCAGGCGGGATTTTCAGCTAATCTTCACAGCGCCGCCGTATGAACCTGCCTCCAAATCATCTTCAAAAAAAAAGGGACACTTGCTGAATCCTCCAACTGCTAAAACAAAACAAAAAGGTGCATCGGTGCCAAGCGTGGTGTTGTTGGCTGTACTTTTATTGAAAACATCTCGGTTGTGCAAATAAGCAAAATGCAAAGGGGCTGTCTGTTTATAAATGAAAGGTTTCTACAGGAAGCCTCACGTTGCAGTCTGCGGCTCAGCGGCACTGGGATCCATAAAGCAGCAGGTTCCATCCTGTTCCAAAGTGTAACTAACCGAGCTGAACTGGACTGCTTAGGCGTTAAGACTTAAGAGTTCAAGTCCGCTCTGTTTGCTAATAGTGAGCCTTTGAAAAGTTAAAGAAACCTTTGGAATTGTTGATGAAAATGTGTAGGAACCATGAGGTTTGCACGCATTGAAACACTGTTCAGTGATGTGTCAGGGAAAACCTCAAAACCAATTGTTTTGTTCATTTAGTTACTATGTAGACTATGTATGTATGTATGTAGTTAAATATGTATTTAGTTTAAGTAGCTTGACTGAACCAGAGCTAAATATGGAGTGAACATGGGATTCACATCCATAGCTGAGCTGGTTTATATGAGGATGCTGTATGTTCGGGATGTTTACATGGCCGTTTGCTAACCATAACCACTTGTCAAACAGATCTCCCATTTCCACTACAACCGATCCAAAGTCAATTAGGCAATGCCTGAATTTAGCACAACTCGTTTTCTGCTAAATGTTTCAAGGCATTGATGGACATTCTAGCTATTGTCTGATTTAGTGTCATTGTGGTTATAAACATGTAATCTGTGGTTCTGTTGGATTGCTGCTAGACAGCTCCAGAAATATTGCTACGAGCAGGAGAGAAAACACATTCACACCACAGTAGAAATGTAGCTTTCAAAAGGGCTCTATGCCAAGAAACCAATATCAATTGAAGCAGAATATTTTAGGGGTAAAAACCCAGTCTCAGTTTTGGACATCACGAGATTTTTGAACGTTGGACATTACGAAATATCAAGGTATAAATTGTCAACATTCTGAATAAGGCTTTTTCAACTATTTAGTACAGAAGTACAAAGTTGACGTGAACTGTGGCAAAACCGTACGAGTGCAGTTACTAACAAGTGATTGATTCAATTTGATCATCTCAGCATGCAGGTGTGAAATAGTGCCTGCTGTGGCAACTTATGTACATTATATCAAGTGTGTCTCTGGTCCACAGACAATCATTGTGTCTAGATTACTTTGTATATTATTTTTCTTAAAGCGACAGCATCAGACAGGCAGTTTCAATGTGCATAACCCAATGGGTGGAACTCAGGGAGTAGGTCGGTTTTTCTGACGCTTGGTTGTCAAACGGGCGTATTCAAACATTGGCAGGTCAGAATGCCATATGCAGGGCTTCTGTGAAAAAAAAGATAAAACGTGCTACAAACCTGCCAATTCAAATGTTACGTCTTTCAAGTAGATGCGGCATCTGGTTACACCACAAGATCTTTCACTCCACAATCAATACACGGCAACGCGCGGCCACAACCCTCGCTGTGACCTTGTCCTTCCCAGTTGGTCCACACTGTCACAAAGCTTACAGGGGATCAATAGCAAATTGTCTCCTTTCTGTCCCCTTCCCGTCATCTCAACGGAATCGACACAGCGGAGGTGTTTAAGACGACAATGAGGCCAATGTGACCATGTTGAATGCCACATGCAAGTATCAACAGCAAATTATATATATATATATATATATATATATATATATATATATATATATGACAAATAGACAAATGTATACCTAGCTATTTTTATACCTCTCTGCTGGATCCACACCCCTCTAGCTACTGTGGAACAATAATGAGCTGATTACAATACTTTTATGGGAATAAAGTAACAATACAGTTGTTTGTACGTCTTGAACAAACCACCCACACGTACATCCTGCAATAGGCTTTGTGATTTAAATACTGTAAAGACAAAATGGATGGCCGTCATGCTTCTAATATCTGGGAGATCTTCACCCCTTTCAACAAGCACGAATAGCACTCACTGGTCAGAAACTCATCTATATTGAATTGATGTTAGACTATTTTAAGGGAGCATCTGCCCCTCTGGTGGCAGACTCAGATGGTTGCTGACATTTGATGATGCTGATATTTAGTTTTGTCAGGACAATAATGTTACATGAAAGACCAAAATGACTGTATTATTCAAGTAGGCATCACGGACACACATCGCACAATAAAAGGATGTGCTCGAAGGTTAAAACAACAGAGGAAAACGCATGGTAACGCCGTCGTATCAAAACACATCCACAACGTGAAAGGAGGCTGCACATGCGCGACACACAGCACGGCCACAACCTAGCTTCCAAAAATAAGCATGTGTGAAAAATGTGTTTCATTTCCTACGCTTGCTTTCCCCCCAAAGCAGTGGAGCACCCTGGGCCTGCATGTCCCACAGGCCTGGCCTCGCATTTCCGCTGTGACCTACATTTACTTCCCTCCACAAGGACAATGCTGGACTCGGCTCCTTGTGCGACTTTGGGTTTATAGCTGGGAGCCGGGGAGTCATCTTGCTTGACATCTTTCTTAAAGTGTGTCTATCTTCTGTAAAGTGCGCCGCCTTTTTGGAGCTGGAAGGACGCTAGCGAACTGGACTGGATGAACTTATTTCGCGTTCGGAGCAGGTTTTCTTTCGCTTATGGAAGACTCCGAAACCTCCACAAAGAAGATTGCTCACTAAACAGGAATCCGTGCAAGTGTGACCTAATATCTGAGAATGTCGCTGGTCAGAAGGTAAAAACTAGCAGCAATATATTTGTAAAAAAAAAAAAATCACTTGAAAAGTAATCGTGAAAAAAGATCTCCAACAAAAACGGATGAAATTGAAGGTCTTCCATGAAATAAAAAACACACAAACCCTCTCTGACATTATACGCCATAATGCAGCACGATGTGGTGATCATAAAAAAAAGGAGTCTCGCAACTTTCTATTTGCCGCACAAACCAGGAGGAGGACCTCACTCCACCCCAGGGCTCCGGCAACTTATTATTATAGTATATTTTAGTTTTTGTCAAAATCCACGAGCAAAAAAAGGCCAACTGACAAATGTGGCTGAGTTGAAAAGATCCGTTTCGATATATAAGAGTAAAATCATTTTTTTTTCAAACATGAATTGTGAGGTAATTGATAATAACAACAACACCACCACCACAAAGGCAAAACAAAGACAAAACGGTTAAGGAGCTTAGAAGCAACTATTTCCTAGTAAAACCTGTGTGGAACTGATGGTGACCAGTGTTCACACTCTCGCGATCACTGACTGCCTCACACTTGGCGATGTTTCACCGATGATGATGCCCACATAACAGCATCCTCCGTTAGAAAAGCAACACCAGCTTGGTCAATGCACACGAGCCCTGGGCGTCACACACTGCGTGGTTATGTCTTACAATGTTGTGCAGCCTGCTGCTATTTCTGTACTTGAGAGAATGAGCGGATTCTTTTATCCCGTATGATAACGTCGATGACAGGCACAAGGAGTCTCAGTGTAGGTAGGGATGGAGTTGATAGCTAACTGCACCTACTTTATCCCCATCGGGAACCACTACGGATTACGTGTTATCAGACCCACTATTAGAGGCTGGAAATACTCACTATAAGAAGGGGAGGGGCCAAAAAGTTAGTCAGGCTCTTAAAAAAGCACTTACGTAAACACTGTGACAGATAGACTTTGCTCATGCACATGTCTTGTTTCAGACTTCTGTGTGACCTACATACAATAATCTTCAAAAGTCAGAAGGTTAAGAGAAACGACATGCTCGGGAAGGGAACACCTCCAATTCAGAGCACTGCGAGTTCATTACTTAATATACACACACACACAATAGGGAAAGGACCCTTTAACGTAACATAGTGACCAGGATGAACTGCTCAGTGCCGTGAGTGAAAAGTAGGCCATCATACATTTGTCCCGTAATGATTCATTAGGAGAATTGTTCTATTAATAGTCGCGGCTATTCTTTTTCGGCGTGTGTGCTGATATACGTGGGCCATTCAGGACAGAAAGAGTGCATTTTAAGCAGTTTGCAACTGACGTGGACACAAGTGGCAGCGCTTAAGCCTGACGGCGTTTTGGTGGGAGGGCGGAGGGTGGAGCTCCCTGCCTCCGCCAATGCCTCCTCAGTCTTTCCCCTCTGCTCCTGTATTCCCTCTCATATATCGGACCTCACATTGTTCAGTCACTCAAATCTGAAACACCACCATCAAATGGGATTTATCGGTTTTTAATCTTTAAGCCACTATTCGTGTGCCCCTTTGTTTAAACTCCTCCACGCAGCCTCTGGTCTGCTCCTTTGGGTTTCCTTGGGCTCCAGAATGTTTGGCAGATGTGAACACTGCCTGTGTGGCCGCGCTGATCGGTTCCTGCTTGGGTTTGACTTAGACACCTCCAGGCTTTTCCTGAACTGCCGACAGAGTGCTGCCAAAAGCCTAAACTTGTTTTTACCGCTCTCGGGTTGATGATATATTGGAGAACAGAGACACTACCAGTAACTGTCTGCATTGCAATTGGCTGCAACACTTTCAATTAAAATGACCAGCAGTATCAAATGCAAACGTGGCAAAATATCTCAAAATATGGTTGTGGCGAATCCACACTGAATATACTATTTACTACAAGCACTATTAATGAATGTGTTGTGTCCTAGCCACCATTGATCACCAGTATAAACAATTAAATGTCATATTACTGCACCTGATCTATGGATTTATGCACTAAATCTACACAGCTGAGCAAAAAAATAGAGCCTATACTACCCATAATGCAACATAACTGCAGACATTTTGAGTCTGTTGCACCAGAGGTGGCTAATAAAGTAGCATCAAGGTGGTATGTTCAAACATGGATGAGACTCAGACTACTCGGGGGAGGTGAGGTCACTTCTTACTAACTCCTGGAAGATCTACTTAAAAATGTAAACGTTTGCAACCTGATTTAAACAAACCCACGTCAGTAATATCGTCAATCCTTCAAGGAAGTTTACAAGTTTTCTTATTCTTCTTTTACCTCCCTTTCTGTGCTGCGTGTAGTCCGGCCACGTCTCACGTGAGAAAGTGGAGCAGAGGGGTGAAGCAGTGGGCCGATGTGATATGCACGCTAACAGCTCTGGTTCCCTTTCTAATAAAGACTGCGGCCTCACCATGCAGCAAGCAAACGCTTTCCATTAGTCCTCCCTGTATTCAGTGGAAACTAAAATTGCCCAGTGCACTGAATCCTGCTTCTTTGAAATGGAATGCGGCCCAGTGGAGGACTGAATCAGCCAGATGAACGTCTTTCAAAGAGAACAGTCCCTTCACTTCCAAGTAAAGCTCATCGAATGCAGGCCACGTCATTATTATTATCCTGCACATTAAAAGTGCACTATGGGACTGTGCCAAAGCAAAACAGCAACAGTAATGTACCTAAAACACTCTGCAGCAGTTTTTTTTGGGCTGATGATATTCCGTGTGAGGACGTCAACGGAGCTAACACACGTTAAGCAAGCGCACGTGGGGGGGCGTAATCCCCCACGACATGGTTTTACAAACTGACATTATTTGGCTGCTCAAACAAGTATACCACATAAAGGATATTGTGTGTAGCTGGTGGAGACACAACATGGATTATGGCCGGCCTTGGAAATCTGGAAACGTTCATTAACCCGACTCTCGGGCAGAAGCTATTGCAGAAGCTACTCTCTAAATCTCCACAATAAACATGCTCTGATGTCAAGCTAGCCGGCTAGCCCACATTATACAAGAAAACACCGAGGCATGTCTTCACGGATGAGGGGAGGGCTAACAGACTGCAGTCTATTCCCAAACCAAAACACATCCATCCACCATTTTTACCACAGCTTGCCTTGCCAGTGCTTCTTTTTTCTCTTTTCGGGGTGATACACACGCACACACGCACACAAATGCAGGAGGGGAGACAGGCTGACTGGGGTTTGTCCGCGCGGCAGGGGGACGGAGCCATCTGTCCCAGTGAAGGGTTAATCCAACCAAACGCACAGGCCGCAGCGACAAGCATTTCATAGTCTGCAAATCTGTAGCTACATGCTGGCAATGTTATTTTCCCTTTACTTTTGCCGTTTCAATTTTGTGTGTGTGTGTGGGGGGGGGGGCGGGGGGATTAAGGTCTGTTGTCCAGCTTTAGGGACACCCCAATTATCCCACCTGATTCTTACATACACGGCAAATCTCCCCATGTGGTGGTGGCGGCATGGAATTAAACAGGAAAGGGGGACCGTTTTAGAGTTGGTTTTCCAATGATTGGAACGGATGCCTTTCATTTGTGATGGAGTGTTTTGTGTTGGGGGGGTGGGGGTGGGGGTGCGGGGTGGGAGGGGGCTTCACTGCTCCGGCTGGCTGGGGGAGGCGATTCACACACATACACATGCCACAATGAGATCAAAACAAGCCTTTCTCTGGACCTGTGACGTGCTTCAATGTTTTTCCCCTTCATAAGCAATGCTTTCAGCTCTAAATGGCTCCCATCCAGGGGTCTGATGACCGGGGGAAGGGACTAAAAGGAAGATTAGAATAAGAAACAAAAAGACCTGAAGGGCAGTAGTGCAGTGGGAAGCTAAATCAGAAGGAAACTGCCTGAAAATGCCCCGTGCGCACACACACACACACACACACACACACACACAAAGCACGCACATAGCCGGCCTTTGTCTATTTATTCTACCCAGAAATAAAAAGCACCATGACCATGCTGCTACCTACAGCAACTTGGAAATAGAAGAGAGGCACTCTAAAACGATACATTTAGAGGGGTGAGCAGGGAGCGGGGATGGACGGACGGAGATGAAGGGATGGAGGGTTGGGGGGGGGGGGGGGGGGGTTCCAGACTCAAGATGGATCGAGAGGGAGAGAAAGAAGAGGGAGGATGAAGGAGAGGCAGAAGCTAATCTTAGCATCCTGGAAGCTTCAGACAGACAAACAGACAGGCAGCAGTTTGCCGCTGGAGCTGATGGCTTCCGATGGGATCAAGCCGTGTCAACAGATGCCCATAACCTTCATACACACATAGCAGAGCTCAAACGCACAAACACACAAGTGACAGTTTGCAGACAAACACACACGCACAGACGCAGGCGTACCTGAGAGGAACAGACGCAGACAGACACACACACACACACACACACAGCTTCCGTTTGACCACAACACATCAGCCTCCATTACTGCCAGCAATGTGCCTGATGCCTTCCGCCCGATGCACAGCCATCCTCACTCGCCTGCCTCTCTATCTCACTCCATCCCCCAACACTTAAATCACAGCAGCCATCAGCTTCCCCTCTCCGACTGAAACACAGAGCCAAATACCTCAGTTAGGGAGCCCGCTTGGGGGCTTCTTCTCCTTCCCCTCACAGTCCACAGAACACCACCTCGTCGACAGGACACAGAGGCAGCGACCAAAAGGATGGAAAGAGATCAGGTGTGGATGAGAGGAAGGAATACCAGAGCAGATTTACATTTCCTCCCCTTCCTCCTCCCATGCGTCCGCCCTCTGTCCGGCTCTGGCTTTGTGATGCTAAGCTAATGGGAGCTAAGCTAAGCAGCATCCACACACAGGCTTATAATGCGCTCCGTCTCATACCCGCACACGCCAACGTTGGGCTCAGACTGAGCCCCGCTGTCTCCCGTCTCGCAGGCACCCACATGCACCCGCCCACCTCCCTCCCTCCCTCCCTCCCTCTCTCCCCTGCTCCCTCCCCTTCTCTCGGCCGGTCACCCCACTCTGTTCTTTCCTCTTCTCAGAGACCCCGTCCGTTTAGCTTTTCGTGTGTGCCCACAGCTCTTATTCTTTGAGACCTTCCACAGACACTGATATCCTTACACACACACACAAACGCACACACACACAAACACCATAATTGTGTGTGTGTATAACAAAGTTCCAGACAACTCATCCTTGACCAACAAGTGAAGAGGACAGGAGTCATTGGGAAATTCTTGCACTTTGATACTCCCCAAACCGTACACATTGATAGTTTTACAAAATCCAAACCACATCAGCAAATATTACAGGTGTACCCTGGTAGACCAATACGGACATAAAGCCACCTCGATGTGAGAGGCAATGAGTCCGTAGCCTACGAATGTTTGGAGGATTTCAAAAGAAGTAGGTCTATTCATTCACGATCAACAGAACCTCCACCCTAAAAAAAAAAGTCAACACTGACCAACTGGTACACATTTGCATGCAGGGGGTTAAAGAAAGAAAGCACGTGTAGGATTCTTTTGTTATGCTCTACGGTCAGAGGTGGGGGTTGGGAAAATGCAAAACGCAGCAAGGCCAAAGGTCACGTGATCAGCCATTCTTTGTTAATTACCCTTTAAATGTGTCATTTTCACATACTACTAAGTAAAACTGGAAAGATTAAAGATCAACAGGAAATAGGAAAGACCAAAGACGACATGTGTGGCGTTGAGAGAAAAACTAAGAATCTGTTGAACAAAATGTTTTCCTGCGATTTTTCCAAATTCTAGATTGGCTGTGCAGCTTCACAATGTCATTGGCCAAAAAGCACTTGTTTCATTATCAAAACAACAAAAACTACAAAAAAGGAGAACACATTTGTCACTGTATTACCACAGGAAAACCGGATATAGCTTATAGCAAATAATATAGTTTGGATTGGGGACAAATCTCTTGTGAATCTTTGCAGTGACCGCCGGCTCACATGACATGGTTTTATAGTGAAGTCAGCATCCAAACACACAGCTGCTAGAGTAGCGCTGTAGCCAATGCAGTAGTGCAACACAGCATTACAGCAACAGACAATTGACTACATGAAGGACGGTTGTAATGTAAAATAATTTGTAAGATTTTTATTTGACTGTATGATCATTTCGGAGGCTGTAGTTTCTTCTGTTCAACTGTAGGTAACCTGATTCATTTTGTCTGGCCTTAATGATGTGAACATGGAACACACCGTTAGTATTACGAAGCATCGACGGTTGTTACTTGTGTGTGTTTCTCATAATGCCGTCATGCATTTGTGTTCACCAGTGTGCATACAATAGGGATGAAGCTGGGGGACTCCAGCGATCATTCACCCTTCCCCACCAGCGCCATTTCAGCTGCTATTGTCTCCGTCACAGCCTCCCACTGATCCACCTGCAGCATGCTGGGACACCCTGCTCCAGATGTAACCACGCCAGTCCCTCCCAATGGTCATGTATAGACAGATATGAGACAAGTGTCAATTGTTTCATCCAACTCCTGTGAATAAGTGCATTTCTCATACTAACAAAAGATTCCTTAGCATTAAATAAAATGTACGCAAATATGTTTTGTTCCTACCGGCAAATAACAACCAGGTAATAAGATATGCCTGCATATTTATGAGGGGATTCAAGGCCATACATCCATTGTTTATCAGTAGCCTAATAAGGGATGGCAATGAAATCGCCTTCCTGACGGCGCCTCCTTGCCTACTTGTAGAATGTCCACTCCATGAATTTATCAGCTAGTTATAGTCCTAGTCTAGGAGAACAGTTTAAATCAAAAAGTATGATTCAACCGCTGTCAGTCGTAGGGCGATAGTCCAATGTTCGGACGAACCATTTCTTTGTGGGTGTGTAATTCAACGGGGAACTGGTATGACTGGAAGAAAAAGGGGCAACACGTGTTTTCCTAAGCTTCCCAGAATCAACATCCTCACCTTGCGTGATGCAAGCCAACCAATATCGGAATGGGATGCTTTCTGCCTCGTAGGAGTCAACAATCCAAAACAGTCCGGAGTTTCTTTGCTTTTCACTCCCCTTAATTCACCACCTTCTGCTGTTCAGGAAGCGGTGACAGCGCTTCTTTGTTCAGGTGAAACAATGCGATTGGATGCAACCAGGCCACTACCAGCAATGCTGCTGTTTGTATAAACTGTAGTGACACACACAGAAATATGCCCCGAAACAGACGGCGCGCCGAAGCCCGTCAGGATCTCGAACATTATTTTGTGTGCTTGGCTAGCTAGCTAGCGCCAGCACTGATTAGAGTGTGTGCTGCCTTTCTATCCCCCCCCCATCTCTCTCTCTCTCTCTCTCTCTCTCTCTCTCTCTCTCTCTCTCTAACAGCCAAACTCCACCCTACCCCCATCTGCATCCCCACGGCTCCACCCTCCTCCCCCCTCGTAGCCCTCCTCTTAGCCTATATACGGGGGTCGTCAAATCGGTGGTGCTGCTAGCCGCGCAGTCCCTCAAGCGTTGCACGTGAACGCGACCACTCGGCAGCCCTTTACGCGTTAAGAGAAGGAAAAACAGCAAACCATCAGCACGACAACAGCCACAGCGGAGAACACTGCTACTTGCCTAGATGCAGGGTAGACCAGAGCTCCCCATTTCAAGACTCGCAGTGCTGAGCTTTAATATCGGGTACAAGTCTCCTCTCCTTCTTCTTCTTCTTCTTCTTCTTGCCACTGCTCCGATCCACTGGCAGTGAAAAACGAGAGAGAAAGAGCGATACAGAGGGAGAGAGGGGGCAGCAGTGGCAGCGAGAGGACAGGAGGCAGCGGTGTCATGAGTGGGGTTGGGTGGAGGAGGACTGGTGGGGATAATGGGGGATTGGGAATGCTGAGGGCGCGGATGTGCCGACCACAAGGGAAGCTGACGGACACCTCGGCAAACGGGGGGAGGGAGAGAGTGCCGTGCTTAAAGTTTGAACACGGTCAAGAGAACAACGGGCTTTTGGGAGATGAAGTGACCCGTACATCTGGAAGTACGGGTCTGGTGAGCTTCAGTGCCGTATACTTCCCGACACGATACGGCCCCACTAGTTTGTGTTTTTCGGTTTGCTGAGATGACGGACCACACTCACTCACCACAACAGGGAACTGTATTCTGTTCTGGCTGTGGTGCATATGGCATGCCAGCACACACAAACACGACTGGAAGTTCAAATGAAACGGAGAAATGGACCCGTTACCAGGACAACAGCTGCTGCAAAGTCACTGCAATTACGCCCAGTTGAAAAAATGCATATCCGCCGTAATATAAGTGTTTGTCAATGACAGTTTGATTCAAATTCACACAAAAGTCAGATTGGGACAATATGCGGCAGAAAGGGGTTACACAAGCGTGCACAAAGGTTAGTTGAGCCGCGTTACTATTTGGCCTGATTTAGAGGCAGACAGCCCCAACATCCACTCACTTCTCCATCTACTGTTTCTCCACCTGCACGCTGGGCACTAATGACACAGGCACGTTGACAGTGCTTTGAACAAACCTTTGGACGTACGTCAACGTGGGGACACGCTGACCTGTCACAATCACAGGCCGGCACAAGCTCCGTAAATCCATCGGACGGTGATAACTACAGCTGTCAAAGTTAACCATCTATGACATTATTGTGGTTGAAAGATTTTAACGCAGTTTACGCTAGTTTTACTTCCGGTGTGCGTCGACCTCCTGAGGGTCAGTTAGCGTTAGACAGGAGAGACCGAGATGAGCTTTTTGCATCAGAAGTAATAAAAAAACAGAAGAGATGTTGAGAGGAATTCCTCTGTGTGTCAAACAGAAGGGGGATGAGTGGCAAACGGCCCACCAACATGTGGGTAGCTGCTTGGCTACTTCCCTCTCAACATGTACCCTGCACAGCGCACAGTCTGCAGAGGACACTGGTTAAGACAGGTGGAAGACAGTGGTTTGGAAACCGTCCTGGCTAAATGTGGGGAGATTGTTGGTCTGTTTGAACACAGCCATTAAATGATGGAGAGTTTAGTGCAAAGTGCACGAGGGCAACAGTAAGAGTTGCTAGTTTGACCCGTTTCTCCCGATGGAATTTCACTCCAAGAAGATGTGTGTTGTTTTGCTTTCGGAAAAATTCAATTAAACAACATTAAAGTGGGTCCAAAGTATACGCTTACCAAAGTGACTCGTTAATTTATAAGATGTGAGGTTAAGATGTGAGGCAAAACGTGAGGTTTTTAAATCTATTGACAGCCCTAATAATAACAAACATATGCATCCTTTCGTAGCCTGTATTATTCTGCATGTGTAAAGGACATGAGGGAGTAATTATTCACAGAGAGATCCGAATGTAACATCCCGAAAAAAAAAAATGCAATATTCCAGTGAGTCTCACATTCCTTTACAAGCGCATGACACAAAGAACTAAACATTGCTATAAAACGTAAGGCCCAGGGAACACCTCCATGCTTTGTTTACTGCTAACAACACGAGGATCTTTTACTGGTGTGCCATTGAGCACTCAGTGATTAAAATGGCCATTATGGCCAGACCCCCACCCTCCACCAGTGCCTGGCTGACATATGGCCGTGGAGGTAATACAGATAAAGTCCCTTAAACAATCCTTGTGAATGCAGATGGTAATTTGAGTGAGAGCCACAAATAAACTAATTGAAAAGCCAATGGATGTAAACTTTAAAAGGGGCAAAAACGTGGATTCTGGGGAAATAACAGGGGCTTTGTTTCTGAAGTCTGAAAGTAAGTCCAACACAAAAGAGGCCAATATGGTAGAACTTAAGAAAATATGAGAATCAAACTCCAAACATGTGTTTATTGTAGAAAGTATCCTGTTATACGTCTAAAGTGCTCTCACATACTAGTAAACGACCAGCGCATAGCAGCCAAAAATCAGTAAATAATAAAGTGCTGTAAAGGAAAGTAAGAAAAACATTTTATCTGCTTGTTCAGTCTCTTTCCTTGTTTTACCATCTTCAAGTGATGCATGCTGGGTATAAAGCCACCAGGGACTTCAGCATCATGACAACAATGAGCCTCGCTCCGATTGGTCCACGCAGTTGATTTTGGTGGTATGTGCAAATCAAGGATAACACAAGATTGGCCTCATGCAGCATTGTTCACCAGTCTGACCATCTCTGTGTTTTATCTGCCCTCCCCCCCACACAGAGAGAGCCCAACAGTTATGACATTTATCCTTATGGTGCTAATGGCACATCCTCTACCAGCAGTATTTTTTTAAGGCTTGTTTTTCATAGGCGGGGAAAAATAAAGAACTTTACAGATCTGCTTCAGCTTTTGAGCAGCAGCTGATACAACAGAAATATGCAGCATCAAAACACAAATGGGCCTTTAGATTGTTGCTGTATCGACAGCGAGGAGGAAGAACAGTCAAGCGGATGGAAGACATGAAAGTGAGGAATGACAGAGCGGCGTGCTGAACAGTCGCGGACTCACAAGGCACGGCGTGGCGATAGAGGTTGTCTCGGATGGTCTGCTGCAGTTCGTGGTCAGGCGAGGATTTCTGGAAGCGCAGGCTCAGATAATGCTTCAGGTCCTTGTTCAGCTTGTTTCCTGTAATTGCGGACACAAACACAGAAGCATGTGGTAACTGCGCAGGGACAACAGCAAAAGTAAGGCTGGCACACATGAGGACAACCCGGCAGTAGAAATGGCGCCGTTATCATTCGCAGTGAAGTGTCAAACGGCCACACGGTCTGGTACCCACGGTTTATAAAAGACTGACAGTCATAGTGCAACTCGCGCAAAGCTGGGTGCCGAGTACGAGGCTGTGAATGTTCCACTTGCCATTGTCACTCGGAGGGGAGGCTGGCTGCAGAGCCTCTAAGCAGCCAGCCAAAAGCTGAGACGGCAGGCCCTGGGAATCAGCCCTCCTACCGCTGCGCCATCTGGACCTCAGACACCCATTAGGCTACCGAAGAGGAGCGCGGCTGGAAAGTGACCATTTGTGTGTGTGTGTGTGTGTGTGTGTGTGTGTGTGTGTGTGCTTGAGGCAACAAAACAAGTGTGATGTCACACAAATAAAGAGAAAGACAGAATTGACCTGACTAATACGACAATGATTTGATCAAAATTCAATAACAATACAGAGTAAGGCCACAGTAAACATTGCATCACCTTGTGAATTGAGAAGTTGATCAACTTGCTTGTCTTTCTATTTTATCCAAATTATTTATCTCCCGTCTCTGCATGGCTGCCCCGACCATTGTTAGTTGTCTTGCGCAAACAACCGGTCTTAGAAGGCTCTGCATCCGGTTTCCATGGAAACTGTGTGTGCGTGTGTATAGTAAAACGATTGTTAGCATAGTATAGAAGAGCATTCTGCACAGGTTGGCATAACAATTGTAGGTTTATTAAATACAATGACGTGTGTATATGTAGAACGCTTTTTTTTTAAATATTACAATAGTTCCAATAGAAGGGATGCAAAATAAATTAATGGTCAGTTTCCTACTTATCAGACTTTTGCATTGTACAAACAATACATGTATATCTAAATAAGAATTGCCGTTTGAGATTTCATTGAATGAATAGTGTGCTGGAAAATAATAATAATAATAATTTATTATTATAATATTTGTACATTGTCTTGAAATGTACATTCTCTAAGAAAAAAAAAGGATGAATGGTATTTTTGACAGCAAAGCTCTCAAAAGGAATTTGCATTTTTGTTCAAGATAATTATTTCCATGCTGAGTGATTGCGTATTTAATTAAATTATAATTGTTAAAGAATATGAACTGTATTGTAAAGTTTCTTATGGCCCGTTGCTTTGTTGTAACCTACAAAAGAGGACGCACAGCCCTGTGTGCTGCTTTTAACTACACTTCTGTAAAACCAAGTTTCTCCACCATATAAAAGCACCTGTTTTAATGACCACAGATGTGCGCAAGTTTCCAGAAAATCATCCAGCATATAAAAAGCATTAAAAAAAAACTATCAACTAAAGAAATCTTGGTCAACTTTGACAAAAACAAATCACGTCCATTGGTTTGGTCTCTATGTATTCCAGGCTAATCTTTTGTCACAGATCTCTTTCATTGGCCTGCACTGAGGTGTTCGCCGGGACCAAAGGATG
The DNA here is from genome assembly GCA_021346845.1 of Apeltes quadracus. Lineage (NCBI taxonomy): Eukaryota > Metazoa > Chordata > Actinopteri > Perciformes > Gasterosteidae > Apeltes > Apeltes quadracus. The sequence goes on from CM037933.1 coordinate 5,563,258, forward strand.
CATGAGGTCTGGGAGCCTAAACCAAGTTTTTTTGCGGCAGCCTACACAACATAACATGGTTTGTCTTGTCTGAGGTCCGACTACCATCCACCACGTTTCCTTTCACTTTTCTCCCTCCTGTCCACCGGTTTTAATTGCAGCAGACCACTTTAAAACGACTCCCTTTCAATGCGGACGTTGGGTCTTTTGGTTGGCTCTCAGTTAGGTCTGGATTGGTCCAACGGTGGTAAAAATAGAGTCAACGGTGTTGTCCAAGAGATCACTGTGCTCATTGCATCACCAGCAATCTGTCATCCATCTCTATGTGCCAGAAGATCAAGAAGATCACCACTCACCTCTGCTTAAGCCTTTAAGGCAGCAAGCACGTTAACACCATAAGCCCGTTAACTGCTGCCTCGCTCTGCTCTGGCGCCGGGTACGTGCACAGGTGTTCCATTTAACAATATTAGATTGTGAAGATTGACCGAAATGTCTCAATGATGGGCCTTTACAGATATCGATCAGTTGCCAATCTATGGCTCCAGGGTTTCTCTGGCATACAGCTGTGCAGAGTCGATGCTAAACCGTTATCCAGTTAACTCGCCATCTCTATACTTTAGGCAGCCTATGGTAAAAGGAGGGGATTACCACTAGGGAATAACAGAGTTTTGCATTGTCTAACATTAGTGAAAAGACTTGACGGATACGAATGAGGATCAGGATAACATTATTATCACAAACCTGCCTGAAGAAATCATACATGTGCTGTGTTGCTCGCTTCTAGGACAGAGCAGAGCCTGCTGCCACTGAAACAAAGGAAGCACCACGCTGACCCAAAACAGATGTGGACTGACGTGATTACTACTCCCCCCATCGCCGAAAAGCACCAGAGGACCTGGGATGTTTAAACACATCCTACATCCCTCCGTCGTTTAGACGGACCGGTTTGTTCAGTTACTGAGGCCTCACAGAGATCCCCATTACTCGCTTTTTACATTGTTCAAATATCAACCAATACTCTTTTGTGGACGCGCAGATGAGCAACTCTGGGTTTCTGCTTGCGTGTTCAGTGCAACGAACCATTTCATTGATTATCTGAACTCAATACAACTCATAGGCGACAAAGAGCAGGCACGCACGCTGCAAGGGGAGAACATTCGGCCCAGCAAAACGACCCCCTCCGCCCCAAATCCCTCCGCAAACAGATCATTTAAAACGACATGTCCCTCAAACACGGCCCACATGTTATAGATTTTCCATAAGCCCCCTAAAAAGAAGCAAGATGTTGAGGAGACAGGCAGTCCATGGCAAAAGGGAAGAAGGGGGAGAAAGGGCTCCAGGCGAGGGAGAGAGGCAGAGTGAGCCTCGCAACACATCTAAAGAATCTCAGACCGAGCGGGAACGTGAGCGGCTCTGCCGCTTTCCGGGCTTCTCCCATCGGGCCCGGCCCGCACCCTTCAGCTCAGATCAGCCAGCCGAGGCCCGTCTCAGACACGCGGGGCCAAACGTGGCACCAAGCAGACCCTCCGCTCGCAGCCGACATCTGTATTCGCAGCATGGAAAGAACTAGATCCTCCCGCTCTCTGTGGGAGAAGGTAATCTGACGATTTGGAAATGGCAGGACGAACGGTGTAATTACATTGCGGGACGGCAACTCTACGTAGAAGCTCTTGTATGTGCGGTTCCTGGAATTCAGCTTTTTTGTGAAAATTAGCTGAGGTTGTTGATTTGGGCTCAGGCCCAAATCCAAACTCACCTACGCTTCATTACTTTCACTGTAAGAAGAACTCACGGAAGTGGTAGGACTCTTAGCTTATTTACAGTATTAGTCCATCATTTAATATTAGATTATTGGACCGATTGTCGTTGATCTGTGGTGCAAAAGACACTTATCGACGCAAGTGATCCCGACCTTTCCTCTTAGCGAGGCATCGTGCCATCCAGTAGATTGTCTGGTGGCCTTAGCGGCTCCTGAACATTTTCTCGTGCATCAGCAACAGGTTGCACATTTACCCCTCTCCCGATCGGACGTTCGCCTCCGGCGTGAGGGCTTGTGGTTTTTTGAGTGAAATGTCTCCAATGACTCGGGTGGATTGGGTAGACTGCCTTGGGATAAATTGTAAAAGCTTTAGTTGATCCTTGAACCTGTCAGACCAAGAGTCTGCACATTTAGTGCTGTAGGTTACACAGGGGAATGTTGTGTGCACAGGATTACAATTACATGTACCGTTGGTAATTACAAGGCACGGCCTGCCGTGAAATGAATATCCCCTATTTGAAAAGGTATTTATGAAGAGTTATCTAAGAGATGTTCTCCCTTCAATCGGCGCACTGGGCAACGGTAGACAGTCTCCCTCTTAACAAAATGCACAGTGACAAAGCAGAAAAGGCTGCCATATGCCAGGCCTTTTTTTTTTACACTTAGCCAAGTCAGATTTGGCAGCGCGACCATGTTTGGTTGGTAACGGAGTTGTATCGATGTAGAATACACAGTCTGGTAACCCACCTTCAAGTGTCTTTTTACCATCAAGGGACAAGTTGCCAGGCAGAGGCTATGATTAGAATAAAGTCTTCTTTCAGTCTGCTTTATTGCTAAATTTAGATTCTTGTACACGGGATTGGGATTGAGACAAAGGAACTTGATGAATGCCATTTAAATCTGACCAGCTACTGTACAAGTTTAAATTAGCTATGGGACAAACACAGGCTGTCCAAAGGCATGTCCTAAGTAATCAACTCAAATGAGCAGTGCATCCACGGCTCTAGTTAATCAGATAATCAGGGCTAATCTCCAGTTAATTGATTCAAACAGAAGCAGCTATCTACAAATTAACATTTTCCTCACCGCTGACCAGACCTTAACCATATGTCATGATGATTAGAGGCATGTGGAGAAGTCAGAGAGAGCTTGATCGGACCCTTGTCCGGTGATTAGGGATTATATTTCCCATCCAGGGTATTAAAGGGCATTTCCGTGTGGGTACCAGTGACTAAACCAGCTTAGGTAGATCAGTCCACACCAGCAAAGTTTATCTAGGATGACAAAATGCACACTGCAACACTTTTCATTTCAAGATCAAAACCATTCTGCAGAGATGTGGACACACAGGTGAGTGTGTGTGTGTGTGTGTGTGTGTGTGTGTGTATGTGTGTGTACATCCCTGTCTCTGAGCTCAACACTACCCCCTATGTTCCTCTATTAAATGTGGCTTGCATTGCACAGCAATGGCTGGGCTCTGTATCCATAGCAACAGCTGCTGATTACAGGCGGTGGCAGCCAGTCATGGACTGCTGCCCTCATCTGGACATAGAAGGCATTACAAAAACAAAGAAGAGATCTTTCGAACAGAAAGAGATCGTGTGCCACACTGATATCCTCACTAACGTGACACAATTTCAGTGTAAATGGGCTCTTCAGAGCAATTTAGCATTGACTTTAAAAGACTAACATTACAAAAACTATGTGGTTTCTTAGGTTTTTGACATGTCTATTAAGGGAAATCACTTGCAACCAGGGATGTAATTTCCCTCAAAACAGCAAAAACAAACTCAAAATGGTATCATGAACCAAACCCGCTCTTGATCATACCACAAACATGACCTGTACTCGTAGGGGTTTTTTTCAACAGAAAATGCTTCAGAATTTCAAATTTATAGAATTTCAAATTTATAGTATTTGTCTTTAAATCTATGAGCTGCTGCTGAGTGTGAACCTTGAATTAGGCACGTGACCAATGGATATAGTGACTTTGACTCTTGATTCAAACACTCATGTCTATCCTATGTCAGCTGTTCCTTGTTGAGGACTCGATCCCAGACGGTCACTGTTAGGTTACCGGTGCTGCATCACACTGTCTACACGGTTGTGTGTCCTAATGCGGCTCGCCTGTTGACTAAGTTACAGATTGCTTTCATTGATCGTGGTCCTCCACAAAGAGGATTAACTGCAACCCCAGTAGAGGCTGCAGTATTCGTGCTGCAAGCCGACAGCGTATTGAGAGGAGGTCCAGTACGTGAGACCATTTATGGTCCGATCATAAGTGTGTGTGTGTGTGTGTGTATGTGTGTCTTTGTCAGATTTGATGCCTCATGTGTATTCATCCGTGTGTGCGGCTGTTTACCCATTTGTCCATTATTCGCACTACCCGGGCACCGACATAATTTGACAAACATCAGCATCCGCTAACTAAGGACTCCACCACTGTAAACAACCACAACACATCAGTCGCATTATAATTTGTGGCTGCTGAACAGAATACTAGAAGATCTCCACGCTATTAATATTCTTCTGATGAGAACTTGTGAAGGAGAGGATCCATCATCCACTACCCCCAAATCTATACCAAACGCAGACGAGTGGGAGTCCATCACTGCATAAAACACTTAAGGGACAGTTCTCATCCTTTAGTGCTTTTTATCAATCAAGATAGTTTTTGTGTGAGCGGCATAGTTTTGACAAATAATGCGCCCGTAACGCAAGATAATCCACAAACCTTATCGTAAGCATCCCATTTGATTTAGTCCGGTTATACTGGAGATAAGGCTGACGTCTCCACGATGGACATTCTCCAAAGCAAGAGGTACACACCAAAATCCGTCTGGACTGAAAATATGGAACATGCAAACCAAAGGGCCTCTTCAAATGACACCACATTCACTTCTCGTATCAGCCTACGCAGTAATCGTCTGTATAAGTGTACTAGGAGAACTCTCTAATAAAATGAACAAAAGCCATTGCAGAAATAAATGTAATATGTGAGAATTATATGTGAGGGGGGGGTGGGGGGGGGAACGGCACGGGAGAAGGAACAGCCAAGGATGAAAAGAAAAGGACAAATCTGACAGCAAAGGCCTCAGTGTGTGTGTGTGTGTGTGTTTACAGGGAAGACATCTAGACACTGATTAGGGGACGCAGAGACACCGTAAGATTACCTTCACACACTTCAACAGTCGTTTAGCAAAGTGCTTTTCAAACACGACCCAAGAGGCATTTGGGTTAGACATTGAAAATATGCCATCAATACAAACAGGGCTCCTCAGTGAATCTAAAACGAATTTGATTGGAAAGTAGGGTATTTATCTTCTTGATGAAGTATCGAGAAGATAAATACCCTACTTTCAAGATCAAATTCGGATCATTTCAAAACTCAACAAAGTAGACATGAAGGACTTATTCGGGAATTATAACAATTATAGCCGATATATGTCATGCCATATGTGCAAGTTTGTAAACCGTATGATACATTTAATCCTATACAACTTCTGACGCAAACTAAAGTTTGTGTAGTTAGTTTCTTGAATAATTTGTCCCCTCTCTAATCTTGTTGTTATGGGTCTGTATCGTCTTGGTTGAATGCACTTATTTGAAGTCACCTTGGATAAAAGCGTGCGGTAAATAAAAACTAAGTGCCTTGTCCTCAATGAAAAAATGTCTGTTGAAATGCAGACAACTCGTCACTCAAGAATAAAATATCACAAAAGTTAAAAGCAATCTAGAGAGAAGATAGCACACTAAAATAGGACCGCAGATAAAACAAACGTGTCCGTTAGGCCTCTACAGTGCTGAGAGATGCCTTATCATAATACCTCAAGGCCCCTCAACTACCCCCCCCCCCCTTCTCGTTCCATTTCACGGCAAGATAAATGGGCAACTGCTGGGCTGTAATCAGGGGCAGTGTGGCAGTCACCCTACTCCCACTGTGGGTGAACGCTGTGCTGACAGACCGACCGCTGGTCACAGCCGGAAGACGGAGCGCTGCGGAGGGAGGGAGGGACAACAGACGCAACGGGAGGAGACACGGAAACTAAGGACACAGGAGAGGAAGACGGGGGGGAGGGGGTTATGAATAGAGACCAAAGAAGTAGGGGGTGACCAATTGAAGGGAGAGGTGGAGGACGAAATGGGAGGCTTCATAGGAGTGTGGGAAGGGAGGGGGGGGAGGGGTCAACTAGGATGAGCTCGTTAATTCTGCCACTAGGGGGCAGATGTCACTCGTTAAGAGTGACTGGCAGCATGCTCTCCCCCCTACGTGCGTTTACGTTTTAGTCAATACTAAATCGGTTTCCCGAAGCTCAAAACATTGTCTCATGATGTCTTGTTTGGACTGAGCAGCAGTCCAAATCCCAAATATTCAATTAGTCAACATCCAACAATGTTTTTCTCGAGTTATCGTTTCATCAAAAGATTGCATAATCCTAAATATATACACCAAATGTGACTTCTTTATTTCAGCCTCTGGTGATTAATCAGCACTGATCTCAGCCTGAAGCTGACTACTTCATTTTACAGAGTTATCTACTATTTTATGCTGTCCTCATTTTCATCCCAGGTTTTTTTTGTTTCTTATCATCTTATGTAATTTCTTAGTATCCCCTCCCCCTACACACACACACACACACACACACACACACACACACACTCCTTGCATCCTCAAAACAGGCATTTCCTTCCATCGTCCACCCCCCTTGAGCTGCTGTCATCTTCTTCCATCCATCTTTCCATCCCTCCATCCGTCCGTCCGTCTCCATCCTGCCGGGTGAGGGCATGACTAACCCGCTTTCCTGCCCCCGTCACCCCGTTTCACTGCTGACTCAAGACGCGCTCAAGATGCTGTGTGGATGCAAAACTACAGACATGCAGCCGTGTTCATGCGGATGAATACATTCACGCGCTTACAAAAGGGACACTCAAATGCACCACATCTGCTCAGGGATCTAATTTTAGACGCACAACGAAAGCAAACTAGAGTGGAGCATGAACAGAAGGGGAGGAAACTCTGTTAATCATGTCTGACAGAAAAAATGCACGCATCATTTCCGACTGTTCATAATTGTCATCGGGAAGTAACGGGGTATTCTTATTTGTATTCTTAAGTAAGGACGACACTTAGCGACACTTTCAATCCCCATCGGGAGCAGTAACTTTCACGCACAACATTTTCTGTCCCTGACACGGAAGAAACCGACATAAAAAAAGAGAAAATACAAAGCAAAAACATGCGTATGAGTACACACACACACACACACACACACACACACCTCCATTCAAAGCTGTGTGTTCAGGGTTGTGGGCTAATGGGGCAGCAGTCACTGCTGGTTACGTCTACAGTTGTTTCTGGGTCAGCATCAGGCAGCGCTCATCCAGCTCTGCATCTCTTAACGGCTGACTCCAGGCCAGACATGGAGGCAGGCCTAAACACATGCACACACATATCCATGCAGGCCACAGCTGTAGCACCAACTTACAACCAGCAGGGGCAGAAGTACAAATGGTGTACTTGTTATAAAGGAGACATTTACTTCTTAGTATATAAATAAGAAAACAAATGAATACGAACATTAGAAAATGTACCACACCTCAACATTGTAAGGTGTATAAAAGTCCCGTTTATAGGCTGCGTGCACCCAATCACTCTCACACACACACAAACGCACTTAACAAGCGTGGGAAGAGCTTGCGTGTCAGTATGCAGAGGATTTCATGGATATCAATTACTCCACATTGTACCGCTGTCTTTGCATCCATGGCTTGCGAGTGCACATGTCCAGGAGAGGCTGCATGCACGCTTGTGCCGAGTGCCGTGTGTGTGTCACTATTCCTAGTTTGTGAACTGAAGCACCCACATATTCAAACATGATCTATCTGTGGTGTCCTAACACGATGGCGCCCAGTGAACCATGAGAACAGCTTTGGGTGCGAGTCAGAGGGGGGTGATTTTGTGTAGAACTGGGTTGCTTAGCTAGCACACAGTCACCAGCATGTTGTGACGGAGGCGCACGGTGGAGCAGACCCTTGGAGAGAGAGGTTTGCAGCCTTAAACCTACGGCCTACGTCCAAACTGTGTGATGACTCACTGAACACTTAATATTGGTGAGGGTGCCTTTACTTTTTATCTGTAACAGTCAATTTCCATCCATGCCCATGCACTGTTAGTAACTGAAGCAAATGATGGATGATGCTTATGTAATTATTAACATAACGCTTTTGTAAGTTGAAGCAACCCTTTTTTATTTCCCCCTCAAACAAGCATGCATCTTGCCCTCGGGTCTTGGGCCTATAGTTGTGGAAAAATAACGACACCCTGACAACAAAGTAAGAGCAAAGTGCTTCATCTTTCACTCTGACAACTCATACTCAACACAACAAAGGGATAAACACACGGTGAATAAATGCCACCGACCACATGACTGTATGTGTGTGTGTGTGTGTGTGTAGCGCTAGCAGGCGATAATGGAGGTCAAGTCTGAAGCGCTTCTGCCTCCCTCGCTCCCTCTACCGACCTCTCCTAAAGGCACATCACATGGGAATTTCAGTTTGCGTGAGTGAGAAAAGGCGCAGCGAGCCTCACAGAAACGGCTCAGAGCGCCAGACGACGCGTCCACAGCCGCTGTGATTGGTCTGCTAACTACATCCTCCCCGGAGCCTCACATTTCCGGTTTCATAGCATAATACCAGCATTTTTAAAAGGAAGATTTTTAAGGAGAGAGTGAACCGGATTGAAGACCTTTTTGTCGGAAGAAATTTATAAATATGACCACTTATGCAACACTTCATTGGCGCACTATAAGGACGCGCAGATAGCCATGAATTAAAAACGAGTCCGTCAACACGAGACGCTGATGCAGAAACATGCGCCAGCCTTTAAGGTTAGGTACATTTTTTTAAAGCCACCTATTTAAAAATGATTGAGAATCACGTTTAAACACATGAGCCAACCTCACAGTGAAACTTGTGGTGTCAAAGGAATCCCTTAAGACATTCTGGGTGGGCATGACCGATTACTGTGACCGTACAAACCGTCACAGTAACCCATAAGGCACAAGATAGTCAACCTATCTCAACGCTGGTGTGGCGATAAATGTAGTAGCCACAATGCTTCCCACCCACCGTGACTTGTTAAAAGCTTCACAGAGAAAATATAAAAATTCAACCGGAGGTAAAAAGGCAAAGCTAACATCCGTTACGCCGTGTATTATATGCAAGTGCGTTCTTTTCTTTTTTTTTGTCAAACATTCGACCGCGAGAAAGGAAGGAAAATGGAGTTCAACGTCTCAGCTGCAGCTTTCACAAGTGCCAGCCCCGGTTTGAGTTATTTGTCTTTGTGCCTTGCGAGAGGAAAAGATCTCCGCCGGTGGATGTTTCAAAGGCAGGAGAGCTCAGTTGGAGTGGACAAATTACTGTCGTTTGTTAAAGTAAAAAAATAAATGAGCCGAGATTGGGACGTTGACTGCTCTATACTTAAGGGCCACTCCACTGATATTACAAGTGAAGTCAAGCCTTTAAGTTACTCATCACAGGACGTTACTCCTTAGCCTGTGGAAACACTCCCTGATCCCATCCCCGTCACTTCGGTTGGTAAGAGAAAGCCTGCATTACACAGGTGCCAGCAGTTTTGGAGAATACTAGGAACAAAAGGTTACGATATCTCAGACAGCCCTTTTTTTCTTCTTAAATCCATCTCCTGCAAGCCTTCTAACTTTATCCAAATGCACAAGACGGATTTGGAAAGATTGGGAAGGTGAGGGCACATAGAGAGACAGGGAGGATGGGGAGGGACGAGCAAAAGCAGAGGAAGGGGAAAGAGTGCTGAGTGGACAGAAACGCTTTCAAATGCCTTTCATTGACCCAATGAAGCAATCGCTTCCCCCTTTATGGCTGCGCTCCTAGCCCCTATGAACAGAGAGGACTGGTGCCTCCCTCGGACCTTCCATGACAAAATAATGCCATGACAGTGAAGCCCCTAAAAATGAAAATAGATGAAAATAGCAATTGTTCCTTGAGAAGACCGCCGCCCCCCCTGTGAGCTTTATCGTGCTGTAGTTTCATGTTAGCTTCATCTACGGCCCACTTGGTGAGCAGTGAAGGCTGAATCCTCACCATGGAACGGCATGCAAAATGTATTAAAAGTCAATAGCACACAAGGGATTGTGGTCCATTAAAATGGTTAAGCAAAAGAGACTCTCCCCACCTGTCCACCTCAATTTATGACTACTGCCATCATCATCATCATCATCAGGCGTCTGATACGGTCTCCCTCTCTTTAAATATTATTCTAAGCCCTCACTGAACGGACCACAGTGTGGAAATATCTGCATCATTCCTCGTCTTCATGACCCGCTCTCCTCTTTTGTCTGAAGTTTGTGGAATGATGGGAATTCCACATTTTTATTCCCGTCATGGCAGGCGGGTGAGAGGAAGTGGGCTTTGCTGTAAAACCACAAGCTTAATGATGTGTCATCATATTCATATTATTTTTTGCCAAAACACAGTGAAAGGCAGTTTCTTACCTGATGGGGTGATGGAGGAAGAGTCATCATCATCGTCAAGCAACATCAGTAAAGCAGGACCACAGAAGAGAGGAAAAGAAAGGGGGAAAGGTGTTTAGAATTTCGGCTCCGCAAATGACAATGTAGACATGATTAAAAAGTTAATATGCAGACGTTCAAGAGATGTAATGTTCCCCCTTGTTCACCATCTTAGGTTAGTGCGTCAGCATTTTGACATCGGCAATCAGAACAACGACATGCACAGCGGAGAATGATGGGAGTGGCATTGTTTTAGTTACTTTAAACCATCGGACAGGTTCAAATGATGAACGTGGGTTCGAACATCACGCTTAAAACACAAATGCCAACCTCATGTTTGCAATTGTGGTGTCTTGTTAAAAGCTTCACAGAGAAAATAAACAAACTCAACTTGAGGTAAAACGAAGGTCAGTTATGCGTGTATTGATTCTCTGCACCCACAACTCTAAAGACTGATGTGCTGACTCAGACACCTGGCATCTAGGAATTGCTCTCACAGACGAGACATTGACTACGGCTGCTGTCATACGGTGGATCCAGTTCAAAACGTTGGTGCCCAGGTACCATGCTGGGAATGGATCGGGTCCAGTATACATCCAGGACACGGACTAACCCGACATCCCAACATGCACATTTTAGTCATATCCTCTGTACAGCACTTTGGTCAGTGGAAACTGTTTTAAATGTGCTTTTTAAATAAATTTACTTACTTACTTATAATGGCTATTATCTATAAAAAGTTGTAAATCTGATTTTTGGTGAAAGTATTTTCTTGATTCTTGTTCTTTGAGTTTGTATTTCTATGGTTGAAATGCACTTATTGCAAGTTGCTTTGGATAAAAGCGTCAGCTAAATGACATGTAATGTAATACGAGACACAAACCACCAAGGGGTTCCACACTGAGCACGATTTAATATACTCTGAATAGGTGGCGTGGGCTCATGGTGTTGACGTTGGCGCTCATGCTGAGTCCGGTGCACAGACATCAGCCTTAGCGTTAACTCTGACAATGTGCGAGAGGCGGACCGAGAGCCAACATTACACAGAGCTGAAGCTGCGCAGGCTCACGCACGTGTTTGCCTCAGATGGGCAAACGGGGAGGCAGAACAGTGTTCTCAACTGAAAAATACCCACCAGCTCTAATTAAACACAGCAGCACACGCTGGGACACGCACACGTGTGGACAAAGTCACATGGCAAGGATGGAGAAAAAAAAAAAAAAACATAGATGGCATGGAAGTGTTGAGTTGCACAGAGTAGAAGCATTACACAGGCAACTGTCAGCTGTAAGACCAAACAACAAAGCAGCTCGTCCTTCCTCTCAAGCCTGAAGTGAAATTATTCCCAGAATCACTGAGGTGTCAAGGTGGTAATTATTTTAACCCAACGGATGTGCTTCCGTTTTCCCCTTTGTAGCGGAGGTGGTACACCTTGTCTGAATAAAAGTAGTTACTTTGTGTTCATTAGCATCCAGAACAATGAGCTTCAATACACTAAAGATCTCAAAAGGAGCTGAGGAACTGTGAGCTTAAGTCAGGATTCTGCTGTCTTTGGGTACGTCACAATTTCACGTAATACATCAATAACTGCCGCTTTAACTATTTGCAGTATGATTTATTTTGACAGCCGTGTGAGCGAGGTGTCCGTAAGTATCCGTGGCAACAGTAAAGACCATTCTGTGTACCAGTTTGGTCATGCCGCCCTCCTGAACTGAGCTCAGTGGGAACCTGGAGAAGGTCGACAGAGAGATGATTCCACAGAGGAAGCAGGAGCCGACTAAAGGGCTCCCCGACCCCAGGACCTGGGCGTGGATTGGTTGACAAACGCTGCCGCAAAAGAGTGACAGTTGTTACAAAGACTCAACGAGGCAACGCGTTATCCTTTTGGTGGGGTTTGGTGGGTTTGCTGAACAACAGACAGCCGAGACCTCTCACGAATCCAACCAAGCGAGAAAGAAAACGCCTCAACGGAAGTGAAACATCTGGTGCGAAGGTTGCAGTCTTGTTGATGAGTAGGGTAACGAGTGTTTGAGAGTGAATGCTTGTTAATGCTTCATATTTTTCTAAACCGGGGCGTGCGTGCCATTTTTCCGCCTACTCAGGAACTGTACCCTCATTAATCATTGCCTCGGAAGGTGGAGCGCCAATCCTCTGGCAACTGTGGGTGCAGGTGAAGCCCAGATGATGACGCTGACTTGTAATGGGAGGGATGGAAATCAAGAGGGACGAGCGAGAAAAAGGAGCAGACATGAGGAGAGTGTGTGTGGCGGGGGGAGGGAGGGGGACAGCGATGGGCTCATCTAGAGGATTAATCAAATAGACAGCGAGAGGGAGAAGGGAGAGTGGAAAAGATAACCGGGAACTCAAAAGGTCAATTTTGAGACTGTCGGCTGTCAGACCGAGGCGCTACAACTATCAGACTACAGGTAAAACACCGGCCTCTCTCAAACACACACACACACACACTCAGCTTCTGCCTTAGTTTTTCTGTCTTGCTGTTTTAGCTAAAAATGTGGTTATGAGAAGTTGTGTGGAAAGCAGTGTTTAAAGTGTGTGTGTGCGTGAGAAAGGGAGACAGCAGTACTCTGCCGTTAGCACTGGTGTCAGCTCCAGCTGCAGGCTGACAGGGCCGCGGCGGGGTGAGGGGTCAGTGCCTGCATCCCAGCACCTGACACTTAATAATATGTAAATTTGGAAGGCTTAATCAAATTCCCCCCCAAAAAACGTTATATTTTCATGTAGTACGAGTCATTCTAAATTGGCGCCCTGATAACACTGTATTGCTTCCGAGGGCAGGGGTGTTTCCTAGCAACTGAATTGCACATTAGAAGAAGACTTCTCTATAGAACTGAGAGGAATGGAATTAAGAGGTGGAAGACAGCACAGTTCTCCGAGGCCAAAAAGGGAACGCTCAGACAAGCAAAGACCTGCAAGGTCATCTCACTGCAGGTGTCACTCTGCATGGCTCCATAACACTTTCTGCCCACAGTAACATGTGGTTGGGGGTCCATCGTGCTGTGGGCTCTGTGGGTAGTGCAGGAACTGGGAATCTAGTTAACGTTGGTTTCAACTCAGTACCAGCCAATTCCTAACAACGTCCATCATAACAAAGCCGAAGGAAGTTGGGTGTTCGAGAGGGACGACCGGAAACATTACTCCAATCCACTGGGCCTTTATGCACAGGAACAACTACAGTGTTCTGGAAAGGCCGCCACTGTCCCCAGAGACTTGAACGTAATAGCACATCTATGGGATGACTGGAAGCGGGCTGTCCACGCTAGGCGCACATACTGGAGTTGTATTGTAACGAAGAATGGTCCAAAAATATACGCTCATCAGAGGCTATAAGAAGCGACTACAGGCCGTTCTTTTTGCAAAGGGAGGCTCTAGGAAAACATTGATGTGATGCATCTGGCATATTTTCTATTCATAAAATAAACATTATTTCACTGCTAAAACATCACGGTCTATGAAGTATTATGACAAAGAAGTTCCTGATGGACATGTTCAGAATGGACATGTAGTAACATGGTGGAAAGTACACCTAACACTGTTCACAAGAAACAAAACAAAAGTAGATTGGATGATGACCTCAAGGATATTGGGTGAGGAACGAGAGGAGAAGGAATGCAGAAAGGACATGACTCAGAGCAGGGGGGGGGGGGAGAGATGGAGAATGTCAGGAAACGAGGGACGCAGGAGAGGAGAGTTCAATGTGTTGGTTTTTTTTTTCCTTTACCAGCCTACATTTGCCCTTTGCCCCCTCCTGGTGCCTTTGATGGGCAGAGCAGAGATAAGGGGACCAGAGTGGAAGCGGTGCGGAGAGGGTGGGGGAAAGAAAAGACAGATCCATCTGTCCCCCAATAAGATCCTTGCCGTGCACTCAGTGAGCGAGACGGGAGGGGGGGGGGGGGTGTAGAGAAACTAGGACGGCCTGTCTGGACTTCTTCCACTACGGCAATCACATCATAAGCTCTATCAGATGTAGACGCTCACTCAGGAGAAAGTCCCTTTACAAAGTTCATATTGAAAACAAATGATTTTTCAAATGTAAAGTTCTACAGAACTTCTTTTCTGTAGAAATCTTTCGATCAAGTACAATTAAGAGCGAGTTAATTAGTTGTCCATTTATATGCAAATAAGCTTAACCCGGTGACAGCTCATTGAAAGGGGCGAATGCAGCGAGGTGTAGCTAACCCCTGAATCCACCAGAGGACCAGTGGAGGAGATGGCGGTGTGAGTGATGGAAGGTGAGGCAGAGTGTCATGGGGGTGAGGCAGAGTGTCATGGGGGTGAGGCGGCGGCCGGCAGAAAGAACAGAAGGTCTCCTCCGGTGCTCCCATAAATCAACAAAGAAGAGGTTAACGCGCAAAGCATCAAGTATGCGGCCAATAAAGTGAGCATTAGTGAGTACTTGTCATTTCGCTGACGCCAAAAGAGACTTACATTGCATATTAAGCAAGTTTAAATAACTTACTTGAATACATTTTATTTGCAAATCCAAAAAGGATTGATGGTGCATTCAGCTCATTTTACTCACTTGGAAACATGGGACCCGTTGGCTACCAACTTAACATGACTCACCAAACGCAGATGGTTAGCAGGTAAGAAACACACACACCTTATGGTGTCACATACTGGGCTTCCAGCATTGTTTCAAAAACCCTCATTCAAGTCAAATAGTTATTTAAACAAAAAGCGGCAGATATCAAACCATGAACATAGAACTGAATGAACCTTTCTGTGGATGCCGGTAACATGAGCAACCTCCCTAACCATCACAGTAGTTCTTTTTATTGAGACACACTGAGGACTCAATCATTTCCCAGCATGCAATCCGCCATTACGGCTATCCAGAGCAGAAGTCAATAGCAGCACTAAACAGTGGAAGCGTGCAGGGGATTCAGAGGGGAAATCGCGCCTGATGACATAAATGCAGGAAAAGCAAACACTGAGAGGGAGCGGATAAAATTAATGATTCGAGTTCGAGTCCCCCGGGGGGTGAATGTGTGCGTGTGTGTGTAGCTCAGACCTTCTGCAGCTCTCATTCGTGCATGCGTCCAGACGACAGAGGGAAGAGGCACTCTGAGGCAAGTTCACGCAACGGCGGAGACGAAGCGAGAGAGAGCCGTGCACCAACAATTAGTCGACTTCATACCCTTCCTCTCAACACCGATAATACTCACCGCCTGTACGTCACCCTTCCTACTCACCCTGCAGGGGAGTCTGTACGTAAGGCTGCTGCCAACGATGGACAGACGTCGGGTAGCGTTGGCAGCTTGCAACATGCGCTTTAATACTTCCTACTGGTTCTACAATCTGTGGTGAAAAGTGTGCCCTGTCTGAGCTATGGGACGACTACTGAGACCACGAAAAATGATCATTAGAGGGATAAGAAAAGCACTACAGTGCAATAGTTTTGGGGATTCAAATGAAAAGGCAGAGTGGGATATTTGTTTGAGTTTGTTTCACTCACAAACACTGGATGAAGAGGGGGAATGAGTCAAAGCCCGGTCGGTCCCTCGGCAGTCAAATTGACGGCCAAAGACAACCCCTCACAGGTACCAGAAAATTCACATTTCATTGCTCAAACAGTGACTCAACCGCCATTAAAAACCAATTTGGTCGTTCGATGACCACTGAGCTGTAACCTCGTAACGTGTCTGCGATGACGTAAATTAATACTTGAACTGGCAGCAATTTGGACCGGCAGTATTTAATGGCCCGCAGCAGCAGCAGCTCACTAACTCCTTTGGTTTGTGGGACTCCGCTGGGATTCTTGTGATTCATTAGACATCAGCGAGGTGCACTGCCCGTGCCTCCTCCCATCCTCCCAAACCTCTCCTGGTTTTCTCTTTTGAAATGAGGGAGGGCAGGATGGCTGTGTTGTTGGGAGGAGGGAGCTAAACACAAACTGTTCAGAAGGTCAAATCGTCTGCCCGACCTACTTCGGCAGACGGTTCGTTGTCACAGAAGAGTAGAGCCCTGTTCTGGTGCGAGGCGGTTTTACTGGCTGATCCTCTGCGAGTAGTAGAGGCTTGACCCCGGTGAGTGCGGGTCCAAGATGATTTTCTCCAGGTTTTTTGGGGAAGGTTTATTAAAAGGCTTATTTAAAAAAAACATGCGGATGGACTTGGGAGGGATTCTGGGTAAAGGAGCCGCTGTTAATATACAGCACGGCACACTGATCCCGTACGCTGTAAACTACACGCTTAATCGCAGTGATAAATGGCTGTAATGAAGGGGAATGGTTTAACAACAAATGAATGGTGCCAAGTACGAGACACCAAAAAAAGGAGTTTTCCCCGCACGCCTGAAAGGTTGGAGCATGTGGTCAGAATTTCAATTGCCTGCTTTTTGTCCAGGGTTTCTTTAATAATTGAAATAGCATTTTCATCCACCGCTGGCCAAAAGTTAAGAAAAACATGAATTCAAGCTAAACTAAATAAAGTCCATCATTTTTCTTAAGTGCTTCCAGCATGAGAAACTGATGTGGTACCACATAATAATCTATGGTAATAAAACCTGGGGTTCTGCATTGTCCAACAGTGCTCCACTCCAAAGAAAACGGCACTCCACAAGCTTTAATGCGACTCATCACTCAGTGCAAACCATGCTAGGCTATCGGCCTCATGCTTGGCTAGCAGATCAATGCTAACAATGTAGTTGCGGGGCCTCGATGAGGTAAAGAGGGCATCAGCGACCGTAAAATGATGCTAGACCCAACATATGTGCAGTGTGGGGGAAAAAAAAAAATCAACGACTAAAGGCATTGAATAAAAGAGAAGGAGAAATCCCATTGTTCACTCTGAGAATGCACGCGAGTGGACTCCGTCTAATGGCATTTGAACTGGCTGAACGGAATTGGCTTACTGCATACTGAAATAGTCGCCATTCCTCTCCCTATGGAGCCTCGCCAATGCTTGACCAATGAAAAGCGTCCGTTGGCTCTTTGAGGGTGGAGCCATTCCAAGCATTACACTGCCACAGGCTGGCTGTGATGTTGTGAAGGAACGGATGCTGGACCATCCATCTCCGACAAATGTTACGTTATCACGTCCTATCAAACTCAGAACAAGACTATCAACAGGCGAACGCGGCCATCGTTTGCAATTAAGGAAACAATAATGACGACGACTGTGATGAAGCTCTCCGCTATGCGGCCGGTGCCGGAGGAATCGGTCTCCTGGTAACCTCCATTTGATTGGACACTTTAATCAAAGAGGACCAATCTTATTATGCAACAGAGCAGATGAGAACACACTTTTGAATTAACTTGCAACATTCCGCCGGTGTCCGCAGAGGCGCCTCGCGAAGCGGGAAGGAGAAGGAGGTTACTGCGCCTCGGACACAGTTTTTCCTTCAGGGTCAGTCCCGGTTCCCTTTGCTGCTCACTTTCTCCCTTTCCTCATCACCTTGACCAGCCCACCTCAGCATTTGGATGAGCGGCAGCCTGACAGAAATGTAAGTTGCATCTCCCGTGGAGCACAGAACCGTGCTGCCATTATTGCAAAGCTTTTGGGCGTTGGTGTTACCAAACACCTCAAGTTGCCTGGAACACTCTGCAGAGATCAAATGGTGACTGGTTAAAAGGCTGAGAGCTGGGCAGGTAACAAAGTTGTCTTTGATTTCAGCCCTCCATGGCGGGAGGAAAGAGATTTGTGAAGTTCAGTGGGAAATCAATGCAGGGTGAGTGCTACGTTGCAACATTTCTCCCTCTGACGTCTCACTGTGGACATGTTCATAAAGCACAAACAGGAGTATGAGTGGCAGAGAAAGGGAAGAGGAATGCACAGAAAAACAATTGCTCATTTGATGGGTGGCAGCTAACTAATCAAAGCGTCATGGCAACATAGTTGTGTAGAGTGCTACTTTAGTGACCCATTACACACAGCCTTGTTATTCTGTCTGAAATAGTGTTTTCTTCCGCCATAGCCCAACAAGAACAAAAAATAAAAAGCAGACAGACGCATAGAATTGAAAGCTATTTACTTCAAATTGCGTTAACGAGCTATGAACAAATCACAACACTAACTGTTCCTTAATGGTGTGACAAGCTGCTTCCCTGTCTGCCAACCTCAAGGATGTCCAAACACGAGCCTGCTGATCTTACTCCAAACTCTTTGGCAGTGCGTTTGTGGGCCCAGAAGTTAACCTGCTAGTAATACATTCCTTGCACTATGCTGTCTTGACCATTGTCGAACTGTCTGTTGCAAAGTCAAATTCCTTGTAGGTCTGACATATTATGGTAATGAATGTTTCCTGCTGCTGAGCGCATAGTTCTCTCTCTCTCTCTCTCTCTCTCTCTCTCTCTCTCTCTCTCTCTCTCTCTCTCTCTCTCTCTCTCTCTCTCTCTCTCTCTCTCTCTATTCCCATGACATTTCTGTTCCCGCTAATTACATCTTGGAAGAATGGTTCATTCTGCTACTGTTCCTATTTAGCAGCACTACAAATAACGCACATTAGGAACAAACACATAAAACTCACTGACCTTAAAATTGCAGACAAGACATAATGTTGTGTATTCCAATGTAAAGGCTGTGCAATGCTCCTCTAGTGAAATGGGTGGAAGTTAAATATCTCATTCTCAACCGTGGTTCTTTGTGGCTTTGCAATTACACGCTTGGGCACAATTCCACGTACGGGACGCTTTGCCACAACGGCAACACCGACTTCACAGACAGCTGTAGTCGTAGAGTTGATTTGGCTGTTCACTGAATATAAATGTATAAATGTGTGTGTGTGTGTGTGTGTGTGCAGCATGCGGTGGCCCCCGGCCGCCGAGCTCCCCATGTCATCATTGGATGCATCCAATTCCCTTCCGTAGGAAGCATTAACTTCAAGTTGATGCACATTGCAAACAATCAACCTCGGTAATGACCTCATCTCTTTCTGCATTACATCAGCCCCCATTTGAGCTCCTAAAACGGTAATCACGTCACCATCAAGCAAAGAGGAGTGGGATCAATTACTGTATCATCTTACGGCGGCTTTATACATGCTGGCGGTGACCTCGGCCTGACCTCGGCCTGACCGAATGCCCAGAGCTGCAGCCAAAGGACAGCTGGAATAATAAGCCACCGCACGGGAAAAGAGCGCGTGACGGAGGCTTCAATAGGTGTAGATTTTTTTTTTAAATTATTTATCCAGAAGTGTTTCACGGCGTAATTCACTGCAGTTCAGAAGACTGGAGAAGGACATCTCTGAAATTGACGGTCCCCCCCCCTTTTTCTCTTCATGTACTCCAGTCACTAGACTCAAGCAGCACATGCTGCTGCAGCTAGCAGCTGGAGCGCAGTTAAGCACAGCCAGAAAGAAGCGCTTCCAACTGTTAACTTCCTAGGTGTAGCAATTTAGCGTTAAACAACTCTTTCAGGCACTTCTGACTTTTATATCGGTTAAAACGAACTTCACTGCTTGTGTGGAAAGGGCGGGGAAAGTTTTAGGACCTGAGGTTTTAGATTAGGTGTATTGAAGTGTGCCGATTGAATGTGATTTACATTGAAAAATGTAAATAGCTGATGATTCACAGATGTCTTCTTCTCAACGGAAGCCCACAAGGAAAATCCCCCCTGACAGATGTGTAGCTTGTACAGCGATTGGCCGCCATGTCAAACTAAGAGCCAGCATTAGAACTAGAAAAAAAATCACCACTCTTGCCATAGACACCTGTAGCAATATTTTCTCTACTTTTGAGCACTCACATAGCCCTCCTCAACAACTGCATCAAGTTCAGCAATAGAGCCCTCATAAAGAAACCCGTACTGGGGGCCTGTATTTCTGAAACGTTACGTCATGATTTGAGTAATAATCGGTGAGGTTTTGCAGGGTTGTGTTGGCGCTGGCACGATGCAAAGCAGCATAAGCAGCCAGAGATAAGCATTCCCTACCTTTAACCAGCTACTAAAAACAGCCGGCCTGCTCAGCAAGTTTATTGTGACTGAACAGATAGGGGACACTTGCTGGTGCCCGGGAATGCGTACGACCATCCACGCACATCAACACGCGTGCTTTTTTTGTCACAGTGCTCCAGCGGGGAAGGCCGTGAGCGTGATCCGATCACTGCCGCCTTTAAATGAGTCGAACCACCGGGACCAGGGTGGGGCGGGGCGTCGGCACGCTGACGCGTAGAGGAGAGCTGATACTTCGCAGCTGAACAAAAATACCAACAGTGTTCCTTCAGGATGCCATCTTTGTTACGTTGTGTCAGAGGGTCGGGAACATGCCCTTACTTTGAAAATGGAAGTGGTGGGCTGGGATCCCAGCGCACATCTGTTGTTTGGACAGATATTTTTTTGGACGGCTGTTTTTTCCCCCCAGAGTTGGGACGAGTGGGAGGGGGGATAAGGAGGCCTCGAGTTGCTCTCCATGTGCCCCAAGAGTAGATGTGATGAAAGATCAAAGAATACGCAGATTTGGGAATTGAACATGTGAAGGTTGAAACCGATGCGGGGGCCGTGCAGCATGGAGGTAGAAACTGGCCGCATGAGAGAATGATGACATCAGACCACCCACAATGCAACTGAGCAGGTCCAGCCGCATTCGCAGCATTCAGGGAGTGCGTCTCTCTGCGTTTGCACGCACACACACACACACACACACACACACACACACACACACACACACACACACACACACACACACACACACACACACCCCTTCTTCTTCTTCAGCCTACTTCATTTCACTCTGCCATAGTATAAAACACAGTACACTATGGCCTAACCTGATTTGGTGTCAGGCATGAACAAACTGTAGTTTATGAAATAGAATATAAATAAAAAGTTGGCTTATTCTACATTCAAGTTGTTTGATGACAAAACTTTTTAGACCGAGAAAGGACCAATAGGGAAAAAAACAAGGGTAGATAAAGGAGAGAAAGATTATGCATAGAAAAGTGTCAGATGAGACAAACACACACAAAGCCGCCATCTGCCTGCCGCATTGGTCGCGTATTGTGTTGTGTCCTCCAATAACCTCCCTCTCTAATTAAGCGGCGAGATGGAGCCCGGTGGAGCGGCCAGTTAATCCGCCCATCCGTCACACGTAGAACAACACAGCAGAACCGATCAGTGAGGCGCATCACAGAGCCACAACAGGGCTTAGCCTCAGGAGCTCTCAATCCACCAAAGTGCGTAACAGCCAAGTGGCCGTGCCATTACACGGCCATGATTGGAAAGAAGCGGGAATCCACAGAAATTGTCAACGGTATTTAGGCACAAAGGGGTTTTAAACGCCCAGGTGACGTGGCCTAAGGAACCACCTTTCTGCAGACATAGCCAGAGCATTTCCTGTGCTGTTCGGCTGCTCCTTTTGTGAGCTAGAGTAGCATTATTGCTAAATCAACACAATGATGATTGACTCATTTGCATGAATGATCACTCTGGATAACTCCTACTGACCCAATTCAACCTTTCGATCCGTCCGGAGGGATATCTTAACAGTATAAACCATATGACTTGGGACACATGTTGACATTCATTCATGCCACATCCTCCTGAGGTGGGAAATGAACCCAGTCAGCTGATACTAGGTGTTTCTAGCCTAGCGACTCGCTAACAGAGTCCCTGTTGTATTACTGGCTGACTGCGGGCAGAACCGGGCCCCGGGTTGGGGGGCGGTGGAGGAATGCGAGGCACATGGTTGTGATTAAAACGGGGGCGACAGAGCACAGCGTTTACATTAGCCTGCTGCCTGAGGGGCTGAGCCGCTTTATGGAGGACTGTGCACCGTGACTGGCACAGTCTGCCAGGCTCGCAGTGTAAAGTTGAAAAATGGACCGTCTGCTATATTGAGTGAGTTTGGCATCACCACTTTATGTCAGTGTGACAAAAGTGTCGGGGGAGAAGAGTTGACAGCACTCAGGACGATTTGCAAGAGATGGCGGGAAGCTGGGCACACGGTTAGGCTCAAAACAAATGGATTAGAGCTCTTCTTTATAACGTATTACGAGTAAGCAATGCATGCTCTCTACGGCAATGTGTGCAGACGAAGAATGGTGGTTCAAAGCCATATGTAAATCAAACAAATGAACAACCATTTTGATTATTAATTTTTTGGAGGGAGAGAGAGAGATGGGTGAGGAAGGTTTGTTCTAGAGTGTTTACACTCCTGTCAGAGCGACGCAGTCATTAATACAACAAAGCACCAGCATCCGACACAATTGAGCATTCAGCATATCCATCACACACGTGCACCGTACAGTACATCCTCAACCAGCAGCCCGCCATCTGTTTTGTGATGAAGTTTTACTTTGTTGTTTTCCAGAGTTTTCTGTAAATGAGCCACAGCCATGTATACTTCAGTGATTCAGCGTTGTTTGCCTCGTCATTTTCAGGCTCGTTGCATGGTGGGTAATGTAGGCCCTCAGGTTTCAAAATGGGATTTACGCTCTCAGGCTTCATAGAATAAAATTAGCCACTGCTGTTCATTTTATTCTTCTGAACCCCGATCATAGCAGCTACCTCTCCAGCTGTTTTTTTCACACAGTAAAGCTTACGGAAGGGTAGGTACATATTAAAATCATTGAAGCAAATCCAATTTAGACGTTTGACAGCTCTGAATTTAGAAGAAGACCCCACGTCACAGCGGTCTCTCATGGTTATGTACAGTCTCATTGTCCCCAGTGAAGGCACCAAAGTGCAGCCCCACGCTAAATCACTCATACTCATATACACTCCACCCATCCGTCATTAGCATACTGCCTCCACCCCACAAAGCGGCCTGCCGATTGAAAGGCATGGTGCAATTTGGGAGGGAAAGAATGCAGCACACCTCTGCCCGAAACCGGAAACGAGAGTGATTTGTGGCTGCTCGTTATTGGCACAGTCCACTTTGGGCGGCTAGACAGCGGGACTGGTGGGCCACGTCCATTCCTCCTGACATGAAAGATGGAGGTAATATCTGTTGCCTTCTGTTGCAGGATCCCGACAGCTTAATGATTCACCCGGCAATGTTGGACAAACACACACACTCACAAAGACACAAACATCTGATATAAACCACCCCATCCAGCTCTACATTGCTACTGTCAAATATAATCCGTATGACAAATTTAGTGAGGGATTTTATAGTACCATTTCTGCCTCCATGAATTTCACCTCCGCTGTAAAGATACATCACTTTCTTACCCCGGTCGGAAAAAACATACAACACCGCCTCAAAGCTCCGCCCCCATTATCAACCCATCCATGGCCTTTGACCTTGTTCTCATTCATGGTTCACCTGCTGCGTGTCGGAGAGACGGCAGCATCAGAGCAGTGTCAACACAGCCACTGTTTAGTGTGGGAAGGCAAAGAAAGGCAGGCACCCATAGGCCCGATGGGAGGGGCCGGGAGGTGACACTGACCCAGGACAAAGTGGCCCATGCCAGGGGCCCATGCCAGGGGCAAATGCCAGGCGGTCGTGGAGGGGAGAGAGGGGCTAGAGGGAGGGTTTAAGATGGACAGGATTGAAGCGGGCGAGCAACCGGTGGTATTCGACCGGGTCTCCGCTCGTGTGATGTAATGAGGATTCCTGGAAATATGGGCTTGAGGGAAAAGGATGGAGGACAGGAGGAGGTGACTGAACAGAGAGAGAGAGCAGAGAGAATGAGGGAGATCTGAGGGAGCCAACCACCACCGCCCACATTTTACAACTCCACAAATTCTTCTGCTTAATCAGCAAAGGAGCGTGGATAAAAATACATATATTAATAAACAGAGTCAAGTTGACTACATGATCTTGTCAGCTTGCAGTTGGAGCAGCTGGAAAAATACAGATTTGCCAGGTGCACAGCTCATCAAATTCAACACATCGACAGTACATTTCTCCATCTGTTAAAGCGGAGCATATCTGTCAGCAACGAATCACATTTCTAAAGAAAAGAAAACAAGCTTCAGCCAACTATCGGACAAGGTCACATCCTACGACGCCATCGGACCCACGTCGTCCTCTGACCGCTTTCATTCCACTACACACAGAGTGAAGACTAATGCTGTGGTGCCGAGAGCTTTACCACCGCCTGGTAGATGGAAATGTCTCCTTGTACAGCTGGATGTTAGCAGGGCAGAAAGATGTGAGAGCAACGAACCAGATGAGCAGGTATACGCACACACACACACACAGACACACACACTGATCCAGGCTGCTCCTGTGTCTGCTCCAATTCATCGTTGTGTCAGACAGAGGAGTGATGTGTGCGTTCGCCTTGTAGCCGCCAAAAAAAGAGTAAATTGGAGTTAAGCCAGACTCACAGTTTGGATGGGTGCGACCCCCCCGACCTCCCTCCTGCGCTGAATGCCCACATCATGAAACTTCATAATCAGAAGTTGGTGACATTTTCTTGCAGCGGTCACCAGCTCTACAAACCAGGACCGTCTAGAAACAATATATAATCTTATCAATATCGCACAGTTACACCGGTCAAATCAGCAGACGTAAAAAAAAATGCGTGTTAATCAGATGTGTTAATAAAAAGAATATTGCCTCAGGTTTTCGGCACCTCGACTGGGACTGAATGCAAATCCATAGCTTACTCATATCCAACAAGATTCAATAGTAGAATAAAAATGTAGAGCCGCTATCTTTAGAACAACAATATAAAGTCCCATTTGTGACCCCGTTTGTGCCTTTTGGCACACAACGAAGAGTAAAGAGCTGTATTTAGACCACAAGCACACACACACACACACACACACACACACACACACACACACACACACACGGCCTACGGTCAAGAGTCTGGATACTCAGAACAAAGCAACGCATTTTATTCTCTCTTCTACAATGCGGAGCAAAGCTGTGACATCATTTGTTTAAAACTGCATTCAAATGGAACTACCTTCCCAGCAGCAATTTTCCTGTGGAAACATGAATGCCACTTTCCCAGACTTCCCTCCTGCTGTGCTACTCTCTAAAGTAAACTCTGAAGTAAAGCTAATTTGCAATGCGCACACACACATTTAAAATGTAGATGTGTAATATCGTCAGTAGCAATTACACTTCAGTGCTACAACTAATAAATATTCCCACATGTGTTATGACTGAAGGACTCCATCAGTTACTTTGACATGCTAAGCCCATGACCTGCTGTGCTGCGTGCCATAGATTAGTAGAAACTGGGAATGAGGAGCAGCCTGCCCACATCTTTTGTGAGGGCAAAGGTGCAGCAGAGCTCTGTCTATTTACAACTAAGTAAGAAGGTTGTATTCCATTACTATGACTGCTGTATTGAATATAAGGGCATTGCCATCCTAGAATCGTTATTAATGTCAATGTTAACTTAGTTAAACTGTGGATAAAATCTGATCTGCGATTTATCTCCTAATATCTCCCATATTCATTTAAATAATTTTGTATTTCAAATTCATCTTCTACAAAAAAACCACAAGTATCCAGCTCACTTTAATGACTGGCTCAACTCCAAACAGATGTGCAGCACAATGCTTTTGTACCTCTCAGTCTGACACCAGGAATGCAGTCGGTCCGGCTGAGGACGGATAAACAAAGTTATCTAGCTGCAACTTCATGAGACTAAAAGCTGCTCCTCTCTCCTCACTGCTGTTTATCTACGGCTTTTCAAGTATGCGTGTGTGTGTGTTTTATCTAGTAACCAGCCAAGCCCCTGGAGTTGACCGGCGCCTTGGGATTTAGGACCCCGTCGCTGTGACAACCAAAAGGTCACCGGACACCAATCACCTCAGACATCACGTTTACACTGAGATCAAGTGAGGAGATGAGGGCTGAGGCTCGGGAGCGCCAAGAGCAGCAAAGGGGAAACAGGCCAGACAGTGGAGAGCTAATCGGTCTCTTTCACTGAGGACTCCGATTTCGGACGGCAGAAACTGAGGGCAAGAGAAATCACATGACGACGCCACAGAGGTTTTTCACTGGCTCCGGGTGAATTTGCCTTTACCAGTGTGGCGGGGGAGGGGGAGGGAAAACTGCAACGTAAGCAGGTGCGCCCACGACGGCAGCCTCTGAACTCTCGTCCACACCCCGCCCTCGGGATGCTCCGCCCAAACGCACCTGCTGACAGGTGGAGCGCCGCGTTAAGTCGTAGTTTCACCCCGACCTGTCCGACTGGATCGGCGGGCGACGCGTTCCTGCGCCGCTCTCTGACGGCAGAGCGGAGACACGGCGGACGAACGGCCCCGACTGGCTCTCTGGGATTCCAACCATTCCTACCGAAAGGACAATGACCCGATAAACACGGACTTACTGGGTGGGGTCTTCCTGCTGCTGGTTACCAGTGTGTCCTTTGGAAGATTAAATGGACAATGTGGGAGTTCACTTCCTTGACGGTACAGGGGAAATATCTGTAGAGGAGAAGAGTGTCGCTAGCAAACACCAGCTTGCCATTGAGTTAGTTAGCTGTTTTTTTTAATCTTGTAGCCCATAACAATGCAGAATACAACCTAAGCAGTTTGGTTTAGAATACAGCCGTGGATGTACAAGAAACGCTCACTGGATCACTTTATGGGTCTTTTATCTTGAATTTCTATGTAGTTTTATAGGCCTTTACTTCAATACTTTATGGCTATTGGGGATGAAGACATGGGTAATCCAGTTAAATTAAAGCCATGTGTACCATGTCTGATGTGGCCAAGTTACCGAGAAAAAAGAACAACCAAAATAGCTGTTATAAAAAGGATAATATATGTTTATAAATGGTCCATGCTGATAGAGATACCTATCCATATAGATTGTCAGAGAGAGACAGACAAAGAGGGAGATCTGTGAATGACAAACAGTGCCACAATCTTTTCTTTAAATCACTGAGTACCAATTATCAGTTGAATTTTTTTTTTTTAACGCAAGAATATCAGTAATATCCTCACAATTTCAGAACCAGTTTGAGTTTGCATGATGCCAGACACAGAAATAGATCAATAAAGTTATATCCTATGTTGATCATTTCACTGCGACAATGCAGGGAGAAACAAACGCCATGGCAACTTTGCCTTCTAATGTTCTGAAGAAATGAAGCAGCCATCGACCAATGAGATTCATCGTCTCAATGGGAGAGAAGGGGAGGTCAGACTTAAATAACAATGCAAACAAAACACCAGTCATTTCATTATTTCCAGACAAAGAAACGCTTGGCAGTCCTCGGGACTGGTGGTGTCATCAGTTGACGTTTTATCAATCCGCATTTGATTTAAACATCTGCCTCTGGGGAACACAGACTTCTGGCCAACTCTGATGCGTTAAAGAAATGTTTTTGTGGACGTGCACTGTACCGTATCAAATAAACCAATAATACATTTTTAAAAAGTGTCATTATGTCATTATCACATCCCGAACGCTCCCTTACGAAGCGGGAAACATCTGGAGCACCTTTCCACATCTACCAGAACAAAGAGCTTGGGACAAAGGCAAAGTGCCACACAGGATTTGGAGTGGGAGCCATGGAGAGTTGACAGAGTCAAAAATGAATCGAAAGCAAAGCAGAGCAACAAAAAAAGCCCCTACGAGAGGAGACACAGACTCAACCGCCGGGCTCAGTAACGCTGAAAGATTCCTCCCCTTATTAAGGCCGTACCCATTCCAGTTCTCCAGCTGCTTTCTGTGATAACAATGTTTAACAGTATGAAGTGCAGGCAGCGACTCGGCTTTACACGAAAACTCACCCTCCTGACAACAGTAGCTCCAGCTGCGAGGAGACTTCCAAAAAAAAAAGAAGAAAGAAAACGGCTACAGAGAGCACCGCTTGTCCACTGTGACTCAGCAAGCAACTAGGCCACAATCCAGTTTCAAGTGTCCCCTTATCAGCCCATTTACATCAAGAAGAATAGAAATCAAGCGGCCCTGAAGAGAAACAGCGCGTCTGTGAGCACTTGGATCCTAAAGAGCCCCGCAGGGAAATTAGATTTCTTGTCTAATTTATGAGCTCTGGAGCCCAGCAGGAGCCCGAGGTCTTGGAGGGACGTCTGCGTACGACAGCAATCTTCTGCTGGTTCTTCAAATGGTTGACTCTCACTGTAGAGAACCGCTTTGTGCTCTACTTCACCGGCACAGGGGCCGCCGATCAGTCACTAGTGCGTGGAAACACAAAAATATGTATATGGGATTGTTTTGACCCTTTGTAAAGCATGATTGATGTACTTGTACACACACACCGACACCCAATCCAGCATTTTGTCTATCAGAGGTTTTTCCTGATACAAGTATCAGAACCAGTCCAGTAGAAAGCCACAGCCTGTCTGACCATCTGTATGGCCGTTATTCACAACACACAGTGTGATCCGTGTGGGATTTCTGCAATTACAGTTAAATTAACCAGGACAAGATCATCTGTAGCGCTGATAAATGATATCAGGGAGGCAGGTATCGGGATGAAAAAGTAATGTTGAGAATATGAACTCATCACAGTGGAAACATTCCAAGCAAACTAAAAGAAAACAAGGGGAAAAGTGCTGTATTCTTTCTCCCCCACTTTCTTGGAACTATTCAAATATTCTACCAAACGCTCTCCGCAGCGTTGTATCCTCCAGAGGACAGTTTAAAGGAAGGTGCGGCCGCGTTTGCTCGAGTACGAGTCATAGCAGATAATGTGAAATAACTGACAGTGAAACACAGCACCAACACATGTGACACTAAAATACCAATCCTGGCCAGCTCCAGCTATGTAAACACAGCGTTCCTGAACAGTACACAGTGAGAGGGAACATTGCTGTGTGCCTGCATGCAACTTGGACACAAATATCTGCGTGCAATGAGCTCACCGATTTACTTATTATTTACCCAAAGGGCGTGGATTATGTATTTAACTCTAAACGTTAGTGTAGGTCTGCCTGTGTGAGCGGTAGCGATAGTACTGTGGCATGACATAGTGATGTCACCCAACACAGCACACGGCTCAAAATAAGGAGAAGAGTGAATCACATGATGGCCTCATGAGAGCCTGTGTGTGTGTGTGGTAAACTTCATCCGAGCCTCCATCTCGTCAGTGTGCTGGCGAGCGCTCGCTAGAAACACTACTGGATCCTTCTGGATGGAAACATGACTCTCGTCCCGGTAGCAGAGGCCTACGCCAGTGCACCGCCACTGACACGGACATTCACACTGGCCTGTTTACCGAAACCCCGCACAGCCGCTGCGGCGTCAGGGTTCGACGGCGGCTGCTGCTTTACTTTAGTTACAACTACAAAGAGTGTCTGGCTAGGGAATTTGTTTGCAGCATTGATGGGCGAAGCGCGTGTCCCAGCTTAAAATATTAAAACTTGTGAATAAAGCCCAGTCTTTCCAGCTCGTCACATTTGTTCACTGCAGAAGCAGTTTAAGTCCAGAATTTCATGGTGTGTCAACAAGTGTATGTACAAGATTAGAGATGGAGAAAAACTAGACAAATACATTTCAGAGGGATGCTGCGGCAAAACCTCAGCAGATTAGGAAGCAGTTATGGAGTACAACACAGTCCTGACAAGAGAGAATGCAGATCGTAAACTGTTTGGTGAGTTCTTGCCAATGGAGGTTCAGCTTTCATCGGACTTTACTTCACAGCTTTTGTGGGGAGTTCAAATGGAAAGTAGAATCAAATCAACGTCAAAAGAAGAGTCGAGGTGAAGATGTACAATATCCTTAAGGGAGGAAGATTAGCATAATTATGTGGAAAATTTACATATAAAGTAAACGTCAGTAACAGTTGCCTGAACGCCTGAGCTCTATCGTCAGGCACATATCCAGCGTTGATAAAAAAGAAACTTGGGGCAATGGTTCTGCTCCTGCCCGACTGAATGAAATTCATTTTAACCATAGAAACATTTTAAAAAGCCGGTGCTGCCAGTTGGGAAGCCGTGTTTACACCAGCTGCTCGTCTTGTGTCACCGCAGGCTTCCACATGCAGCGAGGTGGCCGAGCGAGAAGAATAAAAAGACGTCACTTCACCAGACGAGACACTGATGCCAACATCGAGGCTCAAAAAGGTCACCAGTGACTTCTTCATTAACTCCTCAAGTTAAGTCCTTTCTCGGCTCTTTTGCCAATTAGTTTCAGGCTTGCTGTGCTGGATGAACGAAGCTGAGCAGAAAAATGTTTCTGTGTCGTAGTTTTTATACGTGTGCTGACCTTTCAGTGCTCATGTGCATGGTAACCTTTACGCAGTACTCAGCGGGACTTTGTACACGTACATGAACAGGGCGTTTTAAAAAGTTACAGCTGATATTACTCTTATATCCGGCCTCGGCTGCTGAACAGGTAATGCACAGAGCCGTTCTCCGCTTGCTGGAGTTCAGAAGGCTTTGTGTGTGTGTGTGTGTGTGTGTGGTCACCAACGAGCGGCTAATGGTTTAGCTTGAGCACCGTTAAGCTGAGAAGGCATGACGCTACTGGAGACGACAGCCTTTGAAGTGAGCGGTGACGGGATGTGTGGTGACGGAGTCATGCGGTGAGTGCCCAGCTTCGGGGGAACCACGGGTGCAGCAGCTGCACAGTCATCTCGAGGAGCCACGCAGGTCGCTGCGGCGATAAGACGCCGACGGCGGTAAGACGCGTGTCACTGGGCCATTAGCTGCTAAGCGCCATGCGTACCTGGTCCCTTTTAGTGACATCACGGCAGGTTGCTTAACGAACAGCAAACCATTGCTGCTCCCTCGCGGAGATTAAAAGCGATAGTTTGAAAAATACAATAATTCACTTCACGTACAAAAATATGTTTCTATTATTTAGACGCTTCTGGGCAAAACATCACCGCAGGAGACACAAACCTTCACCCGGCAGTAATACTTTTACTTCCTGCTAATGCTTTTCCTCATAATCCAGCACCGCGCCCCTTCACAGTGACTGCAACCCACATACAGCGCCACACACACCGTCATCCATCACTGCTGTGAAGTGACCTGTTGGGATGATTCTTTTCATTAGGACTTAAGCAGGAAGAGGACAGGGTGGTGGTCGGAGGGGGCGGTGGGCTTAGTTAGAGCCTTTGCAATAATGGCTGAGGAGAGAATAGAGAACGACTTTAGAGGGGGGGAGATCAAAAGGGAGCAGACATGATGAATGGAGCGAGTAAAGACGAGGGGGAACGAACAAGGCATTGTTGCAACTGCAGGAAGACCTCGAGTGTGTGCACATGCCAGTGTGTGCGTGGACAAGCAGACGGACTGGTGTCCAAATCCTCTTAATTGGCGCTAGACCGTTCTCTAAACCTGTAGATAGTACTCGTTTTGTCTGCGTGTGGGTAAGCTTCCCAAAGACTTCACATTAATGGGATTTGTGTAAACAGACCCCAAGGCCTCAACTAGACTGTAATTAAAAGTAAAAAAAGGGAGGAAGCAGGCTGGGGAAGAATTCACATCTCAAGGAGTCAGAGGGAAATGATGAGAGTTTCTGGCTGCGACCACGGCTAGAAAGATAAGACGGTTAGCTTTAACGATAAAGGAGCTTTCAAGTGTCTTTTCACAATCATGTGTGTGATGAAGTCAAATGTTTGGCAAAGTCAAAAAATGAAAAAGCACTAATAAAATCCCTGCCAAATTAAAAAAAATAAAAACGTACACAACTTTCAACTTTCCCAGAGCTTATGGGCATTCCTCTCGGCCACGTCCACTTGCCTGCAACCACCACCGATCCCACCGCGCACCGTCATGGTCTGACTGCTGCTGGCCTCACCACGTCTCATTGGATGCTGCGTTCCTGACGACAGGAACGCTGTGAAGACTAAAAGCGAAGCAAAGGCTGGCAGAGAAACTTAACAGGAGACTGTAATGATACAGCACCACACTGACTTCTAATTCAGAAAAGGTCCCTTTGGTTCTGAATGGTTAGAACTCGCTGCAGTAAAGTTTAAATGGCAACGTTACAGCATGAAAACACCCACTTCACATATCCATAAAAATGCATTTACACAAAGATGCACCAAGATGCTGGATGGGGGCCATTTGAACAGCTAGCTTAACAAGGCTTCAACATAACAGAAAAGAGAATGAACACATGGAAGCACGAAAGGACCAAAGAAAGATTGGTGGGACCACCGGCTCGTTATTCAGGGTCATGGTAGATTGGATTTTTCACATTTATGGGGGAAATTATTATGGGGAAAACAAAAGCAGTTTTGCATTGTCTAAGAAAAATATGGTGAAACAAAATGATCTTAAAGCAATGGGATTTACTGTGAGGTCCATTTTTAAGCACCTGACACACTCAGAATCTCAATCCTTCATGGAAGAAATACTTTGATGAAGATGTCCACCTGCTCTTACGTTTGGGACTAATTTTGCTAACGCTGAGCATCGTCGAACCCAGAGGGAGGATTATGCTAACCGAGCAGCAGGATTGACAGTGTGGAAATAAGGAAAAGGCCTTTGGAGAAGACTTGTCAACTCACCCCCCTCATTGGGTAGGATAACAGTTACCGTAGGTGCTGAACCAACGCAGACCGATATTAAGCTCAGAGCTTTCATTTCCCTGTGTGCTCCGATACTCAAAAGGAGGCTCAGCATTTCATGGTTTCATGGCTTTGATTTCCAGAGTAGACCGTGGTAAAGGCCGCTCAGAAAACCCGCTATTCATGATGTCCCGTAGCCGATTGCTGTTGAAAGCTCCAACAAACCGCTTCCCTTTGGTCCGTCCGGGTGTTCAATGCGATCTTTGGGAACTTTAGTCAACCGTGTCCGAATCGTGACGCATTCCTGAGAAACACACACTCCTCTGCTGTGCGTGTTCACAATCTGAGCACACTGGATAAGAGCAGTCTTCAAAAGGAAAGGAAACGGCTGAATGCCTCCTCACCGCCCCGCTAAACCCACTATTGTAAATTAGTTGGCCTCTCTCTTCTTCTGACAGAATGTGTAACTGCAAGGGCCAAGTGTGACCAATTCCCATTCACACTAAATACGTCAACCTACACTGGAGCTAATTACGAAAAGGAAAGACAATTCTTCAGCAAACAAAAGTACAAAGACTGCACACACACGCTTGCATGTGTACCCCTCTAGAGACAAAAGTGTTGCATTGAGGAGACAGCGTTCCAGGGTCTATTAAGTTGTTAACGGATCGTCCCTCCACTCTATCTAAATGCAGAACCTGGGCACCGACACACACTTCACAAAGATTCATGGCAAAGTAGGAAGGATGCTTGTACTGCACATGTGATTTCCATCCCTCTTGTTCTCACACGCGATTGTGGGGCTACAAACACACAGCCAAAGACCCTTCCTGAAGCCTGGTATGGACGGAGGAAGGGAAGTCCCTCCACCGTTGTCAGAGGACACAGAGGTGGAAGCACGGTTGGGGTGAGGAGTGGTCTCTGGCATCCTGTTGAAAGAAAGGAAATGCAAACACTTCCATATGCAATGCCTGCCAGAAACAAACACACACACCTCAGAATTAATGCGGTGACACAGTGTTGTTAACTTGAGCAGGCCGGTTTAGCAGAAGCGTGACACTAAACTGCCCTCCATCTTAAAGCTCGCTGTTGTGACTGTGGGTTTTGCAAGCAGGTGGTTGTCCACCACTGTGGGGGTGTGTTGTCGTGATATCCATAGTACAACGCTGTAATGGTTTTGCAGATGTGGAGTACACGAGGTCGTCTTCTTGAGGGGATTATCCATTGACGCAGGCGTTCATCCGATCGAGTTTTTATCGTCGCGTGACTTTGTTTGCAAACACGGCAACCCTCACAGCGCTATCGGACCAGAGGGCAGCGTTTATAAAGCCACAGTGAGAGCGCATGTCTGTCTTTGTATGCATTTTCCCACAGTTTCTGCCCGATCAATACACACTGAAGTGGATTTCTCACGGCTCGGACTCGGCAGCAGTGTGTGTCCTGCAGTGAATGAGTGTGTGAGTCCGAAAAGAAAACAATGCAATCTCTGCAGAACTGGTTGGCGCATTTTATCTACTCAGACTGGAAGTGTCTGTGTGTGTGTGTGTGTGTGTGTGTGTGTCCGTGCGTGTGTGTCCGTGCGTGTGTGTGTCCGTGCGTGCACACAAGTTTGAATAGAGCGCTGAAGGTCCCGACCTGGCGCTTTTTATCGAGTCTTTATATGGTTGGTAGTCAGCAGCAGCAACATGGCGAGGTGAGCCGCCATACTGAAGCGCCACGTCTCCACACATCGCACTTGATTAAAAGTGAGAAAAATGGCACACGCTCCGGGTAAAATTAGGCCACTTCGATTTTACAGATGGCCCTTGTTGCCGAGCGTATTTTCTCAATTAAAACCGATTAGGGAGGGGAAATTCCCAGACAACGTGAATTATTAAAATACTTGAAATGGGTTCTGATCATGTGACGTTGTACGGGCAGTGAACCACGACATCCCCAGATGGATCCTGGTAAAGGAAGGGGAGGGGGTGTGGGGGCAGACTTCTGATTGGTCCAAAGTGAGAAAGCGAGTTTCCTCCTATTGTCTGCAGTCATCAAAGCACAGTACGGACCGGGGCCGCGTAGGCAACACTGACGTCACAAGACGGGAATTTCAATATTCTGAACACACTCGAGATCTTACATGTGTTAAGTACAATAACTTTAACTACAATAACGTTTCCTCCTGCAGCCAGAGGTCTGTTAGAAGGTTCAACGCCTGGAGAGGGAGAGCGACAACAATGCTGAACCACCAGGAAACTAAATACGTAACTTAACTGCGCCTGAGCAAACAGAAATGCCGGGATCCGGATGTTCAAAGTCGCCCACTGTCCAGATCATCACTCCTTCTGCGTCACTAAACGCCTCATGTGGGGAGTTCACAGCATGAGTGACGGACATCTCCCTACCCGTCCTGTTAGTTTTTGTTAAACTGGTCAGGCCGCTGAAGGCACACCGCACCTATCATCAAAACAATAGAAAGTCGTTGAAAGCCGTCACAGCGGCCGTAGGCATAGTTTTTCACAATGCAAATCACCCGTGGCTCACTGTCGCGCCTCACCGGAATAATAAAACAGAGCTTTCATTAAGCTTCTCGGCAGCACCTGTGCTTTTTTTATTTTTTTTCGGTCGTAACGAGTCCGCGCGTCTGCCCGTGGGAACGGCCTACTCTCGCTTGGCGACATCACGTGGTCACCTGCGCTCATCTTGGACCTCAGCGGGGGCGTAATTAGTCGTTAAGTGAAAACACCTGGCCTGTGAGCACGGGCAGTCGCTGGCTCCCGTTTTGTGATAGCCATAGCGACCTAAAAAGGCAATAGGAGATTACTGGGAACTTCCATATTGAGCCTTCAAATAAACAAATAAATAAATACCTAGTGCCGCTGCTGGGGCAGACCCTGACATTGTTGCCGCCAGCTGAATTCACAGGTTCCAAAACATGTGAAATGTCCGTCTCCACAGGAAGTCGGGGCGGCCCCCGAGCATCCTTTCGGCACAGTGTCAAACCGGCCGGCCCTGCTGCCTGAGTCAAGGTGTCCATGAGCAGGACAGACCAGCTACACAGGCCTCATAACCACTCTGCTACCTCTTACCTATGTTCCACATTTTGGGGGAAGTTGCCGTTGAGAAGTGTTGCCAGTCTATCCAGTTTCATCAACTGACACGGTGACGACAACAGAACCAGGCCTACTCAGCCTGCCGAGTATCTGCCTGATGTGTGCCTATACGTCATAGAGTATCTATGACGTTTCCTAACATTGGAGTCATTTCCAAGGGTTTGTAAAGAGAATTAACAAAAAGGGAAGCTGAACAAATAGCGTTTGAGAGCACATCGTTTCCCCCCCATCTCCCTGGACCGGTGGGGTGGTTTCTCCAGAACCGAAAATAAATAAATTAAAAAAAGGCAAACTTAATTTAAAAAGACTTTCACCCCGTTCAATAGTCGGCTGAGCCAATATTTCGTCTGGAATGTCTCGTTTTGACAGATTACTGAATCCTAGATTACACAGAACAACTTTTGTTCTTATTTTGATTCAACGTTTTAGCTTAATTGACTATTTCATATTATATTATTATTTTATAGTAATATGAGTGAGCCGAATTCACGAGCACTTCCTTCAGGTCCCATAACCGTCTCTGAAAAACAATTCAGCACCTTTTAACTTTTCAGAAAACCAAGCAGCATTAAAAAAGGGGGGCAACTTGAAGGGTTGAGTTTTGCGCGTGACATCTCTTCCCCACTCCTTACCTTGCCGGACGGTTTTCAACCTGACGGGACCTTTGCAGTTCTTTATCACCGTCTGCACGTCGTACAACGGTAATCCCGAAATGGAGAGATTCTCGACTTCCAGCAGCAGCTCCCCTTCGTATATTTTCCCAGTTGTGTAAACCATGAGCGCCTCGTTAACCGGTCCGATGTAGGCGAACTCTCCGTTCTCCGCTCCGCCGCGCAGCGGCACGCTCAGCTCCCCGCGGGCGTCTTTAGAGACGGAGCACTCGTTCACTCTGGAGGTCCAGTGGTTTTTCTTTAGCGCGGGGTTGGACATTTTGGACAGTTAAGAACCCCCCACCCCCCCCTAAAACTGGCGGGTTCAGCCACTGGGATGAAAAAATAAGTCACAGCAGCTTTGCCTCTCAGAAAGTAGACCCGTATCCGGGCGACGCGCAGCAAACTTTATTTCTCTTCCACAGAAACATGAGAGCCTCTGACAGTATATTGTCCCACCGCTCTCTCCCGGTGTGACAAATCAAGCCATTCCCGTCGGCCCTGGCGTCACTCCTTGCTGTGTCGAGAGTGGTTTCATCGTTTCCTGAACATCTTTGCAGTTTAATCCATGTTTCAGTCGATGTCCTTCAACATGCGCGTCGGCTCCGCTCCACTCAGTAAACCGTCTTGTTGTTAAAAAGTCACTTTAAAGAGTGTTTCCTTTTCTTCTCCGGTTGACAGCGTCCACGACTCGTTTGACCAGGTAGGGCGCACTTAGCTGAGTCTCATTCCCAGTCTGCTCCTCTGTGGCAATGGGAATGTGTTGGTGTTCGTGCTGCATTCAGGTGTTGTCGGAATGTTCCCCTTCGGGTCACACGACCGGTCAAATATGGACATGTTGTGAAAATAATATATGTGTAGGTGGACATTATCAGTAATACCTTACATTTAAAAAAAATAATTATCCATTTGCATTTTGTTTTTTAAGATAAATTGTCAAGTCATTATGTTTTTATCAATAGAACACTGAGAACATCATATGGTGTCCATAGCCAGCTGTATACCCTACTGTTGTGAAGCAGATACAAACACATATAATATGCCTATATATGCCTATATCAATCACTATATAATTTGAAGGAAAAAAAGTATCATTGAAATCTTCCAATGCATGTCTTAAATTGCCTAATAACTTCTCTCCGCTCAGTAGCCGTGGCATTATATTGTCTCTTATCTTTGTTGGCATTTAAATAACTACGTAGATCGTGCATACAGTATTAGAATGGTGCCGAGTTGGGACACTGACGTGTTATAGTTTGATTTTCCGGAAATCGGAGTCTACAAAGAGCACGCAAATGCAGCAATACTAAGCGCATGCGTAGTGCTCAGGGCCGAGGGGGCTATATTGGTTGTACCTTTTAAATAAAAGAGCTTTTGGTTTTCCAAAATTGGAGGCTGTCGTAATTTTGCTAAAAAACATAATGTATTGTAATATGTAATATTTTAGTCAAGCAATTCTCATTTTGGGGGAAACAAAGGGAGTTATTTAGACTCAAAGTTGTGGTTTTGACAGAAATTATAATTTGATAATGTCAACCCGCCAAGATTGGTACCTGTGATCAGGCCTGAGAGGATTCCTGCATTTCTGGCTAGACTTGGAGGGTTGCAATGTTTTCAACCTCCTCTCACTGTTAAGACACTTTGTGTGTTTGTGCATTTGGCCTTATATAATAATAATAATAATAATTAATACATTTTATTTGTAGTGCCCTTTACATCGGCGGATCTCAAAGGGTTACAGTTTAAACGAAGAAACAAGTAGGCAGTTCTGTAAAAAGATTAAAAAATAAGTTGGCAGACATCTAAGAGGGGAAACCATACGTTTTGCTAAAAAAGGAAGATGGAGGAGTTTTTTGAGGAAAGTATAATCATCATTGTAATACCACCTATTCTGGCTTTCTCTACTCTTCAAGTGCATGTGGGAAAGAGATGACTGGTGAGTCAGTGAATGGTAAAAAGGGGGAAAAAAGGCCATAAAGTTGAATGATTTTTGTAATCTAACAAATATATAGACAAGATGGAAAAGACAATGCTATGTGAGCTGCTGCCTGATGGAATCAGATGGGCCGGGTCTCTCACCTAGGGAACAACAGATGAGCTTCTCCTGACATAAAAATACATGTAACGGTACTCTTTGTCTCTGGGGAGGAAAACACATTTGCCTGGATAGGAACGGGAAGTAGTAAGTGCACTTTAAGAGGAACAATTTTTATCCTTTTGTCAGCTGCTTATATAAAAAGGCATTTTTAGTATTGAGTTCAGTTAATTGCGTTTCTCTCCAATTAATATAATATTTTGGTAAAGTTCTTAAAACGCAACATAACCCTCAAAAGTCATAAATTATGAACATCTTCATATTTATCTGCGCAGCACCATTAAACCAAACAACGCTAACACTGCATTTCTAACTATCCTATGAAAAATAGATTTACCATAAGTAAGCTATTAAATAGTACACGGAACGAAAGAGCTTCTGTCCACGTGGGAGTTATCCTTGAGTAGTTTGAACATCTCGTTAAAAGGAAAACAACATAACGGACGGTCAGGGTCATGCCAGTGCATTGGAACTATCTTACGAACAATTTCACATATTCATGCTCCCCGTATGATGAATCCAATTTGCTGACTTTGCCTAACAGCAGGTCACTGTTTTCCCACATCCAGTGAAATAACTCAACATCTACACAATAACTTGACCCTGTGCACTTCTGGGCAGGACTCGCCCTGGGAAGCATTTAAGCGCTAGGAATAGTCGGGTCTACGCTAGATTCATAACCTCACATGTGTGGCCGCTTTAACCTGACCAATAGGCAGAGAAGGGTCAAATATACATCAAAATGTATTTTCATACAAAATACCCCAAAATGAAATGTATTAAAGTAACATAAAAAAATACTGGTGCCAGAAAATGTAACCAAAACAAATATATGTACTTATACAGTATATGTGGTCTGGATTATCTGTTTTCTGACAATTTGGTATAGCAGAGCATTCAGGTTTGTGCTATAAAACAGTGGTTCTCAAACTTTTTACACCAAGTACCACCTCAGAAAATACATAGCTCTCCAAATACCACCATAATGACCAACACTATACAGTAGTTAGTAGGCCTTCATCAAAAACAAAGCAGAGGTTTTATTCCTAAAGAAGTATATTTAATATTGTCGGCCATTGTAGCATTTTACACAATTTCAACAGTAAGACTGCGCTTAAATATAGGAAGAAAAAAAACTGTACTTAAATAATGATTCAATTAAAATGTATTGCACATAAAAGTTAAATGAACATTGTACTAAAATACGTGTAAAAAACTGTTCTTAAAGATGAAATAAAACTACTGTATTGAATGTATGAATGTTTAGTAAAAAACAAAACAAAATTACTGTAGAATGTCTGGAATAAAACTTTCATAACACGCCTTTTAAATATAAAATATGTTGAATTTATGTTTATTTTAAACAAATGAACATCTACTGTCATGGCCAGGCTATCTGTGAACTATAACATCTGCCGATAATTTAGCGTTCGCTGCTGCTCTGCATTTCACTGTCACATTCTGTCTTTCGCGCAAGCATTAATAAATGCAAATATCTGCCTGTGCTCGGCTTCAGTGTTGATCTTTAGGAGTTAAATAGAAAAGTCAGGACCCCAGTGTTATGGCACATTTTTTATTTAAAGAGGAAGGGCTGAATGAGGATGGGTTGTTTATCCCAAACTGCCATTAGCCAGCATTTCCATTCACGGCTGGCGGATGCGCCTGGTGGCACCAGTGAAAAGCAGGCGTAGGGTTGACACAGTGAACTCATCAGTCATAACTGTGGCTGCACTCAGTTGACTTTGCTGCTACACTCTGACAGTCCTCCACCATTAGTAAGCTTTTATGACGTACCTCAGCTTATTTATTGTGATGTGAGCATTAAGGTCAGTTTCACTGTTCACATTTGTACTATTTGCCAAAAGAGGCTACTTGAGTGTAAATGCATTTTCATTATTAGTTCGTGTAATGATTTCAAAAGGAACATTTTCACAACCCACTGGGACACATTCATGCGGTCATCTCATCATTCCGTGTTGCTCGCTCAGAGGATTTTCATGTTCTATGTTTTGCATGGATGAGGTTAAAATGAATAAAACAAGGATATAAAAGAAAACAAAACATTTGCACTAAGAATGCTGAGCGCTTCAATTTATTAATCAAATATAATGAATTACTTTGAATCAAATGAAAGTCTCGAAATTCCTATTGAAATTCCCATGAGCTTCAGTTGTAGCGCTAATTAGCTAATGTTAAGTGGTGGGAGAGACATTAAAGAAAGAGAGAAAAATTATGTTTTAAATGATCTGTGGTTGCGATACACAGAGATAACTGTATAATGTGTCACATGACCTTTGAGCTGAAAGGAACTTCTCTCCTTTCCTCACAAACCACGACTCAAAGCTTCCTTCCGTGTGGAAACGTCCACAGCTTTCCCTCTGATACCGAACAACTCAATCTTTAATGTTTTTATATTTTTTTATTATAGAATCACATGCAGTGAACTTTGTATAAATATTTCACCATACTCACCATTTCTTTTTAATAACAAGAACTCTAATGGTTGAATGTAGCCGCCGAACCAGCAGCCTGTAAAGTCTTTTCAGGGCACATCTATCCAAACATCCTCTTCGATCAGACTTCTGTTAGCCACTGTCGCACCGCCCTCCACAAGTGTTTCGAAGTGTGTTTTGATTTGTGAAAACCCAACATGTGCATATGCATGTGCATGTGTGTAACCCTATATGTAACCCTAAGGCTGCACGTTGCCTCACATCTTCTCTGGCATGAGATCATGTTGATGCACCGTTTTGTACATCTGAAAGGCAGCTTGTGCATCATTCATAAGCCATTGAAAACTACTTTTTAAATATCTGCCGTGCATCATAGCATAACTCCCCGAGTGGCCTCAGCATTGTATGACAAAAGATGTTGGCTCGAGTCATGTTCTCTGACCTGTGACTTATCCGCGCTCATCACTCAGCGCAGCCTCTCTAGATGAGAAGGGTCATTTTCCGGCTTTAGATGTCACTTTAATCTCCTTTACCTCTGTTCCCTGATAATGCCTCATTCATCATAATATCTACAAAGCGTAGTGTGCGAAAGCGGGAGAGAGAGAGAGAGAGAGAGAGAGAGAGAGAGAGTGATAAGGAGAGGGAGGGGAAAAGGAGTAAAATCCTTCTTTTAACTTAAGCAAAACGGCCAAGCTCAGTGTTGCCCTGGAAGATTAAGCATGAATAGCTCGGCACAAAAAACGCCATTGGATTATGTGACTGGGTTACGGAGAGCTGTCACATCTCAGCCAATGACGGGGAGGGAGGTGCATAACTGGGACTAGTAAAGTAAAGTTAGGCATCTATTCTACTGTACTAAAACCCTTTATATCAGCAGCAGAGGCTGGATCTCTTTGGGCCCTGACAGGGGCGGGACATTGAGTGAATTCTATACACTATTCAGCATATTTCAATGCTAACATTCACGTCACACACACATTTGGGATCCATTGTTGAAGCGCACGTCTGCCCAATCACTCGGGTCTACGCACACTTCCGACGATGTGAATACAAGAACCCTCCTTCACGGTCACCCCTCTGCACTCGACACATCTCTCAACACTTTGATGATGCCTTCAGGCGTGTGACTTATGGGTCGGCGTGGCAGGAGTGCTCCAAACTGTTCTCTTAAGCGCCTCCCGTCAGCAGGAACCCAGGGAGGATCATCTCCTTTTTTGGACTGGCAGCTGAGCACCGCTAAGTATCGTTTTTATCTGTATTTCCACAGCCTCAGGGAGGGGATTGACTGAATCTGGATGAAGACTGGTAGACATTTGTTTACATAACGAGTGAGATGTGCTTCTTGCCCTGGTTTTTCTTCCACTTAGAAGCATGCACATGCCCACTCATAGACAAGCCACATACTGCTTTATTTCACTATCTGCTTCACTCAATTTTGATGAAGATTGATGCTGCATGTGGTTGTGTTTATATGCATGACACCATGGAATTCCTTTGAAATGAGAGCAGCGTCTTCTCTAAATGGTAGCTTTGAAGAATCTGGAGCTTATAAACAATCAACATGTTTTTGATGAGATTTTGTTTTATAAATGATACTGATAGTTTATTGTGTATTCAAGGCGGTTTGTACTACACACATTTAGTTAACTGCTACAGAGTCAACACTTTGTCTTTATCTTAACTTGCTCCCATTTCACTTCATTTGAGGGTACTGATGCTTGTTGCTGGTTGCTGGAGGAACAGCTGCTGCTCGGCAGCCGCCTCCCAAAGCATAGCTGTTAAATATGACGCTGGATTTAAATAGCAAATGTCATATTGTTGGGGTACTACACATGCTTAGTTAAAGCAGGTCAACATTTGCCAAAAGCCTCACTAGCTGGCAAGCAAGCTAAACAAAAGTTTTGTCAGGAATGGGTCGACCAGAGAACACCATTTCGGACACCCTTCCTTTATTACTTTGATTTTTGATGGTTTAAATAATTCAACTATCTTGATGTATTCATAGTTTATATTTGAATATTTTTGTGTGTGAAGTTTACTATTTTGATTAAATGCAACTCACCTCACACCTGCAAGTTCCTCACCTGCAGGAGGTGGTGGAGACCAAAAACAGAGCTGAAACGAGAAAGAATTTTGGATTTACATTTAAAAGGCAAGAAACAAGGTGAAAGTCACATTACAGTGTCAGTGCTCAAAGCAAACTTCAGCTTACTTTGATTGTGCCAAATTGACTCAATAAAATAACTATTTAAAGAGGAATACAAATGCCACTAATTTGCATCGCCTTCTGCAAATGTAATTATTGACTCTTACCGTTGACAACATCACAACAACATTTTACATCATTTTTGCATCTTATATTATATAAGACCAACTTGTGCTATCACACAGTTCATACAACCTTCGACCTCCTGGTGTTACACCAAAGTTATCAAACTTTCATGTCCGAATCTTTGGTTTTGAATGTTTAAGTAAAAAAGACCCCAGAATGGAAGCCAAAGGGAAAGAGCAAAAGAAGCAGTGATGATGATGATTCATCATGATTCGCTGCGTATCACATGTTCCATGCTAAAGCAAAACTGAATAATTCAAAGTAACACAACACATTGTCTGAACATCATGGACTCCCACATCAGCTCCGCACCCACGCCGCCTGGAATAAAACAGAAGCAAGTCAAGTGGACATTTTAGGGTTAGAGCCAAGCTGTACAAGCTGATGATGTACTCTACATGACATGTACCACCTTACTCTGTGTTTCAAAAAGAAAGTGGCAAGGAGCAAGTTCCCCCATATACTACTGTTATGTAATGGCACTTTTATGTTCTCCAAAGTATTTCCTGTTTCACTTTATTTTCCTATCAAGAAGTCCGGTGTCAAGATACAGACTCAGAGTAGTTCAACAAATATTCATGCCTCTTAACACTTTCCACCACACCCATCAGCAGCTTTGGATGTGGTCAATAGCCAGGAAACAAGAGGTCAGAGGTCAGAAAAACAAAGCTTTTCTCCTTGATGCAGCTCTCAAAGCTTTTTTCCAAATATGCCGATAAGAATCAGCAGTTTCTAGAACTTGCAAAGGTATTTACAGTGTTTACATGGGCAACAGTACTGACTGGCTGTGGAATGAAATCCTAATGTCATTGACCTCAAAGCAGCCTGTTCTCAACGTCGGCCTTGAAATACCTGCCATGCTGTCACTCAGTGGAGAACAAGCCGGCCATTGTGTCCAGGTGCTCCTTTGTTTGCTTGACCTGTTTGGGTTGCTCGGCATGACGGAAGACCAAAGCACAATAGGGGGAGGGGCGAAGGGGGGGTACTGGCCTTGGCAAATTCCTCACCAGACTGGGCGCGGGTACATTCCCCACCGCTGCTCTATTTGAAGATGTTTGGAATAACTGGAACTGACCAACACTATAAAATGTGTATGCAGCATCAGACAACTTGTCGTCGCCAAGATAA
The DNA here is from genome assembly GCA_021346845.1 of Apeltes quadracus. Classification (NCBI taxonomy): domain Eukaryota; kingdom Metazoa; phylum Chordata; class Actinopteri; order Perciformes; family Gasterosteidae; genus Apeltes; species Apeltes quadracus. The sequence continues at coordinate 5,607,601 of CM037933.1, forward strand.
TTCGGAATATTCCAGCATCCTCCATATGTGGATTTTTAGAGATAGAAACATGCCGTTACTGCTTCCCTATACAGTACGTATTATTACTTCACCCAGCCAATGGACTCTTTTTGAAAAGACACATAGCCACACATACAGACCTTTTTCCAGCATCCTGCAGACCTTTTCAGAACAAGAACAAAATGGTCCTTGTAAGTTCTTCATAGAGTATTTTGCGACTTGTCATTTCCTGGGGCCGGATCCAGAGGTCTTGAATCGAAACTTTCACGGTGATCTTTCCTTGAAATGCTTTTAGGGAAAACCTTTTGATGACAACTATGACAGCAGTCTTTTTTTTTTTTTTTCATTGGAGTGGAATGATCCAAGGATATGGTCTCAAAGGAAAACATTTGTTCTAAGGTTATGAGGATTCCGAAACTGACACAATATCAGACAGGGCACAGTGTGCATAAAACACCTGTGATGTAAGCCCTTCTGCCTGAGTACAGCTCGTTCCACTCTCACTAGCTCAAGCAGAATGGATCCGCTCCATCAAACAGCCGACGAAGGGCTTTGTTCTGGGCGAGTGGAAACGGATGCAGTGCAGCTACGTCTCTTATCAGCGGGCTTTCTGATTAACCAGGTGCGCTCCATGTTGGACGGGTTGATCACAATGTGAGAAGTGACACTTTCTCTCTACTTTGTGTTTCATGTGTATATAGAAAGATGTTTTTGGAGAATCTAATTTAATTGAATCTTTTTGGGGTGTATAAAATAAAGAATTGTTGTGTTTTATTTTGTAAGTTTAATTTGCATTGAAACATGAACCCACTTGCTTGACTTGAATTCCGTCACAATGACCGACTCTGTGCAAACATGGACTCAAGAGACCTTTTAGCTCGCAGGGTGAAGTCTGTTTAATGTCCGTCCAACCCATTTGGACATCTGAGTTCTCACATACTGCTCCTCCGGGTTATAACTTCAGGGTTAGAGTGCATGTGTGAAAGTGACTCAATACCTCAAATCATGTTAAGGACTAGGGTCCTTAACATGATTTGGCTTGTATAAACTTGTGCAACACTTTAATTTACTACAGCCATTCATGCGATACAATAAAATGAAACATATCTCTTATATTGGATAGTTAATAAAAACCCAACCGCACCAGCGGTAGTTACATACGATCCCACAGCTCGGTCTGCTGAGCAGAGTACGGCCCTGAAACCATCCCGTGCAGCACAGAGAGACGCTTTGTGCTGGGACAGAAGCTGCTTACATGATGCTGCTGTCAACATGAAAAAAACAACTGTTGTTGTCATGGGTTCACTGTCTCTAGACAGTGAACCCATGACAACAACAGTTGCCCATGTGAACCCTGTGTTTTTTGATTATGATTGTAAAGCTACGTACCGCTGTCTCTTAATGTAGCGTGTACCTGTAACACGTGTGATGTGGGAGGGTTTCAATAGGTCCCAACAAAAGGCTTGGATAGTTTTAGCCATCAGCATCATTTTTAGTGAACCAAAATGAAGATATATGTAACCTGAGCAGAGTCCTGCACTCTACATGTGCTACAAAAGGTACCTACAATTAACGGGTGAAACGTGGTGGTCATTAAGTCCAATGTTCACATTTTTTTTTTCTTTTTATAGACTTTTTTAAAGGAGAGAGGCAATTACTTCATCTGGGTCTTCTACGCCGGCAACAGTTTGCTTCTTTTTTCATCCACTTGTTGAATAAAGCCTTGGCATGAGTCCAAGAGATGTGGAGATTTGGGCAAATTGTCCCTCTGAGAGAGCTGCTGGGGGCCGATAGCACGAGGGAGGGGGGGGGGGGGTGTTGTTACTCTGCTTCAGCTATGTATGCCCAGGCTGCGTAAGGTTTCACAGGGGAGGCAAGGGACTAGCTTGGGAGAGCATTCAACTGCAGGAAAGTGAGCAGTCAGGAAGTGAACAATAATTCAGAACAGAGCTCCCTAAAAAGGGGGCCCTCAAATGTGTTGACTTTCAACCATATCATCTATCCATGTGTTTCATGGTGTGTGGAAATATAAAGCACATATTTAAAAAAGGGAGCTGAGCTGTTGGAGTGGTTGGAGACTACAGGCATTTCTACATTTTAATACTTAAAGCATCTTTTTAAGCCTCTATCGTGTGAATAATAGATGTCCAAAAGATGGATTTTGAGTAATAAAATATAAAAACTTTGAAAGCTATGCTATTATAGACAGTACAGAAGATCACATGTGTCTTATTTTACAATTTATTTCCCGCCTATGTGGTTGCAGAGAACCTCCCTCTCATATTTCAGTGTGTATGTGTGAGCATGTGCATGTAAAACAACTGAATTCCCCCAAGGGTCGTTAATGAAGCCCATCCTCATCTCCCTCTACTTTCCTCATGACACAATTAAACCCCACCACAAAGGAGCTGCCTAACCATTCATCTCCACTTTGGATGCTTTAAATATTTTCAACCTTGTGCTTGTGCTTTCAGTGTAACTCTGCAGGACAGCGTTCGCTGTGGTGCGAGCAGCTTCGTGTGTCGGGTTGAACTCCGTGCAGAGCGGGGTCTCCGTCACAGTGCTGCTCTGCCTTCACTGTCCTCTTCTGGCTGTGCTGCCTCGCTCACTCCGCCATGGGCTGCAGAAGCTGCGGCTCATCAGTGGCTTTTCATTGTGATCCATTGTGGCACTGCTGCCGCACAGACTCAGGCATATTGAGTGTGTGTATGTGTGTGTGTGTGTGGGGGGGAGCGGGGCGGAGTATGTGCTGGACTCATGTAAGAGAGGGTTGGTGTGTCATTTTTCATAAGTGCAAAGAAAATTCGGGGTCGTTTGTGTACTTGCTTAAAAGCAAATATATGCACAAACAGGAAGTGTGTGTGTCTGCGTGAGTGTAACGTGTGCTGATATGTGTGTTGCCGATAGGTCACGGTTCGTCCATATTGCAATGTGAGAGACTGCATTATCGCTGCGAGGCAAGTTGTCATGACTGTGACTTTTCCTGGAGGAACGGCGCGCTCATTATCAGCCTTTCGATCCCTTGGGAAGGAATCTATGCAGACTGGAGCCCTGTCGGCCCCGGTGGCACACTAACCCAGAACAAAGTAGACAATTAGAGCGGTAAAAGGAAAATGCAAACATTGATACCCTCTGTCTTTGGGATGGAATAGTTGTTTTGGTTGAAATGATGTTATGTTCACTCTTCCGGAGTGAATTTGCTGTGTTTGAGTGTGGATTTTGTGTCTGTCACGTCCACACTACAGGCATCTTTGAGAGGCAAACTAGTACCTCATCCTCCTTTCCACAGTGGTTCTCTTCCTGTGAGAATCTTGTTATTTATTTTGTCGGTGTAAAAATAATGAGGGCAGCAAAATCCACAGCTCTTTGACCCCCGGAGGGAAGATTTTATGCTTCTAAAGTAAATTTGTAGTTGTGCTAAAAATATTTTTGACATGACCTGTGGCCTTCTAAGTTGGCCCTGATATGAAGGGGAACAACAAAAGTGCTTTATGTGAAATACAATTTCAATTTCACAAATATTCTGCATGGCGTGCAAGAAGTTGTTGTATGTGTTGGTAACTACTCAAAACCGCCTCTGTCGTAGAGGAAGTTACTCTTTTATAGTAACGCTGACGCAGGTCCAAAGGTCCAAGGCCAAAAAAAAGAGCAGCTTTAAGAAACCATGTGGAATGACTAATAATAACAGCCATGTGTAGGGTAAACAAATTCTTCTATCACGCACACACAATTATTTAAATTATATCAAAACACCACAATGCACATCATCATGCACTGGATGCACACAGGGGTCGGGACTGGCCAACCTGAAGCTGGTTCCAGCTGATTGGGGGAGGCGGTGACGCTACTTAAGCCCATAGCGCATGTACTCCTGTGTTGTCTTCCCTTCCTGGTTGTCAGTGGAGACGTGTTGGGTAAGGCGTGCGTCATGTCTTGGCCGCTGCCCAATGTCACCAGTTTGCTGTAGTGCGGTAAGGGCACCCGTACCTTTTTTTTCGTGTGGTTTTATTGTTCCGTGTAGGCGGCCCTAATGTTATTCCTGTTGTATAGTAACCCTGCTTTGGCCATGGAGCTATGCCTGTACTGCTGACGGCGAGGTCTCTGTGCGCTGCGTGCTTCCCTCTTTTTGACCCATCCGGGCATAACTACACCCTGACTGTAGTGATCATTATAGTGTGGGCCGCCGCCGTGAGTGTGTGTGTGCACTAAGTGGGTGCCGCCGCCGGGGTCCACGGGCAGCCCCCCCCCTGTAATTCGGTGAGTCGTGGTGGTTGCCGGGTTGCTGTACTTTTACTCTAGTCATGATCTAATGGTGTGTTTTCACAATGCAGCTGGACCGGGTTACAACTTCAAGCATGCTGTTGTGGGAACACCCTGGTGGCACTACCACTTAACGAGCCAATATTCCCTGGCACACCTTCTCCCACTGAGACTGTTCTTGGTATGGGCGTCATTCTGTATTCCGGTAAAACGGTTTTAAAGTATAGAACGATCCAAAACAACTGGAAGTGATTCTGATTGTCTTTACTATTGTATATATTGCATGTGGGTTATTTTCTTCTTTGGCTAATTTTGTTTTATTTGTTTGTTTGTTTTTCCTTCTTATGCATGTTGATTTATTGATTTTTTGATTTAGTTTTTTTTGTTCGATTTGTTTGTTTCTGTTCTTACTACTGGGAATGTGAGCGGACAAAGTGTGGATTGTGGTGTGAGATGAGGACATCACTGGTCCATTTAAGGAACACCCCGCCTGTACACAGGCCTGAGATGCGACAAGGATTGTTGCTACCTATTACCTTCTTTGTTCTTAAATATGTGTTTTCTAGGTTTTTCTGTTTGGGTTCAAACTCAACATTGTAAACTATAAGTGTTATAGTTGGACGATTACACATTTCTAAATAAAAGCAACCTGCCCAACTTACTTTAGCACTGACAGAGTGAGTTTTCATGATTTGTTCTCTTTAAGTTATTCCAATCTTCACACACACAAACCCAGTAAGGGATTTTCTAATTGTCTGAGCATCCCCTTCCTGCTTGTTAAGTCAGTGCAAATTGAGATCCTGCCACACAAAGCACAGTGCGAGGAAGCAATCATATGCTAATATCCCAAAGAAATCACCTCTCCAGCTGAATAACTTTCCAATCCAACAGCTATTACGCAGCCTTATTTTGAAGACAAGTTATCCCATAACGTAACGGCACTCTCTCAAGTGGAAATACATTAGCGGATCTGCCTGGGACGATGCAGCTCGACAGATCAGTGAAAGAGGACTACTTTCGCCTCTTTGTTCGTAGCCTTTTGACAGGATTACAATGTGAACAAGGGGAAATCACTGCATATATTTACTATAGAAGTTGTTTAATAGGATTAGCTTTATTGTATTCTATCTGTCTCAAACAAAAAGCGTCAGTGGCTCGTTCTTTATACAATCTGATGATCCGCAGATGCAATCTTAACGAGCCAAAGCCCCCTTAAAATCAAAGGAGCGAACGATACGGCGAGAGAGAACGTTTTTACCAACACACTTTTCCTTTGAATTAGTTCTTGAAGCATGCAAAAAAAGGATGATGTCGGCAACAAGGCGTCATGCAGGAAGAATTCTTCAGCATAACAGAGGCATTGGAGCCCTTCTTTAGATCAAGGATTTCAATGTCAGTCGCAACTAATGGATGTACTGCGATAAAATGTTTTTCTGTCATTCATGGTTTTTTAGGAAGATTATTATTAATTTCTATTTCTTTCTACACTTACTTGAAAAACGCACCCACCATAGTGTTAACCATAAACTGTTTGTAGAAAGTGGACAAAATAACCATTGCGTCCTCCATTGGTATGGTGATGCCTTGAGTTTGGCATTTTGTCCATCACCTTCTTGTTTTTTTACAACCACATGGGACACGAGAAAACGGAACGCAGTAAAACTGATCGTTGAACAAAACATTTAAGGAGGCCAAAATGTTGAACTGAACCAAAAAACACACTTTCAGACCAGACAACCCCATCGATTATCCTACTTTGAACATCGGGCGGTAATAAAAAGAGGTATAAAAAAAACAGCAATGTCCCAACTGTTAATAAATCAGTAGAGAGCTTGGGCCATTAAACTGAGCCTGCGTGCACGCTGCCGTCGGCCAACTGCAGATGTAGCGTCTGTAACTCATGCTACGGCTTGCAGGGCTGTACACTGCTGTCGATATCCCAGTGTACTGGGATTGTTGGTATTGTTTTTTTCTGTTAAATGTGAAACAAAGGCCTGGTGTTATTTCAAATGTATTTCCTAAAATGGCTGCTGCAATGAGATGTGGAATAAAGCTTAAATATTTAGGATACTTTCCACAAAGGAGAAAGCCTGTGAGCAGAGACCTTATTAATCCCTTCATAAACTGAAAAATCTCCCCTAATTCACCTTGAGTCAGCCCCATACTTTATGTGAGTGAGCGTGACGTGGAAGCATTGTGACTTTCAGGCTTTGGTTTAGCGTGTGAACTCCCGAACTGACTGCAAAGCTCAGGCGCAGTAAGGTGGCCGCTCTGTCGTGCCGTGGAAATGCTTTCCACGTATCCATTCATCTCTCCCTTAGTGTCTCTTTTTCTGTGTCTCTGGGCAGGTAAAAAAAAATAATCCTTATATCCGGCCTATTAGTCACAGAGGATTAGACCCACGGCAGCGATGGGAGGTGAACAGAGAGAGAGAGAGACAGATTAAAAGCTGCAGCGTTATGTGGTGATATCCAGTCGGCCGAAGGAGAAGTGTGTAGTGTGTGTGTGTGTGTGTGTGTGTGTAGACCCCCGGATACATTTTACACGAATGGAAAACACTTCCGACGTAAAAGTTTGCGCCCTTACGCGCAATGAGACGCGCTTTCACTGCAGAAAGCACTTGCCGTCTGGGAGCAAACCCTTCACAGTCTTGTACAAACTCCCTGATGAATTGCAGACTCTCACCAACTTTATTATCTGTGTGGAGAAAGAGCTCTCCACCTCCAACCCTTTCAGAAGCTCCTTCGAAAGTCCAGACTCGTTTATCAGCTTTTGATCTAATTAAACAACGTGGAACTGCGATAAAAAGAAGGGAGCAGCCATTACCTGAATCCATTAGCGACAAGCGAGGAATAAACCCTTCACATCTTGAGGCCTTACTATTTCTGCTCTCTGCAGCAGCCGTTAAGAAATGTCTTTTCATCTCACCTTTATTGCTATTTAGGCTGCGGGCCGGTTCTCCTTCTGTTTTCCTCTTCAAGCTCTTTTTTTTTTTTATACCTGTACCACCTGAAATACTTCATGGCATCCTTGCTGACTTGCAAAAACCTCTTAATTACTGCTAGATCTGTATTTACCCTCCTTTCCCCTTATGTGAGAAAGGCGAAGGGCTGTAATTCCTCAGCTCTTATCTGTTACGGCCTCTGACCCTATCGACCCTTTGATCAGAAGAAGGATCGGCTCCTCTCCTCAACCAAAACCTGATCCTCCGTCTTACTACTCGGCCTGAGGAAGAACAGGTACCCCTCTGTTTTTACATTGAAACAGAATGACATGTGCCTCCTCTGCTGGTAATTTGAGGTATTGCAATATGGCACATTAAAATGGTGAAAAAACTTTGTTTTTTGTTTTTTGAGTCCAAAAACGTCCATTAGGATTTGACCGAATGACATGACGTCAAGCATTTGTTATTATTGCAAAGTATAATTACACTGCCATCAGCTTTTGTAATATATTTATGGCCCCTGGTGTTGATTGCGCCCATCCAACCACAGAGCGCCGGGCAAATTCAGTAATCATTGAACACATCATGTGAGTCATTTCCAGCAGCCCGCCGGGCGTCTAGGAACATTGCCAGTGGGTAAATTAGGGGGCAGCAGTGTTCTAAGATGAGAGAACTTGAGCAGAGCAATCAGGATAGAGAGACACATTCCCTCAGTGGGGAAAACATGACGTTGGATATGCCGGTGGAGTGTAATAGTGTTTACAGTCCAAGCTATTAACTCTAATTTGTAATGGTTGGAAACATGGCGTTTGAGTTAATGGGCTCCCCTCTTGCTCAGTTGAGTTCATAATATCAGCGACATTTAATTACACGCAGCATTTGGCAAGTTCTTGACCCGGTTCCATGGTTTTTCACTTTGTGAGAATCAATAACAAGATCACGGACTAGAATGTCACATCTTTAGTCATTAGTAGTCAGTGGGTTTTCAGTGGATTGTTTTGTCAGCAGAAATTTCCAGCTAATGGATATTTGCTGGCTTCCTGAAAATTGATCGCTGGTAAGGGTTGAGGAAAGGAGGTGATTACAAACAATCAAACACTTAAATGATCTTGATCGTGAGGCATGTATGAGGCTTAGCCTTTGTCATCACACTTAATTACTCAACAGATGTATTAGTATACTATTAGTATACTCTACACATACTAACGACGCTGACATGATGGAAGCTTGTTCCCCGAAGTTGCAGTACATTCACAGATACACACACTCAATCAATATATAAATAATGATGATGAATTTAAATTATGGAAATTTTCTGGAAATTAAATTTTCTCACTCACAAGTATTGACCCCTGAGGCTGCATCGCTGGAGTCCCCAAGTCTGGTGAGGTGCTTTTCCACTTTCTTTTATCCATCATACTGTTTCTTCCAACCCCCACAGAAAAGCATAATAAAGGGCACTGCAAAAACAGGAGAAAGTTGCGACATGACTCAGCAAAAGCAATAAGCTTTGATAATTATAGTTGCATAAGATCAATGGCTTAGGTAAATCTCAAAAAAGCGGCTGCTGTCTTTTACTCTGTGAAAGTGACTCGACTAGGAAACAGGAAGCATTAATCAAAAAGACGCTTCATATGCCCCAGGAATGTTGACGGAAGAATTGGAGGAAAAGTGACACATGCAGTATATTGAATTTTTCCCTCCCTCCCAAAGAACAAAGGTAGTCCCCTTTGCCAATCACTATAAATCAAAATATAGCAGCCATTTAAAACGTCCAAAACGGTGTCCTACAAACGAAGGCCGCACTGTCTCAGTTTTATATTGATGGAGGCAATTATGGAAAAGATGAATTGCAAAATTAACATGTTAATGGGTTACTCTCAAAAAATCAAGTACATTGGTCCCAAAATACCTTCTTCCTGCTGGTGGCTTGATGGAAGGAAGCGTTCGGGAGTGTTAAAGATGGAAAGGAACAATATCTGGTGCTTGTCAACTGATAAATTGAATTGAAGAATATGGATTAAGTTGCAAGAATTTTATGAGAGATTAATTAACCCTGGATTATAAATCCGTAATATTGTTTCTATAAAACTGGCTCCATCAAGTTAGATACATTTTACTTTCATTTGAGGGAAATCATGGCGACCTCTCTATCGTTATACAATAATGAGCTGCTATGCATTTCGGAGAGAATAAAACCGGTAACGTGCAACACAAACTACAGTATCAGTGTATCATTTAGCCACTAGGTGGCACTCTGACACTGCAGTTAAATGAAGCTCAAACTGTCCAGATGTTATTTAAATCTAAAGGTTAGCTTCTCCCCCCTCGTTTGCACTTTGCTGTTTGAAAGGTCAGCATTTTGCAAGCAGAGGACAGTCTGATGTAACATCTATGTGGCTGAATCATAATTGTGGTCTGTGACAGTCTGCGCAGTTGATCACGATCACAGTTTGAATGGCACTCCAATTTCCAGACCCTCACAAAGTTTTGTAACTTGAAGGTGAACGTGTCGACTAATGTCCACGGTGTCGTCTCTCCTGCGACTCTCAGATAATGGGTCTCCTAACATGAAATACATTTTACACATTCACAGGAACAATGTCTCCAGGGGCTGCGCTGTGACTAAAAGCACCACAAAGCGTCACACAGTGTGACACGATGTGACACCGTGCGTCTCATCCACACCGATGTACCAGCTCGTGAATGGATGAATCAAATGTCAGTGTGACGGGGGAGCATGCGGTAACAAATCCATATTCCTATTATGGCTCCACAGGCAGACTAAATTGCCGCGCATGTTTGTGCATATTTCACTGTAATGCAGCTCCTCCATCTTCATTGACTTGACGCACACACTGTCCCTGTCCTCCTCTCCCATTTCATGTGCATGTCCTGAATTGATCCATAAAACAAAAGACAGGTCCATACATGCTTTTGCCACAAAAGCCCGCTCCAAGACGAGTCCTCCTCTCTCTTATTGATCCATCTGCAGCCACCTGAAAGGAATGACTGCCAGCAAAGATAAAATCCACTTGTTCCCATCTGGTCCCGATGCAGCAGAGGCCTTTAGCACAGACCGGGCGATTGGAAGGCCGCACGTCAACTGTGAGCTCCCAGGCCCACATGCCAGGTGGACATTGACTGAGCCGTTGCCTTGAAATTAAATAGATGAGGACAATCCAAGCGGTTAGTTGAGAGGCAGGCCTTGTTCTATTTCTGCATCTGTGAGGTTGCACAATACAAACAAATACAAATTAAATTGACCAAGCTTTTGTTGAGGGCAGCGGAAGGTGGTAATGAAACAAGGGGGGCAGAATAATAGTAATATAATATGAATTGTGCTTTTTTTTAAAAGGAAAAACCACTTTTTGGAGAAAAATAAATAGTTTTATAAGAATAAAGACGAGGGATGTTAGGCTTTGGACCAGGGCCGGCCCAAGGCATAAGGGATCTAAGCGGCTGCTTGGGGCCCCCTGACCACGCTTATGCTGCAAGCAGCCCTAGTTTTGTATTATAACCTCACTGTATTTGTTTATAATTTTCGCTATAACAGTATAGCGTGACATTTGTGCCAATAATCTTCTAGCACAGGTGACTGTGCGTGGTGGGAGGGGGGCCCCCAAATAAAATTCTGCTTAGGGCCCCCAAGAGGCTTGGGCCGGCACTGCTTTGGACCATATGTTTAACACCCACACAAAGTGTACAGACTGTGCACAGCCTCTTCCCAAAGCCTTTTAGTGTGACACAGCAAGGAACTGTTCGGAGCAGTGAATGGCGGTGATGAGGTGACCATGACTGAGCTTATTTGGATTCCAAGTTGCGTTAATTCACAGACAAAAACAGACATCATGGAGTCACGACAGGCCAAAACAGGAAGGACGGCGTGTTCCAAGTGTTGTTGTGGAGGACAGAGAGTCTTAAATGAGACAAAGTCAAGCAGGCTTTTTGTCAGCCACTCGGCACTCAGGCTTGGCCAGAACATCCGTCACTGCAGACACCAGTGTGTGTGTGTGTGTGTGTGTGTGATGTTGTTGAAATTTCAGTTTTTAGTATTCAAGCTTTTTGTAGTCCTTTGAAGGATATTGTGTTATTGTCACGCACTCTTCCCCGTCGGATCATCACATTTTGAATGTGTGAAATCGATAAACTTGAAAAGTTTGTTTTTAAATAGAAAGTGCGAACAAATGAAAGGCGTGGTGGATTATAAAGAAGTGCGACCTGCTGAAGTGATTTATCAAAGGGTACAAGGGATGCTGCAGACAAAGCTCCCATGGTTCATTCTGCAGCTCTTTGAGGAGTATTGTATTTTTTTGGATGCGCTCACCTTTTCCCCCCCAGCACTGAGGCCGTGACAAATGCAAGTGCCATCTGTGAGCAGGAACCAAAGCAGCAAAAGGCCAGTCAGTTGATCCCAGAGCGCGGAGGAAGTCACACAGGAAGTCAAGCACACCTTCATGATGAATAGATACGGTATCTCTCTCTCTCTCTCTCTCTCTCTCTCTCTCTCTCTCTCTCTCTCTCTCTCTCTTTGAGATCAGTTGCTTTCCTGCCTTTACACCAGTCAGCGCATTTCGACCTGTTGGATCGTCTCTAATTCTGCAACATTTTAGATTATTATTGATCCCCTCTGCCCGTTTCTCTAATTCTCCTGTCATTTCAGGTCCTGTAATCACTTGTCGCCCCACCTGCTCCCTTCTGATCTGCCTGTTTTTGTCGTTGGATTCTCCGTCTCCCCTTTTTTGGGATTTGTTTGTTTGAGTAACTTAACTTCTGGTTTTAAACTTGCATCATCACAAAATGAATTGAACTGGGTTTGTAACTCTGTGTTATAGGAAACCACATGTTGTGCATTAAGGCCTCAACACCGTTCTGCTTCCGATGAAGAGACAAGGATTCACTTCACTTCTGCACTAACCATTTAGTAAAACCATCAGCCATGGGGAGAATTGACATTGACCAGAATGTTTAGGCTTCATTTAATGGGTAAAGTTGGTGCGTGGAAAGAATTTGCTCAAACGGTAAATGTGACTAATACTTTGGGACGATGAAGTGGTACTAATTAATAGTTTGGGGAGGCTAAATTCATCCAGTGAATATAAGATAGTGCTCCTTTAAAACGATAATTACTGTGATTTGCAATAGATGCAAATAAAAACCATAAAGACTAGAATTATCTAAATGAAATCCACGTTTAGCAAACCGTTAAAGCTTCGCCTGCAGCTAAAGAGGTTCTGACAGCTGATGCCTCTGTTGTGGCCTCTGGACAGCTATAACACAGGGGTGATTACACATGTCCTGACCAATCGAATGGCCACGCGGTTCATCTTATGTGACAGCCCTTCGCTGAGCTCACCTGCTCTCGCTGAGGCGACGACAACGCGGGGCACAGAATCCATCAGAGCGCATTGTGCTGAAATTGATCACGGCGATCGATATGGACCGGTGAAGCCATTGACGGTGCTGCTACAGAGGAGCAGGCATGGGGAGTGCTTTGCCTTGTCCGTGATCCATCTATCTTTAGGCCGGATCGATATGCTACAGGCAGCTCATATTTCACAGGTTGGCCCAGGCAGGGATGAAAGAGGGCAGAGGGGGGAGAGCGAGGTACGGGGGGAAGATGGGGATGATGACGAGGCTTTCGCGAGGCTCTAGGGGGGTCAATTCCGGAGAGCAGAAAGCGTAGGAGAAGAAGGAGAGGTGATATGGATGCAACCAAAGGTGAGGAAATGAGAGAGAGGTGGGGTGGTGACGTAGGAGTCGATAGTGCAGCAGAGGCTTTATACGTTACTCTGGGCACCGCGGCCTGACAGCTTGTCGATTCAGTGAATTTATAATGAATGTTCTTTTATTCTACTCTTACTCTCTAACCTTTCTCTTCTCCTTTACCCCCACCCCCTCTCCCCCTTCTCCTCCTTCCTCTCCTCCTGTCACATCCCTCCGCCTTGCGTTTTGGAGCTTCACTCCCTCCCCTCCCCTCCCCTCCCTCCCTCCGCCTCCCTGTCACAGACTCATGTAGCCCATCGTGCTGAGAGTTAAAAACAAAGAGTCGTGTGAAAGGCGCTTAGTCGCTTGTCCTCCTGCCCCTGCTGTTGCGGCGTCCTAATGATGCAAATGTTAGGCCGGCTAATGAGCAGGAGTTATGTTGTGGCTGAAGTCAACCGCGCTGCTCGACCACCCTGTCTCTTGAATAACATCGCCGTGTCGGACTCAAGATGTGTCTTCCACTCAGCTCACGATTAACGGCCAATACAGATGGTGCTTTCTCAACTTGGGAGGGTGTGGGGGGGTTGAGACAAAATGTGGGGTCCATGGCGGTGTCCGAAAGAGCAACTGGGCCCTGAAAAAGAGGAAATAAATATTAACTCGTAAGAAGAATTTAAATGTAAGCACTCTGCTGCGCCTACTGTAACACGCACACGTAGTGTGCATACACACACACACACACACACACACACACACACAAGAAGAAAGGTGTCTAAAAACTTCAGGTGGAACGCTGAACACCCTTTCACCTGCACAAGTCACGTAACCTTTTGCCTCCGAGTTCATTCTGGCTGTCACACACGTGCCTCTGACAGAGAGTGAAGCCGATAGATGCCGGCTTCTGTGTTATTACAATAACCCCTTTTGGCGGCTTACATTTCCCTCCCTCCCCACACCGTCGCTTAATCCGCCGCGCTTTTGCCCTTCAGTTTTTCAAAGACAGCCTGCGGGCTAGAATTGCCCTTTGCTGACTTATGGCTGACAGTGAATAAGTTCCCCTCTCGTCTCCTCCCTTTTATCTCTGATATCATACTCTGAGTGGGTCAAGATCAATGGTGCTCCCTGCAAATCCACCCAGACTCCGGGTGCTTCTCATTGACCTTAAACAGAGGTAACTGAACACTGCGACTCGCACACAGCCGCAGCTTTTGCATTAACTTCTATGGATAACTTCACCTGCGGCTCGGTGGGCTTATATGAAAAAGTCCCAGACCGCATTGGTGTGGACTATTTATTTCCTTCCCGGCCTCAAACTGAAGGCTTCACACCCGACGTGTAATTGGTTGAAGTAGCACGGGAACGCGTTGGGTAAAGCTGGCAAGCTTCTTGTCAGAGTTAAAAGGTAAAAGGCTTTAGAGCATTTAGAGAACGGCCGACAAAAACCCCGGTAACCAAGGACGTGGCGTGACAAGGTGATGAATGGCTTTGCATGATGGAACAGACAGGACGCTGGACGCTGCAAACTTCTGGACAACAACAGAAAAATCAATCTCAGGTATGGCGCAGAATTAATGCGTTATATTGAATGAACTGAGGGACTTCCTTAGGGATGGGCTGTAATTTAAAAGCACCAGCACAGAGACAGCGCCACGTTCAATATGCTCCATGGATTAACACACAACTGAATTACATATGTTAATCAGAAGAAAAGCAACATGGAAATCTTAACACGCAGCGCAACACACCCTGAAGTGTGTTCTTCTCAAGACAATATCAGTGCATGAAGCCATGTGCAAGTGATGCTACTGCCTTCCCCAGGCCTAATACAGATAAAGAAAGAAGAGGCAGCAGCCCGGTCCACATACAGCTGTGGCTCACACCCAATGGGATCCCTGAGAGACTCGCTTCAACAAGATGGATGAAGGGCACCGAGTCTCAAACTGGGCGCACTCAGCCCAGACATCATTGGGTTTGGGCTGAATAAAGAGGTGGTGGCCCCTCGCCTGCTCTGCCCTAATAGGAGGCGCTGCCTGGCTGACAGGAGCCCATAAATAACCTAGTAGTGTCAATGGAAAAGAACACACTCACCTGAGCACACTCTCTCAACGAGATCACGAGGGAGAGGCGAGATCCAAGAATATCACGGCTCTCGGTTATAGGATGGAAACGCAAGTGATTGTTAACGTAGGTCACAAATGCAAAAACAGATGTTCAATTTTTTGTATTACTGAAAATTAGTGTTAATTTGTCATTATAAAAGGTAATATCATATTTGTGTTTAAATGAAAATATAAATTTGAGGATGGATATTATAAGAAAAATGTCTCAATGATGATATGTATATATATACACACAAGCCCTATATATATATATATATATGAAGCCTTGGTATCAATTAATTATCTGTTGGGAATATAATTTAACCCAATTTAATGGAGAGACAGAAGTGTGTTTCTTTGGTTGCTTTAGAGGTCATGTGATTGCCGTGCGTCATGACGTCATACGGAAGTCCCTCAGCCAAGATGGCAGCGTCCTTGACACTCATGCCGCTAGTGTTGTCAACTGTCTAACATGGCCAAAAGTGGCAAATGTAAGTGCTGTTCAACCCACCAGAGAGCGTTTTGAGAGCGGAGGATGGAGAGACGAGAGTTCGTCGCGTCGCTTGTGGTTCGTTTGCTCTTTTATACGATTGCTTATGTGCTTTTATTCCCAGCGGCCACCCGTTAACGTTAATTTAAATAAAGATATTGGCAGTTGAGCACCGACAAGTTACAACGAGAGCTTCGTTTCGTGTTCGCGTTATGTACGTGATGTGCATGTATACACCGGAGGGGGACCTGTTTTACCTACTAACGTGGCAGGTGTATACCAACGTTACAACAATACCAGCTCTATAAAAACACAAAATAGTATGTTACATTAGTCGGAGATTACCGCAGGTAGCTAAGTCGTTAGAAACACTATCATTGATTAACTCAAGAAATTGTGGTTTGAAGCGGCTCATTGCGCAAAGTTGTTTGTATCCAGAGTAGTCCTGTATGGTTCTTCTTCCCAGGGGGCGGGGCAAACCCACCGCTCTATGTCACGTGGTTATGGCTCTCACTCTTCAATTGACCCTTTAGTGTCCCTTCACTGAAAATGTACTGTTAATTCATAAAAGCAGAGTCAATTATATCCATTTAATACGATTATTCAGTTATGTATAAATAAGATGTATAATACTTAATTATAGGTCTGTGACTGTTTTTTTCTCCATCTGTACACTACTTATTTGACTACTTATTTGTTTCTTTTTTTAAATTTATTTACTTAACTACATTCTGTACATAACTGATAATAGCAACTTAAATTGAAATTGATTTGAATTAAAAATATATGATCATTATATAAACCATCATTTGTAGATGAAACTAGCAGTATCAGTATATAAATGAGGCAAAATTAGCTCAAAATTAGCTCCAGATTTACCCACAACAACATTTAAAATCAGTAAATGTATTTTAATGCTGTAATAAAATGAAATGCATCTGCTGATATTTAATTTTTAGTCTTGTGGTTGATTATGATTAACAACTGTTTTGACCGCTTTCGCACGAGTTTTAACATGCCGCAGTGCTGTGTCCCGTGTCATTTAAATGGATCGGAGATTAAAAAAAACAATACTTCTGTACTGTTGCTAGCCTCTGTCACATTTTTTCTTTTTAATCTTTGTTTAGTTACATTCACAGTTATAGAAGTCCTGTAAAAAATATATTTTGAAATACCTCATCCAGAACAAGGGATGGCACCTAATGTCAACTAGCTAGCTTAACCTTACAGCTAACTCACCTCGACCTCGTAAACCTTCTTTTTCATTGATGGCTTAATTATGGATTGATGCGCTACACCAAAGTCCTTTTAGGCAAGTCACGCCACTCGCCGCCATCTTTGCAACGCCTCCGGGCAGCTCTAACAAAACCAACCTCCTATCTCATTGAATGGGAAGAGAGTCAGAACTGCACTTTTCACGGGTCATCGGGACATAAAAACCACATGTATAGAAACAGCAGTAGAATATGATCAAAATCGCTGAAAAAGTTTGATGACTTTGCCCCAAAAGTAAGGTTTAAAACGCCTTTTTCCCCCACAGGTTACTGTTACTGCGCATGCGCAAGGCACCAACCTTAATTTACGTCTCTATCCAGAATGCCGGTGTTGTGCCCATCGTCAGTGGAACCAGACGATAGGCTTAAATGTTTCCCGGCTTGACTGTTAAAAAGCAGATGATTGTCTTTCCAGTGGGAGGGGCGGGACATGCGCATACAACTGCCATCTTTGCCGTTACGGGTTTTCCTACGGGAGTTGTATTGAGGATTGAGGAAGTGGCACGTCTCCTTAATAAATAGTCTCTGGCTACACTAACCACTCTGTTGGAGTTGAAAGAATTTAAACCCTGTTTGACCGCCAAGGGTGCATCAATAAAGTAGGACGTGGTCGGAAATAAATTAACAGGTTCCGCCATTGTTATTAGATCTGGACGAGCGGAGCGCTTGTGACCCGGAAGACCCGTGTGACCTCAGACTTAACAACGGAATCGCTGCACGTTTAAGTAGATGGTCTGAATATGTGCGGTGCTGCGTTAGGTCTCACGGAGCAGTTGTCTCTCCAGGCCGGCGGCTGTGCGGGGATGTGTGTGGATCTGACCCTCTTCCCTCTGGACACCGTGAAGACGAGGCTGCAGAGTCCGCAGGGCTTCTACAAGGCCGGGGGCTTCAGGGGCATCTACGCTGGAGTCCCATCTGCTGCCGTCGGCTCCTTTCCCAACGGTGCGATGGCTGGACGTGTGACACCAAGGGACCGCTGTTTACTGTTATTTGTAATTTATGTTTTCACCAAACACCCAACTTGCCTGTTGCATGTAGAGAGCTGGCCCTACACTGCGGGGTGCATTTTGTGTTCTGCGTCCAGAGCCTGTTTTACACATTTATTTTTATTAATTTTATACAATGACAAGAATGTCTGGGATCAAGATTTTAAGATTGACTTGTTTAAGAATATCATTTGTCAGTTTAATATGTTGGATGGATTGATGCTACTCACTTTGCCTACTTAAAGGGGAAACAAAAAAGCTCTGGTATTTGATAATCAATGGACCATTAAGTCAAACAATTCCCCAACATCTTTTGACTGTTAAGAGTCGGCGTCACTCAGCCAAACTCCTACGGTATGCATGCCAGGGACAGAATGATGAAGAGGAGATGTTGAAGTAATAACTTGGTGGTTTGAATATAAAAGAAATCTTTTTGGTGGAGTTTGCAAATTAATGCAACACTTTTGCAGAAACTTATGGCAGGACGAAAGAACAGAACTCTACTCCCATGAAATGCACTTAACTTTCGCAGCGCACACACACACACACACACACGCACACGCACACAAACACACCGCGGTTTCTCCCCTGTCAGTGGTAGTGAGGGATATTAATTGCTGTATGCTGGTTAACTAATGGCCCTAAAATGGCTGTGGTTCTGCTTGATTTCAGCCGCTGCTTTCTTTGTCACCTACGAATACACAAAGTCCCTGCTTGGCGCCGGCGGGCCGCTAGCAGCCCCGCACGCAGCACCTGTCACTCACATGCTGGCCGCCTCCCTGGGAGAAATAGTAAGTCTTCATCTCCATCGTTTTCCCGACTTTTGCCTCCTGTTTTGGGGATTTTCACTCCGCTCTTAAACTGCCAGCACACTTTGAACTTGTGTGTATTCGTGTTGGTCTCGCTCTTTCTCAGCTCTCCTGAATCCTGGAAGGCCAGCTTCAAATTTTTAGAGCACTACTCGAGGGGCTTGGTGGTTTGGGCTGCCTCCGAGTCGGAATCGGAGCCATATGGGGTCCTTGAATACTCAACTTGGCATGAGGGGACAAGAGGAAGGCCCCCCTGCTATACCGCCAAAATATCAGGTTGTTAGTATTCATGGCTTTTGGATGGATGGGATTTAAGTTTTGCATCCTTATGAGACGGGATTATTCCACATGGGCGGGGGTTCTGTGTGTCCGGGAGTCGTCATGTGTTGAGGAGAGGTCACACGTTACCCTTATATCAGCATGAATTCGATCAGCGCTGGTTATGTCCTCTGATTGTAGTAATCGGCGTCGCAGTCAGTGCAGGCGCTATAGGAGTGGGGCTATTGACACGTTTGGTCTTTGGCACTTTCCCGACAAGTGTGAAGGGTCAGGCTGAGGTTGCAGCTTCCTCTAACCCCTTGCCCGCTTTTCTGGATTTGAGCACATCAAAGGCACAAATCCTCTAAGCACAGCGGAACGAGGATGGGGGGGAATGGGTGGAGGGCGGTATCCCACTGCCTGCTGGCAACGGGATACGTCTTGTTCAAACAGAGTAAGCTTCAGGCTTAGCCATGAAAGGCCTCACCCAGTGCTGCCCCGAGTGGTAGACCAGGACTAAACACCCGCACTGACGCAATCGCCTCCTCAGTCACTGCTAATGAGATTTTGTATAAGCTTGAATGAGATTTTACCAGGTTGGGAGCAATATGTCATTGATTCATTGATTAGTGGATTGACAGAAAAAAGCTGACGGAACAGGATGTGCATTTCTCTGTTCATAAATCAGTATGAATTAGGGACCTTTTTGACTTGGACAGTACAGACGATCTGAGAGCTCATCGAGGATTCAGCCATTTTTAAAACTATTTTTCTACGTTTTGTAGACCAAAGGCTCTCAAAAAAAAGTAGAAAAGATGAGCAAGCACTCAAACACAACTAAATCAACGGACTATACAGCGTCTTTATAGCCGAGCCTTTGGTTTAGCAGATTTTCATCATGAGGAAGGAGGAATGGTTGTAAGAAAAAGCAGTAAGAAAAAGCTCTTTATTTTAAGTATAATGGGGATCAGAATCTGTACAATAAGTTGGGGAATAAGACTACCGATATAGAGCAGACGTTTACTGCAGCTGTTTGGTGGTGGTCATCGAATGCACGGGACGGATAGAGTCGGAAAGGGCAGAGAGGAGGACATTCGCAAGCAGCAAAGAGAAAGAAAGAGACGGGGAATACAATGAAAGAAATCCCCCCCCCACCCCTCCAGCCCCTCGCCAGACGCATCCCGGTGTTTGTGTGGGTGTTGGGACGCTCCCATAAAGAATGTGTAAGCTGATGGCGTCTGTCAGGCTCTAGCAGGCTGTTATCCAGCCATTAGATCAGATTTATCTTCATTCCCATTCGCTTGACGTCTGCCCTGAAAGCTCATTTGTCAAGGCCGCGCGGCAGGTTTTTCTCGCATCTATAACCCCCCCCCCCTCCCTCACTCCCCCCCACCTCTGCCACCAGCACCAGCACACATCGGTAGGAGGATGTACTGGAAAATACAGTGTGACGTGACGAGATGGGGTGGGGGTTGGGAGGGTGGAGTTTGGCAGGGTTGAAACTGGCAGCCACTTAACTTGGCACTGAGAAATAATCCATGCATCGCCTACGAGCCGCGCCACGCGCCGTGATTTATTGGCTGTTGTCTCAAAGTTGGAGACGCTCAGTGTCCTCATATCTCCCCTATTTCTTCATGACCTTTTTACTTCCATCTCATCCTTCCTTTCTTTGTCGTATTTCAGTCCCGGTGCGTTTGCAGGACTGGGCGTGTGATCACAGTCATGGGAAGTACTGGCTCACGTGAGAGCCGCAGATGTTTACAAAGGCTTTACTCTATTGTGTTCGACGTGACATTGAGTGGGGAGGCGCTATTTTTCTACTTGATTACCGTATTAGTGGATTAAGAATGTTTTAGAGCGTATTTATTTCAGCTTATTTCGTTTATACATTTTCTCAGCTGTTTCTGTGACCCGCTGCATTTCCTCCGAGTGCAGCACATTTTAACAACAAACAAATCCAAACATTCAAGGCACGTAACAGTTTGTTATTCTTACCAGCCGTCTCTTTATGGTGCCAAATGGTATTCACGTTCCTGATTGCCCCGACCGCCATCGTGAGTGGTGGAATAAGGACGGGCCGGACGGAGGGAGGTAATGACGCAATCTGCAGATTGATTCGCTGGAATCTCCGCTAACTTCCCCTTCCTCACTGTGCGCCCCATGATCGAGTGCCGTCCTCTTACCTTGTTGTTTGGCGGCCCGTTGCTGAAAATTGAAAAGACGCTCCGTCATTTGGAGAAAAAAAAAAACGCAACGGGCCGAAGGGAAGCGGGAAGGCTCCAATCACGGGCAGTCAGCCTCCTAATTAATGCCGCTTGACAAATCCGACGGCTTGTAAATAAAGATTAATGGTGGCGGGGAATTTAAAAGACAGCCGAGGAAAGCGTCAGCAATGAAGGACAAGCAATGCAGGTGACGTGAGCTGAGCGTCCTGACTGTGGGACACGGTACCGAAACCTGTCACTCACTCTGGTTTCGCCATTGTATTTTAACACACTACCAATCCTTTCTGAGCCCGAGTCATGTTGTATCGTGCACGCCTCGGGTTCATCAACCCGTTTGCCAATTTTCTGCCGTTCTTACAGATCTGAAATGGCCTCGGAGGCGGCACACTCTATCTTCTACCCACTCAACATGATTCTCCCCACCTCTAGGCGCGCAAATTACTCCCAAATAAACAATGTCCCTAATTTATTTGGTATAATCTTTGGCTCACTCTGCCTTCCTCTCTGCAGTGACAGGAGAGGAAAGGCCGTCTCATCTCCGGGCCCCCCATCCAATTACGTCAGTAATTACTTGTCATAGCCACTTTCTTTCCATTTAGCCGCTTTATTCCGGTCCTTTGGAGAATTGGTTTGGGGAAAACATGATGTACAATGTATTATAAACGGTAAGTTGAGCAAAGGGAGGGCACATGAGATCCCCGCAATGGATGCAGCCAGCTTAGTAATCGCAGCGATGGGACGCGGCTGGATGTTTGGCCACTTGGTGGTGCTGTTGCACCACGGAGAAGTTGCAGCCTGACACGCCGACCAGAATTGGCTGCATTGTCTTTCGGCAGCGATTCAAGTGCTCTTCTGTACAGGATGATGAGGTTGTGTGTTGAAAAGTGACGTCTGCCTGCAGCAGAATCCATGCATCCAAGGTCAAGACTAAGCTGAGAAACACGAGTCAATATTCGTTTTTTTTTTTTTTTTTTTAGAGATACAGAGCAAGAGGTGTGTCTGTAAAGTCTTCCACAGCTCCGTCTGTCATCTCCGTTGACCCCGCGGGGCCGCTAACGTACCCTGTCTTCTCCTTTTGTGCTCCATACATATTCCAGTCTTCGCTCATAAGGGGTCCTTGGTGTCTGGCAGAGGAGACGGGCTGGTCTCCCTTTAACCAGCTGCCAGGGCTTTTTCCCTCTGGTCCTAACCGCATGGAGACATCCTGAATTCATTTGGATGGCTGAATTTAGACGGAGCGTTTTTATAATCTTCACTGCAGAGCCGACATCACTCTTTCTCTCCCCCCCCATCGAGAGCGAGAGAGAGTGATGTCGGCTCGTGTCGAGGGTGGCGCCCGCCGGCATCTGTACACCTTGCGGGGAGTCACGGCGAGGGGGGCGGCTCACCGATCCCTCTGTGAGATCCCTCGCCGTCAGCCGGCGTTTCCCCTGCGCTGCAGGATAAATGGTTAATCGAGTCACCAGGTGGTCAGCGGTGCCCACCGGCCTCGAGGTTATGGGGCGTGAAAATTCATGTCCGTCTTCACTGGCGGTCGGCAGTCCGTATTTCTGTTGACACACGGTGGATGTGTTTGGAACTCGTAGCTGGGGAGGGGCGGCGCTTCACAAGGTGCGTGTCAGATGCACGGTCCGCCTTCTGACCTTTTATTACCTGCTCAGGTGTCCTGCCTGCTCTGTTAATTCGGCCCGATTGGAAGCTCAGCTGATGCCCGTGTGTAGAGGTACGCAGGCCAGGAGTGTTCGTGACATCACGGAGCCTGGGGGGGGGGCAATGGAGATTGAGCACGCTGTGGATATGGTAAGCAGTGGTGTAGATTGAGAGTGTACATGAGGAAACACTGCTGACCCGCGCTCCATCTGTCCCGTAGGTGGCGTGTCTGATCCGGGTTCCCACCGAGGTGGTCAAACAGAGGACCCAGGCTTCCCCCTCATCCACCACCTACCACGTCCTGCTGGCTACTCTCAGGGAAGAGGTACACGGAGCAATCGGAGAATACTGTATATCTGTTTTATTGCCAATTTTGATATTTGTTGTGTGGACAAGAAGGTCAAGGCTTTAAAACCATCCGACACCTCAACCCGGCTCTCGGCACTCACGTCAATGAGTATAAGGTCTGAAAATAAAGGCCTTGTCTATGAAAAGAACAACTAATTTAAAGTAAGATCAAATTATTTTTTGTTAAATATTTTCTCGCAATGGGATTTCCTAGAAACGTTTCATCTTGTTGTTGTATACATCAAACACTGGACTTGGCACCATGTAACATGAATAGAATAACTGTGTTCAATTTCTCACCGATTTATTGGATCCGTGTTTGTCTGTGATTGTAATAAAAGTGCGTTGTGTTCTGCCGTCTCTGCTCAGGGTGTCCGAGGCTTGTACAGGGGATACGGCAGCACGGTGCTCCGAGAGGTACGATGGCTCCAAATGTGTTTTTCTCCTTTTTATTCTTTTATCTCATCTGCTTCTTAATGCCGTCCACCAGTGAAGGCGATCTCAGCCAACAAGTTCACGTAGGTCTGTCTTTGGCAAAGTTTTGTTTTTGGTAATTGCAAAGCTCATCGTCTCTCATCCCACTCTATCCATTCTGAAGACAATTACCACACTCCTTAAAGGCTGTGTAGTGAATTATTTTTGATAGGCCAAGCGAATATTGAGGCCTTCCACTCTTCTGACTGAAGGCATTTTAATTTCTCTCGGGCTTTATTGAGGTAGGAAATATTGATTTACAGCGGGGGGGTTTTTCTCCATCTCATTCAATTACGTTTGCGAGATAGTCTGCCTTCCTCTTCGAATAGCATCTGATTTAATTAATGCAATTAGTTGCCCTTACAAATGCAAAACAAAACACTGATAAACGAGAATGGAGCTTCACCCTTGATGGACGCTCACCTTTGTGTAAATGAAAACGCCGCGCTAGTTCTTTGATTCACGATCTTGTGCTTAATTGCACCTGCAGTGCGTGATAACACAACATCATTGTTGCAAAGCTGTGTGGATCTCACGGCTGCCTCGCCTAATAAGTTTCAATGGAAAGTTGGGTAGGAGGGAAATGGAGAAAGAAGTGTATGAAGGTGACACTTGTCTTTCCGTCCTGTTTTTGAG
This sequence comes from Apeltes quadracus, assembly GCA_021346845.1. Classification (NCBI taxonomy): domain Eukaryota; kingdom Metazoa; phylum Chordata; class Actinopteri; order Perciformes; family Gasterosteidae; genus Apeltes; species Apeltes quadracus. Next base: position 5,631,760 of record CM037933.1, read on the forward strand.
GGGGGAAGGAGGGGGGGGAGTGTAATCTAGTCTTCTCCGCTGTGCTAGCCTGTACTTATTTTCTGCCTCACTAAACTGATGTTATTCACGCAAATTCCATCTGGACAGTCGGGGAAAAAAAAAAAAAAAAAAAAAAGGACAACAAGAAACTGTGATTTCTCCGAGGGGCTCTGAATAAATGAATACATTGGGAGGCTGGCGCGCGGCCTGTGTGCATACTAACACTGGCAGATGAAACGCAACGGTGGCGGGGGATGACTTGGGGCGCGGGGACGGCGAGGGATGCTGCGCGTTGATTGGCTTTGACGTGTGTCAGAAAGGTAATTCCTTTTCTCGCTCGCCCCCCTCCGCTGTCCTTCGGACAAGCGAACCCGTCGAGATGTGTTTGTTTACCAGGCGTGGCCTTGTGCGTCTCCTCCAGCGCCGCCCCACTAATTAGAGTCCATGCCAGGTGTGCATTGGGGTTCAGACGCCGTATTCGGACTGACATGATATCACATTAGTGCAGGACGTGTCAGGTGCCTGGTTCATAAAGGTGGAGCAGATTTGGGGCAGATTTGGGGATCCGCTTCACATTGCAGCAACCACCCCCCCCCAGTCCTAGTGACTTTTAGTCACTAGCACTCTTTTATTTGGACAGCATATCTGAACTACCGGCTAATAGCCAAACAATTATTTATTCCTTGGCACCACATTAATCTCTGCTGTGGTTGAAGCTCTCCTTAGGAGAAACTGTCGAGTGGCCTGCTGAGTCGGCACCTTTTGGGTTGCAGCCGGGTAGAGCGTGAAATCAATTCCATCCTGATTGTGGTGGGTAAAAACGACTTCATTCCACTTACACAAAAATCCGGGCTTGATAATGAAAAGTTGCACTGTTTAGCATTTTACGATTTAAGGTGTTCATCTTGTGTAAATCAATTCATTTTTTATTCATTTTATAGAAATACATTTAAGCACAGACTCTAATTATAGTCTAGTGATGCCTCATTTCGACAGGGTCTATATAGCACTATTTCTCTAACAAGTGTCTCTTGCTGAATAGTACCTCCTTCCATCACTAGATGGCATGCTAAGATTATCACTGTTTTGGATTGTAACAACCCCCCCTCCCCCCTTCTTTCTGCTCCCCCATCACACCAATCCAGCTTTATGGCATTTCTGAGCAGCAGTCACTGCACTGAAAATGATGGCCTTTCGTTTTAATGGGCCCTTTTATTTTTTTTTTTGCTATAAAGTGCCGTGAGGTGATCTCGGATTTGATCCAAACTGCTCCAGTTTGAGTCTGAGTAATGAGGCTGAGATGGGTTATTAGATAGTAATTTCGGATCGGGGTGGTACGGGTGCTGCGGAGGGAAAGGTGTAAGTGAAGCTGACAGTGTCTCAAACAGTCGACTGATGAGCCGGGAACGTCGGCTGATTGACTGCAGCATGCGGCCGCGCTAAATGCATCTCCGGTGCGCGTGCTCTTTCACCTACTCGCTCTGAAAGCCACTTTATTTCAGTCCGTTTTCACGCATTCACGTGGGTAAGCAGTCCGACAGGAAGGCAGTTGAGCCAGCTAAACGAGACTGAACCTTTTATTAATGATAATGGTCTTCCTTTTTACTGGGGTCATGTGTGCTTTTCCTCAGCCAGGCCCCTGAATGCGCTTTGGCGTTTCTCCACCCAAACAACTGCGACCTGGCTACCTGAGGCATCTCGTCTGGCCCTGGGGCCCATCTAGGTCCCCCCCCCCCCTCCATCCTTCTCCTCTCCCACGTTGATCCCTTCTCTGCTTCCTCCAGCAGGAGGGTTAGCTGAAGGAAAGACTAGCCCAAAACTGATTTGAGCCGTTACCAACTGGACAAATGAACAAAAGCACATTAAGAGCTGACTTTGAGCCACATGTGGCGGGTGAGAAACAAAAAGACCAACAAACGGATCCTTAATAAGGCGTTCGGCCACTTCAGACCTGCTTCAGTGCTTCCGGTCAGATTTGAAACCCCCTAATTCATTTGTGGGGTTTTTTTTGTTATTGGATGAATTATTAAGCGTTTGGTTCATAAGAGAATAAAGGTCATAACAACTTCTAAAAGCCCAAGTTGACATTTGATTGTAGTGCCAGGCGGGAAGGGTCTAGAACACAATCCCAATGTTTCTCCTGAGTAATAGTGATCTTCTTCCCGGCTGAGTAGTTTGCTGGTCGAGCTGACCCTTTCTTGGAGGAGTGATGGCCTTCTTAAGCTCCATGTCAGCGGATGATCACTCTCTCTCCACTGCGCCGCGCCCGCCGCATCTGTCATTCACATTTGTCGAGTTGCGTGTATGCAATTTTTTTCTGCCCTTTCTACTCTTCTGCTACAAATGTCCCTAAAGCTCAGGAACCTTCCTGAGATCAACACGTGGGAGATCTCACTTGTTGCACTGTGTGCGTTGAGTTCTAATGGAGGTAGAATGACTCTTTGCCGAGATTAAAAACTAAACAACAGGCCCCTTTGCAGAGCACAGCTGACCCCTGCGTGGCCTTTTTTTGGGGGGGAGGGGGCGGGGGGGGGATAAGCTGCTTCTCACCGTCTGTGACGCAGGTTCAAACGGGAGAGGTGAGGGGAATCACTCTCATATCCTGTGTCTGTGTGCACTGATCCACAGAGGCTTGTGTTTATACACCCTCATATGACTTGAGACAGAGCAGACAGAGGCAAGAAAGACAGAGCAGGGGGAAGCAAAGTGGGTTTATTTTCCTCTACATATGTAAAGGGAAGGATTTGTGGGACACGCGTGAAGGAGTGGAGGCTTCCTCTCGCTCCGCGTTTTGGAGTCGGGAGCAGATGCCGTCAGTCCGTTGGAGCCGGACAGCAAACCGCGCTTTTATAAATGGCGTCAACGCCACAGAAAGCTCAACAGCTGGATCAAATGAACCAAAATCGAAACCACGGAACGTTTAATGCGTACCAGCGAGATGAATCTGCCTTTGTGTTTTCATTTTGGACTCATTCTGCGGGCCGGCTGAACAGCTGCCAGTGCAACGGACATTGGTGGATGACGGGTGAAATGGATGTCAACACCACCAGCTACCGGCGCTGCCTTATCTGCTCACCCTCGTTCCTCAATGAGCCCTGAGAAAACCTGTTGACCTCCTTAGATCCGACCCTTGACACGACTTGACCCACAGAGGGGTGTTTGAACGCTTGCGTGATAAGGGAGAAGCTACCGAAGAGGGCGGGCCGCCGAGGCGCTTGGTCCGGCGTATAGGACACACTCAGCGATTATCTAGCGCTGACTTAGCGGGCTGCACATATACAAACAGGCATGCTCCTCCTTTCCTCAACAGAGTCGGCCTCCCCTCAATGCCTCGCTTGACGTTAGTTTTAACAGTAGTCATTGCTCTGACGGGTCTGTCGGCCTACTTGAGATACGGGATGTCGGTCTGCGACGCCGCCCGCGTTTGAGTTGTTTGCGGGTTGAGCCGACCCTTGTTGGAAGAGTGATGGCCCCCTTAAGCCACAGAGAGCGATTCCTCTTTGTCACTGGATGATCACTTTACCACACACGCCCCACCAGGGGGGGGGGGGGGACGGTTCACTCCCACCGCCGCGCTGGATGACGGATGGACGGGCTTCCGCTCGCAGCGACCGGCTGCAGCCGTCGTTCGCATTAGCGAGGTCGCGCGAACACAGTCGCATCTTCTTTTTCTCCTGTGTCTCGTCTCGAATGGGGGAGTGTGAGAGTCTGTGGGGGCTTGAAATGGTATAAATGATGAATTGGACGCCACTTGTCAAGAAATATGTGTAAGCCAAGTGTATTTATTTCACATTTTATCCTTTCACTGGCTATCCTGTTTTTTTAAACGTAACATTGCAATGACTTGTGGGTTCATAAAGGGCTCAAGACGTGTGCCAGAGAGCCTCAAAGTCTCGACGGTGTGACTGAACCAAACCTTCATGGAGTTTGGTAGCAGCGGTGAGATTGGGATCGTTCCCTGCTGCTCTCACTGACCTCTTTGATCGGATGTGGTCGAGGGAGGGCGCCGCCCCGCTGTCAGATTCCCAGGTTTTCCGCGTTTCCCCTTTTCCCATGCTTTGGAAGTGCTTTTGGAAGTCCCTGCCACCGAGACCCATGGATCATACATTTGCCCCATTGAGCTTTTAAATGCACTCAAGCATCCATCATTGTGGCTGCAATTTGTTGAGTCCCTGTGTGAATAGTTCCCGCCAATGCCCGCTGAAAAGAAAGAAGCGGCGGCTTGTTGTTGACGGCTGTGGCTGGTTCAATCTGAGCAGAAAACCTTTTGGTGCTGTACATGTGCTTCTAGTAACGCACAGGCTTGGCAGGGAACGGAGTTGGGGGGAGGCGGGGGGGGTCCGCAACCGAGGGATGTCATGTGGAAGGAAATCGGTGGCATTGCCCAGCAGGTCGAAATTCTGGTGCCCACCAGAATTGCACACCTCTTCTACTTAAAGTGTCAAAGACATTAACGTGACACGATACCCGAACCGCCTAAATAGTGCATAACTCCATATAACTCCGTCTCCGTTAAACGTTTAACTTTGAATCACATCCACTCAATATCAGCTATGTCTGCTGTTACCGCCGTCCTGTCGTGACGAGTGATAGCGAGAGTCAGGGGAGGGGAAGAAGAAGACTAAATCAATGTGGTGCAGTAGGGAGACGTGTGGAAGCTCCCAGTAATTACAGCACCATCTCTCTGTCGCCAGAAGCCACGGCGCTCATCGTTCTCCCCCTCCGTTTCCCCTCTCGTTTCTCGTGCATTCAAATCAATTTCAGATTGGAATTTAGTTGACTTTCTGGAACTTTAAATGTCTGTGCATTTTAGACAGACTGTCGGTTTTGTATAATATGCGAGGCTTTCTGTTGCGTAAAGGCCCTTGATCCCTGACAGTCACATGAGGCTCTCCAGGAGGCCCCGCCCCCACCTCAGTCACAACCATCATCCTGCTAGCGGCAGCGCTTACTGCACTAACGCATCTGGAACAAACCAACCGAATGTCACGGGTCAGGCTGTGATGTCACTGCCAAATGTCCGATGGAAAAGAAATGTATATAAAGTGTCACACAGCACCTCGAACATTCACCTCACTGAACCCCGGCAGAGGTCAGGAGTTCAAACCAATCCATAATTTAACACTCATCTACGTTCGCTGCAGTCCAAGCTGGAGCTGCTGTTTATTTGAGCCGGGGGGATTACAGGGTTTAATGCTGGTGCTTAAGGTACCACAACGGTAATCCAAACCGCGCCAGAAAAACAAAAGAATTCACGTATTTTGGTACGTTCTTCTTCAAAAAGACCATTGTTAAGTTAAATTCTTACAAAACAACTCTTATCTTCCCGGTGGCTGGGCTGGAGCAATAGTCTGGCTCACAACTTTGCCCGTAGGAAATATTCCAACAATTACCAACTGGCATAAATTGTGTGCAGACATCCTTGTTCCCCACAGGCTTCTGAATCCTTCTAACTCTGCTGATCCTCTCACTTCCGATGCAGCGTCTGCATGGGGCACATGCCACTTCTGCTTCACAGATTACATTCTGTGATTTTCAAAGCAATCAAAAGCTGCCCTGGATAAAGAAAGAAAAGAGTCATTTCGGTATTAATCGGATCTTAGCTAACTCCTCCATGGCGTCGACTAAACATTATGTTGGGCATAAGGAATCCAGTCAAATGGTGGTAAGTGACTTCACGCTAGCAAAGCTCTCACTTCTTCTTTTTTCAAAGACAGCGAAGATTTAATAACGGTTTAGGGGTTTGAAAAAAAATAAGGGACTCAATGACAAGCTGCACAACATAACGCCTTTCAAACAGACCAATGTTTTCACCCTTGACGGCACGGCTCTGCATCGCGTCGAGGCCTTTAACGGATTGACGGGGTCCTTGTGTGGTTTTTGTTTGTCTCAACTCGTCCATCCGTGTGTGCGTTTTCACAAGAGGCCGCGTCACTGCCAGCACACGCTCTTCTCAGAATGGAGATTCTGTTATTTCCAGCTGTTACTTCTGTTTTTATCCGATTCCCGGCTGATAAGATACGTTTCTGCTTGTGAGAAACATTTCGTTTGGCCCACAGGCAGTGATTGGTTGGCTCAAAGGACTCTGGTCTTTGTTTTATTGCTGTGGGCACCGCTCCCAGAAAAAAAAGTGAGTGTGTGTATGCCATATGGGCGTGTGTGTGTGTGTGTGTGTGTGTTTGCCATGCTGGAGATATCAAAGCTGGCAGCACTAGAATTAACCCACTTTACTCCATTTAACGCTTCTTCCTTTAAAGGAAAACTCTCGCGTCATTAGCGAGGCTATTTAACAGGTTCTGAACGTTGAACCACATTTATGGACGCAACTTTTCATTTTCATTTCAGTTCAGTATTCATTTCATTGCCACACTGGCACGAGGGCACCCGTTTCCTGTAAACCACCACGAGCATGCAAATGTTTTCACCGGACAAATTCGCCCGATTTTTGCATGTACTGATGATAAAACGCAAAAACAACTCGACTGCATTGGCCTCCTCGTGTGCCCGGGTAGAACCAGAGCAGCGGACACTCGAGGCTCATCTGTGCCGACACGTTAGCAGCTACATACGCTGACACACACACACTCTCTCTCTCCTTGTTGTCTCTACAAACGCGCTTGGTTACACAACCACTGACTGTAGAAGTCAAGTGCTCTCTTGTCGCCGTTCACACTGGTGGTCTCTTACCTTCCAGACGTTCTGAATGCCTTCTGTGCTGCCGTCCGCAGTAGAATCTGACAAAGATATGCAGCTCGTGGTTAAAGTTGAGTTGTTGCAGCAAATGTGTATGCTTCCGGATCTGAGGCTTTTTAGTCTTCTTTTTTTTAGTTTACGCTGCGTATTAGTGTTGTGATAACAGTAAATGCTTTATTTTAATAAACTTCTTAAAAAAAAGCTTATTATGCCATGCGCGGCTGTCCTTCGCCCGCAGCAGCACATCTTCCCCCCGGCGACATCCTCGGCCACAGCCATACATCTCTCCTCCTGTCAGCAGCTAATTGGCCGACCCTCCTCAAGGCATCCTGCGTCGCACCACGGCATCGTCCGTCGATGTCGTCTGATCCGAGAGTACAACCAATAACTTGTACATCAAGCGCGGCCCGTTTGGCCTTTTTTTGTACAACGCAAACCGCGAGGACGTTTTTTTGCGTCAACTCCCGATGTCCACCAAGCCGCCGCGGCCTCGTGCTTCCCTTTGCAGCCCTGTTGACGAGAAAGGCTGCCATTTTTTGCTCTCCTTTTGTCAGACGTCCATTTTGGAAGCAACAAGCTGCACACAGGTGGGAGGGGAAAAAATGGAATCGCTCGCACAACGTAAATATTATCCAGAGTTTCTGGGAAGCATTTCTCTCATGTTGATGGAATTGCTCTCTTGAATTGTTGCCAGCACGCTGTTACCCCCCCCCCCCTCCCCTCCCCCCCCTCTCTTCTCCTCGGCTTCCCCTCGCTCGCCCCTCCTCAGAACAAGTCTTAATTTGTCGGGAGTATTACTGCCCTGCGCCGACATTCGCCGGGGCCGCGGCGGCTTATGGGAACGCGCGGCCAGGTGCGATTTGATTTGCTCATGGCAGACGTGCCGCCGCTCAAACCTCTCCCTGCTTTGGCTTGTTCAGACACACACACACACACACACACACACACACACACACACACACACTCACTCTCTCTCCGCGCTGCCCTCGGCATTCAAAGCTGTCAGATGGAATTCTTCAGCAAGTGCACTCACTCCCGTTCTGGTTTTTACAGCGGCGGGGAGCTGGAAAGGTTGGGATGAGTGATTGCCAGTCGCTGAAGGCGGAACACGCCTCACGCAGCAGCGGGCCGGCCTTAAAGGGACCCGCGCTCGTGCTGCAGGACGCTCTCAGCGCCCGCTAATCGGGGACAAATTTAGGTTCTGAGGAACTGCACCGAGCACATGGGGAGTTATGGTTTGTGTGTGTTGTAGGTTTAGGTTTAGAGGGCCACCTGATTTGTGTGGAGTTTGGCTCAGGTAGACAGGTGTGTGTGTGTGAGTGTGTGTGTGTGTGTGTGTGTGTGTGTGTGAACTGAGACAGCATATCGAGGCCTGCTTTCTGTTAAAGGGGGAGCAGGCCTTGGCTTCCCCTAACCAGCCCTAAACAGCCACCAAGCGAGAAGTAATCCTACCTCCTCTCTCTCGCTCGCTCTCTCTTTCTCTCTGGCACTGTGTTTCCCCCCTTTTTCCCCTCTCTTCTCTCCCTTTCTCTCCCCCAGGCCTCTCTTATGAAGTGAAAGGCGAAACACAGGCCCACAGTGCCGGATCAGGCTCCCTCTATCGATTGACTTTATTTATGTGTTTGTTTATTTATTTAACAGGCCTTGAACCCCTCTGTCCCTGAGGTGTACTTAGGTGCCTCACACACACACACACACACACACACACACACACACACACACACACACACACACACTCTGTGTACCTCTCGCTGGACTGTAGACATCCAAATCCCCCCGCTCCTGTGTTTAGCTAGGGGGCTTTTGCAGCGTCACAGCCGGGTGTGCCGTCACTGCAGTAAGTAGGTGTGACATTAGCTCATATGTGCACACGCGGCGTGCGCAGGGTGTTAAGAAACATAACATGGAGCTGCCCGTATTTGTGACATAATTAACCGCCCATAGGTAATTAAAGGGGGGACATTTTAAAAGGATAATGAGGCCTGTTTAGGGTCCCTCGCTACTCACGGTTGTATTTCGACCGAGTCAAATTTTCCATAAATTACACGAGAATGGAAGGTACAAACAAAATGCATAAATAGAAATTAAATTAAGTAAGAGTAACTTTAAAAAGATTGGCAAATTGTAGATCCAACCTTTTTTTGCAATTATGTCAAAATGGTTTGTATAACGACTTGTAACTAAGGAAAAATGTACCCAGCATGAAGACCGAGTGTTTGAACATACTTCCTTACTGCATATCATTCATTCATTCATTAATCATGCAGGTTCCTCGTGCGTGTTGTGTGTACGCCGGCTGTGCCCTTGTGTGCGTGTTTGTCCTTTTACCTGATTGACAAACCGGTCCAGCTTGTTCCCGCTCAGTGACTTTGTCACACACACACGCACACACACACGCACACACACAGAGGCATCCATCACCACTTGTCGCTCTGCCCTCATCTCTGACTTAATCAGCTTTCAACTAATGAATCTCTGGTTTGTCTGTCAGTCAGCGCATCAGCTCGTTTGTCTTGATGCTTGCGTGACACACAGCTGATGGAATGTGGGTGTGTCTGAATGTTTTTAAGTGATTCCAGCTTACAGCCCAGTTGCATTAGCAGGTAATAAATGTGGACTTACTTGAGGCTTCGCTCTGCCTGGCCAGTCTGTTTCTTTTTTTATTTTTTTTTAAGTCATCATATGGTCCGTTGTGATTCTGCACTTTCAATAATCTTGATCGCTTCCCCATCTGACTCCCATCTGTCTCCTCCTGAAATCCCCTCTCTTCTCCTCTCCAATAAATATGCAATCTCACTTATTCTCTGTCTCATTGGCCGAGGACGGTGTTAGGCGCTTTTGCAGACAAAGTTCAAGTCTACGGGGTTTGCATTACTGCTACAAAAAGAATGTCCGAGTGAGGGAGAAATGCTGAGACTGCTGTATTCACGCAGTGGAAAGACTTGCTCTGAAGAACAACAGGGGACGGCTGGACAGTTGTACTGTAATTTCAACCTGAACTCTGTAGTGACTCACCATGTCCTGAAACGACTACTTCAACATTTGAAAGGAGCCATTGTTGGTTTCATTTTGCCGTCGAGCGAGTACGCATGGTCTCATTTGAATTTCGCCAAATGGATTTGGAATGACCATTTGGTATTAAATACTAACAGGACGTAGTAGACTTTTACGGCTCGTGAATCATGTGCACTTTTGCTCATTTGCTCCACATCTGGGGGCCACAACAGTGCAGAATGACTAGCGAGCGCGTACGATTTTGTGTTAGAGATTGCGCCACAGTCTCGTGAGATGGAGTGTGAGTTTTCTAAATTCCGCTATTTGTTTCTGGGGTTTCATAACATGGCAGTAAAGACTGTAAGGGTGTCATTGTAATGACGGTAAACAATGTCATTGAGCATAAACTAATCTTGTGAGAATAAGAATGACAAAATAATTTTAACGAGCCGTGTGATGTTATGTTTGTTCACTCGTCACAGTAAATTGGGGCCTGAGGTTAAATCTCAATGCAGCCTGGGCTCCGCCATGATGCTGTTCATGGCGTCTTCGGTCCCAACGGAAGTCTATCTCCACCACTACTGGACGGACAGCCTGAGATTGGCTCCACATGTTCACGGAGGCCAGATGACACATTCACGTGACAATCTTGACTTTTCCTCTGGTACCTCACGCTGTTTCTTTTGTGAGTCGCCGGGAGAAATTACTTTTATATGGCTTGCCAATGAATTTGGTTACAGCCATTTATGCTCCTGGGAGAATTTTTTTCAACTGTCACATACATTGGTTCATCTGTTGATGTTTTCATCGGCCTTACCTGTACTCGTGCATTTAGCTCACTAACCTGGCTGTGCATTGCTTCGCCAAAGTTCCAGGTGGTACCTTTTTTAACGTGAACAAGCACCTTTAGTGCACCTAGTAGTGGTAGTCATGTCATGTTTACCAGCAATTAACTTAACTTTTTTTAACTAAATCATTCAAATTCAAATGATCGACTGGGTGTTTCAGCAGGAGGTCAAGAAAAACATGATTATCTCCTCACCTGCAGGTATACATGTGTTTGCTTGTCTCCCCATCGTGTGAGCCATCTTCCTTCCTCTTTCTCGCTCCTTCTAAATACGCATCAGTATGCTGAGGCAGCAGTACGACCTATTAAATGTCATTTATCAAATTGCAGCCAACTGGCGTGCCTGCAATCAGCCTCAACGTGAATGTATTTTGACATGTGTTTTTCCTGCCCTCCGTCGAGTGCCTAAGGACCTGTGACAGCCCGAAGCCCCTCTGAATACTAATAAAGTTAGCACTCGTACGGTTGGTTAGGACATACACACACACACACACACACACACACTGGAGTACTGTCAGCAAAGTGACACAGCTACGGCCATCTCCATATTTGTATAATATAGTACCTGACAGTCACAGCAAGTGGAACTGTCAACATTGATCAGTGACAAAATGTGTCAGCCAACTAACGTACATTCCCGCCTTTCTCACACACACACACACACACACACACACACACAAACACACATCAGCAGAACCATGATTAAGTATGCTGACATATCCATACAAAAAAGGCAAGCACGCTCAGCCAGGATAGCAGGTCTTTGTGTGAGCGGCTCGTGTGTTTCCCAGCAGTGGAATCCGGTCCCTTGAGGCCATCTGGATGACACAGATGTTTGGGAGCTCTGAGAGCAGATGCTGCTCAGCTCCTGGAACACATTTTTTACTTGTGGCCAAGTTGGAGAGAGACTTTGGCATGGTTTGATGACAAACAGGTATACAATGGAGAAGTAGCTCTAAACTATTTTACTTTAGGTTTCCACAACCCAACCAACACATGGGATGAAGTGAGTGCTCAGACGAGTGGAAACATTTTGATTGGTAGACGGAGAGAAAAGAGATGTGTTAAAGGATCCTCAATGACTTCAGCAAACAAATTGTGGAAATTCTCCTATTCTAGAATGATCCCCATTAGTGTTAGTTGCAGCACAGATACCCCCCACCCCCCATACATCTCAGCTAGCTTTCTAATCTATTCATTTGGTCTGTCTTATATCATCAAACAGGGAAAGTACCCCTCGCGTGGGCCCAGTGGTTAGCGCTAGATGAACAAATAATCAACAAATAATGTTGTTCTGTTGGATCAACAATCCAAAACGCAACACAATAGTCCTCCTTGTCAAGACATGGAAAAAAACCAACGAAAGCGAGCGATCCGTCCACTGGTTGGAGACCCTAACCCGGAATAGCGGCGTATCTGCATCAACAACTTTCACATCCATTGAATTCTATTAGTTTAGGAAATCATGTTGGGTAGTTTCATTGTGATGAAAGTATTGATGATGAAGTATTCCAGACAAGCCCGACAGAAACCGTTTGGACACCTCTGCTCGTAACCTTCCTGTCACAGTAGTTTTAAATGAAGAAAGATCAATGTTGACGCAAAGTCAGTCATCGATGTTGCCACACCTCAGAAAATCCGAAACCAAACGTGCTCCCTCGGGCGGTTTTGAGTTATCTTGCTGGGGTTTCAGAGCAAGTTGGAGCGGGGATTGAAGTTGTGGTGAATTTCATTCAACACACTTCACGCGTTTCTTAGCCGGAATGAAATTAAAACAACTTTTCTGATCAGGGAGGTTCACAGTGGTGTGATGCACTGCAGGCGGGACAACATGGGTAACTGACTTGTATATCACCATTGAACTTCCCCACTTCCTTTTTCTGTCTCTGCCTTTCTCCATTTCTCATTCTGTGTCTGTCATCTCCTTCCATCACTACACCAACATCAGGTTAACGCATTGGATCGGTTGCACATTCCTTGTTTTAAGAAAGTAACTCAGGGGGGAAAGATATCACCACAGTGATTTACTCACGCATCATCCACCCTTTATGTGTATATAAGAGTGTGTGTGTGTGTGTGCCCGTGTGCCCGTGTGCCCGGAACACACTCTCTTGACTATAAATGCTTTATCAATTGGAATTAGACCACACGTGGTTTTCAGATCTTCCATTTCTAACAGGCAGTACGCACAAAAACACACGCACGCGCACACACACACACACACTCACACACTCACCTACCTCACGCTCAGTGTGACAGGGTGTCAAACCAAGTAATCATCATTGGTGGATCACTATTTTGAGATTGTGTGAAGAAACCATTCTGTCCTTGTGCTACATTTCAAACAAACAAAAAAACGTTGACAAATTTGTCAAGAAAAAAAAAATAAAAGACACACAGTTGGAAAACATTCTAACACTCCACTTTCAGGGGGCTGGATACAGGGCCTACATCAGATACCGACGCAGAGAATTCACCCCTATATGTCCACAAAGACCAGATTGACAGATTCCACTGGGACCTTTTGTGATTTTTTTTTTTTCCTCCGATCGACTCCTCACTTGGCGGGTGTATCGCTGGCGGTGCAGTGTCGAGTGCCAGCTCCTGAGATCTTGTTTACCAGTGGTGCGCTGGGCATACACACCAGTATGTTGAGAGAGAGACGCACCCCGTTTCAACTGTTCCACCGCCAGTCTCTGGTGTTCGGGTTGGGCCCCAGGGAAGCTCTCCCCGCCGCGTGAAGTTGTTTGGACACGCTGCGAGCGAGAATCGGGGGATGTGAATCGATCGGGCCGCTCCGACCCTTGTTCACCTGCTCCAACGGCTTCCCGCATCAGGACCAACTGCATCCCTGTGTGGAAGCCTGCATGCAGCGCATACACATGTTCTCAGAAGAGGATGCTAACTCTATGCTTGCAACATGTAGCTTTAGCTATTTAGCATTGTCTCATCTATGCAGAAATTGTGAGACTAGTTTTGTTTAACTGAATAAATTAATCTCCTGAGTGTTTATATGAGGTTTTAAGTGCTTTATAAGCACATTAAGAGGCTTGTCTTTGTGCTGCTGGGCTGATCCCCTTGTTGCTGAGATGAAAGACCGCTGTTGCCACGCAGTCACACTTTATTTATTTATCGTTGGTTTCGGGTTTTGTTCCCTCTCTCCCGTTCCTGCAGTAAGTGTGTGAATGTGTGTCTGCGTCGTCTCTCAAATGAGTAAAAGAGTACGTGTATCTTTTTTTTTTTTCCTTTCTTTATGTGTCTGTGGCGTGTGTGTGTGTGTGTGTGTGTGTGTGTGTGTGTGTGTTTGGTAGGTCAGTGTCGTTTGCGTGTTGCCTTGCCACGGCCGTAGATTTCCTCCCCCTGTAACATCCTGCCTTCGTCAATTCAGCAACACCGGCACTCCAGCTATCACTTTCGAGCCCTCCCTCCATCTTTCCGCTCCTCCTTTCAAGTTCGCTCCATCCATCCATCCACCCATCTGTCCGTTCATCTGTCCGTTCAGGACTGACAGACCACAGCCTGTCTCATTCATTAATCATCAGCAGTGAGAAAGATCAAGGGAGCAGTCAGATGAGGAAGAGGAAACAGAGAAAGGTGGCCGCAATGACAGGTGCAGCAGACTAGAGGTTAAAGATGAAACTTAAACCCCTCGGAATAAAAAGAATCCTGAGGTAATCCTTGATGATTAAAACTTTACCTTTGTTTTTCAGATCCCATTCTCTCTGGTCCAGTTTCCACTTTGGGAATATTTAAAGGTACGTGCCTGAGTCGTTCCATAAAGGTGTCTAACTAACTCTGCTCTCTCTCTCTCTCTCTCTCTCTCTCTCTCTCTCTCTCTCTCTCTCTCTTTACTATCCGTCTGTTTCATCCCTCCACTCTCCACCATTCCTCTGTAGCATCATTTACAGTAATAAATTCATAGAAAAGCTATTCCAAAATAGTGGGCTTTTGCTCTACACATTCCCAGCAGGCACACCCCCTGCATTCCCCTCATCAATGCGGCAAAGATGTGAATTTACGCCGCACTTTAATGGGTTGTCACGACTACCATCAAACCAGCCACTTTATTACGACAATAATATTTGCACATTTTTATTTCCTCTCTCATGTCCCCCTCCTCTATCCTTGCCCCCTGTCTCTTTTCCTTGTGTGGCCCCTACTCACATTAAAAAAGGCTGTTTCTCTTTGAAAAGACGTTTTGTTGGAGTGACATCATGTCTCAAGGGCGCAAGAGGCGGACAGTCAAACATTCCATCAGTGTTAGGAGCTAACGGCCGACCAGACGAACAATACACTTCACAGCTGTGTGTGTGTGTGTGTGTGTGTGTGCGTGTGTGTTTGTGTGCGTCTGTGAGAGTTAGATCTGGTCGTTCACAAGTGTCTCTTTGTCCCTCGGTCAAAGGCCCTCTCTCTCCAGGCCATCTGGACACGTCCGTTGGCGTGGAGCTGAATGGCTGGAATCTGGACCTCTCTTGCCTTCTTCTGCGTTGGCTCCCTACTCCCAGTGCGCCCGTGCGCATCCGGTGTGTTAACGCGATGCTCGCTGAGGCCAGCGAGGCCTCCCTCAGCTGCCATGGCAGAGACCGGCCGACCGTCTTAAGACAAAAACTAGTTTTTACCACCGCGGCCCCCCGAGCGACCGCCACGACGTTCAAAAGGAATGGCGGACGGAGCGTGAGGGGAATTAACTTCTCGGAATCTGCGAGCGCATGTGTGCGGCTAAGATCACCTGCTCTGTGGGACAGCGATGTGCTGCGTTATGGGCTTTTTCTTTTTCATTTCACACCAAGCCAGCACAGCTGTCAGAGAGAATCAGAATTAAAAAACAAACCCCAGAGCAATCGCCATGAGCCTGCTGGAGTAAGGAGTAAGCCGACGAATCCTGTGGCCGAGGGCAATAAGTTCAACTCACCCCTGATTTATTTTCCTTTGATGTCAATGTGAGGGATACCGAGGTGGGAGCGTTTTAGAAGTCACAATATGAACAAATGTCACACACCGGACTTCAATGTGTGTGTGAATAATCCTCCCCATTTTTCCTTGCATCTATTCTGCAACATCGTGGACACCAACTGTAGAATAAGACTGACAGTGTAGTCGCAAACAGGAGGGTGTAACACGACTTGATAAGTCGCCATGAGTCCAAAGGCATGATGGGAACTCAAATCCAACCAATGAGATGCGCTCAGAAACACGTCTTTTTCTGGCGACACGTACGTGACGTAGCATCACATTTGCCTGCACACAGACCCCTCCCACCTTTCCCGTGGGGAGTCTCCCAGGTGCAATCTGCGACCCCGACACGAGGGTTCAAAGGTCAAAAAGTTTTGTTTTCCCAGGTTTTACCCCTCATTATTTATTCATGAAAGTCAAGAGAGACTCGGAGGGAGAGAAAGAGAGGAATCCCCCAGCGCGAGGCCTTTGATGTGGAAAGCCGAAGCTCCCTTTCCACCCGTCCTGTAATGGAACGCACATGACACATCCTGAGCTCGGGCTCCAGCTCTTTGCTTTGTTTTCTCCTGCGTGTTTACTTGTTTGTGTTTGTGCACATATGGTTTCTGCGGCGTCCACATGTGTGAGCAATGGGAGGAGACGGAGATAACGTGCCGCCGATTAGACTCTCAGCAGGAGTGGCGGGGGGAGGGGGGCAAAGAAATTATTCGTAATCGCTCCATGCTGTTTCTCAATTGCTCTCCCTGACAGGTAATCGTACCTTGAAAGGAGCCCCGGCTGTCCAGATGCATTTTCACACAAAGAATAACCTGACGTCTCCTCGTCGCTTTGCTGAAACCAGCATCGGGAGGAAGAGGACGAAAGACCTCCTTCCGTCGGTGGCCTCGTTGCTTTCGGGAGGGGGGGTCGGGGGAGGGGCGCGTCCAGACACGCACAACCCACGTTTGCGTTTGACTTCAACGTCCCCGTTATTGACGAGCACAACAGGCGTCCCACACGCACCAGACCAAACCCGAATCTCATCCCCCCTCCGCGAAAGGCTCCCAGCCAGACGGAGGAGTTAACCCCTGAGGCACGGGTAGTTAAAAGAGCGGCTACGCTAATTTATTTTATATGTCATTTACTGCCACCTGTGGCCGGCGTTATGATGTCAAGCATCGTTACAGTCCTGAACATGCGCAACAGGACGCTGTGTGCAGGAGGAAGGAGAAGGAAACACGGGGTTCTCACCTCCCGAGTGGATATTGTTGCAGTTTGGCCATTTATTTTTCTTCCTGTGGGGCCCCCCACTTGTACATGGCGACCTGGCCAGTGGCCCCGTTGTAATTTGAGTTCAACAACCCTGTGGATATTTACATGACCCCAAAAAAATGTGTTTTTTTTTGTTGTTTTTTTAATGCGGATCTGTGCTTGTGCTATGCTAATCTCCGTTGACCCGCTGGACTTCACCACCACGGCATCTGGACCGAACACGCAGGGACGAGGGAGACGTTCTCATGCCTCCGTCCCCCGTTCTTGGGAAACAAATACTATGACATCACTGGGGAAAAAAAGGGCCGCACAAAAATAGCCGGGACGGTCCGGTTCCCAGCTGCGGGCCCCCGCGGCCCAGAGCGGACCGAGGTCCACCATGTGTTTTCAATGTGTCTGATATCCCCACTAACTGCAATCTTCCCTCTCTTTGTTTCCCCTCTTTCTCCCTCTTTCATCATGCTCCTCTATCGACAACCCCGGCTCTCTCCCTCGACATCTCCCTCTCCTTCTCCCAGACTCTGTGGTCGCAGAGGCAAGGTCACACGCTCTACTCTTGGCAGGCTGCAGTGTGCGGAGCTTTTGCAGGTGCAGGGGATTATTTGCTGCTTTGGGAAAGAAGGCGGATTGGGAGGGGGGGGGTGTAAGGATGGATAAATCGATGACTAGGAGGGCAGGACAAGTTTACCCAAAGCCATTTTAATTTTAAAATGTCCACAGAGGTGAGCACAGCTGGGGAATCCTATCCAGAGTGTTCTTGTTCAGCACTGAATGCATGGTTGTCTCAGAAAATGCTTCATTGTCAGAGTTCTCCAGCCACTTGGCAAATACAAAAATCCTACCACAGCAGACCTGGATGATTCCGCGGGATGCTTCAGTCCGGGTGAGTATCAGGGGAGAGGCGGACAACAAAGGGGGGAGACGGCATGGATGAGATGGGCCGGTTCCTGGGAATGGGCCCCTGCAGCTGTGTGACCTCCGGAGCACTGGGGCCTGAAGTGCTTTAAGAGAGAGGGAGGGAGGGATAGAGAGTGAGAGAGGCGCAGGAAAGGAATGAGTGAGGGGAGGTGGAGTGGACTGAAACCAAGATGAATACAGGGGGAAAAGAACAGGCAGAAACTAGAGGGGATTTCGTCGGACGCACTACAACGCAGGCAATACATAGTTCTGTGTTTTGATGGTTTTTGGTTTGAATTCCATGTCAAGATAAAGGGTAAGAAAAGGTCACAGCCCAGTGTCCACCGCATCAAGGATATTGTTTTATCAAACGGCAAGGAATTCAGTTTGCACACAATCAACATTATCACATTCCATATTGGTGCTTGTGAGAGCTGAGGTGGTGATCGGCTCCCACCTGACCAAGTTCGTTCACGTGCATCTGTTAGGGCGGGGCGACTTGGAGCTGCTCCTCCACCAATCCTTCTTATTGGTCCACTGAGTCTGGTGACGTCGCGTATTTCCGAGCATAGCTCCTCCCAACCTAGTCTAATCAGTCCCAATAAGTGGAACCACCTGTGTGGGTCCAATGGGCTGAGCTCAGGATTGTAGCCGGCCTCGTCGTATATGTTGGACTTGGATGAAGGCGTGTGTGGATGCTATCTGTCTGCTTTTCTACCTTTTAAGTTTGATAGAGAGGCATTGGCAGGGGAGAAAAGGGGCCAGAAAGTGACATGAAGGCACAACAAACCAGTGCAGTACAGTTGAAGTGTAACCAGAGAGAGAACGGTATGGAAAAGCTGTCTGTTGTCTGAAAGCTGGTATGCAGACCCATGACAACCGAGAATTGATGGACCCCAACCCTGATTTGTACTGATTCCCCAACTGATTGCCATTATTAAGTTAATGTTGTTTTACAAGTTTTCCAAACAAAACTCTCGAGTCCAACCTGACGTATCTAATGTGTCTGTAGCCGTCTAGCCTCTATATTCCATGCCCGTTGCCAAGAAAGCAAGTAAAACAAACGTTTTCTTTTATTCCTCTTTAGCTAACGGGAACAGCGCGGCGAATCAACCCATTATTTCCACTTCATATGTTATTCCAAGATATCTGATGACGAATAGGATTTGCTTTTGTTTGTTGGTTTAGTTGAATCCTGAGGCTCTGAGTTCAGTTCAGCTCTGAAGGATCTGAATCCAAATTCACCTCTTTAAAGATGAAAAGGCAGAAGCACAAATAAAATGCGTATTTTTATTTGCCTGTGAGCAGTCGTTGAATGATGCGACGCCACAACGCCCCAGACGGCAGTAGGGGAGTCGAGGTTAGCTCCTCCTGAGGCGATGGAGACATGGAGGTGAAACAGACAAGAGGAGATGAGGAAACTTCACCTCCAAGAAGAGAGAGAAATCCAGATACAAAAGTGGAGAATGGAGATACCGATCTGACGTGCGAAGGAAAAGAAGGACGTAATGTCACTTTGATACCGTTCCTGAAAACTTGTTTTTAATGTTAGTTTGGATTAAACCCTTAACGATGATGTAATAGTTGTGAATACATACGGACAGACACGGCTCTGTAGTATCAATGTATTCAGCTTCAAACAACCAGACAGATTACATACTTTGAGTTATTGATACATTAAAAAAGATTGAGTTTGAAGGATAAAAGGCGTTCTGAGGGAGTAGAGAAGGAAAGAGTTGGGGGGGGGCAGCGCAGGAATCAAGTTCTCCTCCCTCTGCGGCCGAGCTGCTTTCCAGGAGGGATCCTCATGTTTCAGTCACTTGCCCACATCGTGCCTCTCCCTCTCTTACTTAATCTGTTTGACACTGGAAATGCTCACACAGGCGCCTTTTAATCATCCTGAATATTTCCGCTTGTAACCCTTGACTCCCTCGACAGACTTGACCCCTTCGGAGCCAAAAGGAAGAAAAAAAAAAAAAAGAGAAGGAAAAAGGGCCTTGCCAGAGACAATATTACATCACTTTCATCACATGCTTTCTCCGGCTGAATTTAGATCCTCCGATTTAGCTCTCCCTGTTGGGAGTCCCTTTCTCTTTTACTGATATCACGAAACAGTTTGCAGTAGTTTCATCCACCCAAAACATTGAGATACGTTTTGTAACGAGCCAGCATTAACTAGTAAAATGTAACTGTGTGCTGCAGCTCACTGATCCGAATGCTCACGGTCACGTTGCTCCTCGGTGGCCCTTATTGAAATGTTAACAGTGCAGTGCAGTTGCTATGTTTGTAGCGGAGTGACACACGCACACACACACACACACACACAGCACACTCACTTTCACACACACGCTTTCACACGCTGAGGCTCAGTGGGGACGCCTCTCAATCGCGCCGCCCATCCGACTTTGAGGGATGGAGGGAAGTCAGGATGTAACTGCTCTATAAAACTAATTGGAGTATGTGTGTGTGTGTGTGCGTGTGCGTGTGTGTGTGCGTGTGTGTGTGTTTGTGTGTGGGTTGAATAGAAGTTGTGGCTCGGAACCAGCAGTATGAAGGGTTTTTTTTATGAAGTAAAATAAACAGTACCTTGTGTATTGCTGAGTTAATACGTTACTGTATCTGTGGTTAAGTCATTTTTACGGGATTTATTTTCAATGTTTAAAGACTTCATAAAGCTAAGAGGTATTATTTTAGCCCTTTGTGTGTGTGTGTGTGTGTGTGTCTTTCGTAGGTGCAGTAGCTGCAGTTGTTACCACTCCTCTTGACGTAGCGAAGACCAGGATCATGCTCGCAAAGGTACACAAACGCACGGAGCGCACGCAGAGCACACCGCCTCCTCTGGCAGCCACGTTTAAACACTGCTGTCAGGTGATGCCTCCCAGGCAGAGCAGCCGGTGTGCGCACACAGGGGACAGACAGCAGAGAGACATCCCTCATGACCTGCAGGACGGACGCTGGGAAGACATGTTTGGGTACATGGTTACTGTTAGAGGGAGGAGTCGTTCCATCGCAAGGCTGCTTGTCACTAAGAGGTGAACCAGAAGGCCGGTGTCCCTCCTGGTGAGCGCTCGCTCGCTCGCTCTCTCTCTCTCTCGCTCTGTCCACCTCTTTCACTCCTGGCTGGCTCTGACTGTATAAGTCTGGCTTCCCTCACTTTGTTCTTTGTGTGTGTGTGTGTGTGTGTGTGTGTGTGTGTGTGTGTGTGTGTGTGTGTGTAAAGAGAAGTGAGTTCAAAGTCCTCCCTCCCTCCCCCACCAGCCCCTCACCCCCGCAAACAAACGCGCACAGCCTGTCCTTGGAGAAGTCAAAGTGTTCCGTCGCTGCACCTCCCAAACCACCAGACTAATTAATGAGCTGCTTGAATTAACCAAACAGTCCGACAGTCTCGATCTCTCGCGTCGGCTATCGGTGGAACAAAAGCTTCCCGGAAAACAAGATTTGAAATGCAGCTGCTGTACTTCACCACCAGCCGGTATCAACTGTATAAGGCCACGTTTGGGATTCAGGTCGGAAACAGCGTGAGTATGTCACCGGGTAGTGCATCGATTGGGGCTTCCAAAAAGCATCATTTCAATGTTCTCTCAAACACCTGAAGATACAAATGTAAATGGGCTTTGTTTTACATTAAAAGCAGCACATTTCAACATGTACCTGGCATTTTCCAGTCGCACCTGAAGTGCCTCACCTTAAATGGCAACATTCATTTTAGTGTCAGACTCAAATTTGGTTTCAATCTTCAAACCGCCACATCAGCGAGGGATCACAAGTCCAGGCAGGCGGCTGTTTGGAGAGACAGAGGCCGGTGTTGATGGGTATGGATAGTTTGGATTGGACGCAGGGGAGGAAGTGTTGGAACTTGTCGCGCCAGTTTCCGTCACCACAGTAGCAGACGTGCAGGCAGCCGGGCGTAGGCGAGGTGGAAGCGGGCCGACCCTCGGCACACCCTCCAGGGCGGGACTCCTGCCCGCACGCCGCTGACCCGCCGCTCTGGCAACGTGCTACCGTACAACGCGCCTCTCCTCCTCCTCCTCCTCCTCCGGCGGCCATGTTTCCTTGCATGCGCTGAATGGATCGGTGTGGACAACACCGCGCCGCACATGTGATTGGGAGGAGACAGAGAATCAAGAAGCAAAAACAATGTATGGATTGAGCAGCCTGAAGATATTTTTGTATTTCAGTGCGTGTGTGTTGGACAACGTCGTCCTCCACCCTGCCCCCCCCCCCCCCTCCCCCTTCCAGCGTTCCACAGAGGTGAAGGAACTGAGTCAAATGTCAGCCACCTGTCTCCAACAGAAACATGAAGAATGGGGCCTTTTTTTTTTTCCTACCCTCCCCATGAATGAAATGTGGAAATCTTCTCGTTCCAGCAGTTCACTGCGGGCGGCCTACACACACACAAACACACACACACACATTATGCTGCTCCATTCTCTTTTCACTCTGTGGTCCTACCACCACCCACACTCACTTCACCCTGGCAGCCCCCCCCCCTCCAGCCAGCTAAGCAGTATTGTAAGTTCTAGTCTGATGGGCTCGCAGCAGGACAAGGAGATCTTGTTGAGTGTGTTTTTTGGGTGGGCAAATGGCTGGCTGCTATGCCGAGCAGGTGCCCGAGAGGGCGTGTGGGGGAGGGGGGGGAGGGGGGGGTGTCACCTTCGCTGAGAAGGGCGGGAGGAGGAGTTGAAGGAAGCTCGGCTGAGGAAGACTAAACAGGGTGTCTGTTGGAGAAGCAGGAAGTGGAGGAGATGATCCCTCTGTCATCACGCCTCTACTTTTCTCCCCCTTTCTCTCTCTCTCTCTCTCTCTCTCTCCCTCTTTGTAGGCCGGGTCGACCACAGCGAGGGGCAACATCCCGCTGGTGCTCTGCGGCGTGTGGAAGAGCCAAGGCCTGTCGGGGTGAGTGTGTGTCTTGAAGCCTTCAGGCCATCAGGATTGTTTGCAATGGAACCGCGTCTCATCTCAGTCCATTTGGAAACCTTCTATTCAACGGATCCCTCCCGTAATCGGGGGCGATGATGGACGTGAATTCACAGTCGCAGCTGAAGAATGACATGTTTAAAAGCTTTTCCCTGCCCACTGTCCTATTGATGAAGGTGTTTCAGGGGAAAGGGTTTATTTGGGTGTTTTGTTTATGTGTCTATGAAGCACACTGGACGAAAGGCCGGGTCTAACGGGGCCGCAGAGGGCTGCCAGCGCTAAAACAAACCCTCTGCCGCCGTCATTTAGTGAAGATGCACCTCGGCTCGCCGCTCGTGGCAGATTTGTTTTGGGACGGGGCCAAACGCCAGTGGGACTTTCTCTCTCCGGCCCCACAAACACACTAATGTACGCCTGCAAACGGGGGCCACTGTGTTATTGATTGTTTGTGTAGACGGCAGCGCTGGAATCCAATCAACGGCTTTGTATTTAATATGAGCCGTGGGGGGTTTCCCCACAAACTGCCCTCAGGCATCAGTCATAAGCCAGCCCCCCCCCCCCCCTCAGGAGCTGCAACATGATGTACAGGGGAGCTCCCCCACCTTTGGACCACAAAGCCACCGTAGGGTGTTTTTATTTCTCTCCTGTATTCATCCAAACTGTCCTCCAACTCCTGAACTCACTCAGAGAGCAGGCGGCGTGAGCTCCACAACATGATACATGATAACTACGGTAACTAAGAATGAGCGGAGAGAACGAAACGCAGAGAGCAAAAGGAGTATGTAGAGAGCAAAAGGAGGGGGCGGGGCGGGGGGAGGTGGGGCGGTGCTCCGCGGGGCCAAAGTGGGCCTGGTGGTTGCGCTGCTGCATGCCTGATACAAATTGCTGGGGCTTTAAAGCTGCAATTATGGTAATAGGCCCAATTGCAGTGTAGTGAAGCTCTAAAGTGCTTCCATGTGTGTGCCATGCCCCAGAGACCACGGGTTAACAGAGAGCAGCGGCTCGCACCGGCAGTACCCAGAATGCACCCGGGAATCGAGACGAATAAGCGCAAGAGCCCTCCGGGCGGCGTCCGCGTTGTGCCTCATGTGCCTCATGTAGGGGAGCGGCGAGCGGGCGACATGTTTAAAAGATACTTGCGTCGCATCAGGAGTCTATTCCCTCAGGTGTGTTATCTCCTATTGAAGGAACCTCCGACTGAAACCTTCTAATGAAGGACCACAGAGGTCTGAACCGGTCTCTTTTCTTGTGAGCAAAGTTGCTACACCCGCCGTCGTTTGTGCTTCTTCTGAACTGAGGTCACGGCGTTGCCTTTGAGTCCCGGAGTCTGCCGGCATGTCTTGAGACTATATTTAGCTTGATTCCTCGGGAGAAGGGATTGGCCGTCGATAGGGAGATGACGGCTGTGTGCGGCTGGCCAGGCTGTGATGTCAGCGTGAGTCAGCCCACTCGGGGGAGGGCAGGGTGGGGGAGGTGTTTGAGCTGCGGTCCACTCTGACGTCCCAGAATCCACAGGTGGGTCTGATCCCAGACAGGAAATGTAACAGTAGACCAGAGAGCTGAGACAAAACAAGAGCGCCGAGTTTAAAATGTCTACGTGGGGTCTACGTGGGGACTTGCTGCGTTTACTGAGTTGTTGTTTAGCTGCTGTCCAGCTGCTCGATGTCGACGTCTTTGTCTTCGGACTTTGATGTGCTTTGGATATCACGTGTTGTGTAGTTGTGTGAGTACTGCTAAGGGCTTTCCTGCGGCCGGCCTGTGACTTGTGTTTCGGCAGACGGTGATGGAAAGCCGCGTAGAGCTGGAAAGAGCACGCTGAAGGGCACGACTTCTGACTAATGTCTCTGCGTTTATTTGCGTCCTTTTGCACCGGTCGGTGCTTACACAAGCACGCTTGGTCTCTGTTTCTCTCTCTCACACACACACACACACACACACACACACACACACACACACACACTCTCTCTCTTCTGGGCAAACCCTTCACTGGCTGTCTAATAAAAACACACGATCTGGGCCGAGGCCTTCTGGAAGCTAGAGTTGGGAGAATAGCTGAGAGGTCGCTGTCATGTGACCCAGATCTTAGATTTACACTCAAAAGGCTGAACTTTAGGTCAAGCTTCACTTTCTGGAGTGAATCGATAGTGCAGAAGTATTTCTCTCCGTCATTGGAGAGTAACAACCAAGGGCAGAACAAGCCACTCACCTGAGTGCCGTTAAGCTGCTGGACTTTTATGGTCCACCTAATTGATTGAATGTTGGCTCACTCTCATTTTGCGTGTGTGGACTTTTCTCCTTACACATCCACAAACACACAATACTCTTCATCCACCATATTTGAGACACATTTGTCTTTAATGTTCTTCGGAAGAAAGGTATGGAACTTTTGATTACACGCATCTCTATAGCGTGTGAACACTGAAATTGATTCGGTTCGCCGCCGTGTCGTCCGTTGTAACTGCGGGCAGAATCCAGATATCTCGTCGACAGCGATGAGCCTTGTGTAACAGTGATCGGAGGATTCACAGCCTGCGTCGCTTCTTCTCGTCTCTCCCTGCAGTCTGTTTGCGGGCAGCATACCCAGGACGGCCTTCATCAGCGTGGGAGGTTTTATCTTCCTGGGAGCCTACGAGAAGGTCCGCAGCTCGTTGCTGTAGAAGCTCGTCCTCCGCGTCCGCAGCTCGGTGTGGTCCAACTGCGGAGGCAGCAGCAGCAGCCTTGTCCCCCGCGAGAGGCGTCCACAGCCCCGGGGGCATTTCCCAGGGTGCTGCATTCCTACTCATCGGGGGCCCGAAGGAAACGGGCCGGGCTCAAGAACTTCTGTAACTGATAAACGGAGCCACGCCCCTCGCAGGAGATGAGCCGACTTTGCTGTTAAACGTGTGTGTAAATCAATGAGCTGTGCTATTAAAGAATGTCTCTTTTTATCCTTTGAGGTGCGGTTTGGTGATTTGATCCTCTACTTGGTTTTATTATCAGTTTAGTGTTTTATCCATATCTTCCCCTCTGCTACGGCCCCTTCGCTAGGAGGCCCATGGTAAAATGTCACCATTGGTAAATTCCCGCTGGAGCACAGCTGAGCTCATCCTCCAGCTACTGAAGCCGATAATAATGCAGCATGTTTACTAAGGTGCGGTGTAAATGTCGGGCTTGTTGGGTTGTGCATTGGAGCTCTTGTCAAGAAAATAAAGGCTTCACAATCTTTAACTGCTGGCTTATCAAAGATTAGTTTATTAATGGTGTGACATAAGTTGGTACAGTTTTGTTAGAACACCTGTTAACTCCTCCGCTTGAAAAGATTTTCACTCAAGTGGTTTGTTTATTTCCTTCCTCTGAGATCCATCCTGCTGTTGTGTCGGTGCTTTGAACAGGAAGCGGCAGCTGGTATCCTGTTAGCTTAGCATAAAAGCCACCAACGAGCATCTCTGCATATGTGCTAACTCTCACTCAGCTGTTGGTAGAGATTGTTTTAATGCTAAGCTAAAGTAGCATTGTGTAGACTTAGTTCAACTTTAATATCGTAAAGTGAGAGGTCTTTTTACCCAGTTGGCCATTGATAGTTTTGATATTGGAGTTATCAGCTGCCAAGTCGTAAAAGATAAATATTTGTATAAATTGAGTAATGTATGACGTTTTTGTTCAATATTTTTTGTGAAGTTGTGAGTTATTGGTTTCCTCAGTGATCCAATGGGAGACATGTTCTCATTTGTGGCCATATGGACTTCTGCTTCAAGGTCCTTGGACTTCCTGTCTGAGAATCCATGGCTGCTTAACTTCCCTCACATGTGAGCATCGCTTAATGCAACCGCAGCTCTTTTTGACTCTTTGCTCCTTTTCACTCAGTTTACACACACAAAGAGCAAAAAAACTCTGGCGATAATAGCAAAATGTGATTTTTATTATACACTTCAATGCCACGTTAGACACTTCACGGCTTCAGCTTTGACATTGGGACAAACGCTTTTCAGGGTTTTTTTTTTTATTTTGCTTTCAATAAATTACATGAACTTCACCTCTCTCCCTCTTGTCCCTTTTACCTTGCTGGTAAAAAACCACCTCCTGATAGGTGCAACCCGGTCCGCCTCGATAGAGGCCGCTGGTAAGGGAACACGGCTCCCCCGGCGGATGTAGTTGAGGCACATTACAGCAGTGACATGGAAGCGTGCTCGAGTGCACGTAGCTGTAGGTTTTATAATGAATGCCACACATGGCGGGTGGTTTTAACTGGCTTTTAGAGTGTAAAAAAAAAAAAACATCCGTCCAAGTTTGAACAATGAGGACACTAATCAAGAGTCAGACCACCACTTCTCAGTATTGTGAAACAGGTGCAAGAGCCTTAAGGGAACAGTACGTCCTTTCGACTGTCGAGAGGAGAACGTCCCCTCACGCTGAGGTTCCTCTCCAATCGGCAGACAACAATCCACTCCTTTACGATGCAAATACAGAAAGTGCTTAAACTTGGCCGCCCACTAAATATCCCAGCTCCAACGTACCGGAGAATTATTTACATCAAAGCGCTTCCTTCATACAGCAACAGATGGATGTGAGCCGTGTTTCTGTTGTCCCAAAAGAAAGTGCAATCAGGTGTGTTTTGTTTGCTATCAAGAGCGTAGCAGTATCTGTCACAGAAAAGGTCTCCTGATGTATGCCATCACAAGGTGGGTTTTTTTTTTCTTTGATCATGCATTAAGGCACCGCAGCTGACTGTTGGTAAAAGCTGAAAAAGGCTGTGTTGTTTTTGAATAAAAATAAAAATAAAAAATATCATCACTCCTTTCTTTGTCATGCACATAAATTCAAATACTCTTTTGTAAAAGTTATATAATATATAATATAAGAAAACTCTTATGTACAGTCAAATGTCCAAAGGCATATCCCCCCCCCCGCCCCCAGCCCCTGCCCCTCCCCCTGCACATACATATACTGTACAAGATTCCCTACATTTACATGCTTCAAATGCAAGTCACATTTTTCGGAGCTAGAATTTGTATTGGTCACCTCCCAAAGGAAAGTTTTTAAACTATGTACAGCTGATACGCTCAGATGGGACGCCACCCACTCAAGCTCCGCCTTCAAACTCCGGATGCCCTCTCCTTGCTTTTCACTCTCCTGGTGCTTCTTTTCAGTCCAGATCCAGGAGTCTCAGGATGAAATCACCTCGACGTGAGGTAGCAGTTTCCCAGTGCAAACAAAATAAAGTCAGCTTTCAGGCTGGGCGGAACGCCTGCTAGTCGCTGGTTCTCCTTAGGGGGGCGCTCTCATTCGGAGAGCCTCTGTGGCCGTGTCCGTTGGACAGCAGAGTCTGCCTGAGCTCAGACTCGCGGTCGCTGTCCAGGCTGCCGCACAGTTTGACCGGCTTGTGGAAGGAGTCCTCCGGCGACGGGGGGCGCGCCCCGCCCACTGAGGGACAGAGAACAGAGAGGTCAGTGACATGGTGACAGCTATAGGACACAGAGGCGGAGGAATGTATGCACAAGGCTGCTGACGTGTGGAGGTGAGAATTGGCATTAGGAAGCCAATTCCACAGGTATTACCCTGAATCCCAGAACAGGCCCAGACCAGTTTGGCAGCAGTGGGAACTCGTAGTTTCTTTACAACTACGATACAATGTCTAACTCAAAAGCATGTTCAAGGGAATGTGTACGCTCTGACCCCCTCACCTTTGTTATCCTGTTGGTTCAGCTGTAAGGCGTCGTGGTGTTGGGGAAATGTGGATCCGCGAGTGTCCCTCCGGATCCCGTTGCAGAGCGAGGTGGAGTGTGGCCCCGCCTCACGGTGCTCCACCGGGTAGCAGTGGGAGTAAGGTGGGGGAACAGAGTACTGCTGGTACTCCAAGCCTGCGGCGCGGCCGAAGCCGTGCGACAAGTAGTCAGAGTCTTTGGAGTAGCTGCTGCCTCTGTCCATGCAGTCTGTGCACACCGGCGCCCCGTCGAAGCCTGCCGGCGAGGACGAGAGGAAACAAATCAAGGACTTTGGAACACTGCCCATCAACAGCTGTCTGTCCTGCCGCGTGGTGTGATGGCGAGCAGAGCCTACGCAGACGGGACTGAAGTACCTGTGGAGTCCACGATGTGTCCGTTGGCCTGAGGCCCACCGCCGGCCTCCGTCCGGATGCACACGTCCTGCCGCTCAGACAGCGTGCCCTGGGAGGAAAGGTAGCTCGGGACGTCCGGAGGAACGATCGTCTCATCTGGGCGGAATGAGAGAGACGCACGCGAGGCATCAGCTGCGGATGGCGAGACACGCCGTGTGGGACGTACTGTTGTCTCCCCGTTAAGACACTATTTCTACCCACGAGAAAACGGATCCAAGCTCACCCGTGTTGGTGACGCTGCACTCCTCGCTCTTCTTCCGCGTCTGGTAGATGATGCACACCCACACCAGCGAAGTCACCACAATGCTCGTCACCACGGCGATGACCACGACCCCCACGGTGACCGTGCTCAGGCCCGGCGGCGGTGGGCAGGCGCCGCGCCGCTGGCTCACCACCAGCTGGCTGTGAGCGCGCTCCGTGCCCAGCGTGTTGGACATGAGGCAGGTGTAGCGTCCGGCGTCGTCCAGCGAGGCGGAGCCGATGACCAGCAGCTGGTTCCCCGGGGTGAAGTGGTGCCTGTCGGAGGGGCGCAGCGGCGCGTCGTCGCGCAGCCAGGTGATGCGGGGCGGCGGGCTGCCGAGGGCCTTGCACTGCATGGCCACCGTGTCCCCGACCACCACGCTGTGGTCCTCCAGGTCCTGGGCCAAGTGCGGGGTTTCTGTTGGGGAGGAGCAGGGGCGTTGAGCGATCAGGAATTCCCGCGGTGTGTTGTTTTTAGTTATACTGTTATACGTTATTCCCGCGCAACGACGTCTCGGGCGTCTGCGCTCCGGTTTCTGCTCGCTCCGAGTCGGCTTGATGAACACAAAGTGAAGTGTTCCGGACTCGGATATCTGACCACTGAAAGCTCATCTTACAACGACAGTCCCATCCAACTATCCTATTTGTACCTCTGAGGTCATATCTGTGATGCGGACGGGTCCTGAAATCGCTCCGCTCGGAGATACATTTTAAGTACGGCACACAAACAACAAGAAAGGAGCGACTCTTCTCTCAGACTGAGCACTTCCCCTCACAGTGGGACATACACAGATTAAGAGATCTCACCTAACCCACTTCAGCCCCCCACCTTTCTCTTCTATGAATACTTTCTGACTCCCCATCCATACCCCAGAATGCCCTACTACGCTCCACCCTCTCTCTCTCTTTCCTTAAACCCCACTAGCCTACCTTCCCCCACAAACTGACTCCTCCATTCCACCTCTTCTCTGGCTCCCATTTTTCTCCCCCGCCACTCTTTTCCAGACAGGGGCCCCTCAACTGCAGCCCGCCCCCTGCCCCCCTTCTCCTTCCCCTCCGTTTCTCAAACCCAAACATCACAGGTTCCGCTCGCTATTTTACACTGTTGAGTGGGTTAGCACTCAGCTTGAACTGAAGTCCAGCAAGCCTCTCTGAAGGTGCACGACATGCGACACGGTTACCGGTCCGGACCACATCACATCTTGTTGAAGGCTTGTAAATATTATGTTTATTATGTTACGTTTGCAAAGACCCCCCCGCCCCACTTTTCTTTTGTTGCTCTCTGCTCCGCTCCAAGACAAAGGACAAAGATGATCTGTGTCCTGATGGTCGTAGGGGAGCAGCCGCGTTTGGGTTGATTTAAGTGTAAAACTGGGAATAAACTGGGAGCACTGGGGCCTGCAGTGAAGCAGCCATGACTGTCTCTCCCACTGAGGGGGGAGAAGGTGGGAGGCTGTGTGGGAATGCTTAACAAACACCCTTCTGTGAGTCGCCCTCGCTTCCCCCGCCCATCCCCCCCTTTGACCCGTGACCTTTGCCCACTGACCTGCGGCGAGGCCACAGCTGCCGAGAAAACAAAAAATATCGAGCCTGTCGTCCCCCGACTGACCGAGTCCCAACTGAGCGCCGCCCCCTTTTCAGGATGTGGGAAAACGCTTGCCGCAGGCTCTTACCCAGCACGGTGAGGGTGGCGTTGGCGGACACGGCGCCCGCCGTGTTCTTGGCGGTGCAGCTGTACACGCCCATGTCCTCCGGCTTGACTTCCGTGATGAAGAGCACGTCGTCGTCGGGCATGACGTGCATCCGCCGCTCCCGGGCGGCGGGGAAATCCGTGCCGCCGTCCTTCTGCCAGGCGATCTGCGGCGTCGGGTGGCCCTCGGCGGCGCACTCCAGCTTCGCCGTGTGACCCTTCTTAATGGTGCTGTCCCGGGGAGTCTTCACGAAGGACGGCAGAACTGTGGGCGGAAGAGACGGCGCTGGCGTGAGCGAAGTCGGCGCTGAACAGCGTGCACGTTTAAATGTTTTTAACAGCCGGAGCGGTTTGGGGTCAGGGCCGTTTGACGGACGCTATTTGGGATCACAGAGCGTTGGAACAGCACACTCGAGGGCCCGGGACTCGGCCCGCCGTTGATAACTCTCAAGGGCAAGGAAGGATTGTGCCATTATGCCACACTACAGGTCGGATGCAGACTTGGGCAGGCAACCAAAGCTCCAAATGAATACCCTCCACCTGGAGACAAAGCTGAGTGACAGAGCGCAGGGGGAGATGGGCCCCTGTTAGCGCCGACGTGCAGACAAATCAATTTGTTCCAAATACCATCCGAGGAGAGATGGAGGCCCGGGGAGGAACAGCGAGGACTCATCTCAATCGCTTCGCTGTCACACGGGACCATTCAAACTCATGCGTGTAACATAAACAGGCATTGTGTTTGGTGGACTGATTAGGTAATCACACACATGTCAGCACATATTACGAGTGTTTTGGTTTATCCTCTCTCAGCTTGACACTGGCCACTTGTATTCCTCTCTCAATGATCCCATGATGATAACCTATTCCATCTTAACAAAGAGGCTGACCGTCTAGTCATTTAGTTTCTGAATGTCAGCTCAACATTTCTCTAAACATTGAAAAAGAAAAGTACCATTGACGATGAGGCGGGCTTTGCTGGAGTAGGTGGAGCCGAAGTGGTTGGTGATGATGCACTGGTATCGGCCCTCGTGGGCGAAGGTGACATGCCGCAGGTGCAGGATGGTGGTGTACTCCATCACGCTTCCGGCCGCGCCTGGCGCCGCCCCGCGGTGGCGCTCCCGCACGTGGGCGTAGTTTCTCCGTCTCGGCGTGGAGAAGCAGCTCCTGGTCCTTGCGCCACGCAAACGGTCATGGGGGAGCTGCTGCTGCTCGCGACCGTGCAGGTGAGACGCACGTCGCTGCCGAGGACCGCGACGGACGTCTCCGGCTGCACGGTGATTTGGGGCATCGGGAGGTCGTCTGAAGGCGGAGAGGCAGAAGGGAGAGAGGAAGAAAAAAGGGAGGCGGTAAAAGATAGCAAGTTAAAAATGAGGGAAAGGAGCCTCGGAGGGAAGATATTTATTGGAAGGACGAGAAAAACAAGAGAAGCATAAATCACTCTCTCAGCATATATTAATGTGAGAAAAAAAACACAAGGCGCAATTAGCATGTCTCAACTGCAAAGCTAAACTCCCCCCTTCCGCACCCTCCATAAACGCAGCCCAAGCATAACTCACCACACACGAAGCTGCTGGGCGGCGCCTGGAAGACGCTGGTGCCCTTCAGGCTCTCCGGGTGGGCACAGGTGGCATTGACGGCGACCTGCAGGCGGCGTGCCACCAGCCAGCCGGGCAGCCAGTGCAGCTGGCAGTCGCACAGGAAGCTGTCGCTCTGAATGAGACTGCAGAGGGGCAGGAGTCAGCACATGTGGCATGCACGAATATGCCTCGTCGTTCCCAGGCGAGACGACGCGTCGGCCGTACTCACAGGCTTTTGAGGTTCCTCATTTTACCGAAGGCGTCGGGCTGGATGGAACGAATGGCATTCTCTCCCAGGTTCCTGTTGGCACACGGCACATGTCTGAATACACATTCACAGCCACACGCGGGGTTTCATTAGCAAGGATCTGACTGGTAACGAGGCCGGCATGTGCTGAGTGTGCTACATGCCGGCTTTTTCCATCCCTCCCTGCCCGTATTTGACGAAAGCCTGTGAAAAAGCTTGTAGGAATTCCTGTTTCTTCTGCAGAGCTCCCCACATGCTCCATAACTTTCTTCCTTGCGTGTAGACAGGAAGCGAAAAAGAAAAAAGTTGAGCTTGAGCTAGGCTAACGAGAAAGAAGCAGCTGGACGCAAAAGCCTGTCTTCTCCTTTTACAAAGACGCTATTAAATTGCTAGCAGTCTGCTTTCTGCCAGCAACTTTTGGCAACCCCCCCCCCGCCCCCCTCCCCTCTCTCCCCCCTTGCCCCACCTTCAACCTCCTCTCCTTACTCTCCCTCCGGCAGGGAGGAGGGGCAGCCGAGCAATGTGGGATACTCACAGGTGTTCCAGGGTTTCCAGGCCAGAGAAGGCCTTCTTGGCCACCGACTTGATCTTGTTTCCAAACAGAGTCCTGGCGTTTCCAAACATGAAGGGTGTCGATAGATGAGAGGGAGGGAGAGAGAGAGAGGGGGGGTGAGAAGCGGGAAGGTGAAAACAGAGAAGGAGAGAAGCACAATTAGCAAGGCAAAATCTGATAAGAGTGGAGGTGGAGAGGGGTTGGGGGGGGTTGAGATATTGGAAATCCGAACTGTGTGGAGATTAGCTAGGAGGAAAGGGGGGGGGGGGCTCTGCGCTGCTCTTCAAAGACGACTTTTGTCCTTATAAGAATTAAAAAGCAGTGACCGGGCGTGGTTGTAGTGGTGTGTCTATGTGTCCCCCCCCCCCCCCCACCACTTGTTCTTCTCCCGCTGTAGCCCTCCCTTCACAGCTGGCCAGCTCTCAAGAGAAGACCCCGGTGTTCTAACTCAGATAAGGAGCGGATGAGTAATCCACAGCTCTCATTGGACTAAAATGCCATATCTATTCATGGTTTCATTTGGCTTCAGCGCTGTGAGACCCGCCCCCCTCCCATGTGGTGGCATTCACGAGCTGCTTTAAGAAGAGGCCAGCGTGTGTGTGTGTGCTGGACACTTTGAAGTTTGGCGCCTCCTTTTCCCATGGCCCGCTCTGCCAGCGTCAGGATGCAGCGTGGCCGCTTCCGCCAACGTCGTGACAAAAGGGGGCCGGGTCAGAGGGCGGGGCCTACGGGGCGTTTGATGTTGATGACTGAATGCAGGCCCTCAATTTTACCCTCTCTCAGTTCCAAACAACAGGCACAGGGAAAGCGGGGGCCGGGAGGAGCGCAGGCATGGAGGGGAAAGAGAAACAGAGCCTATCGGGGAGCGACCCCCCGCCGGCCCAGAGAAAGGCCCTTTCTCTCCTCCTTTCTGTTTCAGCGGCGCTCACACTGGGAACCATCTTGGCTGGACATCACCTTTTCATCCCGCATGCTGATGATTGCCCGTCGGTGCCAGAGACTCCTCGTCCGTGCTCGTTTCTCAAATGGTCAAATCTGGATATTATACTTGTTTTTACTGGCTGCTTGATGAGTAATTGTCTTCTTTCCCTTCTTCCAGCAGCAAAGAGACTCTAGTTTGCCCATAAAGCAATATTAAAACAATAAAATCATGCAGTAAAAGCCAGATTGAGCTGGAGAGGAACTGACCTAAGCTTTCACAGGTTCAATATTGCCTCTGATGTTTCCTGAACTTTTAAACCTATACCTGCAGTGTGAATACTTCCCTACCAAGTGAGGTGTGGGGTCCTAAGGGGACAGATTACTCAAACTCTGCAGCCATAAACTGAACCAGCTGAACTTAGCTGGCAATGGAGGAGGAACCGGGACTTCGGAGGGGAACTTTTGGATCCGTCAGAGAATGCTCC
The DNA here is from genome assembly GCA_021346845.1 of Apeltes quadracus. Classification (NCBI taxonomy): domain Eukaryota; kingdom Metazoa; phylum Chordata; class Actinopteri; order Perciformes; family Gasterosteidae; genus Apeltes; species Apeltes quadracus. Next base: position 5,666,119 of record CM037933.1, read on the forward strand.
TTTCTGGTTTTGCTTTTGAAGCACAGCAGAGAGAAGCCCTGAATCAGTGGAAGGGCCGGACAGAGGGATGAAAGGGGGGGGGCGGAGGGAACTAAAAGAAAGACCGAGGGGAGACACTCACAGCTTGTTGAGGCTGTCCAATCCAGAGAAGGCCCCGTTGGTGTCCTCTATTGTGCCCGAGATGTCATTATGGTCCAGCTCCCTGTGGAGAATGAGAGAAAAGAGGGGGATAAGAAAGATGCATCAGGGGGGGGGGATCTGCCCGCGCTGAAGCATTTCACAGTCCTGGCGGAGGCTGGTCTTGGAAGTCACGGGTTACCCCCTCCCCCACAGCGTCCCCCGCCCTTTGCACCTGGCCTCAAGAGCCCCTCTGCTATGCCAGCCAAGTGCATTCTTTCCGTAGAGTGGCGGAGGACGGCGTTGGTGTGTCGAGGCAAAAGAAAAAACACATGTATAATTCAGGACGCCATGGCGGGATTGGCGGGGGCAATGAGCCAACGACCCCCGTGGCCGAATTAGAGGGCAGGCTGGCTTGTTTGGAGCTTTCACACCCCGATGCAGGCTCCAGTCACATGGCGGCGCGGCCAGCAGCGCGGCCCCAATTAAAGCTCCACCGGCTCCTTTTCAGGGCCCGGCCTCTCCCCCTCTGCTGATTAGATTAGGCCGGCCTAGAAGACACCCGGCGCAGGAGTGCTACAAGGGCAAGGCAAAGATCACGCCCCTCCCCTGGCTCTCTCACTGGGAGGAGGGACAGCTAAGAGGACCTTGTTTAGGAACCTAGAGCCCCAGGTCTTTCTCCTGGATTTATCCCCTGACTTTCTCCCTTTCATTCCTTCCTTTTCTTTCATCGGGCCTGTTTGGGCTTTTTGTGCAAACGGTGGATCAGCGGGAAAAGAAACCTCTTGTCCTTTGACGACAGGCTTCTGAAAGCGGGGGGAAGGGTCTCGGGGGAAGCGAGCGACACAGACCACTTTTAGGTCCAAGTTGGTTGGGGACCAGTGTTGAGGAGAAAAACAAAACCACACAAAAGGAAAGAAGTGGGAAAGGACTTGAGGGAAAAAGTAGTTGCCATAGAAACTCTGAAAAAAAGCTCATGAACGCAAATGAGTCGAATCAAACTAGTCTTGTAAAGTAAACAACTCCCGCTTTCCGGAGTCAAATGAAGGCACCACGTAAGCCCAAATATCAAATATCAAGCCTCTCAGCTTTCACTGCTCGGCACACCTTGGCCTTATCGTCAGCAAGGGGCCAAACTATAATAAGTGGGCTGGGGGTGAGTGGGGTTACTTACAGAATGCGTACGGCCTTGAGGCCTCTGAAGGCTCCCTCTGTGATGTGGCTGATGGAGTTGTGCCCCAGACGGAGAGAGTGGAGATCCCCGAGCACAGCCAGACTGCCTTCGTCCAGACGAGTCAAGTTGTTGTGCGACAGATTCCTGGAGGTAGAAACGGGGAGAGAGACAAAGGAGAGGAGGACAGAGAGGGAGAAATGTTCTGTGTGAGGTCTGGAAGGAGAAGACAGGTTGGCAGAACGCTGAGGCAGCTCGCAACATCATAATACTTGAATTTCATGGCTGACTCAACGTCTGTTTGCCAGTCTGCAATGAGCTTTTTTTCCATTGTGCCTTTTTCTCGCCGCCAGGCGATGTTAACAGAGAATGGGCTCAGCAGACCTTAGTGCTCGACTGAGGTCCAAACCATTTGACAGGGAAGAAATGACAACCTTATGGGCCAAAAGCCCAGGAGGACATTCATGTCCCCCCGGGCACTCATGTGAACGACAGCCCTCAGAATGTCGACTTGTTTCGAATGAATCCATCAATTACCTCACAAGGCCGGGACAAATTCAACGTGAAGACTGGATCTTCAATCGTTTTAGGAATTGAGAAAAGAATAAGCTGAAGGGACAAATGGAGTCAATTCACTCGGATCCTGATTAGAAATGACAGTAACCCTCACACTGGTATCCCTCATGCAGCATTCAAAGGAAGCACTGTGCGATTCGTTGCTCTGCGGCCGGGGCCTCAGGTTTGCTTGACCGGTCATGTGTGCAGAGATTCTCTCCTCAGCCCGGCCCATTGGGAATGCAATAACAGGCTCCTAATAAAGACCAGTCACTCTCTTCTATTGGGCCGTAAGGGGGGGGTTGGTTATCACAACTGTGAATCATTAAAAAAAAAAAGAAATCACATAACCGCTGAGAGCGGCGCCCGCAGGACGGGTCGTGGTGCGGTCCGTCCTTCGCGGCCGTACGCGCAGGAAACGTCCCCGAGATACGCAGAGCAAATGGACGAGAGCGCCGCCGACCTCTTTACCCCACACCGCCGCCACACACAAACAAACAAACAGCGGCGCCACGGATACCCCGGGCGGCCTCGCACTTAGCCACGCCTCAGCTGAGCAGAGCACTCTACCGCGGCGACACGACGGTCGTGTCAGCGGAAGAGAAAGCCTCTCCTGATAGCAACTCCTCACTCGGTGTAATTACCACAACACAGCCGGTGGAGGATTACACGGCGGTTTGACAAACCCCTGCGCTTCTCAACAGCGTGCAAAAGCTCTCGTCGGAGGGCTGTTGGTCCAAGCTCTAATCAGAGGATAAACAGGCTTCTTCTGAGAATAGCGCAGCGTGTCGAGCGTTAAAGCACGATGTCAATCAACCCCGGGGAGGGTGGATGGCTGAATTCTCGGTATATAGGACGAGGTGTTTAAATCCCCACAGACAGAAATATTGTTGTAAACGTTGTTTGGATGTACAAGGCTTTTTGGTGCACGGGCCAACTTGAATGCTTGTACTCACAGTTCCCTCAGCTTCTGGCAGAACTTCCACCCGTCGGGGTTGATGCGGGCGATGTAATTGTTGCTGAGGAATAGCTGCTGGAGCGAGGAGAGGCCGTACAGGGAGCCGCTGTTCACCTCTGACAGGCTGTTGTAGTCCAGGTGACTGCAGGAGACAGAAAGAAGCATAGGTTTAACCGGTTACCGGAGATCACATTTGCAGCAGGATTTCTAAAGAAACGCAATGCAGTTTGTGACCACAATTTGAATTTGAATGAAATTCTATGAATTGAAGTATTGTGTACAAACTGCGGGCGAGTAGGAGGAAGAAGTGGTGATGCATGCGACACTGGCCATGTTGCATGAAGTAAGAAAAGATGCTAATCTTATGCATTTTGGTGGGTGAGTATTCAAATCAGTAAGAGGTGCAAATAGATAAATCAGCCTGTCCTGCACCCAAACTGTACGATTCTGAAATGCTGTGTTTGAATAAAAATTGGACACATAGTGAACAATATTTGGCAAACATAGATATTTGGTTAAGTGTAAGATAAGTGTATGATTTTCACTATAATCATACACTATATATTATTATTATTATATACTAAATATATTTTCATATATTTTTTTTACATACAGGACTTTCATCTTGGCCAGGTCCCAGAAGGCCCCGTCGGTCAGTTTGGTGATGCTGTTTCTTTGCAGCTTGAGCACCTCCAGGCTGGACAGACCCTGAAAGGTCAGACCCTCCACCTGACGAATACGGTTCCTGTTCAGCTCGCTGCAGGGCGGACAGACAAACAAAACAAATGTGGCAACCGATCGCGGGGGAGAAAACAAATCACCATTTAAATCATACTTGGTAAACTGCCAAATCCTGCCCCACATTTCAAAGCAAGTAAACCACACGTATACCCGCATCCGACTGAGAAATGCTTTGCCCTCATTCTACATTAGCATCCATCACGCTGAAAACCAAAGGATCCCAGAGTCTGCACGCTTCAGTTAGAGCATTTTCTAGTTGACAAACCCCCAATTTAACAGGCATTCCTCAGTGGTGTCCTTTCCGGCCGAGGCAGGGGGGCCACCGCCATCTACCCCCAGGCCTTAACTCGCAAACAAGGGTTAAGTTATGACCCTATAAAATAGCGCTACAGCACGCTATGAGACGTGAACCACTGGTGGTTTTATTTTCATTTTGCATTGGAGACGCGAGACATCTCAGCGTTTAAATCTGTACATTTAGTGCGTGTGTGTGTGTGTGTGTGTGTGTGTGAAGCCTGTTAAAAGCGAAGGTAAACTTCCACCTTGTTCTTTTGAGACTGATGTGCATCACCACTGTGTAGACATACTGTCACTCAGGCACCTGGGTAAACGGCGGGAGCCCCGCGGGGAGGCAAGGCTCCCATTACGCGGGTCCCTCCGCTCTCCGGAATGGAGGCGTCGAGCTACAAATTGGTCCAAGCTCGCTCTTACGCTGGAGGGAGCTTTGGTGAGATAAGGCAGCGCTCTGGGGAGCGAACTAACCACTTTGGGGATATGGAAGAAGGCAGTAAATCAGCAGTAATAGGGCTTCGGTGTTTGCCTTGTCAGACATTATTTGCCCCCGGAGGTACCGCTCACACTAATAGCGCTCCACATGTTACACACTCAGGGCTCGGACACACGCCAACTCCTCTTCGATTTAATTCTCTTCAATTTTGCAATGCCCCCAAAGGCTACAGCTGAGGGACTCGGTCCTTTTCGGCAAGAGCATGGATGTAAAAAAAAAGCACCGTTTTCCACCAAATCCCAAACTGTATTGTTAAAACGGATCAAATCTGCCGCTACTCACAGCTGGGTGAGCTTCGGGAGCTGGAAGGCTTTCACGGGGATCTGGCTGATGCGGTTTCGGCTCAGTCTCAGGACCTGTAGAGTCGAGCCCATATGGTCCAGAGCTCCAAGCTCCAACACGCTGATCTTGTTGCTGCTCAGGTACCTGGAATCAGAACCATCCAGTTTACAAAAAAAAAAATCAAAGCTGTCATGTGACACAGTAAATGCTGATTGTACTCACAGGTCTCTGACTTGGAGGCCCGCAGGAAAGCAGTGCCCTCGGAGCTCGGTGAGCTCATTGTTGCTCAGGTCCATGGTTTCCAGCGAGGATAGCTCTCTGGTCCGCCTGCCGTCTATGCTGCGGATCTTATTGTGATGTCTGTAAAATAATCATTTAAAAAACACATTCAAAAATGTATATGGCTGAAAATCCTACTCACAGCTCTGCAACTCTAGCCTACAGTCTCCGCCATCTCGCAACATAATACCCTGCTCAACTCCAGATTCCTTTTCCCCATTTCACAAACCCACTGAAAAGGCACGAAGAGAGCAAAGTACACAGAACAAAGTGGTCTTCAACCACCACAAGATGTGTACTTAAAGCGCTTCCCAACTGAGGCGGGCCTTTTTTGAAAAACTCCAAGGACACCTGTGCTCCTCCCAATCTGTGAGCTTGACGGGGTCTCTGAGCTCACCCGCAGCCACTTGAGGAGAGACTTCCGAACCTTCCCAGAGTGTGATGGAACGGGGAGACGGCTGTGTGTTTCTCAAGTTTCGCTTGTCAAAAGCAGTGGGAACTTGGACTAGATAACCTAGAAGCCACACACGGAAGCGTCACGTCAAGCCCCAACTCTTGTTTTGTTTCCCGAAGGACTGTCCCGTCCTCTTCAACTTCTGTGGCCGGTTATTTTAGGGACCAGGATCAAATTCCACACAAAAAAAAGATGAAGAAATAATAATTACATGTAGCCACAGTCATTATGCTTCAACTCGGAGGGCAAGAGGATTGTGGGAATACACAAACAGAAATAGTGTGTCATAAAAAAAGTCCACACACGAAACACCTCCGGTCCAGCAAACATGCACACGCACACATGTATACATTAAGCAAGGCAGATAGACAGCAGGCGCTGTGTGTCCGTGTCCGTACATGTGAGCGTGTTAGGAGCCTGATGGCCGCGGTTATCTGAGCATACATGAAATCCGTCGCCGGGTGACACATTCAATACATGCCTGGGTGCTAGCTAGGGGTCGGAATGTCAATTGGTATCACTTTCAGTTAACCAGACGATACAAAAATATCAAAATTACGAAAAAAAGGCTTTCCGTCGGTTGCGTGCAAAGGCCGCAGCTTCGTGGCTCGGAGGCCGGACCGCTACTCGCTCGTCCAGCATTGACTCCTTGTCGCAGACCGATTGGCATTAGGAGGAGAATGTCATTCCTACCTCAACGTCACATTCCATCAGAGTTATTTTACTTCTTACTGTTGTTTTTTCTGGAAAAACTCAAGACGACATTCCATCAGACAAAACAAAGGGGTCGCGGGGGGTCGGTGGGGTTCAATACGGCCAGAAGAAGTAAATAAACACATACATTTCTCTCCTTGAACAAGAGAAGAAATGTAATCTAAATCTTCAGATGGACGGCACATGAAGTTGCGGTTGCTTTGCTTTTCAGGAAGGCGAGAGCAGGTGTCCCTCTGGTCAAACTCGTCAAAACAAGGTCAGTCCCTCCTCCCTGCTTCCTTTCTAGCCTTCAGCCAGCAGATGGACACACACACACACACACACACACACACACACACACACACACACACACACACACACACACACACACACACACAGATCTTTATTGGTGTGTGAGAGGAGGAGGGGGCCACAGAGCAGTGGCCCACCTGAATAAACAGTGGCAGAAATGGTTAAGGATGAGCACACACACACACACACACACACACACACACACACACACACACACACACACACACACACACACAACACAAATAGCAGCGGCAAACATGGGACAGAGCAACAGACAGCGGCTACAGTGAGCCTGAGCAAAGCAGGGAGGGAAAAAATGGGGGAGGAGAATGAAGGGGTGAGGTGGGGTCAACAGCTGGTGACCTTTGATGGGAAAAACAGATCAGTCTCAAACTGGTGGGAGAGGTTGACCTCTCTCACCCGTTTGCCTTCAAACCAAAATTCCCTTTCCTCTACCCCGCCTCCCCCGCTCCCCTCCCCCTCCTCCCTGTAGTCAGAGCCCAGCTCCGTGTGATAGGCGGATGAAGCCGCAAGAGATCACCTCAGAGATCAACGTATTTGAGGTCAATAGTGGCGTTTGTAAAGACTGATCATCATATGGCCGGTGACATTTTGGATAAAGAGTAGCTGGGTTTTCACTCGTTCACCTTTGACGTCCGGAAGGCCTCATTGGCCTTGATTCCACATAATTCCAAGTATCATTACGCTGCCCCATTGGCCGTCTGATTATCATGCGCTTGGCTCACTTTGACACCTCTTTTGATGCATGGAAAGTGCATCAGCGGTTTACAATGGCGAGTCCATCCCAGCGGTCCCAGTGTCATCTTTGGGGGCGATTCTTAGGGCCGTCCCTTGCGTTTGAATGGGAGAGTTATTTCAAAATCAGATCATCCGTGTTATTTCCACCCCGAGCTGTTATAAAGGATCGCTTTGATGTCGAGACAAGCCAGCGATGAGCACAATGGGAAAGCTTGTGCTGCTCTGCTGTCACTTTGACATGGTGTTTTCATTATATTTATTTTTTTTCTCCTTCTTTTATTTTCTGCCCATCCTGCTGTGGCATTCTGGGAGTCTGCGGGATGCCAATGGCCAAGTGCATTATGGGCCGGTAGGACCCCGGCATATGATCTTTGGTTAGTTTATGATGCACTTCCACTTAAACGTGTGACTTTTATTTTAATTCAAACAAATGTTTGTTTGTTGTATTTGGTTGATGGACACCTGACCAAATTATAACGATTGGACCAAAAGAAAAGCTTGGACTGGCAAATTAATTATCTTTAGGACTGCAGCAATAAAAAAGGGAGGAAACAAATGAAGGCGACAGGAAACAAAGAAAAGGCAAATGAAAAAACACCCTTTCAACCAATCAAAAGCTTAAGGAAACAAAGAGAAAAGGAGGAAAACTTCTCTTACTACTACTCCCACAAGCCGCGTCATCAACTTCCTTGTTAGTCCAAAATGTAGCCCGCACGCAGCAGAATACGGTCATCTAGCTGCTGAATTAGCATAAAGCATCTTCAAGCCCTTATGACCGGACATTTGTTCAAAGCCGGACAGGAATCTAAACTTCCCCTTTACATTCACAATTCAATGTGAGAAATCCTACAAGCGTTACCACCGGCCCTCGCCTGTGATTTGGGATGAAGGGCCCGAAGACAAGATTCTCAGTCAATTTGCTTGTGTGTTTGTGCGTGCGTGCTTACAAACCACTGTCTCGCACAAACCTGCGGTCAGACGACATTCCAGACGCTCTGGCCCAATGGCACGGGAACGCTGGCCTCTGCCAGGGCACGAGCACAGACGCTCTCGCACTGCGGAGAGCCGGCCGGTTGTCACGGGAGACGCTGTGCATTGGATTAACTTTTGGGAATGACCCTCAACCCTTCTGCCTCCATTTGGATTGTGATTGTGATTGCCCCCACCTCTGCCTGCCTCCCCCCCAACAGCTTCTCCTTCACCATTCCTCTTTGGGCGGTACGGTGATGTCACTATTCGCAGCAGCCCTATCCTGTCCCCCCCCCGCCTACTGTCTCATACCTCCTCCCCTTCTCACTGTCACCCATTTTAGTGTAAGCCATGTGACTGACAGCCACAGCTGCAAGTGCTTCAGCGGGCCTTCGCTTCAGCTGTGTGGCTTTGTAGAGATCCGACCCTCCCTCCAGCCTCCACTCCCGTCGGCCTTCCCCCTAGCAACAGACTTCAAGTCAGGCCAAAAAAAGACACCCCGATCATTCGCAGGGGCTGCGACTCGCTGCGGTTTGTGCACGTAAAAGGTGAACCTGCTCCAACCAGTTTTGGTTGCGAACGGGAGTTGGTTTCTAAACTCTCATAAAAACACATCAATAACAAAAACTCCCGACGTACAGAAATAGACGGACGTCAGGAGTTGCCTAATCAAACCTCAAATTCCATGCAGCTTAGAGTAATCTTCTGACCACGTTAGTGCGCCACGATCAATTCTGAGAAGCGGTCGGATGACAAACGGGGACAGGCGAAGGTGTGACTCCCACACGCTCACCACCAGAACTCATATAACCATGACCAATATTACAGGAACAAGCAGCTGCATGCTTCACCACCAAGGCAGCCAGCCTGACACACCAGCAAGGTGCGAGATCAGATATACACCCAGAGTGGAGCTAAACCAACTCTGTGTGTGTGTGTGTGTGTGTGTGTGTGTGTGTGCGTGTTTAGAACTGGTCACCAGAAGGCAATGTCATTTATCTTGTCATAAGGTTTCATATCGGAGCCTTTTGTTTCTTACAATTGGTGTATTTCTGGGTGAAAGCTTTTCATTGAACTGCGAGGGTTTTGTGTGCCTGGTGATGGACGGCCTGACCTCACGTTCGTGACACGCACAAGTGCACACACGCCCTTCCCAAATAGGGCAGTAAATCCCCAGTGAGATGCCAGTGCAGGCGCAGATTCACAACCGAGCTGGAACTACACTAGAGCCGACACCCGTGGGTCAAGACAGAGCGCCCTATTTACACCAACAGAGCTTAGGCGCAGAGGGGCCGGGGGTTGGCCGGGGGTGGGCCGGGAGCTATTTCAATTTAATGTGACTATATTCATCAGCAACTTCACACGAATGCGTTACTTCAGAGACGCAGAGGCAAAGAGGCAGACTATTTTGGGAGTGTTTTGTAAGAGGCCACTGACTTTAGGGTCAAGCTACGGAGGGCCAGATAACTGCGGTGCCGTGCCCACGGGTAAACGGCAGCGTACTCACAGGTAGAGGGATACGATCCTAGAGGCGGCCTGTCCTAAATCTGGGATGGAAGTCAGCTCGTTGTGGTCCAGGCGCCTGAAAGGGGAAAAACACACGTACACAAACAGGTTAGAGGAGAACACTGGACCCAAGAGGAAAACGAGGACAAGAATGATATGTGGTTAGGGTAAGACCCTTCCAGACTAAAAGAAAGCACAGGAAATAATTCAAGAAAACAAAGATTGCGGGGGTTGTACTTTTCGTTTTCAGTATTCACACAAGGCTAAATGCAATTAACCTTCGTACCAATCTGAAGACAAAAAACATGACTTGTCATGACCTCCGCCAAGCCAGGAGCAAGTCACCCTTTTGAAAACCAGAAATAACACGGGAGCGAAACAGATGTCCGGGAGCGTATGACTGGCCGGGGCCGGCCTGCCAAAGATGTCACCAGTGTGTGTATCACCAGTTAGCTGCTGGATGTGTGTGTGTGTGTGTGTGTGTGCTGGCGCTGAGTGACACAGAGCCGAGCCCTCTACTCGCCATATAAAATATTTACAAGGCCAGCGTTGGCCACAGTATCAGGTGGTGGGGAGGAGGCTTAATATAGAAAACCGCCACTTTATTCTCAATTGGACTTCGTTCAAGGAAAACACACACGAGGACGCTACGCTAGGAAGTAGAGTGGCGATCACGTCCGTTAGTCAGAATTAAGTCACTGGCAAAAGACGCATTACAACTCATGCTCGGGAGTTAAAACCTCAGCCACGTTCAGGGGCAAACAGGGCCGTGCACACACTTTAGGGAGTCTATTAGAGGGTGTCTACGTGTTTGCTGTTGATGGAGATTCTGCGCGTGTCTTTGTGTGCGTGCGACTACTTACAGCTCTCTCAAGTTGGGAAGGGTGTCAAAAGCTTCAACATCGATGGAGGTCAGCTTGTTGTGGCCAAGGTTTCTGAAATAAAGAAGAAGAAGTCAATTTAAAAAGCAGTTCAAATCCCTATCTGCCGTAACCTTTGTTGTGTTTGATTGTATTGATTCTGCAATTCGGATAAGGCTCCTGATCCATGACAACAATTATTTCCCCCATTTGGGACACATTAAGTATGCCTGAAAACACAGCAGTCCATCCAGGAGGGCCGGATCAATACTATCGATAAAGAGTCTCTCTCTCTCCTGGCTCACTTTTCAAACACATAACCCACAGGTTATTTATCCGCAGCAGTCGATTAGCACTTTAAGCTAGCGGCGCGTTTAATACCTGCCGCTTGACGGGCACAGGGGCTTATTACGGAGTGATTTGTCCCGGGATACGGCGCTGTAACAGGTTTAAGCAGCGAGGTTTCGGCTGCGTGTGAGACAAAGGGAGTCCACAGCTCAGAAGTCGCCCGCGTACCGTCCGTCCGTCTGTCTGTCCGTCCAGACGTGAGAGACGGCCCAGGAATGTTTCACGGGCCTGCCGAGTGCTAGTTCCCAGACGCTGGGGACACTTTCACCTGATGCAACACATTCCTTGCTCTCACGTCCCACCCAGGGAGGGGGTTACGCCTGTCAAACTTAGTCTCCTTCTACCCTGACAGATTTACCTTTCTGTTCTGCTGCCCTTCATTGCAGTTAATAACAGCCTTGGTCCCGAAATCTTTTTCCTGCGTGTGCGTGTGTGTGTGTTTGTGTAAAGAACTAATAGCACAGCGTGTGTCTGCTCTCCGGGCACATGTCTTAAAAGTGATTTTTTTTAAATGATTTTTCAACCTGAATGACCAACGCCTCGACAGGTGCGTTCCTCTGGAAACCGCAAGCTACAGTACCAGTCAAACGTTTCGACACACATTCTCATTGAATTGAATGAGAAAGTGTTTCTAAACTGTTTGACTGGTGCTGTATGACTTTTTACTAGACGACAGATGAGACGGGAATCAGCTCATTGGCATTTTGTAAATGTATCTGTATCTGTTTAGTGGTTGTCTGGTGTTGAGTAATGGGAAACTTTCATTCCTTAGGAGTACCAGTTAAGGGTTTGAGTCAGTCACCACGCAGGTGAGAGATTTCCTTAAGATAACAAGCCAGTATCGCGAGTAACAGGAAGTGTTAACTTAGCTAATTGGAATGCAGTCAGTACAAAAGGCCTTTAGTAAAGTCGACATATCAGCACAACAACTGAGCAGAACGTTAGACAGTGTAGCAGGGCAATGACTACTGCTACTACTACGACTGGACAGCAACTCAAAATGGAACTCACAAGAAGTTGATTGATTCGAAATATCTTTTTTTGGTATTATGAAAATATTATCGTTGTCTTCATCCCCCACCACTAACATGAAGTATGTGCATGTGTGAGCGTGTCATGATCGTCCCCCATTGCGGCCGCGACCACTGAACACTGAACTGGCCCTGCAACAGGAAACTATGACCTCGTTACGGTGAGGCCGAGTGAAAAACCACACAGCTTGCCTGGAGATATACATACTCCGGTCAACAAACACCCAAGCACACACGCAAGGCTGTTTAAAATCGACCGGATTTTGGCACAAATCAGGTCAAGATATGTTACGAGTCAACTTGCACCTGAAGCCCAAAGCTTAAAAAAAAGGACTAAGGAAAAAAAAAAAAAAAGTTGCATTTGAGAGCCAAACCTGCAGTGCTGGTGCTAAAAGCCACAGCGACAAACAAAACGGCTCCTTTGTGTGAGGGCGCAGACACACACATGTGCCTCTCTCTGATTCACCGCCGATGTTTACACAACTGGGACTTTTTCTCTCCGGGCGGATTCTAAGCCAGATGCATTCGCTCGCCTATCAGATTAGATACATTTCACAGCCTTTTAACACCTACTGTACGATAACGCTGATAACGCTGGTCAGCTCCCTCCCTCCTGTGGAAGGAAATGAGGTGGGGGACCTCGGCGCCAGGCGCGGTTAATGCTTTCCAGAAAGTGACCTTACAATCACGTCGTTTCTGGGAGAAGCCTTGGAGCCATTCGTTTTTTCCCTTTGAGGGATGCAGTCACCAACATCAGCAGAATCGAACGCACAGGGAAGAATGAGAATCTTTTTATAAGCTAGGGGGCCGGAGGAGATGCGATTAACCGACTCAAACGATCCGCGGCGGTTTGCCTTCGTGCTTAAAACGCAGCATTCCACCGCATGGTACAACTAGTTTACACACATGGGCAGGACTTTCCCAAACACTTTCCCACTTAATTCAGGCCGCTACGATTGGTGCGAGGTGAATCTCAGGATCTCATAGTTGTTTTATTTTTGATCAGCTAATTAAAAACTCCTGATTAGAGAATATATGATTTATGCGGCGGAAAATCCCGGAACAGGTTCCTCTAAAGTTGTCAAATTCCAGTTGAAGCAGCTTGATGTCCAAACAGGCCTCGCATGAAACCGTGTGTTGCTGCACTGCACCGTGTTCCAGTCTACGCTGCCGTCCGTCCGTTTGTCCGTCAGCGAGCACGGGTCACAATAACCCCGCTTCTGTCAGCCAGACTGGAGACGGGAAACAGGAGGGCCGCTGCAGAGAGCGACAACAGCAGCCCCCAAACACGTTGCAGACAATAATCACAAACCCTGATCAGGAGGAAAAAGCTCCCCTATGGAGCCCAGCAGACCTTTTAAATCTCCCAGCCACCTGTTGCCCCGGAGCAGGGTCGCTCATTTAACCAAACCGACAGTTAATAAATCAATACAACACTCACTGATCTATATTTACAGCATTAAACAACATATTTGTCAATTGCAACACATGAGGTCAGACTCCCTTCCTCCCTCATGAATCAATCAATATCTTTTGGTTTTTGGACTGATTTTCTAACAAGTGCTTCTTGGGAAAATTGACATAGCCGTAAAAAGATCAGCTGATAATATACCAACTACTAGAATGAGTCGTGAAGCACATTAGCTTCAAATCCCAGCCTCCCTTAAAGATACGTTTCCAAAAGAAAACTCATCCAAGACTCCCTTGATTGAGCAAACTGAGAGAAAAATAGTCATCGCTGCACTGCGTAGCAAATCTGACATATAAAACTCATTAAAAAGACCTTTTAAAAGATCAGCGCTCCGTGTGCTAAGGGAGTCAAGGGAGTGATGTCATGACGTATAGCACTATGCTTGCAGGGCAGCACCCAGTCGGTGTAAGGGGGGCAGAGAGAGATACGGGGGAGGGAGCTGCGGAGCAGCTAGGGACTCGCACATAGAGAAATACATCATCATTATCTTTCGTGTCTCTATCGCACACAAATGCAGCGTGAACTTTGCTCGCCGAAAGTGTGAAGTGATGTCAGTGATGAGCCTTTTGTGGTCCAGGTGGGAGACAAAGGCCCTTTAATGTGGTCGATTTCAGAGCATCATAAAGCTAGTCAAATAATAACCTGAGTGTCTGAGCCCGCCTCCACACACACACACACACACACACACGCACACGCGCACACACACACCTCTCTTCCTGTCATTAAAGGGCAGTTTATGGCCAGGCAACTGCAGTGAGAGTGCACACAGAGCCAACACCAGCTCCAGGCCGACATTGTGCACATAAGACAGAAAAAAGCTAACCGGTAGACCGATATCTTATCAACTTTGACCAGGTTAAAAGGATGAGCCAACCAACTGCAGTAATGATAATCAATAATGATGAATGGGATGATTAAAGCACTACATCTTGGGGAGAGGGAGAGAAGTGAAGTGTATTGCCCCCCCCCACACACACACACACCATACGTACACAACTCAACAGAGGACCTGCTCCGGCCTTTGAAAATCAGCGAGGGCAGGCCTGTAGCTCGGTTTCGGAAGTTTGGCCGAGGCAGGAAGGCGGGCCACATCTTGGGCCCATGTGCGCCGCCGTTCTTCACGCTGCCGGTTCAGGCCGGAAAAACAGGGCGCCGATTCGGGGGGAGGTGGGGGGTTCAACCCCACGGCTTGAATGGGGTGTGCAGTTCTGCCAAACTGCACACACGCCTCGTGCACCCTCCGTCCGCAAACACGCGGGGTCACGCTGCCGCATTTAACAGCGGCATTCTAGCGCAATAACGGTGCAATTGGTCACAAACAGTGCCCAGATTACTTCATTGTGAGTAAAGGGGAAATGAGTGGTCCCAATTAATCTGAAAGAACAACATAAATACTGTGCGTCTCTTCAGCGGGGCTATTGTTTTAGCGCTGCGCAGACATCTGACCCTGCGCTTGCACCTTCAGAGCGTAGAAATAGACCGGATCATTAGTCATTAGTTTCCCCGCTTATTGTTTATTATACCGGCAGAGTGCAATTCAGCGCTAATTGCGCTTCAGCCAGAGGTGAAATACGTCTCTAAACATTGGACATGTGGGTGTCTAGACAGTGGAGCTCTGGAGCTCATCTACGCTCTACAATATCCCAAAGTGCTAGAAGGCGTTAAAACACGGCGCGACCTGGCCCTCCAGCGCCGCCCGCTCCTCCGAGGCCTGCCGCTTTTCTGGGGGAGAAGCTGCTTCGCTTGCCCGGCACCTTTTTCCCCCCTCTACTAACATCTTCTTCACATTTGCCAACTCTTACCAGATGTCGAGTTTTCACGGATGATTCATCGATCAAGCCCACTTTGTAGACACTGAGGAAAAGGTGGTGGTGGAGGGGGGGGGGGGGGGGGGCAGCGGGGAGGGGGAGATTCTGTGAACTGTCTTCACAAAGGGGCCATCTATTCTGCCGACTGGATTCCTGTAGAATGACTTGTGGCAGCAGCCGTTTGATTGTCGTTGTAAAGCAAGAGAGAGGCGACGAGCTCCCTTCCATACCTCCATGTCAAACTGTATCTGCTGTTGTGAGAGTTTGGAGGCTCAACCATTGCAGTTTTTACCTCCTGATTTGTTCACAGCTAGAGAACGGCATGAATCATCTCTAATCGGTTGAGAGAGGATCACTTACAACACGAATCGATTGCCACATCCTTGCGTATAAAACTCCCTGCTCTTTTTCTATTCAACATACCGGCAAAAACCCTGATAATGTAGTGAAAGGGAAGAGCTGATGACCAAAAGAAGGTATGTGTGCCAACAATAACATCATTTTAAACCCTTCTAAGAGCTCGAGTTTGACTTTAAAATATCCACATGTGGATACGAGAGCCACAAGGGTAAGGAAACCATGGCAATAAACAAACTTGGTAGGCCCCCAAACCCACAAGGTTACATGGCTGCAGAGCAAGAAATGACCTAGTAACCACAACAGGCTCAGCCCCAAAGAGCACTGCTGCATACCCCCCCCCCCCCCCCTTCCCCGCCCTCCCCTACATTCACCTGTTTGTGAGTCCTTACATTCTTACAGCAGATTCTTAGAGACGGATCAACACACAACTTAAATCAAAAAGAACTGTCTGTCAGCGCATGGGACGTACAGGCGGACAGCGATGTTTCAGCTCCTCTGGGGTTTCTGGGTGTGTTACAACATGTGTAACAGTGGTTTGGGTTTCTGACCACTGACAGGACTTTCACCAACTAGTGGAAGCGGCCCCGGAGGCGGCCGCAGCGGCAGACAGAGACAATGACATCCATGCAGTGGGTGGAAAAAAAAAAAAAAGTCCACACACCCCCACCCACCCCCGTGCCAGGTGATTTGCTGCCCCCACCCCTCTGCACACCAGTTCCGCCCGCAGCCAGCCAAGAGCCTCTGTCGGGGTAAAACCACCGACATAAGCCCATTTCCTGAGGGCAGGAGCCAAAACCAACTGTCGGGTTGGTGTTTACCAATCAGGCTGCGCTGTGGACGGGGAGGCCACGGCCTGGGCTTTGGGTTGCGGGAGAACGTCTGGTGACCAGCGCATTGGGGAAACCACTGGGGGGAAACGCAGGCTGGGACCTGCTGGCTGGTGAGGCATGGAAGACTAAACCCCCAACCCATCAGAAGGGCAACACAAAAAAAGGTTCTTACGGCCTTATAAATTACGTAAAAGAATGGGGCAAACAGACACCAGGTGTCTTGCTTTATCTCCGTCCAACAGCAGCAATCTCAGCCTGCTAAAGTAGTTATGTTTGTGATTTTATTTACTCGTGAAATCCCATTACGCCAGGGGCACTGTGGGCAGAAATGCTTTTTATGCACATTACTGTGGTTGCAAATGAGATAAGGCATCACTCCTGAGAGGGAATACTGTGACTGTGTGAGAGCAAACCTGCCTTGAATGGTATTAGGCTATTCATCAATCAGAAACAATGGACGGGCCTCTGAGACTGGTGGTCACTTGGTTAAATGATAGAAGGACTGAACAGTAAAGGAGATGTTTGACAAACACGTTTAAAGATGCTTTTGAAACCATGTGTGGTGAATCACACGGATATACAGGACTTAATTCATAATTTATAAAGCAACAAAACAAACATTTAAAAAAAAAATGCACATACATTGTCAGTTCATGAAGTGATCTATAATTTGTATGTTCCGTACCCAATCACTCACACGACCCCCCCCAATCCCGCCCCGTGTCTCCTTGTGAGCTCGGTCTGCTCTGTCGGGCTCCGCCCACAGGTTTCTTCCCTTTTTTCCCCCCCTCAATCAAGGCCACTTTCTCACAGGGGACTATTAAAGCAGGGCCCCGAAGGGACGGTATTTTGACAAGTGGAAGGAGTTGGGGCTTTTCTCTTCAGCTAGAGCCACGGGGCTTTTAGGACTGCTACTGGGGCAGGACAGCATCGCTCGAGGGAGCAGAGAAGCTCCACACTGCTAAAAAGACAGAAATACGCACCCCCCCCCCCACCCCTCCTTCTGTAAACTGCTTCGTAAATGCAGCTCCTGGGGTGCTACTGCCGTGTTCCTTCCCGTAATCCCAATTTATGAGCATGAACAAAGATAATTGCGGCAAATACATGACAGCTCAATCAGTCTTCGCCCACAAGAAAGGATGGGACGGCTCCATTAGTTCTGTAAGCCAATAAGACGACCAAGCAGAACGCCCGGCGGTAGGTGTGCGGAGCCCCACGGATAACTGAGCAAACTGCTTCTGATCTACGCCTGTGTCTCCCCCCTGCTTGAAGGTAGCGATGGGTTCGACGCGCTGTGCTTTATGGCCGAGGCATTGTGCAAACTGTCTCTGTTGACAGGATAAAGCCACTGTTGTTGCACAGTGCTATAAATAGACTTATAGTATTTAACAGCACAACAGTTTCCATTTAGACACAGACAGCACAAACACACAACAACATTTTTTTTAACTCCAGCGGCGGAATTCCAAGACTAATAACCCCAAACGGTCATTTAATCCACTCAGGTAGGCAGGACTTGGCGTATGGTGCCTTCCTAATGGGATCAAACTGGGCCACAAGTGAAATGGTCCATACTGGTCTCTTTGGGGTTTCAGTAATCATCTGCTAAATCTGGCTCACGTACAGACTGGGACAGAGCCGATTCCCTTTGAGTCCCCCGCCAACATGAAGTGACTATCTGAAATAGTGTGGAAATATGCAACCTAGGTGTTTTAAAAAGGTAATCCAAAGCCATAAAGCCATTCCCTTTGAAAACAACCAGATTGCGGGTTCTTAAATCTTGACCGATAAGCTTTAGCCGAGATAACAGAAGTAGACGGAGCTCACAAAAGGACCGTATCTTAGCAGCAGTTTAAAACCACTGTTTCAGATGGGACATTTGTCCCTCTGTATTTGCCCTTTGTCCACGAGGACAGGAGGAGCAGTGTGTGTCTGCGTACTTGCACGATAAACCGCGTCGGCACTTGAACTTGGCTAAGTGGTGCTTCAGGGCAACAAGGCTCTCCGGGCACAAGTGCCGTTATTCATGTTTTTAGAGGACTTTTTAAAAAGTTGCATTCCTCGCTTCCCAGGGGAAGATAAACTGCCCAAACACAAGAACCTGGGAGCCGGAGGAGTCTCTGGGTCTTTGGTCTTCAACCCCACGCTTCCAGCAACACACACACACACACACACACACAGATACAAGATGCCCCATTGTCACTGAGGATTCTCCAGTGCCAGCGGACAGTGGTTGCAGTACACTGAGGCAGGAGCCCGAATGTTGATTGGCAGGACAGAGAGTCGTGTTGTCTGTAAATAAATTGTGCCATCGGGCTCGATAAGCGCTGAAGTCTCCTAAACATTGGTGGGTGTTCCATTAAAAGAAAGAAAAAAAAAAAAAGTCTCGTCATTTTCTAGACGAACTAGCGGGCTGGATTTCAGCTGAGGGATCAATGCTATTTTCACCGTAAATGTAAATGTGTGAAGCGCGGCTAGAAACAGAAACAGAAATCATTGTATTACCCGTCATAAATATGACCCAATCATTTGTTACGACACGTATGGGGCTTGTTTACTCATCCTGAAAGGGACCACTTTGGATGAATTCATTGGATTTACAAAAAGAATTAAATGCACAGACTGGGAAATAGAGTTATAACCGCTAACATTTCTGTTAAACCCATGTTTAAAAAAAAAAAAGGGCAGAACAACTTTACATAAGATTACATTAGTTTGATAAACACGGTACAGAACATTGTTTTTAAGAGGCAACTTTTGTCCGACCCATTCAAAAAAGAGCTTTCACACTAACGGCATCATCTTCAGGAGGACATTTAGGATTTGAATCATGAAAGCCCTCTGCATCTGCCCTTGAGCAAGGCATTCCCCCCGCTCCACACACGGTGTCCACTGACCTCTGTGTCCACTACACCTGCGATGCACTCGGGGTACCGCCGGCCTGTGACGGCTGCGGTGGGAAACTTCATTCACGCGTTGAATGAAACAGTAATAACCACGTTAAGACGTGACGTGCGTGGTGGGTTGCGGGAGAGGGGGGCGGGGGGTTGCGGGTCTCCGTAAAAAAAAAAAAAAACTAAAAAAAAGCTACGGCTTTTAATTGGTTAACAGAGACCTGAGGAGAAGTTTTATTTTACCAGCAAGTTCAAAGTTTAAAGTCACTGCGGCGAAGAAGGAGTAAACACTACAGCTCACCACTTACTAACAAGTGCAGTCGAAAGACACACGTGTTTATGCAAAGTGAAATCAGGACCCCTCAAATATTCTCCCCCAGCCGGAGGGGGGGTCCTGCATCAACAGGGGGCCCACTGCTTATTACTAGCTATTCATTTGCGTCTATTCAACGTGTTTTGTCTCCCCGTTGGGCACTTTACAAGCAGTGCCCCACCTCCCACCCCCCCCCCCGTTATGGACAGGTCGATAAGCGGGCTCGGGGTTACTTACAAGGAGGCAGTCCGGACCGGAAGGTCCAGAGGCGTAGCAGTCAGCTCCCGGTCGCTACAGTCCACTGAGTCGCCGTCGCAGGTACAGTTCTGGGCGCAAGGCAAACCCGAGCCTAATCCACGGCCGACGAACAGTTCGAGCGACAAAAGTAAATAAAAAACGCCGAGAGAAACCGATCCAATTCGTCCCGGGGACGCCGCCATTTTGTATCCAGTTTTAATAGCGCGGCCGATGGGCTCTCTCTCTCTCTCGCTCTCCCTCTTCTCCTCGTACCCACAAACCGGGACGCTAACGCGGCTTCGCGGAGACGGAGAAGCCCCCTGGAAGCGCACGGACCGTCTTATCGTGCGAGGAGGGAGGCGGTCGACGGCGACAGCGGCGCGGTAGAAACGTGTCCCATCCCAGGAACAGTGATTTGGGACAGCTCCCAGTCCAACTTTCTCCTGCGGGGTGTCCAACTCCAGAACAAAATCAATGAAGCAGCGAACTGTTATGTCCCCCGGGACTCAGATACGAGTTGCAGCGGAGCGTTCATACAGCACCGAAAACACTTCGCTTCTGGGTGACATGTTAAAAGGACAGACACAGAGTGACTGCTGACAGAGAAGAAGCGGCAGAAACTGTTTAAAACTCCACGCGGCGACTTTCAAATGCCCGCAACGAAGTGGAAGCTGTTAAGTCAAGACCCGCAGCACGGGGGTCTCCCGAGTCGCGCGCTGCATGTCGCCCGGATCTCCCCCGCGGGACTGTGGGCGAATAAATCCAACTTCCCTGCACGCGCAGTCCGTCCCCGGCCGAACTCAGGTGACGGTTGATCAGGTGCAGTCTGCGGTCACACAATCTCAACGATCCGATTAATAGCGAAATGTAGTTACACAGCCTCCTCCTCCTCCTTCCGACCGTATACCGCCACCAGGACTTTCTTGAGTTACTTTTCCTTTTTTTTGTCCTGAGTGATTTCGCGTTTCGAAGTCCCACGTTGGATTCACAACAGCAATTCCAAGGTCCGCCCATGGCTCGAGGCGATTGGTTTGTTTTTGATTTGATGGGCGGGTCGAGTCCTAACCTGATTGGTCGTCCCGCGTTCTCCGCGCGACGGCCGTCAGTCAGCGGGGGCTGGCCCCGCCTCCGTTTCCCACCCCGGGGTGTGAAACCGCACTACCGCCTCTCTCACTCTCACTGCTTCTTAAAGAGACAACCGGTGTGATCAAGCTCTGTAATCGCATTATAACAAACGTTAGTGATTCGAGTGCCGTAAGTCAATTTTTAAGGGTTTCATAAACGAGAAAGACAAACGCTTCGTTTCCGCCACGGTCAGGCAATTTGTAGAAGAGAGCGGGCAACTGGTGCCCCGTGGCTTATTTCCCCGGCGCCATTAGTATCACTGCCCTCGATGATGACTATATAGGAGTAGGGCCAATTGGGCCTTCACAAATTGACTTTTACCGTACAAATCAACTATGTAAACAATGAACGGTTGCCGGGACAGCATGTGCCCACAACTTTGCCACATGTGTTTTGTTTGAATTTGTTTGTGCAAAGCATAGATTTGGAGCCCATATTCCAGGAGCACTGATGTTTTTCTTAAAAGTAACAATACCACAGTGTAGAACTGCTCTGTTATGAACAAAAATACTGCATTTAAAATGTACTTAAGAAAATAACTATGCTACAAAGTATACTTAAAAGTAAAATAACTTTAAACACCCCTTAAGGACAGTTAAGTTAAGATATTTTGTTCCGTTATAAAAAGATATTAGTTAAAATTTGCCATAATGATTGCTTTTACTTCAATACTTATAACTGATAATATTTTTATTTTACTCAAGTAAAACATTGATTGCCCGGCTTTCACTTGAGGTGATGAGGGAAATTGTGTTTAAATATTTCCAATAGTAATTTTATTTAATTAAATTTATCCGATGTGCTTCAACTTTCAGTGAATATTATGCAAACATGGTGTTTGCGAGCATCTGTGCACACATGTGTGTGCAAACTAGGTTGAACTTTCTGGCCTGCTGGGGCACCCACATGCATGCCTGTGTGTTTTGTGATCTTTTTGGCATTTGAGCGTGTCCTATATGGTTCTTTTCCAAAAGTCTTGCTCGTTCGTGGCCTTAGAAATTCACATCTGTAATAAATCAGTGGCCCTGTCAGCCCCCCGGCCGCACCAACACTTTTTCTCATCACATTCTTTTTTCCTGGCACTGACAGTACATATTGATTGAGTTTGTCAGAGCTATTGTGACCGTTTGGGGTTGGGAGAAGGCCTGGATTTCATTGCTAGTAATCACAGCGGCAAGGAAACAGATATTCACACCTGCAGCCCTGCAGGCAGTTAAGTGGCACAGCTCCTTGTTCCTTTTCCGGGGAACAGGCGAAGGTTTCACATTGCATCATGCGTGTCTGAGTGAGCACAGTAGCCTTCAGGTGAGACCTCCAGCTCTTAGAAGCAAGGGAAATATTGTCGAAATGAGACCCTGTTAAAACATGACTTCATCGGTGATGGAAAACTGAGTAATGGAGGACGACAAGCAATTTATTTTTCCTGAAATCTTATTAGTTCGAGACTTTTGAGATTTGTTCGGGGCGGCAAAGTGGCAAATCATTCTCTGGCACTCACCAATGAACCATATATTAATTTTGTAAGAACTTCTTTGAAATTTCCAGTAGTAGTAATAGTAGTAATAGATTTTCTTAAGGCCAATTGTTTTGGAAAAATGGTCTGATTAAAGAACAGTAAGCACTGACTGCATTTCCATTTCAAATTAACTTCACTATTCCATATTGCTTTCATTTCAGGCCCGTTGTGTGGATCTTCAGAGAGGTCTAAAAATGCAGATACCCTGAGTACGCTCAACCCTGCACGTTGATGTTCCTCCGACAGGTGGACCAGGTACTTTGTGGGCCTATTTTGAGACGACTGTTGACACGTCTTTTAATATGATTTATCTTCTGGATGACCAGCTCGGGATGACTTGGAACACATATAACTTTACTAATGCAGCAGGCATAAATACCAGGTTAGAGTTTTGACCAATACACCATGTTCAGGTTAAAGGACCTTTCACAAGAGATGTTGGGGTATTGCCAATCTAATCAGAGGTCTTATTCAGGTTTAACATTAAAGAAAACCTGTCATTTCCGAGTGTATGTAAATAGCAAAATGATGGGTAAATATCATTTTTTCAGCAAAAATGCAAAAACAAAATAATTCTGTCCCTGTTTTGAGGTTAAACCTTTCATTATTTTATGACACAAGCGTGTAGATCCTGCTTAATTTGTTTCAGAGCTTCCATGGCATCATTCTGACAGTATGGATGGTTTTACAAACTGAGGAATGGAGAGCCCTGCAAAGACATAGTAAGGAGAGCCTAAAGGCTTCCATAGCGGCCCCGCACCCATTCTGCTGGGATCTGCTGTGTGAAGCTGTGACTGATGAGAAGGGTGGACGTGTGTCTGTCACGAGAGTGCATTGTAAAGAGGATAATGACTACACCAGATGAGCCCTTGTATTTTTTTCTTTGTACGGATGTTTTTAACACCAACCATAATGGCGTTTACACAGCTGGAATGGAGTGCAAGTGTAAATGCTGACACGTCGAAAGATTTCGGGGCTGACGTGACAAAAGTGAAAGCCGTATAGTCAACTGCATATTGTTCACATTTCATCCTTTCGTCTTCTCCGTCTGTTGGTGGAGGGGGAGCGGGATGGCGTCGGCGCCGAGGACATGCACGCGGAAGGCCTGGAGCGATTCATCACGCTCCTCTTCCTGGTATCTTCAAAGATAAGAACCCATCTGCTGCAGCTATTCGTCAACTATAAAATGGAGAGGCGTGAAACCTGGCCAAGTCATTACACTGGGACTTGGATGGCTAACGGGTGTTGCAGGAGCGTGGAGATGCTTCGCTAATAGGAAGCAGGAGCGGTTTCGGGCGTTTCTGTCGATACCAGGCGGCCTGCTAAGTGGCGTAATGCGTGGCCTACGGGGGGTCGGGGGCATGAGCAAAGAGGGCAAAAGCACAACCTAACAGATGCATGGAGAGAGGCAGATAGTATGTGTGTGTGTGTGTGTGTGGGGGGTGGGGGGGGTGTTATGCTCCCACTTCCTCCCACATGCAGCAGTGAAGACGTTTCTAGCTTTTTGTAAAAAACGTTCTGTCCGTACATGCCTCAAGGATCACATTCTGCCAGGGTCACACACACACACACACACACACACACAACACACACACACACATACTGACTCTCTAGGGGCAAACAACACCTGCGTTGCTGTCCCAGCTGATAAATACTTGAGAGATGAGTGTCACCCTGAGTTTGACAATCATCCAAATGACAGCTAATAACCTTTGCCGTTGAAACCTATCCGGCCTTTTAACACAGCCCACTTTGGAGGATTCTTATGGTTCTGTTCAGACTGGGAGGATGTGTAAACCCTGCTGCAGCGCTGTGAGGCCCTCTGAATGTGTTGCATACAGCTGCCGGAGGCTACGGGTCTGCTGTTGGTCTGTATTTTGAAGACCAGCGACTCGTTAAACGACAATTGCTCAATTTCCATCTAAATTACGCGCATGTTGAGTGGATCCGGAGTGCTGTGAGGCACCTTTTGAGCTGACTGCTGAGGAACCACATGGAACATAAAGGAAATTATTCAGCAATTGTGAGTAATCACAACGGGTCATTTACCATTTCATCGTAACTCGATGAACACCCACGTCATGAACCAAGCAGCTGGTGTTGGACGTGAAAACAACATAAATAAAGATAAAGAGGGATCAACCGTGGAGTGGCCGTCATGATCAACACAGCCTCATCTCTGGCTTTTCTCCCCCCCCCCCCCCCCCCACCCTGTATTATTTGTATAATCTTTTATTCAAAGTGTGCGCTGACGTTGACATTTCTCACCAACGCTCGTCTGATAAGGACAGCGAATCCGGCTGCTCTGTGCCAAGTTCCTGTCAGGGAGGCCTGCGGCTCGGCGATCCTGACGGCGGGCGATCAGCGACGGAGCGCACCGAGCTCCCTAACCTGTTTCCATCACGAGGGAGGCGTGGTTAGAAGCGCTCACCCCCGTCGGTTGGGCTCACGCTTCCAGTCCCAGTGTCAGCTGCAAAGAAGGTATGCATTGTTGAGAGTTGGCCCAAAATGGCAGTTAGTTTCCACATCCTTTCAACAGGTGTTTACTTGCGTCTGCAGTGCTCACATCCTAACGCTGCAAAGACGGAGCTGAAGCCTCGGCTTGTTGGTTCACAGCTCCGTTGACAGACGGGGTGGGGAAGGGTGACTTTCTTGTGTATTTGGCACTGGTTGTTTTAATAAGCCATGCCAATAGAATATTTCATAAAAGAAGCAATGGCCTGGAACAGTTTTTGTTCTGTGCAAGGCGAGGAATGTGTTTGTGTCACCCTTTGAAAGGTGACTTCTGGGTTGCACGGCTGCAGCGGCCAAACAGCTTTTTGTCTGCCAGCACTCTTTGTTTCTGTGTTTTTAGCGTGAATGTATTTGCCCCAGGAAGGAATCTCACCTTTTCTCTCTTTTGTTTTTGTCTCTCCCGCTTGCTCTCGTTTCAGTGTCTGGAGGAGTTTGAACAGGGCATTTATTATCGTTCCGAATATAATTACAAATCGTTGAACTCAGTGCCCTTTCTGTGTTTAACCATGCACGTTTTACTCTGAACGCTCTAATTAGAAAAGCCATTTTCTGGGCTTTCGCATAACACAAATAAAAATCAGTTGGTTTAAAAGACTAGACCTCTAACATTTCATGGTTGGTTACACAGGTACAGTGTTTAGACATCCCCTGAGTGCTTTAATTAGCCGGCCAAATCGAGAGCGGTCCGCCAGTCTAAATTCAATTATGTCTTCAAGCAACACAGGCCGGAGGTGGAAAATTCAATTTATTTGAAGTAACCGGATACCCATTAACTGCTTGGTAGACCACATGACCTCTCCCTTGGTGTGCGGTGTATATGTTTACGAGCAATTCATTCATTTTCATTACATTATTTTAAGTACATTATTAACTGTGGAGAAGATTAGATGATGGGTAAACTGATGCTGCTGTGGGTCTGTGTGTGTGTGTGTGTGTGTGTGTGTGTGTGTGTGTGTGTGTGTGTGTGTGTGTGTGTGTGTGTGTGTGTGTGTGTGTGTGTGCGTGTGTGTGAGCTACTGGTTAAAAGAGGAAACGTTTTTCAAGAAAGATTTGGACACAAAGGTTTTTGCTCTGAACCACACAAACTAAAGTTATCCAATACAACAGTTCAATGCATTTTCACTTGGACATTACACACTGATGAGTATTCTAAAGCCCGCGCAACACAAGATTTTAAACAAAAAAAGCACCCAGTCGCCTAATGAACACAAGACTGACATTCCATCCGGGAGAAGAATGAACCCATATTAATCAAACCTTTTTCCTCTTTCACAAACCTGCTTCTCTCCTCTCACAACACTGCCGAGGCCCTCTCATTAGCGGAGGCTTTGGGGACTACAAAGAGAGAAAAGGGCTGATCCCTCCTTTTTCTGTGTGCTCCCTCGCTCCTGACAAAGTAGGGCCTCGGTGAATAGCGGAGGCAAGAGCGCAGCTCAATGGAGCTGGAGGAGTGGGGCTCGCTCATGCAGAGAGCCCCCCCGGTCCCTCTGTACCTGCCCTGGAGAAAAGACTGGCCAGCTGCTGCTGCTGAGCCTTTTTCCCCTGGCTTCAATAGAGACTTTGTGAAAAGGGCCCGGACAGGGTGGCTGAATACGGAGGGAGAAAGTGAGGGATGGATGTTGAAGAGAGCGGGAGGGAGGGAAGGAAGGAAGGGAGGAAAGGGGGGGGTGTAGGAGGAGAGATGGTACAAACTTTGGAGCTTAGTTAAGAGCTTCCGAAGCAAGTGCTGTACTAATAATATTCAATGAGAAGGTCACTCTGTGGCTGTTTGGAGGAAGTCCATGCCATCTCTTTGGGTCTCTTCCATTACACATCTCCATCCATAATCCGAGGCACGGGAACAGTCGATGAGCGTACACCCTCTAGCTCTTCTTATTTGTTCCCATCCACCTCCCTCAGTAATATCTCACTGCCTCCCTTCTTTTACCCACGGGCTGCCGCTTTAACTCCATCGTTTTTTTTTTTTTTATTGAAGCCAGTTTCTTTGCTCTGGTTTTTGCTCTTTCTTCCCCTCTGCTTGCCCCCAGGCCTCCGCTGCTGCTAATAGGATAATGGCTGACATGTTATGCACACTTAAAACCCACGGAGTAACTCTTGAGAGCCATGTGCATGTGTGAATTTGAATGCCCGCCTGCTCCGTTGGGCTGTGGGGAATGCAGGATGTGTTTTTAAAAGTTATCCTCTTTCCAGGGATGCACAGAGAGGGAATTTCTGCATTACCTCCAAGGTAAAACATTAAGAAAATGACACATCCTTAGCTTTTACACTCAGGGTTCCACCGAGCATTAAACATTGCAAAACCCCAGGGACAACTATTTTACTGAAGGCCGTCAATTACTTGTCATTCAGCCCCGGGGCTGTGGGCGGTGAGTTTCCTCTTTCCTTCACCATGTTAACCTGATTGAATAGAGCTTATTTAAATAACGGACTATTGTCTACAGGATCTCTTTTAATTATATCCTGATGTAAGATTGTTTTAGTTCTGTCACTAAACTGTAATTCCAAGTTATTTATACCACATTCAATCAAAAGAAAGCTAGCTATAAACTTGGATTACAAATGACTTTACAGCCTCTTAAAGTATTAAGTAATGAAGTAGTTGGGGAACAATTAAAAGAATTGATGACACACGCAACTCCATATCCACATCTGTTTATCGGAAATCGAGCGGACAATAACAAAAGGCCTTTTGAGCTTCCCCGAGAATCCGCCAGTTTCAAACTACCTAACAGATGTTCCCTGCTTCTGATGTGCGTCCAAGTCCTTCTACAGCGCGCTGGACCCATCGCCACGCATCTGCGCTCTGGGATCCTGCAGGCCCCGCGTCTCGGCCGCTGAAACACTGTCAAATTTAAACTACAGAGGGAGAGCGTCTCGCAGAATGAGTGCAAGGGGATGGGGAGGTTTCCCCTTTAGCCAATGTTCTCGCCCCCGTAAACGAGCAAGCACTGCAGATAAAGTGGAGCGAAGACAGACGTTGAAACTGTCATGGTTTTTTCGTATCCAGCTGGAAAAGATCCGGATCGATGCCCACAACGTTGTATCATGAAACTGTGACCGGAGGAATGCAGGGGGTTCCAGAAATCAAACGGCTTTACATGTAGAGCTAAAATACATACAGGCATGTAGATTAATATATGCATGAGCATGACTCTCTCTCTTAGACACACAAACCCACACATGTAGTTATAAGCGCTGTGAGCCCTTTGTTTGACATCTTTTAAAATGAAAAAAGTCATTGAGGTGAATAATAAAACTGTTATCCAAATAACAAAAGGGAATCAGCTGAGCAGTGTTTATGAACAGGCCTCAGCACCTTGACAGATATGAAATGCTACGCGAAAAAAACGCTCCAGAAATCCAGTCTGCCTCGCCATCAAAAGTGATCATTCAGCATCTAGCATTACACAAGAACTTGACAATGTCTTCCATGTGTCAGACTCCAAACCTGAATCCTCCCCTGGCTGGTAGCATTTGGTGTAATTCGACAAAAAAAATCCCAAATCCCCGTGAATTAGAAGTTCCTCGGTGGTGTCGGGTTGCTCACTGCGTACTGTAAGTGAACACACAGCAAACACATCTCTGCACCCAAATCACGTTCATAATGGGAAACGGACATCTGAGACCCGTGATGTTATAAACATGACTTGACTTCACCGCTGAAGTCATTCAACAGGTTGCGTTTATTCCTCATTAGTTCCTCACGGCCTGCTGACAGCAGCAGATCGTCATTCACACTAGTCTGGATCTTTTCCATCTTGACTCAACTGCTGCAGATCAATTTAACCTCTCGCACTCCAGACATGACAAGGTGTTTGGTTTTTACCGGCAAGGTACCGCTACGTGTCAAACTTGCCTTATGTTCACACACACACACACACACAAACACACACACACACACACACACACACACACACACACACCTCCTGAGCTCAATTTGTTGTGCATATGTGCGTGGGCTCCTCAGGCAGTTTGAGGCCAGGAGCGTGACAGGGCAGATGCACCTCAGTTCCGCACGTCTAACGCCAACCACATTCTCACCACCTCTCTCTCTCTCTCTCTCTCTCTCTCTCTCTCTCTCTCTCTCTCTCTTGTTTTATGTCTTGCTTCATTTTTCTGTCAATCTTTCTTCTTAAAAAACTATATTAAAACAATAACAATGTTACGATAATAATATTATATACTATAATAAATCCTCAGAATTTAAAAAGAAGCACATAGCAGAACAACGCTCAGCTCTCAGCTCTTGTGAAGTGATCAAACAGTTGAGCCTCTGCTGGACAGTTGCCTTCATGGGAGGGGAGGGGGGGGGGTGGGGGGGGGGGGGGGGACGTCAGACTGGATCCTCCCAATAATCCATTTCTTGACACCTGCGGGGAGCCTCCGAGTCAGACACACCGAGGTTGATTAAAACGGGAAAATCTGCAATGGAAATCAAACTGCGGGCGGAGGTGAGGTGCAGAGCGCTGAAGTCTGGCAGTCATTAAGGAGAAGACTGAGTGTCTCGGATTAAAGTTACTCATCTCAGATTTCATCTTAAAATATCATATTGGGCTTGGATGAGTTAAAACAGAAACTTATTTGTAGCTTATCTAACCTTTTTTTTTAACAGTGAGCGCTTGGTATGTTCACTTTTGCTGTCTTTCAGGTTTCCTATGGACACGCATGCATGCCGTACTATTTTTCTCCACACGCCCCGCCAGTTATGTGCGTGCACACGTTAACATGCATCAACGCATCCATGCAGGCATGTGAATGAACATTTGCTCTACACAGTACGGACCCGTTTGCTGCAGGTGTGAATATGTGTGAGCGTGCCCGCAGACACTGACAGTCCTCTGCAGTAACCACGGACACGTCTTTCCGAGGTCTCTCTCCATCAGCAGCTTCATTCCGCTTCCCTTTGGACCGACCCGAGAGGAAATGCCTGCATGATTGGAAAGCTAAGTTAAGCCTCTGCCAGCTGTTGAAGAAATGTGTAGAAAGTTTAGGAGATACAGTATCCTTCTAGGGTTCTAATGGCTCCCGCTGCGGGCCGTCAAACAAGTGAACGCGTCCCATAATCTACACTAGCTACATGCCAGTAGCTCTGTGAGGAGCTTCGAGCGACATGGCAGTTTATGCAGCGTGCGTCGTCTTTTCTCTGAGAATGTTCCCCCTGCTTCCGCCCGAGTTTGCCGAGATTGGCCAGCACTTGTTGCCTGAACTATCGTGCCTGATTTCACTTCTGGGAAAGTTTGCTTCCAGGTCTTTTCTTTCAGGAGAGAGAGCTCACTTTATTTTAACCAAAGACGGTTCGGAAAAGGAAACACTCCACGTAGATTCAGTTTTCTTATCTCTGTTTGGTGATGCTCTCCTCATACACGCTTCATCCAACGTTAACGTTTCCAAACGAGGTTCGAAGGGGCGAGGGAGATCGTGTACTCACTTTTAATAACTTTGCTGGATCTTGTAATATGTTGATTTGGTTATAGAGCATCCTTGCTTCAACACTAACACCATGATTATTTTCTAAACGAGTAGATACAGAAAGATGTGGAGGCACGTTAGAGACAGATTTCAAGGAAATCTAACTGGTTGAGATTACAGTCAGGACCAAAGTACGGGACAGACAGGCGTCGGCTCAAAATGACAGTGATGCTGAAGTGACAGGATATTGACCCCAAAATGTGCCTCTACTGTGAATTTATGAAAGAAATTTACTTTTACTGTTCATTGTTAAACTGAGAGTTATTCCTCATAAGGCCAGTTAGTCATCATAACTCCTCGGGGCATAAAGAAAACTCTGGTGACAGTTATATGGACTCTTGTGGAAGACACTGTCACAAGGGAGTCTGTGTGTCCCTGCCAAGCTTACCCCTCCTCACAAGATTATCAATCACAGTTTGTTCTGCTCCTCCAAATGCAAGTCATTTAGGCCCAACAGGCAAAAAAAGGCTGCTCGTCATTCTCTGTGCACACATTTCCCTGAATATCACCAAATCTTCAATTCCACAGGTAACAAACCCCTGTGCAGGTTTGGGATGTGTGGTCAGACGTTTTTTAGTACAATAAAATATTTTAATGCTCGAAAACCTTGTCACAAAATCATTTTGGAATCCTCTGTATTGTATGACGTTAACAACAAACGTATAAAATCTTCAGATCTGACCTTTTTAAAGAGTCTGAAGACATCGGAATGTGGAAATGCAGCGCAGCGTTCGTCATGGCAGAAACATTCGATCCGCACCTGGGACACGTTGCTCAACACAACCTTCACACCTGCATGCCCCCGGACTTGTTTGGTGTGTATGTCTGTGTGTGTGTGTGTGTGTGTGTGTGTCTGTGTGCGTGCGTGTGCATGTTTCAGTATGAAGAGCCACAAATGAGCCACAAATAACACGGCAAAAAAGAAAGGGAAGGAGTGAAAACATCTTGGTGAAACTGGCAATAAAAGCAAACAAACCAAGATGCACCTATTATTATAGGCTGCCGTTTTCTCCCACGCTGTTCCTGGGGGAGGCTGTGGAGTTTCTGTTTTTCAGGGCCCCCTGGAAACGGCCCTGGGACCCTCTTTTGTTTCCCCCTGTGCACAGTTGCCTTTTCAATCACCCAACAACAGCCTCAGCCTGCGAGGCATTGAGTCTTCCTTAATCACTCTCCTCTCACTCTTTGGTCATTTCCAGGAAGGCCGCTCTGGGAACCCAGATCCATCCACATTATTTCAAATGCTGCATCTCGCTCTGTCAAGGTGTGCTTTTTGTTAAAGCAGTGAGAATGGTATTGTGGGCAACAGCCTCTGAACTGCTAGATGTGACCCACTCGTCGAGGGTGAGAACACTGATGTTCATTCACAAGGCTCAGCTGCTGAGCGATGCACAGACAGATGGGAAATAAGCCACCATTACTTACTATTGCTCATTTATCTTTAAATGGCTGCATTTAAACATAATTATCTCCATTGCACAGCCCATCAAGATGGGAAAACATAGGACATCTGTGTGTGTGTGTTTGCTTCCATGTGTGCTGCTGAGCCTGGGGATCGCTGGAAAATTGAGCCGATGACGTTGCCTGTATTTTTGGGGTTGGAAATTGCTATATTCTTCACTCTCTCTCTCTCTCTCTCTCTCTCTCTCTCTCTCTCTCTCTCTCTCTCTCTCTCTCTCTCTCACGCACACACACAGCAGACGTTTTCACATGTATTTTTGCAGATTGGAAATAGTCACAGCCCCTTCTGATAATTCACTAACGCGCTGTCGTGTTCGGCTTCGAACTGTAACTTCACGCTTGTTAGTCGTCTGATCCGCTGTCGGAAAGAACCAGCCATGCTGGTTTCTAAATATACATTCGTAGCTGGTGGTCAGTGGTGAAACAAGTACTCAGATCATTAGGTATACATACATACATACATACATAAGGTGTAGCAGCAGTTATACTAATAATATATTTCCACGGTACACCTTTGGTATTGAAAACACAGACTTTGATTGAGACAGTCCTTGTGGAGAGCAAAAGAGCAACAACCCAAATGTGATCTTAGAGCTCAGGTCTCAGAGTTAAATTGTCATCTCCAACCCATGCTCTGTTGAAGTAAAGAGTCCAGTTGTAATACTATTTGTACTATTTGTTGATATGAGGTACCTCTTTCATATTTAACCCCCTTGTTACAAATATTGTTAATATAAAAATCTTGATTCATGATTAGTAAGGTCTAAGTATCCCAAATAAAGTCATTATTAGTCATATAGGCAATGTTATTGATGCATTAACATGAATGTGGTATATTAATATTGTAAACATAAAGTACCTTGTATACTGTGGAACTGTTTAATCTATTACAATGCACAAACTTTTTAACGGTTTAAATTGTTTGTGAGTATCCAATATCCTAAATGCCGTATTTGAGTGACATATTACATTACAGTTTTACAAAAAATAATTTTCCCATGAATGTAGGACAGCATTACATGACTTGTGGCCAACGAGCAATCAGTCCCTCATTGTGAAGATATGAAAGTCACCCAAAAGCTGCATTAAATGAGCTGAGCAGCTTCTATAGAAAATGCTTCACTGGCCACACAGTTGGTACAATAGACTAAAGGGAGGAGGAATGTGTGCAGCAACACGTCCAATGTGATGATTAGGCTGGATCTTATACAAAACAACCCAGCTAGAGGGTAGCTACCGGTCCGGAGGCACTCGTAGCACAGGTGCAGCTTTGGTAGGTCCCTCAAATGGAAAAAAAACAACAAAAAAAAAAAAAAGCCTCGACCCTGCGACATTTAAACCAAACAAACGCCGAGCCGTGCGCCGATGGTGGCCGTGGCTGTTCTTTCTATTTTTCTTCAGCATTTTTCTTGGGCAGCCTCCCTTCTCAAAGCTCCAAAGCAAACAGAGTAGTGTGAACCCGGGGTGGAATCAGGGTAAACACGGGTTGTTGTGACGTGTGTGCTGAGTGAGTGGCCGTGTGTGGTGGACATTCCTGATATTGAGCCTGTGGTGCTATTTTTTTTTTTCTTGCCCGGTGAGATGTTTTGAGAAGCCCACGTCCCCCATCCAGGCGTCACCTGTTAAGCCATGACAACTAAACAAATGGCCTCCAACGCTGCTCAAAGTGACCTTTGACCCCTGGGCTTTGAGTTGCCCTGCAGAGGGGGGCTGTTTGAGAAGCCTTCCGGGTTCAATAACATCTTTTCCCCTCGGAGCAGGTAAAGCGCTTAGCTGTTTAACACCTGTGGCTCCATCCGTTGATCTCCAACGCAACTGCTCATATCTCCTCTAAATCCTCACTTTATGTGCAGTCGTTTGTCATGCTTGTTTGTTAGTCACTTCAATGCAATGTGAGACCGACACTTTGCATGATGGATGTTTGTCTTAGAACCTTCAGGATTTTCAGGTCAAAAAAAGAACAAGAAGCAAGAAAAAGTACAATTGCCATTTTGCAGGCCTCCCATTCTTGAATGATTTGCACATTGATTGCATGCACAAATATATATATAGATATATACATAATCAATCAACCGCTATGTAATCTCATATTTCTCGTTTATAAATATAATAATTGATGCGGCTGAGAAGCAATTCACAAGGCCTGTGTATGAAATGAAAATAATCACACGGTGCCACATCTGTATTGCAATAAACAATCCCTAGCACAAAAATACACAATTAATAGATCTCATAGGTATTAAACCAAAGGTTTATTGAGGTATAGGCTGTGTAGTAAACACATGGCACTTCTCTCTTCTCTCAACCAACAACCCCCCCTCCACTCCCCCACACTCCCTCCCATTTTGACTCCTTGGCACTGATGCTGTTTCATTGTGTACTCCTCCGACTTGCACGCACTCCAGTTAAACATCGGCCGCTCAACTGGTAAAAAATTGCTCCACACTCCCGCATGAGTACTCTCGATGTGCGGCAAATATTCACTCACCTATAGTGTGATAAACAATCCCTTTCTTACCTTGTGAATAAAATGACCAACCTCGTAGTTTTCAGTGGAAGCTTTGATTGCTCAGGACACACATAACCACACACTCTTACTAAAGTCACGTGCATCAACACTGTCTCCCTGCTCCGATCCGCTCAGTGTGCTTTGTTGACGTGTGATGTGCAGCCAATAAGATGCATAAAACATCGGCGGACTCCTCATTCAGATCAACAAAACCTTCCACTGGAATAGTAAGGCCCTGTGCGTTTGGTCTGCAGCATACCACTAGGAACACGTAGTTGCTGGTATCGAGCTGATGCAGATGCACCAGAAATGTGGCAATGCAAGACTAAACTGCCAAGCGCTCCGACAAACAACAGCAGCACCTGCCTGAAATGTGGGAGTGTGTGGAGCGTAATGCCTTGGCCAAAGAGACGGCATGTGTAGTTCAGTGTATGTGTGTGCGTGTGTTTCTGTGTGTGTGTGTGTGTGTGTGTTCCTTCAGGAGTGATCATGATGAAGCAGGACTAGTATTAGGTCATCAGATCTGCAGGCGTCTCTGCAGCTGCTATGCCGGTGGAGACATGTCCACATATGGAGGTTCTGGCTGCTCTCAAAATACTTCACATGAACAGCACTTTGCTCCAAATCGGAACTCGAAAGTTGACTTTTCGAGGCTGCTACCAAATGAGTCAACACAATTATTATATCTATTTGCCCATGAAGACTATGGTCTACTCACCATCTCTGCTGTGAGGGAGGATGAGAGCAATCTTCCAGAAGTCCATGTGGCTGCTGTATGCTTAGCACTTGCAGGCCAACTTGCAACAATAAGGGTCTTGCATTTTACTGCAAAGAGTTCATGGTGTTTTGGCAGTCAATTTGAAAAAAAGAGAAAAGATCGGAAAGTTAGGCACACTTACGACTTTATCTTGCCATCACTGCTCTGGCGATAACGCAAGCTAATCTGAAAGCGAGTCACAGCCGCAGGCTGGCGGAAACAGACCGGGCAGAGGTTTTCCTGGAGGAGGAACATTGGTAACTGGTGACGCCAGTCGCACTTGTTTCACAAATGAGCCGCATAAGGAGGGAGTGTTTAAACTGTTATGATCAATGGTGACAATGGGACGAGAAAAGTAAGCAGATCGGCAAACACTGAAATTTCCATTTCAGTTTTATTGATCGTAGTAAAATCAGATTAAAGAAGACTATTTTCAATCTGTCTATAAAATTAAAACAGGATTACACACTGACTCATCAGCAGTTATGTCTGTTCCCTGACTCATAATCCACATGCTCACAAAGTAAAACAGCTTTCATAAACAAACACACTTCCACAACCAGTCGCCCTCTCACACAGTCAAACGCTATCAGTGCAGATGCCCTCCCGCTGAAGTTGATGGGTGCGAATCTGCGTTGTGTTCAGCGAAGACAGATTGTGTATTTTGAGATCGTATTGGGAGTACAGCAGGTCAATGAATATTTGATGACAGTGCCACCTCTCCTGAGCGCCCCAGTCCAAGCAGACGATCTCCTGACCTTCACACACCCAGGGCCGGATTAATAATTAAGAGCAGAGCTGTCAGTCAGCAGCGCCCCCGGGGGAACAGGGAGGGAGGGCTATCTGCGATCGCATCTCGCTCAGGTGTCAAGCGCCGGACCGCCACCTGCTGATCGGACGCTTTGACCCGGAGGGGAAGTTTCTGTCGGCTCAGCAGGATTATCTCAGTGATGAATGCACAACGTAAGGGCTGAAGCGGATTCAGGACTGATCGATGGATGGTAGATGTATGGTTATCAATGTACCGATGAATTAGAAAGTGTCCCTTTCATCTTCTGGCCCGACAATGGAGGCTTGCTTCCGTCCTGAGATCCGAGATTAACGAGATGATTTTATCCTCGTAGCGCTGGGACTGCATCCTGCCTCACGTGGATTTATCATATCTAACTGTGTCAATTGTCTTCCAAGACACTCCTGCTTTATATTCTCTTAATGTTTTGGATTTGTTTTCGGCCTCCAGGCCCTGCAAAGGACAGCAGACTATTGAGTCAATTGCGACGTGTTCAGCTTTGTTCGGGTGGAGCCCTCCACCACTCAGCTGTTAGAGGCTGCTGTGTTTGTGCTGGCCCATATGGATTAATCAATGAGTGTGTGCAGGCAAACGAGCCTTCTGCCGAGAATGTGGTGCCTGCTTTCATCTTTGGATATTTGTGTGTGAATTAGAGCCGAGTGTGTTTATGTGTGTGTGTGTGTGTGTGTGTGTGTGTGGACTTGTGTACCCGTCAGATTTTCCCGAGGCCTGTGGTCCAGGAGGCTGGCTCGTACCGGAGATACCCTTCTCGCGTGAAGGTGCCGCGTGTGATACTTCCTCAGGCCCAGGCCAAACATCACCCG
Source organism: Apeltes quadracus (assembly GCA_021346845.1). NCBI lineage: Eukaryota > Metazoa > Chordata > Actinopteri > Perciformes > Gasterosteidae > Apeltes > Apeltes quadracus. The sequence continues at coordinate 5,702,816 of CM037933.1, forward strand.
ATCCCTCGTCCAACACTTCAGGCTGGTCCCCTCCGTCCGTCCCTTTTTCGCGCTCCCATTGCCACCTCCCCGCCGCCCTCTTCCCGTTCTGGTCCCCGCCCCAGCCTGCTCGCTCTGCTCCAAGTGGCCCAACAGCTGGACTCAGCTTTAGCTGATCGGCGCTTTTGCTTAGTTTGGCTGTGGCTGGATGGCTGAGGGGGCTGAGGGGCCTGAGGTCAGCTTCTCTCATCGGACAAAGTTGCTTGTGTCTCGGACGAGCCTTTTTGTGAAGATATGGTTTCACAAAAAGGTTCAACTTTTTTTATGTTCAAAAAATATACTTGTTGAGGGATTTTCTGGAGCAGTTCAGTTTCATAACTTTGCAAACATACATACATACTTAATATCACTTTTCCATTCTAGTCTCCATTCGGCACTCCTAGTGTTGTTTATTATACTCTACTTATGCTTTACTTTTGTATTTAAACTGTGTTTTTATACAGTGCTACTTCTATTTCACTTGAAATTTTCACTTTATTTACCTTACTTTTATTGCTATTGTATTATACTTTGCAATAGTGTAATAATTGATACTGTTCATATACTGTATGTGTGTAGTTTTATTCTATTGTTTTTTTTGCTATTCTGTCGTAACATTTAATCTGCACTATATTAATTGTCTTGATTAATAAAGTCTTATCTTATTGTGTCTTATACCAGAAACAAGAATAAATATACTGAATTACTATCGAGTAAATTACTGCACAACTTTACAAAACCACATACATTTCTATGCGACTGCGTCTCGGGCTAAAGACTTCCTGTCCATCCACATTTGTGGCCAACTTATGTGTGCAGTTGACTGCAGGGTTCGAACCTTGATAAGCACAGACAACAGGGGGGCTTTTCATTTCCTTTAGTGAGTGAAATGCTGGCAGGCCCACCTAATCAGATCTCCTGGGTGCTCTAAGGGCTTAATGCCGCTTGTGAGTGACAGGTGACATTGTCGTTTCTCGAAGGCACAAGAAGAAGTGGTTTGCCATGGTTGGATACACGGCAGATTGCCTCCAGCTGTCATTGTAGGGTTGGAAGTGAAAGGCTAAAGACGTCCCTCTGCATGGACCTGACTAACAACATTAAATGGAAGTGCGCTGAGCCTGATAGATTGGACTTGAAAAGAAGCAGATTATCCAATGTCCATCACGAAATAAATGTTGGAAATGAAAGGTTGATTTCCTTCTCTTAAATGCTTATAGTGGAGGTCAGAGTTAGGATATCGTATTAATATGTTGTGTCCTTGAACATGAAAGCTCTCATCTTTCACATTAGCATGAAACTTCAGGCGCACACAGCTCACGCACACGCACAAGCACACATGTCTAACTTGTCGTATACCCACAACGACTGGTTAGTTTTGGCTGTATGCGACGTACCGCTGCCTAAGTGGACAGTAAGAGAATGTGAGTCTCTATAAAACCCATGAGTATCTTTACGGGGCGGCTGGATCAAAGATTCAAGAGTTTCCGCCCGGGAGTGTTTGTGTCAGCTAGTTAGTTAGTTATGCCTGCATTAACCGTACTGACTATAAAGACGATGGCTTATTTTGGAAAGAGACTAATCGTAACATGCACTGACACACCATAGAGAGGTATAGAAATGGGTCGATAAGCAATGCAAAGGGGCGCTGCCCAACCGTGTGCCTTTCACACACACACACACACACACTTGTTTGCAATGTAAAGAATGCATTCTCTTGTTTCCAAGAGAGTGATTAAGCCAGCATCATCTTTATTGTGCCCAGTGGACACAGGCTTGTGTTAATTTCATACACAGCCGGGGCTACTGCCTCTATTTGCTATCTCAGCTATGGGCGTCAGGGGAGGCATTCTGCTCAGGGTTTGGATTCTTATGGGTTTTCTAAGTGAAAAGACAGGCCCTTCCAGGATTACTCCTCCACTTTAATGCAATGGCTTTTCCATGGACGGGACACTTGCGTACAGTAAAGCTCTTTCATAGGAAGGGTGGTGCTTTCTGTGCTGTCAGTGCTTTTTTTTTTTTTTGGACAATGCTTCCACGAAAGCTCAAGCTCAACACAGGTCTGTCTGCTTTCTAGATCTATTGTATCTGGCAGGGAAAAGCAAGATGTATTTCATGTCTCTTCCTATCATACCATGTCTTGAGCAGCGCATTGCTGTACAAGGTCAGCAAAAAATAAGAAGTGTTTTTACCTCCATCAAAAGTCCAGCCAGTGAAATATAATCTGGTTAAAACCCCAGGTGCTGAATATGACATGCGTCTGGCATCAGTCTCTCTGACAAATAATCCCCTCCCTGTACTCTATTTCTTGCTTGATTTTCAAATTCATATTTCTTACTTTCTTGGTGCCTCTAAAACTCATCTCCCCATCTATCACTTCCCCTGCCTGTTTCACCGTTACCATTTTTCGTCTTCTCCCATCGCTTTGCTTTTCTCAGTTGCTGTGTGACTCGTCATCATGTCACGATCAGGCGATGCGTGTCCTTGTGTATGTCGCGCAGCCACACATCCTGCCTGTGCACGAATTAGTTTGTGATTAACCCTATTAGCCTAAAGTCCTGCAGCGAGCGCGGGGCAGTGACAAATTGCTATTTTAACGGGGGAGGACCGAATACGAACATCTTTGACTGCGGTCAAATATACTAACTATGCATCTCTGTATACACTCTCCATACTGCTTATACGGAATATATATTGGCATATTCTGGATTTCAGCCCGCAAAGCATTGATCTCCACTTTGTCTAACTCCTGAAAAATCAGTTAATTCTCTCTTCCAAAAGCTCTAAGGTATATTGCCTATCAGGATGTTCCTGATAACACCATAGAATTACAGTATACAAATCCAAAGAACATATACTTCATCTTGTATTTGCATGGGAGCAGAAACAGACAAAGAGATAGAGTGAGAGAGAATCGAACGGACTTTGGCGGTTGAACTTTTCCCCAGTTCCACCTGGCTGCGGTGGAAGGCTTTTCAGCCGGGCCCCTGGGATCTGGTGCTCAGCAGAGCGGACCACGCATATGGGTTTTGATCCTGAGAGTGTGTGTTTATATGTGTGTCTGGAGAGACAGCTGTCCAGCTCATCTTCCCCCCTTGCGGCCTGCTACATTTATAATTAACCCAGATGACCAGGTGGCTATGTCCCTCCGTCCCTGCCAAGGCATGCTTCGTTCTGACCTCTGAACTTCTGTGAGACATTCCTCGGCTCATGTTTACCGCTCGTGTACTGCTTGGTTGACTGGACACTGCTGCTAGTACAGTCGAACAAAATGAAAGGTTATACAAGATAGACTAAGTGCATCAGTTAGCTTTAATTGATGTTCTTGTAAAATTTCAATCAGACATTCGCTGCAACTTCACACAGCAATTTGCTGCATGCACTCTTTTTTTTACATTTCATACACATAGGCCTTTGGGGAAAGATTCCATGGAAGTGTACCATTACGGCATCTCGCCCCTCTCAATGACGGCAGAGAGGTGCAAACGGGTTTTACTGGTTTAGGAGGCTCTCTGAGATCCATGGTCAGGTGAAGGCAACAGGAAGTTATATTGCAGCCTGGTACTCTCTTTGCACTCCCCTTGCATGAGTGCTCAGCCAGGTGAGAACGCTTTGCATTTGCACCATTGAGTTGTGTGCAAATACAGGTTATTTCCTTCCTTCATTTCGGGTCAAAAATGGAAAGAAAATTGCTCCGATTAGTAAGCTAGACTAAGCAAGGCAACGGGTCCTTAGATCGGCTCGATCAAAGTAACAGCCTGCAGTTTGACCTTTGGCTTCTCTACTGCTTCCGCTCTTCTCCCAGCCATCACCAACTCAAAGAATTTCTCTCCATATCATTGCCTTGGTAACGTTGAGGACTTTCCCATATATGTCTTGGACCTCCCGGCAAACTCTCTACTGCCTACATGCAACCTTTCATCCACAAATATGTCCTGTCAGCCAATGGAGCTGCCCACCAGCATTCAGTCAAGAACAGGTTGAAGCTCACACATTCTCTGGGCCCTTCTTTCGTCGCCCTCATAATGGTACGAGGGGGGGGGCTGAGGGCAGGACAGGGGACCCAAGGTTAGCGAACAAGGCATATCCCGTTTCTGTTGTGTAACAGCAATACCTCCAGGCTTCCTGTGCACATGTTCGGAGAAACGCTCATGTCCTGGTGATTGGGTGGGCCATTAAAGGACATGAGGCAAGTGAAACTCTACCTAATTCATACTTCCTCCCACTGCTGCTGCTGCTGCTACAAGTTGGACTGAAATTTGTTTTCAAAGTGCAAAGATAAAAAAAAGTAGATTCCTACAACACACAGCCTTTTTTGGGGCGCAGAAATCATTTTCTGTCTTGGGTTATTTCATCCTGAGGCGTCACTCCGTTCTAAGGTCATTCGGCATCTTGCTTGAAATCACAAAGGTCACGAATGATGCAGCAGAATGTGACCGTGTGTCCTCTCTTTTTCACTGCCCTCACCCTCCCCCCAGTGCTCCCTCCTCTTCTCCCCTCTCTAAAGGGCAGGGCCATGGCACTCTAATCTCCCTGTACCCACTTTGCCCTACTGACTGCCCCACCCTGACCCCACCTCGACTCCCTGTGTTTGCTTTGGCACCCATCGGGACATCCGTCACAGCACCTGCCACTGCGGCCCGCAGCCTGCCTTCACCCATACTGCCTCAAGCGTGCTAAAGGGTGAGCCACGTGTCCCCGGGACTATCTAAATGGGTGTCAATACCACTCTCGCCGCCCGTGTGGATTAAGCAGCGGTACAGTCCACTCTCCATGCCCATGTGGCTGCTCCAAGCGCAGGGAGTGGGGAAGGTGTTAAAAGGGGAGAAACAGGTGTGTGTTGAGGCCCAGATACAAAAAAACTTTCTTTCTGTCCCAGCAATGTTCGGTGTTACCGGGAAGGGGAAAATCCTAATGAGCTGCTTTTGAAAGGCCAAAATTAATTAGAATGTTGTAAACATTTTCTGACTATGATACATGTTTTTCCAAATGTCAGAAGACATCACGATCTATTTTCAAAGAATATCTAAATACCGATTCAGCATCCAGCTTACGTCCACCGTTGTCAACGTAAAAATGTCATTCAATGGACAAAGTAGAGGCAGGCCTGGTCTTTTGTGGGCTCTGCTGCTGTAGGAACCCCCTTTGAGTAGAAAGTAACCTAAAACAAGGGTTGAACTCAACACACCGACCAGTCAAAATGACCGACACCTCTTGACACCTGTATCAAAGCGTCTTTGTGTAGGTACCCATATGTGGAGCGCAGTGGCCCTGCATTGGACTGAAAGGGAGAGAAGCTGCTTTTGTCCTCGGGTCTCTGTAATGGACTGATAGCATCGTGCTGCCCTCTATACTTCCCCACCTGCTTCTTTTCCTCTCTTTAGTCTGCTGGCTGTTAAAGGCTCCATTTAGGGCCGCTGATACTCTCAACCTTTGGCTATCAACGACTGAGAGCTGCAGATTGTCTGCTGCCGTAGATGAAATAAGGGACTAAGTTACAAGGAGTATGTTCTTGTTCTGTGTGAACACTGTCTTACATATTGTGTAACATTATATGGCATGCGTTTATGCTCACTGATACCGGCTCATAAATAAGGAGTTACGATTGAATCTGTTGATGCAGGTGGCTTTGAAATCCTTATAACATCACCATCTTAGATGCTCCCTTCTCTTCCACCAACAGAACAGGGATGACAGGATCCCCCCGATGTTAGCTCTCCCACGGGGGTGATTAGGTCCCCTGATCATTCCGACAGCCAACATCATATCGTGATTCCGTTCTCTGTGTGAGAAGACCTCTGTCGCAGCAACAGAGTGAAAGAGACCACTTTTTTCTCCCCTCGCTCGGCCATCTGACAATCCAATCTACCAGGCCAGCAGTAACACAATATCCCTCTTTGGATAGGGGCTCTCTCCCACTCTTTTCACCTCACCAGCTTTTCTTTCTGCCTCTTTTCTTCTCTGTCTTTTCCTCCTTGTTGTTGTGGCAGAGATCTGCAGAGAGGGGCGAAGGTTGGCAGGGCAGGTGTCTGATTTTCATTAGAATTGCAAATAAGAGTGAGTGGATGCCCGATCAGATAAGAAGGAGAGGAGATAACAATGGGGGCGAGCAAGGAGGAGAGAAGAGGAGACGGGAGGAGAGGGGAGGAGAGGGGAGGACGGCGTTTTGGTCTGGCTGGGCTACCCTTGATCCCTGAGGGTTACAGCCAAGTCTCATCTCACTCCCCAACACACCCAGAGGACAGAGCTCCTTACTTCACTAACCTTCCTGCTTCCCTCAGTCCATTCGCGGGAGATTCCCAGGTCGCAGCAAGGGAGGCAGGCCAATAACACACAAACTTGGTTGGTGTTTAAATCTCAATGACAAGTCATTTTATATCTCCATCTCACTGATATTTCACACCTCATCACGGCTCATTCTAGTCTCTCTCAATCTTGCTCGTATCATTTGAAAGGCACAATTAATGGTGAACATCATACTGCATTACATCAGCTATTCATAAAAAAAGAAAAATGGACATAACGGATATGAACCACTGGATAGACACACCCTCACCCACATTCACATCCCCCCCCCCCCCCCCCCCCCCCCCCCTCCCACACACACACACACACACACACAGAACACAGAACAGAACAAGACCAGCTGTGCCCTAAAGCTGTCAAACTCAACAGCTGGACTTTACAATTCTCCCCTGTCCGTGAAATATCACACCACATTTCTGGCACCAATGCCCAAATTAACAAAAAGGATTTGCTCAGCATGTCTGAATGCCGATCTGTGGGCAACAAGCAATCGTCTGGGTTGTGTGAATAAAAAGACTACGCTCTGTTCCCTGTTTCTAATCTAATCCGTTGACATATACAAACCCTGCAGTCCCTAACGTCAGCAATCAACGCAATCCCTGAGGGGGGAGTGTTGAAAATCATCAATTCCTCTGGCGTGGTGAGGGCTTGCAGTGACAAGGTTGGCTGTGTGTGTGTGTGTGTGTGTGTGTGTGTGTGTGTGTGTGAAAGGACAGGATAGGCCGGAACGAAAAAACAGCTATGTCAATAGCGCCAAAACGGGAAAAACAAACATTTTTTCAAGTGTTTTTTTTCCTGAATAGTTTTCCCTCTGTAAATTACCCCCTAGTTTGTCTATGTAGTCAGACAAACCCGTTTTCCCTGCAAATATTTCAGTATTTTTCTTCTTGGTATTCTACAGTTCCTACAAACATCGACTAGATCGGACAACGTTTTTGCTTGCTATGCAACTACAGCGGTTGTTGTGACAAGCGGGGCTTTGAAAAGGTTATGAGAATCTTCGTGAGTAACCCGTCTTCTATCCGTGCACGAGTCCCACGAGGCAATGTGAGCCTGCGTGGGCGAACTGGCAATGTGTTAAACTCTGCTCTGTCCTGCTGTGGTTAAATAAAGTGCCCCCCCCCCCCCCCCACACTCCCAAATGAACATGGCTGTGTAGCACCTGACTTTGCCGCGGCCCCAGTGGGCTCTGTGTGTTCTCACGACACCGCGCTGCTCAGCAGCACCTGTTGGCCGGACCTCGGGCAGCAGATGTTGCAGCTACATTCCATCAGAAAAAGCGTGACCATTGATTTGAAGGAAATCCCAGCCAGATCCAGATCACATTTTTGGCTTTAGATTGTGAAAGTGCTGCGCTGCGGTTTTTCCTGCTCTTAATCAACGGGGAGCGGATGTACTTTTGCTGATGAGCTGTTTCCTATTCTTCATAGGGTATACAGTATATAACTTAAGGAGCAAGACAAACAGGTGAACACAGACGCTCGTGAACATTTGCATTTAAACAAAGACAGACACACAATTTCATACCAATCAACGATTTTCTGTCAGACATCAATGATGTTCTCTTCTCTCTGAATGTTTAAAATATGACCACCTTGTTTGCTGACGGATACGAGTGTCCAAACGACGAGTTGCTGACTTACGGAGCAAACCGACTGTACAGCACATGGTTATTTTGTAGAGGAGGATGCAGGGGGGGGGTGAGATAAACTCTAGGGGAATGAGTGCCATAATAGAGGATGCAGTGGAAAGTGAGTGAGCGACAGAATGAAATGAGGGTGGAGGTGCGGAGAAAGGATGGATGCCCCCCATTTAACACACACAACCCACCCCCCGGCCCCAAACTCCCTCTTCTCGCCGTTATCGCCAATGGCCAAAAGCAGGCTCAGTCACAGCCTGTGCAGCTGCAAGCTCTGAAGTGCTAACAGACAATTACAGGCTCTGGTTGCCTTGGCAATACTTTGCTTTCTTCCGAGCCATGCTACGTACCACAATGTTCAATAGTAATGAACAAAGCCAATGAAAAGGCCAAATCAATAGACCTTTGGCCATTGCTTTCCTCTATCCCTCTACTCCCCAAAATGATGCATCTCCCTCAATGACTTCAAACGTTGCCGTTACAAAAACATTGTTGAATGTCCCGTGCGTTTCAGGGTGTAAGGGGGCTCCTCGAGCTGCTTCTCTTGTTATTGTGCTGCTTTCTTTTTATTATTGGGCCATGAGAAGGGTCTGGCATGGGTGTGTGACACGTCCCGCGTACTGACGCACTGTGCGTGTGTGTGGATGTTTGCGGCCAGTGTGTTTGTGCCCCCGCAGCGCACACGTGTGTGTGTGTGTGTGTGTGTGTGTGTGTGTGTGTGTTCGTCCGTCCTCCGCATACAGACCCCATCTGTTTGGTGGCCGGACACAGTCTGGGAAAGTGTGTGCAGGCGAAGAATTCAAACACAGCATAAAGGTCCAATTATGAGCCCCCACTCAGAGAAGGAGAAGGGGGGTGTGAGAGTGCATAATAGGGGCTTGTCCATCTCGGAAGGGGGTGTGATGGTTTCCTCGCCTCTCACCTCGGCCTCCTCTCTCCTCTCTGCCCCACCACAAACACATGCGTCTTATCAAGAGCTGAGCACACAGGAAACTCCCTTGAAGAAAAAGAGATAAAAGCTTCATTTTAACGCTGTGAATCAGCAGCTGAGAGAAAAGCGGCAACTTTCAATTCCGATCAAGAAGCCATCAATGAGCAATAATCCATTATCTGTATCCTCTACAAATAGTTTTAAGCTCTCATGTGCGTTCAGTGAAAGTGCCGCTTGCCGTCCCGTCTGATGTGAGTTTAATCTGTTTGAGTATGAGTGTTGGGCTTCTGGCGTCCGCGCTGCTTCACCTCTACTCTGTCTTTATGATAAAACAGCTGATTAGATTAGCAAGAAAGTGATAGTAGCTCTGCTACCGTCACCTTTCCAGCCCCAAAGGTGGCTCAACTGATGCCAGATCAACCTTGAGTCCTTATCTCCAACACTGGCCACACACTTCCGGCAAATTGCCGTGTGATTGAGGATTGTGACGTGCCTGTTTTTATCTCAAACAAATGTCAGGCGACTGCGCACTTCAGTTTGCCAGCAGCAGAGTCTAGACACTCTGATCTTGCTTGTCTTGTTTGAGGTGGTCAGGACAACGTGCGTGATTTTCCCTCCTCGACGTGGTATCAGTGGAAGGTTGTGTGCACAGGTACGAGCCTCGACACTCGCGTCTGGGAAAACCACCAGAAGCACGAGACCAAGTGAAGAATTACGAGGGCTGAGCGGTGGATAATTCACAATGTCAAAGACACTGTTAAAGTGTACTTAACTACTGTTTACTCAGTCGTAAAATAAAATAATCCAACACTGGGACTATTCATTGTTTGCCAAACCCTCTGAATATGTTGGATATATATTATGTGACGAGTGGAATCAATCTTTTTATCTCACTTTCAGCAAGGAAAAGAATAATAATATTATTGCCTCCCAAAATGTTGAAATATAAGTGTAAAGGTTTTTTTCAGTATTTAAGTTAATATTAAAGTTGGCATACTAAGGTGAATACGATGAGTGTAGGTACATTGCAGTCAAGGACAGAACATATAAATAAATATGTATTCATCTGTTGACATTTAAATGCACTTTTTGGGGGTTTAGTGTGTCTCAGGAGAAGCTGCATATAACACCGTATTGAATTAAACGTCATTCTTTGTTGCACTTGTGAGTGTCAAAATATGAATGCATGCATTATGTGCATTGCGAGACACGAAGGAGCATATGCCAATGCCTGTGTGTATAAAAGCACACGTTGTAAGGAATGGAACGATTAAATGTAGAGTTTGAGTGTGTGTGTGTGTGTGTGTGTGTGTGTGTAGGTGTGTCTGACATTCAAGCATCAGCAGCTGGTGAAGTGCTCTCACACACCAGGTGCGACTTGTAGCTCTAGGCTCTGTGTCAGCACATAGCGCAGCAATGTGACACTCCAAAGCGCAAACTCACACACAAACATTTAGAGTATGTGCGCAGAGACAAACGCAGAAGAATATGTGCACGTGGATATTTAGCATGTAGAATGCAGCGTGTTTAAATATGAAAAGCATAAATCACTGATTGTATCTCTGCATTCATTCTGATCCGATAGGCCGCCGGCCCTTGGAGCTCGTGTAGTCTCTGCAGTGTTCATGACTGATGTGATCGGGACACACAAGTGGTAAAGGCAGGCAATAAAAGGCATTTGGTTGCCATCTGTCACTATGGCTTCAGTGTCAAACAGTTGGCTGTCAGGCTCAGGCCATAGACACACATCCAGGATAACCATTAGTCCATTAACAGGCGCCCTTCTATGGACAAATGGTCAGGGATTTCTATGGTCATATCCGTCATAAAGCCACGGAATATGCAGTAGGCGGGCTAAAAGGAGTGGAAATCAAGTAAAAATGTCTTCAAGGTGGTTTTATTTATGTCAAAGAATAAGTGGGTGACTTATTAACGAGCATCTAAGATAATGTGATGTGGTCTGGTCTTTAAGCACGAGAAGAAGACGTGTGCAAAAAAAAAAAACTCCAATGAGACGCTTCATTTGTCAGATTGTTTCTTGCTTTTTGCAATTTGTCTGAAACATACTTTACATTTTGCATTTCTAGTTGTAACCGTCTTGGAACTCCTCCTCCTCCTCTTTCGGTTCTTCGCTCTACAAAGAAATGCACGGCCAACTTATCAGTCAAACTTATGACGGAACAAAACGTCTGTGTTTTTGCAAGCATTAATACTGCTGTGAATTAATTTATTAATTAATAACGTACTCTTGGATACTCTGGCAATGCCTGTTATCAGATATTTAATATTTTAAGCTGGGATTGACACGTGGACGTATCACATTCGTTCCATCGCTCCTGCGTTGCTTTCTGCCTTTTTCCCCTCCGGATTTTCGGGAACAGTTTGTCACTGAGTTCACAGGTGTTCCAAACTGCACCGTTTTCCTGCGGTGTCCTTTACCCCTGTTTGACCGGCACGTCCTGCGGCCCTGTGCGAGGCATCAACTTCTCCCAACTGCTGCTTAACAGTAAGTACTTTATTGAAGATAATCTGCAGAATTAATCTTTTTCTTATGAGGAAAACAGAGCGGGGCGATAGAAGCAGCGCTGACAGACACGGACACCGGCAGACTTCCCAATCCTCTCCGGCTTCACATAAGCCGGCCGTCGGGATTTAGAGAGTTATTGCTCTCTGTTTCCCTGCTTTTTGTCTGCGGGGGTCGTCTTCCTGAGTTGAGCTGAGGTGGGGGGGGATGAAACGTGGTGTCGCTGGCTAACGCGGTAATGATGCGAATGCCGTTAAACTCCCCCCCCCCCCCCCCCCCCCCCCCTCCCCACCTTGCCCTGAGGACCCCTGTCTGTGAAGCCTGTGGCGTTTGAGCACCGAAGGTCATGGGTGACACCTGTTTCCCGTCACATCTCCCAACATCAAGTTGAGTCGCTGGGAGGGCCGGGGGTCTCAACCCCGAGCGCAGCGCAGCACAAAACCTCCTGTGTTCGTTCCCTGCCTCCAGCAAGAAGAAGAAGAAGAAAAAAAAATCACTGAGAAAAGGGGATGAAACAGCCAAGTTTGTATATCAGGGTGGGAAATTAATTTCCGAGGTGAAAGGGGAAGGCATGCATGACTTTGAAGAAAAGAAAAGAGTCGCTCTTCACTTGAAAGCCCCGTTTGAACAGCAGCCTCAAACTGCAGGCCGGACTCGAACTTGAATACTTGAGCCAAACAATCGTGCCACTTCTCGAACTCACACGAAGACTGATGTGTTGTCTGAGCGATACTGCGGCGTCCACGCGGACTGCGCGTGCAAACGCTGGAGAGAGTTTGCCCCCTTGTGGAGGAATACGGCTCCTCTCGGTCTGACGAGCGCGGCGAGTCGGGCCAGAATGTCTGTGAAATCAGACTGCGCTGTGCTGCTGGATGACAGGGAACAATCTGTTTCCGATTGTGCTGATCCAGATCAGGCCCTCAATTTTTGCTCAATAGAATACGCAGATACAGATCCACTGAATAATATGGTACAGACATAGAGCACCACACCTTTGAAACAGACTTTGAAGTGGGCAAAATCTCTACAAAAGCAGAAAGTCATCTGCTCCTGGTTTTTATTATCCCCCCCCTGATTCCCAGTTGACCGTTTTGCAGCCGAGGCGTGAAACTGCACCGTGTTTAGGCCTCAAACTCCCTACAACCCACTGAGCTCGCAGCTGTATCCGGACTCAAGCTACAAGCGCAGCTGGTTCTCCTCTCCTCACCAACCTCCTCTTCCGCTATGTGTCTTCCCCCCGTTTCTTCTTTTTGCTCCTCTTGTGCGTTCCCCAAGCAGACGTTTACATGGTCTTCAGAATGCAACCATAAGTCACGCTTACTGAAACACTTCCAATGACACTTCCCCTTTCTAAGGAAAGCAAACTCAATCATTTAGTCCTTTATTGGAAATTCTGACTCACACGGAACTGAAACCAACAAAACACAGTCTTGAACCTCAACGTAGGAATACCCAACAAAGCTAATAATAAACGTACCTTCTGATAATGTTTTTTTTCTTCTTTTAAATGCACTTTTAGGGGAACAGACAGTAGATGGCATCAGTGTGCCAGACCTCTGCGTATTTTCAGCTGAGCTCTGACCAGGTTATTCAGAGGAGCACATTAGATGCTGAATGTATAACTAACACTGACCTCTGTCTGCCCTCTGGTGGATCTACTGCTAATCACTAGCCATAATAAAATTACAATTAGCATAAAATAAGTGAGTCAGAGCAGCGTCAGCGGAAAAAAATCTATTTAGGGTGCTGCAGTTTGGTACACGTGCCCCCGTGCTGCCCTCTGCACCCCTACGCTAACGACACCAATCAGATATGATTGCAACACAAGCGCTGTAACCCGATTCATCTAATCGTGCGGCGATAACTGTCAGCTCCTTCAATCCCCCCCCCCCCCCCCACTACATCCAGGTGTTGCAACGGGAACATGGCGTCGATGCGAGATGACAGCTGTTTGGTCCTAGTGAAATTATTCAGGCAATCTGGAAACCTCGCCTCGCGCACAGATGGAAAAGTTGGCAAGGTGGTGATCACATTTAGCAACGTCACACATCACTCTGGATTTGCCAGCAGCCAGCCTCATTCCTCCCCTCCCCCTCCCCGCTACCCCTCCACTCCCCCATGAAAACACAGGTCCTATTCCTGGAGAATAACAATCTGGAGAGATAATGAATGAATAACTATGGGATTCAGTTTGAGATTGAAACACATTTTGCTTCTTTATGGTTTAACAAATAGCCTTTATATACATAGACATTAACATTTATAGATAGACATAAGGGGGTCGCCAAAGTCTTGGACATTTTCTAGGAGCTATGAATGATGATACAATTGTTTGCCAATCCAGCAGGCAGACAGTTTTAAATGACTTCCTAATGATGCAAGTAAAATTTCTGTCATTTCTTACGTAAATGCTCTGTGTGTCAGTACACAGCGCAGCAATGTGATACTCCAAAGCGCAAACTCACACACAAACGCGTTAGGTATCCTTAAATCAGAGAAGGTTACACAGGAAGTCCTTCAGCAAAATTGTGGTTGGTGGATTACTTCAAAGATGAAGCTGCACTCATCTGAGGAATGTGTTGATGGTGGCCACTAAATACCTGGTTGGTCTGACACTCAGGCAACACAGTGCCTGCATCACACCGAGTGGCAGCCGACCTCAGACAGAGAATGAGGAGGATGCAGGAATCGCTCTTTCCCCCTCCCTCCCCCCCCCTTCTCACTCTTACCTCTCTGGGCGCTCTGTGGTCGAAACTGGAAATGAGCCTTGAAAGTAGAATTAATGAGCGCAGCGGTGAGATAATTAGAGCGAACAAAATTATTGATCAGGCCGGTAAACTCCTCAATCTTAAAAACGTCTGCCCCGTAAAGACTTACCTCATGCTGGAGTCAGGAAATACGGCGAGTGAGGTAATGCCGCACAGCGCACCATTCCTGGGAGCTTATTGGGACTCTGACCTTTTGCTTCAACCAGAGCGGACATTTGTCTTTGCTGGAATGATTGCTAATTTTGACTGGGGGATTATTACAGCAAGACAATGCCAAAGGTTGTCTAAATCACGGTTTAAGTGGGTAATACATTGAGCCGTGAGTTTTATGGTAAAGCGTGACTAAGGAGGCAGCATCCCCAGAAAGCAGAATGTTGTAATGGAAGGACATATACATGGAAGGACATATATATATATATATATAGATATATATAGATATAACATCACACGGTATTATGTGTTTTAAACTCTATACTGATCTTCTTTTTGACTTTTCGGCAGGCTGCTGAGTTCGCTTCCAGAGGAAATACATACAGACATACAGTGTCAGCTGTTAAGAAATACAAACAATAACATAGAGCAGTGGTTCTTAAACTTTTTACACCAAGTACCACCTCAGAAAATACTTGGCTATCCAAGTACCCCCATAATGACCAACACTATACAGTAGCGTAGTACGCCTAAGTATTCATCAAAAACAAGGCAGAGGTTTTATTCCTAAAGAAGTATATTTACTATTGTCAGCCATTGTAACAGTTTCAACAGTAAGACTGCGCTTAAATATAGGAAGAAAAAAACTGTACTTAAATAATGATTCAATTAAAATGTATTGCACATAAAGTTAAATAAACATTGTACTAAAATACATGTAAAAAACTGTTCCTTAAGATTAAATAAAATTGTACTGTACTTAAATGTTTAGTAAAAAAAAAAAAAAAAATCTTTGTGTCATTCTTTGGCATACCACTAGTGGTACGCGTACCACACTTTGAGAATCACTGACATAGAGCATGCATACAGTGGTACAGACTGTCGCGAGGCAACACAACATTTCACACTGCCCGTCATAGAGCACACCTGTAGTAGCGTGTATCCGTAGCTCAAACTGCTGTGGATTTCACATTTACATTTATCATTGACACTTTACGCTAATGAAGTCAACCACCACAGAATGCCTCGTTGATCCAATCACATTTTATGTCAAAATGATGCGTTGTGATTTTTATTTATTTAAAATAAACGTTAAACGTTCTCATGCTAACACCGGTTGGTGAACAAAACCTGCTAGACGAAAGCAAGTTGGCCTTTTCGTTGTGGCCTTGTCAGCATGTGGACGGTGACGTTTAGCCCCGCGGGAGTCTGAGCTGGAGGAGTTTCTGTTGGATTTCAAGTCGAGTTCACCTGAAATTCCACTGAACCCACCCGGGATCACGGGTGACAAGAATTAAGAATAACTGTTGAGAAATAGACCATCTTCTCGCTGATGGTCTCGTCTACATATGAAAATATAAACGTTTGGCATAACATATTCATGTACACTAAAGGATGCATGCTAGGTTTTTTTTATATAGTCTGCACACAGTATTACTAATTTCAAGAATGTATACTTCCAATTGGTCAAAGAGTTAACTATCATGAGTTAACCAAATAAAATACCTTTGGTATGTATCAGGACTGCACTTTTAAAGTGGGGCCGAACTTATAACTGAAATATTGATTACAGGACAGAAGAAAGATGATAACATTGCCTGAAATTAGATCAAATGATTGTCTGACATAGTGCTGCAGACCTGTTAAATGATATGTGTGTGTGTGGGTGTGTTTGCCTGTGTGTATGAGAGACAGAAAGATTAAGTATAAATGTATGTTTCTGACGGTCTCCCCTCCTCTTTCCTTCCCTCCCCCTCCCCCTCACCTGCCGGCATGCTGATGGCCAGAGGAAAGATGGACAGGGGATGGGAGCTTTTTTTTAATTTTATGAAGCATCACGTATGAAAAATGACGTGTCGTCTTGAATAATTAAACAGCTTCAGCAAACCACAGATGGACAGACGCCATTGAAACGGGGCATGCCATGAGGGTCCCGTGCCATCACAAACCTGAAAGAGGACGTCCATTATACTTCTGGCAAAGAGCTCCTCAGTTATGAAATGTTTCACACATCGTTTCATAAATGCAAGAGGCCTGTCGTGGTGTCATCTTATTTGACCAACAGAGGTTATAGACGTCTTGCTCTAAACACAATCATCACGTCTCGTGATAGTTCCACAATACCCTTCCTTCCCTGTTCCCTCGTGGACTAATACCTAATGAATACTCTCACTGTCATCGCTCTGCTCTCAGGGCTCATTTTTCGGTTCTATTTCTGTGTATTGGACATCAAATGCTGTGCAGGGCCCTTGTGTGGGATTTGAGGGCTTGTTCCTTCCTAATAGGCCCTTGACCTTCGCAGATCCCTGACAGGGATCTCCAGCACTAGCCCTCTGCGGTCGATGATGCAAATTTCATGTCATAACATCAAACGGCGTGCTGATCAAAGGTCAACCCTCCTTTTTTGTCGGTGTTTGATATCAAAATTTCTATTTCATCTCCGGCTGTCAAGGGCTGTTAGCGCTGAAGAGCAAAGGATGGAGGGAGGGAAAGGAGAGCAGGAGAGGAAGCCTGATTAGAAAATATCTTCTGCAGCTATAATGCATAGCAGACATTGTAGTGAGTTGCACACAATGTCGCAATAAAAAGCAATGAAAATAGCCATACCCGTTTTTGATGGAGTTTCTCTGCCTTGATTGCCTTTCTGTGGCCTCACGCATTTAAACCCTTGAAAATTGCAGAGGAAAGGGAATAAGGAAGTTGCGATCGATGGATCACTTGGATTAATTAGGGGCATGATTTGCTGAGGCGTCTCAGAAACAGACCAATCTGAATGTGGAATTAGGATTCAGGAGAGAACAATCGGGCAACGACAGCATCCACATCTGTGACATTATGCATGAAATCGTGGTTAAGAAAGAAGCCGTCTCCCTGTGTCTCACTGTGCGGACGGATGCACTTCATATGTTTGCGTGTGTGTGTGTGCGAAAAGGAAAGAAAAGGTCTCGCATCACACACTTTCATGTCACTGCTGCCATCCCAGCACTCGAGCAAACATGCTGACTTCCGATATTTAACGCGAACAGACACTCTCAACAAAACACACTCTTTACTAAATCAGCCGGGGGAAATTAAATTCCATCCACACAAGGCACTGGTGGGGTTTTTTTTTCGGGACCAGCCGTAAAGCGGGATTATCATTTCGACAATGTGGCTGCATCAGCGCATCCCATGCAAGTACACTGTAGCCTGACGAATAAATCCCGGGACGGCGATGGAATTCCCATTCAAGGCCACGCTGGCAACACTAAATGCATCAACACTGTCAGTGTACCGTCATGGCAGAGTGGTAGGATGGAGGCATCATGGTTAACTTATTTAGGATCCAATTTTTTTGTAATTGTCACATAAAGACAAACATGATACAACACGTGTGGATTGAGGTTTGTGTCACGAGACAACCTGCAGACATGTAAAACACAAAAGACAGGGCCAGTTGTTGAGGTGTATCTGCCTTTCCCTCTCTCAGTGATAGATGGCAATGTTGCTCTTCCATAGAAAAATACACTCAGCTTTACTTTTCTGGTTTTGGGGTATTTTGAAATTCCTCTTGCAAACACTTTTACTCAGTAATTGTTCAATTTGAACCCATCAGAACACGATTTTGGCAAATACACTGTTATAGGGAAACACAAATGAAGGAGACACTTGAGGTTATGAAGGTAGGGAACATGCATTATGAGGATGTAAAACTTTAAGATGAGAAAAGAGGAATCAAAGAACTGTCAATTTTCACTACAGCTCCAAATGTGTTTTATGTCTATAATTGAGCAATCGCATATAGAACACATAAAAATGCAAAACCTACGACAAGAGTTAAATGTGCATAATGCCTACTTTTGTCTTTCTCCTGTTCACCTCCTTATAGAGGTTGCCACATAAAAGATGAATCAGTGGCTGCAGAGATTAGATTAGTTGCGTGGGGGGGGGGGGGGGGCAATTACTCTCCCCCTGATACAAATAAAAGCAAAGGGGTTATCTTCCAGCTCATGAATGGCCTTTGTTTATAATGGAGAGGCTCTTCGTACCCGAGCGGCTACATTAATTGCCTGATAAGCTTATCCCTCACCATGTTCATGGAAAGGCATGAGGGGCAGAAAAG